>CM057450.1:133672500-134272500 GCA_016271365.2 Neoceratodus forsteri | reverse complement strand
CAATTTGTGATGGGTCTGAATTATCCTGTTTAAAGGCATCTATCAGTGTGTGTTGTCCTTGCCAGGCAGATGAATTGCTTGTAGAGGTGGTTAGGGAGTAAACACGGCTCCATATCTTCATTACCTCTGTACAAAGAGGAGTGGACCTTGTCCCCCCTTGTTTGTTGATGTAGCACATTGTTGTGGTATTGTTAGATCTGACTTGTACCACCTTTCCCTGGAACAGTTTGCTGGAAAGGAGACTGATTGATCCGGTGTGAGAGCAAGGAGTGTGTCGGCTGAGAGTTCAAGGGGAAAAAATGCTGCGTGAGCAGATGTCTGAGTAAAGCAATTTTTAACTTTAGTAAAGGTATGCTGTCTATGCCGCCTAAGTTAATTTAACAATTTTATTTCATACCTGACTAAGTACTGGAGATTTTAGACTGCTTGTGCGGTTACTCCTCTTCTGGTCCCTCTGCTGCCGCTTCTTTGTTTGCCCGTAGATTGGAAGCGGTTGTCGGCGAAGACTGTCTGGGTGAAGGCGGTGAAGGAAATTAAAGCTGCGGAATTGCAGAGCTCCAAGCGAGAGACCTAACTGCCAGGTGGAGTGCGGCTGTGAAAAAAAAAAACAACATCAGCCCGAGAAGAGTCATCGGAAAGTATTATCTGGGAAGTAAAAAACCATTTGGTTCCTAAGGGAATTCAGTCTTAAGTTTTATTATTCTGTACTTTATTTGGTATCGACTTCTGTCTCTTAATATTGTAGAGTTTGACTGAATAGTTTTTTCTTGGGGAGAGATCTAGACCTAGGGGAGATTAATAGGTTAATTTAGCGCCCCCCCAACCCCCTCTCCCCAGAGCGGTATATATACGCATGTGTGACTGCTAGTCTTAGATCAGAATTCCTTCTCTTGTGCACAGCAGAAGAAGCAGCAGGATTCGACTCAGGTGCTGACTCAGGTGTTTGAGTACAAGAAAGTTTTCTCCGCTCCTGCATAAAACCCGTCATAGCTTTTGTAGCTTTGTAGCGTTCTTCACGGTCTTCGTGGTGTTTAATTTTCCAAGCTACCTAGCTGTTTAGGCACTTGAGACTGCGACTGTGAAGAAATGGGAATGGGAATCTTCAGAAGTCTGTACACAAAGTAAGCGTCTTTGTTTTTAATTTAATTTAATTTATTTTATGCTCGGTTTATATTAAGGTATTATATAGGTGTTAGGTAGATGGTTTTTATAGTTGTGTTCTGTGTCTTTTTTGTGTTAAGTGTTGTTAAAGTTGTCGAAGTTTGTTTGTTTGAGGATTTTAAAATATTTTTTTTCCCTTTTTTTTTTTTTAGTTTATACTTTATTCTGGGCTTGTGGATAAAAAGCTGGCTATGCCTGATAGAAGATTTTAGTGAACTGAGAACCCAAAATTCTGGGAATAACGAATTTCTCCCGAACTTAAGGAAGTTGTTCATTGGACACTGATATTTAGGCAACAGATGGGACCTTTGACTGATTCTAAAGGATAAAGTCACGTTTAGATATCGTTGGAATGAAGTGGAAGTATAGAAGATTCAACTTTAGAAACGAGTGTCGAAAACTGAAGTGAACCAAATTAAACAGTGCTGAATTGTGTTGAACTGTGTTGAATTGGACGGTACTGAGTAATCTAATCGAACCTAATTGAACATTTTGGCTTATAAGAGTGGCTGTTTGTCTTTGATGTTCTGGCCCGATGATTGTTGCTGATTGCTGTTTTAATTTTGTTTAAGTAGTTTTTGTTATTTTTTTGGTATGGTTGTTACTAGAAACCAAAGGATGCATGCTCGTGAGCCTTCACCATTACAGGAGCTCTCTACACAGAAATCTAAATATGGTGGAAGGCAGACTAAGATTACTGAACATCTTAAAAAAAGGGATTGGGGAAATAATACTTCTACCCCTAATGGTAATATAACTCAAGTTGAGAGTACAGGTAAATCAAGTCAATTAAAAAGCATGCATCAATATGTGGATGCCACCATTGTTCCATCTGTTTATGTAGATAAAGGGGTAATGTCATGGGGGTCAAATGATTGTAGCCTTGTTGCTGGTTCATTGATGGCTAATCAGGAACATCTGTCTACTGAAAAACCACTGTATCTAGATAGGGAATCCTCAGTGGGTTCTTCTGCTATTGATGGCCTGGAAAGCACTCCACCTTGGTGGAGACCTGAGGTGTCATTGGGGGCAGATATATCCCTGGGGGGTTTCTGATGATATGGTGGATGTGGTAAAGGAAAAAGAGTTATTAATACCATATAAGACCCATGAACTAAAAGAGGTAATGGAAGAGCTACAACAAACAATAGATGGACTCAAAGAAGTGGAAAAAGATCTGTTTAGCTCTAGATGTCACTATAATACTGTAAATCAGTCTCAAGAAGATGATAATTGCTCAGTAGAGAATGAGGTTTTTATACCTGCTAGGCTGAGCGATAAATTGATTATCCTTTTAAGGAACCCAATGAATTCCTTTACTATCCTGATGGAGCAATTAGTTCTTAATAAGGATTTACTGGAAGAACTTAAAACACAGTTGGTGGTTAATGATGGGAAACTAAGACAGATTATGGATAAAGTTGATGATCTGTCTGGAAAAGTTGAGAAGATAACATTAAATATAGAGAAGTTGGAAGCTGTGTCTGTTTTGGAAAGGTGCTCGGATGACAATGAAGCCTTAGGATCATTGGGTTTGAGACCTGATTTTAGTATAATTGATTTTCCCGAATTAACAGCCAAAGAGACCCCTAGAAATAAAATTCAAAGGAGAAGGAAAAAAAATAGGGGGAAGAACAAAGGAGACATAGTAACACAAGGTGTGGATAAAATCGTGGGACGTTACACTCTTCAGTCTCAACCTGTGCCATCTAAATTGGAAGTGGAGCTAGCAAAGTTAGAACAGGAAGTGTAAGGGTTAAAGTGTGATATAAAATCAAATGGTCAAGTGGGTAATGAAAATGATAAGGATAAGGAGAATATTGGAGATGTGAAAAAACAGATTATCGAGGATAGAAATGGAGAGTATTTCCAAGACACACAGACACTAGTGGGGAAGAAGCCCCTAATTAGATTATATGGACCACTTAATTGGTGTACATTTGGTGAGGCTATGTTAGATTTACATATACTTACATTCTTGAACCAAGAATTGGATATTGAACTTGTAGAAGCTGATATAACTGAGATCAAGAGGTTAATACTAGAGGAGGCTACCATTATTGATGTTTATTTTGTTGCACCAAGAACAGCAAACTATGTTTGGATAAACAGAGGTTTGTTAAGTAATAAGAAAGTATCTTTGTTTTTTTCCCAATAGAGAAATATTTAATATTGGTAAATGTAATAAATCAAGTGTGAAGGATGTGGGAGGGAGAATTCTAACTCTCTTTGGGATGAACCATATGTTACAAGAAACAGACCTAGGACTGTCTATAGTAATTGAGAACTTGCTGAAAATTTTATGATGGTTCCACTGGAATATCCGGATAGTATACAAGCTGAGCATGAGACATGAAGGGAGTCAGATTGATATTTATGTCCAAAATGGAAAACTAGCAGATTTAATTTTAGGCCAAGCTAGAAAGCTGGATTATTTAGGTCTGCATTTGGTAGACTTTACAGTGCTTAGTACGGTTTTAATGGAGGAAGGTGTATGAGGAAGTTTCTGTCCTCCGTTGGAAAACAGATTTAAAATATTAGCAGGGTACAATGAGTGACTAACTCAAGGTAAATAAGAATATTTTGGGATAGCTGAGTTATATTACAAAATAGTTTTATAACTTGGAATATAGCTGGTTGAAATCTATATGGGCAGATGCTGACTGTATTAAATTTTATCGGAATATGACTTAATTTGTTTACAGGAAACTTGGCACTCTAAAGATGTAGAGATTGTTATTAATGGATATGAGGCCTTGCATTCCCTGGTAGGAAATGTAAAAAGTAGGAGATTTTCAGGTGGAATTATCACTTTAATTAAAATAGGTGTATTTGATAAGGTAATATGCTGGAAACTTGCACAAAATGATGTGATAGTTTTAGTTAAATGTAGAGTAAGGGAAATTGTTGTACTGAATTGTTATGTACCTCCAGAGAATTCTGATTATTTTCCAGTAGGCATATGGCAAGAAATATCTATTTTGCTAAAAGAAGCCCAGCAAGTATTTTCACAGGCAGAAATACTTTTACTAGGTGATCGAAATGCACGTATTGGTCTGTTTGATGGCCTAGTAGACCATACATTCTCTGCATGTGATTACCTTGATAAAGTAGCATGTAGACAATCTAAAGATAAAGTGGTAAACCATAATGGGAAAGTTGTTATAGACTTAGTGAAAGAAAATAATATGTACCCTTTAAATGGAAGGATAGAAGGAGATAAAGAGGGGAATTTTACATATGTTTCTCAGAGGGGAGCCTCAGTAATTGATCTTGCTTTTTGGTCCGGAGATATATATCATTGGACTAAATGTGAAATACTGATTAGAGCAGAAAGTGATCATTATCCATTGGGTTTGGAATCTCAATTAGAACAGGTGAATAGAAAGGAGCATCAGCCATTTCAATTTACTGAAATTAGAGCCTCAAATAAGATTATATGGAAACAAGGTTCACATTATGACCTGTTACCAATTATTCATGGCTCAATACTATGCTACTCCTATGAAGATGTTAGTAAATGTGACCTTATTTATCTTACAGAGGAGCTAGATGCTCTACTAAATAAGATTAAATCTGTATTAGAAGTGCCAAGCAAATTAGGAAGAGTTGTAGCCATGGATACTTGGTTTGATAGGGATTGTAAAAAGGCAAAGGCTGATATTAGGAAATTATGTAGACTGTATAACAAAAAAAAGACCCAGGTGAATCTTAAACTATTGAATTTTAAGAAGAGAGCGTATAAGGATCTTATTGCTAATAAAAAAAGACACTTTTTTGCACTTAAGTGGGAGGAAATGTTTTCGGCAATTCAGGGTAGAGATAATAGAGCTTTTTGGTCACGTGTGGCTAATGGCTTTAAGTGCCAGAAAGTTAATATTGATACTTTTATTACTGAGGAAAGATGGGTAACTTATTTTAAAGGGATCTATTTTGATATTGAAGCTGACAACTCCCCAATAAATGGTTTTGGGTGTCTTTATGTGTGTCCAATTACATTAGATGAAACTTACCTGGCATTGTATACTTTAAAAAAGCAAAAGGCAGCTGGGCCGGATGGGATCCCAGCTGAGGTTTTTTTAACAGAGTTCCATTTATGGTGTAAATACTTAACAGTATTTTACAATAAATGTATTTCCTCTAAAAGCTTCCCTACCTCTTGGCAGGGGGCTAACATTATTCCACTACACAAAAAAGGCCCAATAGATGATCCTAAAATGTATAGACCTATAAGCCTTTTGGATGTGAATCTTAAAATTTTTTCTAAGATAATATTGGGTCGGTTACAGCAGGAGGTTGAAAAAATAGGAAGTATTTCCCCTTATCAAACTGGATTTAGGCATGGTACGTCCACATTGGACAATATTTTTGTTTTGAGTCATTTAATGGAAAAATATGTGAAAATCAGGGGCCAAAGAATATATATGTGTTTTATTGACTATAGTAATGCCTTTGATAGTGTTTCTAGAAGCTTATTATGGCAGATTTTACTAGATAGAAGTATTGACTCCAGCTTAGTAAACATAATAGCACATTTATATACTAAAACCTGGGCTAAAATTAGACTAGGACTTAGGGGCCAGTTATCAAATATTTTTGAATGTAATCGTGGAGTGAGGCAAGGTTGTATTCTTGCCCCTCTGTTATTCATATTATATCTGGATAACATATTAAAATACAGTGTGGATATAGATATAGATTCCCCAAAAATCAGGAATTTTCCTGTTCCTTTATTGGCATATACGATGATATTGTAGTCCTGTCTTTAACAAAATTTGGTTTACAAAAAAAATTAAATTTCCTTGTAAAGGAATCTGAGAAATTAAAACTGAAGATAAATATGGAAAAAACAAAGATTATGGTATTGGGTGGAAAGAAGAAGAATAGAAGTATTAATGGTAGTTGGTATATTGGCCAAGACAAGGTGGAAATAGTTTCTAAGTATGTATATCTTGGAATAGTAATTCATCAAAATTGTATGTGGACTTCTCATCTGGAATGGGTTAAAGAGAAATTGAAAAAAAAACTGTTGGAGGATTATATAGATTTAATTGTAAATTTGGGGGATTAACGATAAGACCATTGTTAAGAGTGTTAAAATCTAAGATAGAATCCCAATTGCTATATGGATGTGAAATCTGGAAAGTAAATACAGTTAATAAATTTATGAGTCCTGTCTATAAATCCTTAAGATCCCTGTTAAGGTTAGGTTATTCCTGCCCTTCTTCCTATATTCGTGCAGAGTTGGGTATCGTAGATATTAATGCAGCAATCGAATCCAAAAAAGTAAATTATTGGATTAGACTGGCTGGACTTAATGAAAATATAGTCGTAAAGAAATGTCTGGATGAAAAAAAGGACTGGCATGAATGGGGACTTTGCTCTGATTATTGGTTGGATAGAGTTTTTTCTATATTGGGGAAATATAATTTAGTACACCTAAAGGATTCTGTGGCAAAATGCATTCATATTAGTGTTAAATATAAAAAATATATCACAAAGAAAATTAGCAATCAATGGAAGCTGAAAGATTTGGAGGAAATAAAGCAGTCTCGTTATTCTAAATGGTTTGCTGCAAATAATTATACACATGGGTACAAAAAATATTTGGACATACTGACTATTCCCTCAGCACGATCTAACTTTATGATTTATAAATTTGAACAATTCCCTAGTAAAGTGCTGGATTATAGATATAAAAAAGCGGGAATTTATTCTGAGGAATGTGATTGTGGTAGTGGGGATAGGGAGGATTTATACCATGTTTTATGGGTTTGTAGATGGTATGATAGTCAATGTATGTTTTGGCTAGGTCCATATTTAAATAATAGATATAATGTTGATAAAAACAGAGCTTACTTGCATTCTGTTCCATACAGAGGATAGTTGGACAGTGGAAAGGCTAGCTAATTGTCTACTGAGTATTAAGAAAATCAAGAGCAGAATCAAAATCATCTGAAGGCATGGATGTTCATGATACTTGATTCTTAGGTATATGGGTGAATCTATATATAAAATGAAGTATAAAAACCCTTTGCATGATATTATGTATTTCTTACGTGATCGTCACAAGTGTTGTTACTCAGTTTGTAATGTATAAATAAGATTATTCTGATGTGAATATATTGTATAAAGGAGCTATTGTGAATGGGGATTTTTCCCTTTTTAGATATATGTGTTATGATATTTTTAATTGTGGTTGTGATTGTGAAGGTTTATAACCATACAATAAAATCCTTGACTGACCTTTCCCAGAAGACGACAAGAGAAAACCTGAAGGGCCAGGTATATAGCCCTCAGCGCCAGCATATTTATGTGCAGGATTGAGTCTGCACTGTCCCAGGAGCCATGAATGGTGTGATCCCCTAAGTGGGTACCCCATCCTAAAGGGAAGCATCAGTTGTGAGAACCCAAGAAGGAGGCTCCTGCTGAAATGGAACCCCTTCCCTTACGTTTTCTAGTTCCCTCCACCCTTGGAGGGCCTGTAGCAAGGTTTTTGTTACTGGTACTGGCTTTGAGAGTGGGTCTCGCCTCTGGCACCAGTGTGCTCTGAGGTGGAACTGGGTATCTCTCATCTAAAATCTGGCACCTATGACTGTGCTTGCTGCTGAAGCCATGTGCCCCAATAGTTGAAGGAAGTTTTTTGCTGGCTTTGGCCTGCCCAGGGCGAATGAGCCTGTCAAGAGCTGAATAGCTTCTGCCCTCTCTTGAGAAAAACTGTTCCCACTACTGTATCCAGTTCTGCCCCTATGAACTGAAGAACTTGCACAGGGGTCAGCACTGACTTTTTGGTATTGAGAAGGAATCCCAGGGATAGCAGCATATCCTGGGCTGCCTGTAGGTGGTTTGACACCTGTTGATGGGATTTCCCTATGATTAGCTAGTCATCCAGATAAGGAAAGACTGTAACACCCATTCTTCTAAGGTGTGCCATTATCACTGCTATGCACTTGGTAAAAACCCTTGGTGCAGAGGTGAGGCCGAAAGGCAGTGTTGAAAACTGGTAGTAGCCTGAGGGGAGTCTGAATCTGAGATACTTTCATTGTTAGGAAATATCTGGAATAGAACCCTTGTCCTCTTTGGTTGTGGGTAATAGGCCCGACTGCTTTTTCTCATAATAAGGCCTGTACCTCCTGCTACAGCAGTACTCTTTCTGAGAAGGGAGCTGGTGCAAACTGTTTCAACCTTGGAGGAGGAAGGGACTTGAAACAAAGGGAGAGACCCTGACTCACTATTTCCAGAACCCATTTGTTAAGTTTGATCATTCCTAGAAATCGTGGGTGAGTCTGCCCCTCTACAGGATGGGGAGAAGCAGCCTGAAAGGAAAAAGGCAGGGGTTCTAACTGCTGTGGTTAGTACTGCTGCTGTGTGACAGCCTATACCTGTGAGAAAGGTCTTCTAAAGGAAGACCTGCCCCTGTCTCGCCTAGAATAAGAAGTTGAAGGAGAGGGTCTGTCTCTAGTCGAGTTACTTTTAAAAGTAGCTTTATATTCATCTATTTTTTTTTTTTTTTATGTAAGCTTCAGTCTGGGCAGCAAAAATAGAGTGGCCCTCGACTGGAAAATCCATTGCCTTAGGTTGTGTGCCCTGGGTGAGGCTGGCAGCCCTCAGCCAGGCAAATCTCCTCAAGGCTATTGCACCAGCTGTCCATCTTGCAGCAGTATAATTAGTGTCAGCTGCCATTTGAAATTGGTATTTGGAAGCCTCCAAACCCAATTTTGCTGTATCCAATAGCTCTGACACAGTTAAAGAGAGGTTAGCCTCAGCATTATTGACAACTGACTGCCAGAGAGCTTTCTGGTAGAGGGCTGCATAGGCCTGGTAACAAGCTTGACGGATTGCCAGGGATACTGAAAGGTACCCCTTTTTAGCCATATTGCTGAATTAGGAGCCTTAAGGATTTCTAATGCATCCATTTTTATTTTATTTATTTAGTTTTAATTTATAGATAGGTAAAAAGAGCCTTTTTGAGGGTGTCTGCCCCATAAGCTCCACATATTGTGCCTCCTCTTCATCATGGATCTCTTCAACTGTTTGCAGATCCAGGGTCTCTACCATTTCCTTCACAAAAGAGAAATGAGAAAGAAATCTTCTGTGGTTCGGGGGGGGTGTAACCAAAATCCTGTTCTGGTGATACCTCAGGTTCAATTCCCTTCTCATCCTGATTATAGCTGTCATCATCACCATATGCCACAGTAGCAGTAGGCACCAGAGGGGCAACAACAGCTGCTTTTTCAGCAGGAGTAATCATAGGCTGCTGAGGAGGAAATAACCCCTGCAGTACCTGGAGTAAAGCTAAGGCCTGTGTTAGATCAGCAGGAGAGGGAGCTTTAATAGGCACCTGAGGGATCCCATAAGGCATTTCAGCTGGAGTGTCACAGTGCTTTATTTTCTTCAGCTTTTTTGGCAGGCACCGGAGAGTCAGCCGGCTGATTGCCTCTCTTGCCAGAGCCATCACCCATATCAGGGGTGGAATTAGAGGCTCTGGAAGGACTTGCCACATTCATGGAGGGGGTGGACTGGTTAGAGCCCAGGGACCCCCTCTCAAGCCAGGGCCATCACCCATATCAGGGGTGGAATTAGAGGCTCTGGAAGGACTTGCCTCATTCATGGAGGGGGTGGACTGGTTAGAGCCCAGGGACCCCTCCTCTAGCCAGAGCCCTCGCCCATATCAGGGGTGGAATTAGAGGCTGTGTAAGGGCTTGCCACATTCATGAAGGGGGTGGACTGGTTAGAGCCCAGGGACCCCTCCTCAAGTTTCTTTTTAAACCTTTCCCTGCATTTTTCCCACTGTTTTACCAGGGAAAGACTTGCATATATCACAATCTTTATAAAACTGTTGTTGCCAAAGGCAGATCTAGCAAAGTTCATGCTTATCTGGCTTAGCAAACACCTCAGCACACTTCAACAATTCTTAAAACCAGGAGGTCCTGTTAAAAAACTTAAACATTTTAGACAGGGTTTTATTTACTCTAAAAATTGATTAGCTTTTTGCTCAAAAAAGTGCTAAAATATTGTGAGAAATGCATAGCACTTGCCTCACTTTGTTAACAAACAACACTTCTAGAAAATCTATATAAATACTTTATTTTCAGTTAGTACTGCTAATCAATTATATAAATCCTGCTATGAGGAAAAACAGTAAATAACAATAGACACAGGGCAGTAATGAAAAATAAGACAAAAATACTTAAGTTTTTTTGGTCTTAAACAGTAATCAGACTATCTTGATTGAGAGAGATCTCTAGGACATCTGATATTTGCAGCAGAGAGAAGAAATCTGAGGTAGAATGTAGGCAGTTGGCACAAGGCTGTTTGAAAATAGATGCATTAGCTAAACATTCCATGATTAGCATATCATTCTGTTGTCTCTGGGGCAGTCCTGACTTCAAAGAGAACTGCAAAGAGTAATAATAATATTAGTGGATTCCTAGGGTTGGAAACATGGCATAATGAGACAGACCTGATTAATTAGAATGGTTATGAATGTTTTCAGGTCTTGGGGAAAAGAAAATGTAACTCTGGTAGACAGTTTGGTGTGTTGCTGGTCTTTATTAAAATATGAATCTTTAATTTAGTACACTGTTGGAAAACACAGAATAACTTTATATTACTTTTACTGGGGTTTGATAAAAAGACTTCCTACCTTATTAGTGGATATGTCCATCCAGAAAAATCAAACTTTTATTCTTCTGTATGGGAGGAACTGGATGATTTAATCACTGAAACACTGTTTAGATATCCAGGAGCTGATATATTGTTTGTGGGGGACTTTAATGCCCAGACAGGGTCTTGGGATGGTCTGATTGATAAATCAGTCTTCCAATATACTTCTAACCCTTATATTTGTTGCCAAGATGTTCCAGGGATATTAAAGTGAATGCTTCAGGGGAAAAAAATAGATATCTTGAATAATTTTGACCTATATCCACTTAATGGTAGAATTCCTGGGGATATTAAGGGAGAGTTTATGTACATTTCTACAAGAGGTTCTTCTGTGATTGATTTAGCTTTCTGGTCTGGGGTTATTGAAATATGGAGCAGGTTACATTTGGAGGTGCGATCCGAAAGTGATCACTTTCCATTAATCCTGGAGCATTCTGGACAGGAAGTAATTGATGTGCCTACAGATAATCTAGTACAGTTTTCAGATATTAGGTCTTCTAAAAAGATTAGGTGGTATAATAATGCTGAGAATGAAATTATACCAATTCTAGAATTATTTAATTTGCCTGATAATATGAATAAGTTGCAGAAAATACAGTTTTCGGAATTTACCCAAATGATGGATAATCTATTTTTAGCAATAAGAAGTTGGGACAACTTATTAAAAATAACAATAATCCCAATCAGAATGGTTGGTTTGATAATGAGTGTCAGAAATTTAAAGTTGAATTAAGAAAATTATATAAAAAAATATAGGAAACATCCAACTAAAGCTATATTGAAAAAACTTAATGAAAAACGTAGCAACTATAAAAGGGTTGTGAAAAAAAAAGAGACAGCTTTATTATGAAAAAAGATAGGAACTGATGCTGGAAGTCGTGAAATCAAATAATTTCAAAACATTTTGGTTGCTTGTGGCTAAAGGAACTAAATGTCTTTAAAGACACAATTGATACTTACATAGAAGAAAATGTATGAGTCAAACATTTTACAGGTATTTTTTTTGATTCAAAGGAAGAAATAGAGATTCCATCAACCTGGAAAAATAATAAGAATGAAATGTACATAACTACTATTGAAGTTTATTTGGTTATTACGTCCCTTAAAAAACATAAAGCTGCAGGCCCGGACAGTATTCCGTCGGAAGTATATTTAAGCCAACCTAAAATCTGGTGTAGATTGTTGATTATATATTTTAATAAATGTATCAGAAATAATGATTTTCCTCTCACTTGGAAAGGAGCAAATCTAATCCCTGTGCATAAAAAGGGCAGCATGACTGATCCTGCCATGTACCACCCGATTAGTCTCCTGGATATAAGTTTAAAGATGTTTTCCAAAATTATATTAAACAAATTAAAAGTACAGGTTGAGAAAACTGGTGGAATTGCAAAATATCAAACAGGATTTAGAACAAATTATTCCACTACAGACAATGTGTTTATTCTACAACCCCTCCTTGAGAAATATACAATGCTACGTAAACAGAAATTATACTCAGTATTTGTTGATTATTCATCTGCGTTCGACTCATTATCACGAGGCATAATGTGGACCCTGATGATAGAGAGGGGGAATCAACACAAATTTAGTTCATGTGTTAGCATCTATCGATCATGAATCATGGGCTAGTGCAAATTTGGGAAGTAAAGGGAATCTTATCTGCATCATTCAGAATAAACAAGGGTGTTCGTCAGGGTTGTGTTATAGCACCACTCTTATTCTTTTTATACATTGATAAAATGTTAAGAGGAGCAGAAGAAAAAATTACTCACCTTAGTAATGTTGTTTCTTCTAATGGAGTCTTGCTATATTATGACATATGCAGTGAGTCCCAACCTTCGAACTGCTCCGGAGGTGAAAGAGTTAACTTTCCATGCCAGGCATGGAACACTGAGCACGAGCTCGGTTGAAAACTCTGTCTGTTGTTCTTCAAACTGAAACTGTCAGATCTTTACGAGCTAAACTCACTAAGGTCCTGTGTGGAAGCTGTAAACTTACACTAGCCAACTGGCTACTAAACATAAGAACACATTTTTTGGTCCCAAAACAAAGACTCACGTCAGGAGACCCAAGAAATGAAAAACACAACACCAAGTCACCCCAAAAAAGGAGGGGTGAAATAACAAGGTGGGCATCTACTAAGTGCCAACACTGCACTGCCCACCCACATCCCAAAAACAAAGGTTCTGAAAGGGGCAGGCGGGGGGAGGTCATTATATAGCAAGACTCCATTAGAAGAAACAACATTACTAAGGTGAGTAATTTTTTCTTCAAACAACATGAAGTCTTGCTATATTATGACATATGCAGACTACACAGCAGTACCTCCATGGAGGAGGGTCAGAACCTACTTAGGAAATAGGCTCTGAAGCACAGCTGTGCCAAACCGAGCATCACTCCTAGCCTGGATGTCCAGGGAGTAATGCTTGGTAAAAGTGTCAACTGTTTTCCAGGTAGCTGCTTGACATATCTCTAAAATAGGGATGTCCCTGGCAGCAGCCAGGGAAGCAGCTGTACCTCTGGTAGAGTGAGCCCTCAGGCCTGAGGGAGGAGCCTTACCCAGCTTTTCATAACAGACTTGGATACAAGAGACAGTCCACCTGGCAATGGATCTTTTAGTGGCAGGTTTCCCTTTGCCAACCTCACCATAAGTGAGGAACAGTTGGAGGGAGTCAAACCTGTGACCCTTGGTACGCTCTATATAGTAACTAAGGGCTCTCTTCACATCTAAGCTGTGCAACCTCCTCTCGCCAGAGGAAGAATGGTCAGTGAAATACACTGGAAGAGATATAGATTGATTAAGGTGGAAATCTGAAACCACCTTAGGCAAGAACTTCCTGTTAGTCCTGAAGACCACCTTATCTCTATGAAAGGAGATAAAATCAGGCTCCACTGACAAAGCTTGTAATTCACTTATGCGTCTGGCAGAAGTGATGGCTACCAGAAACACAGTCTTCCAAGTCAAGTACTTAAGCTCTGCTGAAGACAAGGGCTCAAAGGGGAGGTTGCATAAGCTGAGCAATGCAAACATTAAGATCCCAGGCAGGAGCAGGGGCCCTGAATGGAGGGTTGGTGTGAAGCAATCCTTTAAAAAACTTGGAAAATACAGGATGAACTGAAAGAGAACAGGGTTTACCTGCTGAAGTAAGAGCAGACACAGCTGCCAAATGCACCTTTAGGGTAGCTGGTCTCAGCCCCAAAGTGTTTAAATAGACCATATAATCCAGGACTGTGGGTAAATCAGCAGAATCTGGGGAAATATGCTTCCCAGAGCACCATATGGAAAACCTCTTCCATTTGGAATTGTAAGTAGCCCTGGTGGAAGGCTTCCTAGAAGCCTTCAATATATCCATTACACCTTGGGAGAGGTGTAGATCAGCAAACTCTAACTCTTCAAGAGCCAGGCCTTGAGATTGAGAGATTTGAGGTTCGGGTACCAAACCCTTCCCTGAGCACAGGTTAACAGATTGTGATTCCTGGAAGACACAGGGAAGATGGACTGCTAAGGACAGTAGGAGTGGATACCAGGGTTGGCTGGCCCAATCTGGAGCAATCAGAATTACTTTGCAGGATTGAGATCTGATTTTACTAACACTTTGAACAGGAGAGGGAAGGGGAAGCATAGAAACTTCCTTCCCAATTGAGAACTAAGGCATCCAGAGGACTGAGCCCAACACTGGGGGCCTGCAGCAAAAAGAGGAGTTGGTGATTGTCTGGGGCTGCAAAAGATCTATCTGGGGTGCCCCATCTGGCAAATATACCCCAGGACCAGGGGATCCAGAGACCATTCGTGATGGCCCTGGGAAATCCTGCTGAGAGCATCTACCAGGACATTGTCCTTGCCTGGGAGGTGAACTGCTGTAAGGGAGGTGTTCAGGGAGTAAGCCAGAGACCACAACTTCATTGCTTCAGTGCACAAGGCCATAGACCGAGTGCCCCCTTGCTTGTTGATGTACCACATTATAGTGGAGTTGTCTGTTCTGACCTGTACAACTTTGTTCTGAACAGATTTGGAGAAAGCTTGAAGTGCTAGAAAAACTGCTCTGAGCTCCAACAGGTTGATGTGGAGCAGAGATTCCTGAGGGACCACAGTCCCTGGGTAGTGAGGTCGCCCATGTGAGCTCCCCATCCCAAGAAGGATGCATCTGTAGTAAGGATTAAAGAGTGAGACTGAGTGACAAAGGGAACCCCTTGTCTCAGGTTGCTCTGATCCTGCCACCACTGTAGGGCTTGGATCAGGGTTCGAGTTACTGGGATCAACTTGGTTAGAGGGTCCTTTCTTTGAGACCAAAAGGCTCTCAAATGGAACTGGATGTCCCTCATTTGAAATCTGGCTCCTTGCACCACTACTGTAGAAGCAGCCATGTGTCCCAGGAGCTGCAGAAAATGCCTTGCTGGTCGAGAGACCTGCAGGGTGAATGAGGAGGCCAGAGAGACCAGGTTCCTTGCCCTGTCCAAAGGAAGGAAAGCTCTGGCTTCCTCTGTGTTCAGTTCTGGCGCCTATGAAGGTGAGAAGCTGGACAGGCTCTAGGACTGACTTTGGAAGATTCAGAAGGAAACCTAGAGAGGTAAGCAGTTGCTGAGTTATCTGAAGATGTAACTTGACTTGGTCTGGAGACTGGCCTACTATGAGCCAGTCGTCCAGGTAAGGAAAGATGGCAATTTTTTGTCTTCTTAGGTAGGCAACTGCTACTGCCAGGCATTTTGTGAATACCCTTGGGGGCAGAGGTGAGGCCAAAGGGCATTGCTCTGAACTGGTAATGGCCTGAGGGCAGCTCGAACCTGAGATACTTTCGATGGGAGCTTCTGATGAGAATATGGAAGTAGGCATCCTTGAGGTCGAGGGATGCTAACCAGTCCCCTGGCCTTAGAGAGGGTAAAATAATTCCCAGAGTCACCATTTTGAGTTTTGGTTTTAAAAGGTGCTTGTTTAAGTATCTGAGATCCAGGATGGGCCGCCATTCTCCTGTCTTTTTTGGGGTAAGGAAGTACCTGGAGTACAATCCTTTGCCCTGGTGTAGGGGTGGAACCTTTTCCACGGCTCTGACAGCCAGAAGGGTAGAGACTTCTGCCTGTAGGGCAAGTGCCTCTGAAAGATTTGCAGGTGGAAAAGATCTGGTTCTCATCTTTGGAAATTTTTTGAAGCTGAGAACCAGTCCCTGGCTCACTACCTCCAGGACCCATTTGTCTGATGTTAGAGACTTCCAGTCCTGGACAAAGTGAGCCAGCCTGCCCCCTACAGGTAGTTGAGAATCGGCCCTGGCCACCCCATCAGGGTGCCTGCTTGGCAGGGGCTTTAGGCTGAGGGGTGGAAGCAGGCCTGCTTGTACCCTGTCTGCCTCTCCCTCTAAAGAATCCCCTCTGGGCATAAGCTAAAGAGGAGGCCTGGGCTTGGTAAAAAGGCCTATGAAAAGGCCTGCCCCTGCCCCTGCCCCGGGAAGGCTGCCTTTCCTTGGCCTGTGCACTCCTATAGGTGGTCCTATACTCGTCCATTTTTCTTCATGTAATTCTCTGTCTGCTCCCAAACAGAGAATTACCCACAACAGGAAAATCCATGGCCTTAGTCTGGGTATCCTGTGACAGGCTAATACATCTGAGCCAAGCCATTCTGTGAAGTGCCACAGATGTAGCCATGACTCTTGATGACACATCATTAGAGTCCACTGCAGCATGGAATTGCACCTTAGATGCCTCAATACCATCAGCAGCCACCTGCTCCAGCCCCTTGGCAAGCTGGCCAGGGACCTGCTTTGCTAGAGCCATAACCGTATTCTATCTGGATTTCTGGTATCTAGCAACATAAGCCATATAATTTGCCTGTCTGAGTCCCAAGGATGCTGCCATGTACTGTTTCTTTGCTATGGCATCAGTCCTCCTGGAGTCCTTGTCAGGGGGGTGTGGAGCCAAGGGAATATTAGCCTTGTCACAGGCTGCAGCCTGCACTACCCCAACATGGCTGCATTGTTGTGTAAGGAACTCCATATCAGAGCCTGACAATGTGTACCTCTTGTCCATTCTCTTATCAACAGGAGGTATAGTGTGAGGAGTTTTTAGAATTTTTACTGTCTGTTTCCCAAAAGATTTATGCAAGGGAATAGACAGTCTCCTAGACTCTGGGATATCCATCATTTCCACATAGTCAGGCTCCTCTTGATCATCCACAGCCTCCTCCATAGGGAGCTGGAGGGTTTCAGCCACTTTTTTATAAAAGATAAAATGAGAAGGGGACTCAGAAAGCCTAGGAGGAGACACTCCTGAAGGTCTGTCTGGGGAGATGTCCGGTTCAATGGGCACATCCAGACTTTCAAATCCACATTCACTCTCCTCATACTCCTCTTCCCCCTCCTCCGGTTCATAAAATTCCTCTAAATCATACTCTTGAACCGGTGGAACTGACCGAACCGTACGCTTACCTGATGGTGCCGGTTCGGTCGGAACCGGGGAAAGCGACTGGACAATTTTAATCGCTTTGGCTATCTCTTCAGCGGTTGGAGAGAAAAGTTTTGGCTCCACACCAGCTGATTTTCTAGTCCTTTTTGCTGGAACCGACTCCTCCGAGTCGGCTCTCCTTTTGCCCGAGGAAGTCTCACCCTGGTCAGAGGGCACTCCCTCCGGTTTGGTTGAAACCGAACCGGGCTGGCCATCCAGGTCAGCGGACTTTTTGGCCTCCCTTTCCCTGAGCCTACCAACTCTCTTTTCCAGGGTAGCTGCAGGAAAATTTTTGCAAATCTGGCAGTCTGCATTGAGGTGGTCAAACCCCAGACAATAAACACAGGTGGTGTGGGGATCAGCCTTAGCAAAGGCTTCCCCACAGACACTGCAGTGTTGAAACCCAGTGGGCCTGGTTTTTCTTTTGGGTTTCTCAGACATAGTGCCAGCCCTAACCAAACTTGCCCATTTATGGCAATCCGCCAAGCAAGACTCTCTTTATCGGTTCCCAACCGTGTCACAGGTCGTGGAAAAAAACATAATAAATTCCATTTTTTTTAGAACCGATAAGAACCGGTAACCACACTTTAAGGACAGATTAATATATTTTAAACAACCTGATCGGTTCAAACCGAACCGATAAAACCGTTTACAAGTTCCACACAGAAAAGTAAATGTAAATCCTATCTAGTACTTACAAATACCACAGACAGAGCTCGAACCAACCGGTTGCGGTTTAATTTTGGTCAAAAAACCGAGAAAATAATACTTTAACCAACAAAATGAACCGAGCGGAAGAAGAAAATCTCCGGAGCGACTGTTCAGTGAGGCAGAGTAAAGAATCTGACAGTTTCAGTTTGAAGAACAACAGACAGAGTTTTCAACCGAGCTCGAGCTCAGCATTCCATGCCTGGCATGGAAAGTTAACTCTTTCACCTCCGGAGCAGTTCGAAGGTTGGGACTCACTGCATATGTCATAATATAGCAAGACTTCATGTTGTTTGAAGAAGTTATTTCTGACTCCCCTAAAATTGGAGCAGAATTTTATCCCTTATTAGCGTACGCAAATTATCTTGTTTTATTATCTCTCTCCAAAAAGGGTTTACAGATCAAGATGGATTACCTTTCCTCACAATCTAAAAAACTAAAATTGAAGATTAATTAAAAAAAAAAAGTTGTCAAGTTGGGGATAAAAGTTTGTCTGGGTATTGGATAATTGAAAATCAGAAATTGGAAGTGGTGCAGAATTACACTTATCTTGGGGTGGACTTTAACGCAAATACTAAATGGAATACCCGTTTTACAACACTTCTTGAGAAGACAAAGAAAACTACTGAGGGAATAGCTAGGTTTAATTATAAATATGGATGATGTTCAGTGAGGCCTTTAGTCAAAGTCCTGCAAGCAAAAGTAGAGGCACAAATACTGTACTGTGCAGAAATATGGGTATTTAAGGACTATAACATTTCTCAATTATTGGCCCCAACTCATAAGGTCTGAAGATCTGCATTAAGATTAAGACAATCATGCCGCAGCCTGTTTACGATCATAATTAGGATTAATAGACATAAGAGTAGAGATCAAAACTAGGAAGTTAAACTATTGGTTAAAAATAACAAGATTACCTGAGCATATGATGGTCAAACAATGTGTTATTGAAAAAGAAAATTGGTTTAAACTTGAATATAGAAGTGGTTACTGGTTTACCCTAGTTACGAATCTGTTGAAAAAGTATTCTCTTTTGAATCTAAAAAAATGTGTAGATAAGGGAATAACATTGAGTCTTCGATATAAAAAATACATAGGGAGAAAAATAGCTAATTATTGGAAAACTCAAGATCTAACCTGCATTTCACAATCAAAATACTCACGTTAGTTTAGTAAAAATAATTTTTATTTTGGTTTTAAGTCCTACTTAGATATACTAGTGGATAAACATTTAAGATCAGTTTTCTCAAGATACAGGTTTGAACAATTTGACAGTAATGTCTTTATGAGAAGATATAGTAAGAATAATGATTGTTCTGAAAACTGTGATTGTACTGAAGGCAATAGAGAAGACCTTGAACACATTCTCTGGAAATGTACATATTATTCCAAGGAGAGATTATTTTGGCTTAATACATTTATTCACCCTCTATATCAAATTGATCAGGGAACTCTCATAAGCATACTTATCCATACTGTGGATACATTCACTGTCCAGAAGATAGCAGGATACTTTAACACAATTAGCAAAGTAAAGAAAAGGATGTCGATAACAGTGTGATCTGAAGTGAAACATATGATCATAATAAGCAGACAGGAAAATGTTACATTGTCTAATTTAATGGCAGATAAAATGGTGCTTTATATGTATCTAGTAGTAGAAATAAGCTCCAGAATTATTTATAATTATGAATGTGCAATAGGACTGGTATTTGTATAGTTTTATTTTTTTTAATTAGTGTTTGATGTATTTATGTTGTACTATTATAATAACTATTTGCTAAAACAATAAAATTTGTTACCCTCAGAGGCAGTGCCATTTCTACATGACACTCCTATACCCAGACTCCCGCCACAGCAGGCCACTGTTCTAGACCACCCACTCTCAGCGAGGGAAGTTACAGAGGCCATCAAGACGATGGAGGGCAGGAAATCCCGGGGGGGATGGCTACACAGTGGAGTTTTACCAGGTCATCAATCAGACGGTGACCCCGCTGCTGACCGAAGTATTCAGGGAGTCTGAAGCTACAGGCATACTACCCCCTACCCTGCGAGAGGCCAACATTATTGTTATCCCCAAGCAAGGGAAAGATCCGACTAGCCCGGGCAGTTACTACCCTATTTCCCTTATTAACGTAGATAGTAAAATCTATGCCAAGGCACTAGCCACCCGGCTGAGCTCCCTGCTGACTCACCTGATACATGTGTACCAGGTGGGCTTCATTCCAGGAAGGCACAGTTCTGACCACTTGAGGGCCCTGATAAACCTGATGCACACTGCCAGGGATATTACATCTCCAGCCACAGCAATTGCAGTAGACTTTGAAAAGGCCTTTGATTCCCTGGAGTGGGACTACTTAGACACAGTCCTGGCCCACCAGGGCATGGGGAAGGGCTTCTGGAGAAAGATTAGAGCAATTTACCATCTTCCAGTGGCCCATGTCTGTACCAATGGGGTGGTTCCCCCCAATTCCCCTTAGAAAGGGGCACCCATCAAGGTGCCCCCTGTCCCCTTCGCTGTTTGTGCTGGTGGTGGAACCCCTGGCAGCAGCCATGAGGTCTCACCCTGATATTCAGGGCATACAGATTGGACAGCACAAGTACCCAACATTAATGTATGCAGATGATCTGCACCTCCCACTGGCTGATGCCCCTATTTCCATACCCCCCCTGCTGGAACTCTTGGAGAGATTTGCTACCATTTCGGGACTCAGGCTAAACCAAGCCAAAACCGAGATGCCCCTGAACGAGTACTGTACCTCTCAGATGGCCCTAGCAAAGGGGTTGTTACGAGCTCCAGAAGATATTACATATCTGGGCATCAATGTACCCTCGAAACTGGAGCACATTTGGGGACCAGCATGACCCCACTTCTGGCCAGTACCAAGCATGAATTTGAGTGATGGAAAACTCTCAGGTTGACTCTGGCAGGGAAGATAGCGGCTGTGAAAATGGTCTCTGCTCCCAGATTCTTTTACCTCTTCTCCCATCTCCTGATAGAACCTCCTAAACTTTGGTCCCAACCAATTGACCAATTAATAGGGGATTTACTATGGGAGGGCTCAAAACCAAAATACAGCCACAATAAGCTCAGAGCCCACTGGTCCCAGGGCGGATGGGGCCTGCCCTGGTTGGAGGGTTATAAATGGGCCTTACTGACTGCCCAGACTATCCAATGGGCCAGATCACAGCAATAAGAGGGGCCACAATGGGTGCAAATGGAAAAGGACACGACTGGCCTAGCTGTCTCCTCACTATTGCTCTTACCAAGGAACATCAACCCCTCCAGACAGCTGCTAGTAGGGGCCCCTACTATCAGTGCCTCAAGGAAGGCTTGGAGCATAATTACAACCAAGCTCCAAATAGGACCCCTACCTTTGTCCGCTACCCCCCTGTGGCATAACCCCTCCTGTATCATCGAGAGTAAAACAGTGGATTGGCCACAATGGCAACGTAGAGGCATCGGGAAGGTTATTGACCTGCTAGACTCCCGACACTGTCTGTTGCTCCCTTTCTTGTGACTTGTGACCTCTACACGGAAACCGGTTGGTTACATCTTTCCAATCGCCTCATGTATCTCACCTGCATGATGGCAAAAAAATCAATCTTGGGACTCACTCCTCCATGTATCCAGGACCTGCTCTGCCTGAACAATGGCACTCGTACCACCAGAAGATCTGACCACCAACCTTTCCTTGTCCCTAGATGCCGGACTGCTAAGGGACAAAGATCTTTTACATACCGTACCCCTACCTGGTACAATGCCCTTAACCTGCCCTCCCTATCCTCCACGACATTGGGAGCTTTTAAATCCATATTTTACGCTCACCTCACAGCCTCCAGCTCCTGTGACTGCTTTGACTAAAGTCTCATCCCACTGAGTGCACTTACATTTGTTTCACTCAACCACCATGGTCTCCTCTTTGACAAAGACAACCTGAGTACCACTAACCTGGTTCTGTCTGCTCCTAAACTTCTTATTTCTCCTCTCCCTCTCAAGCTCTCCAATCCTTATTCCTTGCCCTTGACACTGCCTCTGAGTTACTTTTTCTTTTCTGTACATAAATGTTACTGTTTAAGTTGTGGCCTTGTTAAACGGCTTACTGACTGTAACACTGTCTACTATGTTTTTGTACTTAATGACGTGGAACCTTTGTAAAAAAGCATTGGCTCAAAGGTATTAATTCCTAGAACAATAAACTTCAAACTTCAGGCTTTGCAGCTCCTTTGGGGGATACCTCAAACAGAATTCTGGAGATACTTGCAGCTTGGAGCAGCAATTAAACAAATGCTGGACCACCCCCCAAAATGTTCTCAGTCCAGTCTTGGTTAGACCACCCTAAAGGCTTAGCTTAGCAGGCTGCATCTACTCTAAGCTTTGTGATACCCTACCCTCCCAGTCCGGACTAGCAAAGTCCAAGTGGGAAAAGATGATGCAGTGTACTGTCACGGACCTCCACTGGGAGCAGGCCTGGAGACACTGTCATGAGTGGTTTAGAGATATATGCACCAGACTCATTCAAAACAAAATCTCCCACTCTTGGTATAAATCGGCAGCAGTCCTTTTTAAAGCTAAACTTCTTCCATCAGATGCCTGCTGGAGAGGCCTAGGCCCTGGAATCAACCTGCTACATATCCTCTGGTCCTGTCCCAAACTACAGGGTATGTGGCAACAGGTATGCCAGACGGCATCACTGGTGCTGAGAAAGCCCATCCCACTGTCTCCTACTTTCTTTGTCCTGGGAATCAAGGGGGATCTTTTGGGTCTCTCCTCTCAAGAATACAAGTGGCTAGCACTGCTGGCCATCCAAGCCAAAAGGTCTTTGGTCTGCAAATGGCGTACCCCCACTTCCCCCACATGTGGTGAGGTCCTGGTCTCTCTCTCGAAGCTTGCTACCCTGGATAAGCTGTCTCACCTGCAGAACTTTCAGATGTCAAAATTCCAAAAGTGCTGGGACCCATACTTGTGTTATCTCAACACACCGACTGGCATTGGCTGATGTGGGAGGATTGCTGGCTGGCCCTTCTCTGTTTACCCACAATGCCTGCGCTCACTGGGCAGGACTGGAGACAAGGGGTAGGACCTCCCTCATCTCCTCTGTCCAGTGGACTATTTCTCTCCATGGTAACTTGACTGTGACTGTTAGCTAGATCATATCCCTCTAACAGGCCCCCTCTTCCCTCCACATGATGATGGGGATTGCTACTGTTATAGCTTGCTAGATTTCATAAGTTTTTCAGGTCATCTCGAACCCAGTTCTCTGTGGCATCCTCTTTTCTTTTTTAGGGCTCACTGCCTGACTGGCCACTTTACTGGATGCTACGCCTACCTGGGTTCTGCCGAGATGCCTTGTGGAAAGGTCAGAATCTTCATTTGGCCAAGCTACCATCACTGAGGAGTGGAACTGGACCTTCAGATTCCCAGATTGTGAGTACCCATTTCCTGGTTCGTTTTCTCCATCCTTACATAGTACTACCCTAGACAGACTGAGTAGGAACCGTTTAGTATCTCAGCCAGAGTAAGTTGGTACAGAACTGGACACTTGGTCACTTCCAAACCCCCCTGTATATCCTGTCCCCTTCTTCCAACAGTACTTATTCCTGAATTTGCTGCTTTGCTTTGATTATCAACTGATTTCTGTGTTATACTGTATTGCAACCAGCTTCTCACTGATTTGGTCATTTCTGTTTTCTTCCTCCCCTGATGTTTCCCTTCGCCCTCCCCAATCCTCTTCTTATCCTATGCTTCACCCCTTCCCTAGCAGGTTTGATTTTTGTATGTATGTATGTGTGCACAGATTCTGCTCATCTGGCCCATGTAACCTTGGGCATTTTGTATGTGTTGAAAAATTTTTTAAAAATTCATTAAAAAAAAAAAAAGTGAGGAGACTCACCAGCCCCCCTCCCCCCCACCACCACCACCACCAATCCCCGGCGACTCGAGCTCCCTCTTGAGCCCAGGTTGATGGCATGGCATGATGTGTGGCAATCAGTGCCTCAACCCTCAGTACCACCGGGCTGGCTCCTGTTGCCCATGTTATTCACAGTGCATATGCTGCCTCTGGGTCAGGTCTTCAGGTGGTATGGGCTTTGGTTTTCATTGCTCTGCCGATGACACTCACTTCTACCTGTCCTTTGCACCTGGGGTGCCAGATGCAGTCAATGTGTTTCATAAGTGCTTGTCCCAGTTTCAGACTTGGATGTCATCTAACTGGTTGAGAGGTAACCCTGGGAAGACTGAAGTGCTGGTGGTAGAGGCAGGTCGAAAGGGGGGAGTGGAGGCCTCGGGGGGGGATTGGGCTTTGGCTCAGCCCCTCTAGGTTAGTGGCCTCCGCCAAGGTGACAAATATGGGTGTCATTCTGGATAACAAGATAACACTGGATGCTCAGGTGGTGGCAGTAGCATGGAATGACTTTTATCAAATCTGTTATACTGCATGGATTAAGTCCCTTACATAGATACATAGAAATTGTCAGCAGATAAGGACTGCTAGGCCCATCTAGTCTGCCCGTAAGCCCTAAATTTAATGCAATCAGTGACCCTAAGTGATCAATGGCTTTTCTTCACTCCCTCCACACCCAGTGTTCCCTTGTGCCTGTCCCAGGTATGTTTAAACCCCTCCACTGTGCTTGCCCCCACCACCTCTTGTGGCAGACTGTTCCAAGCGTGCACCACCCTCTCTGTGTAGAAAAACTTCCTCACGTTACCTCTTAATCTACACCCCTCCAATTTCATATTGTGTCCCCTCATTCTGATATCTTTTCTACATTGGAAAAGATCACCCACATGCACGTTGTTTATGCCCTTGAGGTACCTGAAAGTTTCTATCGTGTCCCCCCTTTCTCTTCTCTTTTCCAGGGAGTACTTATTGAGGACTCTTAGTCTCCCTTCATATGTTTTGTGATGCAAGCCATGCACCATCTTTGTTGACCTTCTCTGGATAGCCTCCATCTTGTTTATGTCCTTATGCATGTGTGGTCTCCAGTACTGCATGCAGTACTCCAGGTGAGGCCTTACCAGTGTTTTATACAATGGCATCACCACCTCACATCTGCTAGTAATGCCTCTGCCTGTGCACCCCAGCATGCCACCAGCCCTCCCTGCAGCCTTTGCGCACTGCTTTGATACCTTAAGGTTATCAGATCTGATAACCCTTAGGTCCCGTTCCTCTTTGGTGACAGTCAGCACCTCCCCCCATTCTGTAGCTCTCCCCAGGGTTACCCCTACCCAGGTGCATTATCCTGCAATTTTTGAACTGAACCTCAGTTGCCACGCCTCCGACCATCTTTCAAGCTTCTCCAGGTCCCTCTTCATTTTCTGCACCCCTTCTGGAGTATCCACTCTATTGCAGATATTGGTGTCATCTGCAAATAGGCAGACCTTTCCTTCCAGCCCCTCTGCAATGTCACTAATGAAGACATTGAACAGGACTGGTCCCAGTACTGATCCATGTGGTACTCTGCTGGTCACCTCTCTCTCCCTGGATTGGATCCCATTGACCACCACCCTTTGTCTTCTGTCCATCAGCCAGTTTCTAACCCAGTGTATGACCTTATGCCCCATGCCTAGACTGCTCATCTTGTTAGCCAGTCTTCTGTGTGGGATGGTATCAAAGGCTTTGCTGAAATCTAGCTAGGCAATGTCTACCGCCCCTTTGATTCACTTCCCTAGTCACCCAATCAAAAAATCTATCAAATTTGTTTGACAAGGCCTTCCTGCTGTGAATCTGTGTTGCCTCAGATCCTGGACACCGTTGGATTCCAGGTGTATCACTATCCTTTCTTTCAGCAGTGTCTCCATGATCTTCCCCACCACTGAGGTGAGGCTGACTGGCCTGTAGTTCCCTGCTCCTCCCTACTGCAAACTTTTGTGCAGTGCGACTACATGCGCCCTCCTCCAGTCCTCTGGAACCATGCCTGTGTTGAGTGACTCTGTGAACAGGGTGGCCAGAGGCACTGCTAGTTCTCTTCTCAGCTCCCTTAATATCCTCAGGTGTATGTGGTCTGGCCCCATGGCTTTATCCACCTTCAGCTTTGTGAGTTCTTCCAGAACTCTCTCTACTGTGAATGGACAAGTGCTTACTTTTCGCCCCCCATTGCCTCTTCTCCCCAGCTGTGGTCCTTGACCCTCTCCCTCCTTAGTGAATACTGAACAGAAGTATTTGCTCAATATTTCTGCTTTGTCTAGATCCCCCTCCTTACACTCTTCCTCCTCCCCTTTGACCATACAATCCCCTCACTGTTTTTTCTTCTATCACTGATGTACCTATAGAATGTCTTGTCCCCTTTTCTCACAGTCTGTGCTAAACCCTTCTCTGACTGTGCCTTGGCTCTCCTAATAGCTTTCCCTGCCTCCCTTAGACATTCAATGTATACCTCCCTGTCCTACTCCCTTTGGGTTCCCTTATACTTCCAGAAACTTGCTCTTTTAGCCCTTACTTTGTCTGCTACCTCTTTAGAGAACCATAGTGGTTTCCTTCTTTTTCCTTTGGCCACTATCCTAACGCATTAGTTAGTTACCTCCACCATGGCTCCTTTTAGTTTACCCCACTGTTCCTCCACTCAGTCCATTACCCCTCCCTTCTCCAGGGCTGCTCTTAAACATTTACCCATTTCACATTTCACTGCAGCTGCTGCAGAATGCTGCAGCCTGGCTACTGAGGGGTCTTCCCAGATACTGCCACATTTCGCCAATGCTGCACGAGCTGCATTGGCTGCCGGTGAAGTGGCACATCTCCTTTAAAGTGGGTCTGTTAACCTATAAGGCTCTACACAGACTGGGCCCGGGCTACCTGTCAGAGCTCCTGCACCCTTACACCCTGGGATGTCTGCTCCGGTCTGCAGAGGAAGGCTTCCTGGTAGTCTCAAGGGAAAGGTTAAAAATCATCTGGGAACCAGGTATTTGAAATGGCTGCCCCAGTTCTTTGGAATTCACTGCCCAGAACTTTGAGGGAGGCCCCTCAGAAGAGGCTTTCAAATGTGGTTTGAAACCTTTTTTATTTAGGCAAGCATTTTGTTATATGGATTCTGCAAAGGATGTATAATTTGGTTTTAATATGCAATTCTTTGTAATGGCACCCTGGGCTTCCAGGGAAGGGCACCAAAAATAAAGACTACTACTACTACTACTACCACTACCACCACCTTGGGTCTAGAACCTGTTTAGGAAAAAGGGGTTCAGCCTTCTCTTTGTAATATCCCTCCCCCTCCCCCAGGACAGGTTGATGTTGCAGATCCCACTGTGTGAGCTGCGGCCTGAGCAGCAGGAACCCTCCCCAGGCAAGCAGCTGGCATTCAGGAGACGGAGCAGAAGAAGGTAGAGCATCTGCCAGAGCAACACCTGCACAGTGTTTGCCCATGGACTGCCCTCCTCCCTCCTGGGCTGGCCCCTTAATTTATTGAACTGGGTCCGCGTGACATTGGTCGGAATTCAGTTTCTAAGTCCCCATTTTCTGTTTGCAGGTTACACTATCTGGTCACTGGGAGGTGCTAGTGAGCCATCTCATTGCTCCTGCTTACCCCTTAATTTCTGTGCCTTCCTAACCTACAGTACTCATTGTATAAACAGATTTGTGGGTCCCAGCACTGTTCTCCTAAGTAATTCTGGCATACCCCAACTAGGGCTCGAATCTGAAACCTTCTGCACCAGCGACAGTAACACTAACCACTTCACCATCTCTGCAATCCTGTTTAGACTGATGCACTGTGATACTTAGCCTAGCATAGTACACAAGCAGTATATCACACCCCAGCGATGTTCTCCAATGGATCTAAAACCATATTGACCAGGAAGCTCACCTACACTTCTGGTATCGGCTAGTAGAGCCCCCCTCCCCCAAGGGACCACCTCTGTGGCCAACAGCTATATAAGGCTGTCACAGAGAGCCACCAACTGGGGCAATGGAGAGGAGCCATTGGCAAAATAGGGTCTGGAGCGGGAACATTAGGGAACATGAACTGAGGCCAGGCCCCCAGACTGCAAGAACAGGGAGCATATTCGGTAGGGTTGTGGGGTGTACTGGGTGTGGGTGACCCATGGTGCTGGACATGGCTTGGAGGTTGGGGGGTTGTATGGTTTGCAGGCAGTTGGTGCTGATGAGGAAGGAAGTAAGGGACCTGAGATGGATGCGTGTTGCACCAAAGTGGAGGGGAGGGTAGAAGAGGAGACTGGCAGGGGATTTTTGGGGGAGGACGTAAAAATGAGGACGGAGGTGAACATCAGATTGAGGCACCAAGGGGCAAGGAGTTAGCGAGCTGCACTACGACAAGGAAGGGTTGGATGGGAACAGTAGATAAAGATAAAAGGGAGAGGTGGTTAGAGTGGAGGAGTAGGGGCATGACGGAGGATGGGCTTATGATCAGCATGGGGCAGATGCAAGAGAAAAAGGGATGGACACTGGTTAGGGGCAAGGGGACTTGGACCAACTACATAGGACGGAAGGAGGGAGGAGCCCCTGTAGGGGAAGGGCAGTTAGGGGACACTGTGCACAAAAATACATTCACTGAACTATAGACCCAGGATGAGGATGAGTGTGGGGACATTTGTGCTATGCGGGATCAGGGGAGAGAAGATGGGGCAAGCTGTTAAAGCCCACGGGAGAGGGGAAAGCAGAGGTCCTTTCCCTGGATGGGGCAAATAGGGTGATGGTAGATGGTGATCACAGGGAGGACAGTAGCAACAAGAAGGGGACATTGGGAGCCAGGGAACACTAAGGGGAGCTGATCCAGGAGGGCAGGAGGGTTGGTACCTAAGCGTCAAGCTTGCCTAGAACCAAGCGGGACAATGAGGGACAGAATGGTTCTAAATGTGCAGGGGGAGCCAAGGTCAGAGATAAAGAGTGGGGGCCAGTACAGAAAGGTAGTGTGCCATGGGCCACATTGACAAAACTCACCGGTGCTAGATGAGGCTCAGAGGAGAAGGAGGTGGTGGGGGGGAGGAGTTGGGTAACCCAGACACAAGACAGGAGTGGTCATTGCAAGGGCAGGAAAAGCAGCTTGCCGCAAGGCAGGAGAGGGTACAACAGGGGCAGGAAAGGGAGTTTGCCACAGCAGCAGGGGGGCATAGGGCCTGGGGACAGTGGGGCTGTAGGTAGGGGTCCAGGTGTAGCCTCTGGAAGGGACTGAGTGCGGGGGACAATGAAGGGGGAGACCAAGTGTAGGGAAGGTGACACAGGTGGGGAGATAAGATGCAGGAAATACAGGGGTGAGGGATGCAGGGAACAGATCCAGTTCAGGAAGGGTGGAGGACAGGGACTTGATTATCAGGGATTTCATTGTTAAAGGTATTAGCCGGGAAGGGGAAGGGAGGGCATGGGAAGTAAGGTTTGGGTTAGTTGCTTGTCAGACATGACAGCAGCAGAGGTAATTCATCACGGTTTACTTATAGCGGGGCGGCATCCCCAACATCGACATCCCCAAGAGAGATAGACACAATGCCGACTGTCGACATTGTACTGTTGGGGATGTGTGAGTGTTTCCTTCCTCCCGAACCCCCCAAACCCCCAGTTTCTATATCTATAAGTCCAAGTCAGAGATGTCTCGGGGAGGCGGCAAAACACCAGGTGATGCAGTGTCGGTGCCAGCGAGGACCATCACAGTGACCTGATGTTTTAGCTCGAAATCTGTTGCTATAATGGTCTTCGCACTAGCGGTTTCACTCTACAGTTGGCATACCATTCATCACATCCCCTCCAGGGGAAAAAAGCAAGATGAGAGAACCCACCTGCTGTTCCAGTTGGGAACGAATGACCTTGCAGGACACAGTTTGATGGAGGTGCAGGCAAGGTTTGGAGCACTGGCGAGGTTCTACAACAGCCTGAGGTTTAGCTCCGTGGTGTTCTCAGAGGTGCTGCCAGTTCAGACCTGGCTTGGAGAGGAAGCAGAGGATAACAGAGTTTAACAACTGGCTTTTTGGATGATGTGCTCAGAAGGTTTTGGGCTGGTGGGGGATTGGGGGACCACATGGCAGGATGAAGGCCTCTTCACCCCCGATAGGCTACACCTAAATAGGGAAGGTAAGAAAAAATTACTCACCTTAGTAATGTTGTTTCTTCTAATGGAGTCTTGCTGTATTCTGACTATTGCAGTGATGTCCAATCTTTGAACTGCCCCGGAGAGGAAAGGGTTAATTATCCATGCCAGGCATGGAATGCTGAGCTCGAGCTCGGTTAAGACTCTGTCTGTTGTTGTTTGAACTCAAACCGCCAGATCTTTACGAGCTAAACTCACTGGGCGTCCTGTGTGGAAACTGTAAACTTACACTAGCCAGCTGGCTACTAAATGTAATAAAAGGTTTTTTGGGTCCAAGGCAAAGACTCAAGTCAGGAAACCCAAAAAACAAAACACAACACACACCCAAAAATAAGAGGGTGAGAAAAGGGGGCACTCTGGCATGCTAACACTGTTTGCCCACCCACATCCTAAAACCCAGGTTCTGAGAGGGAGGAGGGAGTAGAATATCGCGAAGACTCATTAGAAGAAACAACATTACTAAGGTGAGTAATTTTTCTTCAAACAACATGAAGTCTTGCTGTATTCTGACTATTGCAGACTACCAAGCAGTACTCCATGGAGGAGGGACAGAACCTACTGGGAACAAGCTCTGAGCACTGTTGTGTTAAACCGAGCATCACTCCTAGCCTGGATATCCAGAGAGTAATGCTTGGTGAAAGTATGTACTGTTTTCCAGGTGGCTGCTTGACAAATCTCTAAGATAGAATATCCCTGGAAGCAGCCAGGGAAGCAGCTGTACCTCTGGTAGAGTGAGCCCTCAGGCCTGAGGGTGGGATCCTACCCAATTTTTCATAGCAGAATTGAATACAAGAGACAATCCACCTGGCAGTAGATATCTTAGTGGCAGGTTTTCCCTTGCCAACCTCACCATAAGTGAGGAACAGTTGGAGGGAGTCAAACCTGTGACCCTTGGTGCACTCTATGTAGTAGGTAAGGGCCCTTTTGACATCCAGGCTGTGCAACCTCCTCTCCCCAGAGGAGGAATGGTCAGTGAAGAAAACAGGAAGAGACGCAGACTGGTTAAGGTGGAAGTCTGAAACCATCTTAGGCAAATTAGTCCTGAGGACCACCTTATCTCTATGGAAAGAGATAAAATCAGGCTCCACTGACAGGGCCTGTAACTCACTTATGCATCTGGCAGAAGTAATGGCTACCAAGAACACAGTTTTCCAAGTCAAGTACTTAAGCTCTGCTGGAGGACAAAGGCTCAAAAGGGGTTGCATAAGCTGAGCAATGCAAACATTAAGGTCCAAAGCAGGGGCAGGGTCCCTGAAGGGAGGATTGGTGTGCAGCAATCCCTTGAAGAATTTACAGAATACAGGGTGAGCTGACAGGGAAGAGTGCTTGCCTGCTGACGAGAAGGCAGAGACAGCTGCCAGATGCACTCTCAGTGTAGCTGGTCTGAGTCCCAAGCTACTAAGATGAACTATATAGTCAAGGACTGAAGGCAAGCCAGCAGACCTGGAGAAATATAAGCTTCCCAGAGCACCAAATAGTAAACCTTTTTCCATTTGGAGTTGTAGGTCTTTTCTGGTGGAAGGCTTTGTAGCCTTTAAAATATCCAGAACACCTTGAGAGAGATGCAAATCAGCAAACTCTAACTCTTCAAGAGCCAGGCCTTGAGATTGGAGAGATTTGAGATTCGGATACCAAACCCTCCCCTGAGAACATGTTAACAGGTTGTAATTCCTGGAAGAGACAGGGAAGGTGGACTGCTAAAACATCAAAAGAGGTACCAGGGCTGTCTGGCCCAGTCTGGAGCAATCAGAATCACTTTGCAGGGTTGAGACCTGATTTTGAATAGTACCTTGAACAGGAGAGGGAAGGGGGGAAAAGCATACAGGAATTTCCCTTCCCAATTGAGAACCAGAGCATCCAGGGGGACTGAGCCCAAGACTGGGGGTCTGCAACAAAAAAGAGGAAGTTGGTGATTGTCTGGGGCTGCAAAAAGATCTATCTGTGGAGTGCCCCATCTGGAGAAGATCACCCTCAAAATCAGGGGATCTAGGGACCATTCGTGATGGCCCTGAGATATCCTGCTGAGAGCATCTGCCAGGACATTGTCCTTCCCTGGGAGGTGCACTGCTATCAGAGAGGTATTCAGGGAATAGGCCAGAGACCACAACTTCATTGCCTCTGTGCACAAGGCCGTAGGCCGAGTGCTCCCTTGCTTGTTGATGTACCACATTGTGGTGGTATTGTCTGTCCTGATCTGAACTACTTTGTTCTGAACAGACTCAAAGAAAACTTTAAGTGCTAGAAACACTGCTCTGAGTTCTAAGAGATTGATGTGAAGCAGAGATTCTTGAGGTGACCACAACCCTTGGGTGGTCAGATCCCCCATGTGGGCTCCCCAGCCCAAGAGGGAGGCATCTGTGGTAAGGATTAGAGAATGAGATTGAGAGACAAAGGGAACTCTTTGTCTTAGGTTGTCCTGATCCTGCCACCATTGCAAGGCCTGGATCAGGGTTCGAGTCACTGGGATTAGCTTGGTCAGAGAATCCTTTCTCTGAGACCAGAAGGCTCTTAAGTGGAACTGAATGTCCCTCATCTGAAATCTTGCTCCTTGGACTACTGCTGTAGAGGCAGCCATGTGGCCCAGGAGCTGCAGAAAATGCCTTGCTGGTCGAGACACCTGAAGGGTGAATGAAGGGGCCAGTGTCACAAGGGTCCTTGCCCTGTCCAGGGGAAGGAAGGCTCTTGCCCTTATTGTATCCAGCTCCGCCCACTGACTTTGAAAGATTCAGGAGGAATCCTAGAGAAGTGAGCAGTTGCTGAGTTATCTGCAGGTGTGACCTGACTTGGTCTGGAGACTGACCCACTATAAGCCAGTCGTCCAGGTATGGAAAGATGGAGATCTTTTTTCTCCTTAGGAAAGCAACCGCTACTGCCAGGCATTTTGTGAACCCCCTTGGAGCTGATGTTAGGCCAAAGGGCATTGCTCTGAATTGATAGTGGCCTGAGGGCAACTCGAACCTGAGGTACTTTCTGTGGGAGCATCTGATGAGAATGTGGAAATAGGCATCCTTGAGGTCCAGGGAGACTAGCCAGTCCCCTGGCCTTAGAGAGGTAGAATTATTCCAGAGTCACCATTTTGAACTTTGGCTTTAAAAGGTGCTTGTTTAAATATCTGAGATCCAGGATGGCCGCCATTCTCCTGTCTTTTGGGAGTTAGGAAGTACCTGAGTACAACCTTTTTCCTTGTGTAGGGTGGAACCCTTTCTATGGCTCTCCCAGTCAAGAGGGAAGAGACCTCTGCCTCTAGGGCAAGGGCCTCTGAAGGATTTGCAGGTGGAAGGACCTGTTCTCATCTTGGGAAATTGTTTAAGTTGAGAACCAGTCCCTGGCTTACTACTTCCAGGACCCACTTGTCTGATGTGAGAGATCCAGTCCTGGACAAAGTAAGTCAGCCTGCCCCCTACAGGTAGTGGAGAATCGGGCTCGGCAAACCCATCAGGTGCCTGTTTGGCAGGGGCTGAGGCTGAGGGGTGGTAGCAGGGCCTGCTTGTACCCCTCGCCTGCCTCTCCCTCTGAAGAACCCCTCTGGGAAAAGGCGGAAGAGGAGGCCTGGGCTTGGTAGAAAGGCTCATGAAAAGGCCTGCCCCTGCCCCTGGAATGCATGCTCTGGGAGTGGCTTGTCTTTCCTTGGCCTGAGCACTCCTATAGGTGGTCCTGTTCTCATCCATTTTCTTCATGTAGTTCTCTGTCTGCTCCCCAAACAGAGAATTACCAATAACAGGAAAATCCATTGTGACAGGCTAGTACATCTGAGCCAAGCCATCCTACGAAGGGCCATAGATGTAGCCATGACTCTAGACACATCATTGGAGTCCACTGCAGCATGAAATTGCACCTTGGATGCCCCAGTACCATCTGCAGCCACCTGCTCCAGCTCCTTGGCAAGCTGGCCAGGGACCTGTTTAGCTAGAGCCATCACAGTGTCCCATCTAGACTTCTGATATCTAGCTGTGTAGGCCATATAATTAGCCTGCCTGAGTCCCAAGGATGCTGCCATGTACTGTTTCTTTGCCATGGCATCAATCCTCCTGGAGTCCTTATCGGGGGTGTGAAGTAAGGTATATTTGCTTTATCACAAGCAGCAGCCTGCACTACTACCCCAACATGGCTGCATTGCTGGAAAGGAACTCTGTATCTGAGCTCTGAAAGAGGATACCTCTTGTCCATTCTTTTGTCCACAGGAGGTATAGAATTAGGAGTCTTTAAAATTTTAAATGTCTGTTTCCCAAAAGATTTATGGAGGGGAATAGACTGCCTCCTGGACTCTGGGATATCCATCATTTCAACATAATCAGGCTCCTCCTTATCCTCTACTGCTTCCTCCATTGGAAGCTGAAGAGTTTCAGCCACTTTTTTGTAAAATATAAAATGGGAAGGGGACTCAGAAAGCCTAGGAGGAGAAACCCCTGAAGGTCTGTCTGGGGAGATGTCCGGGTCAATGAGCACATCCAGACTCTCATAATCACCATCACTATCCTCATACTCTCCTTCCTCCTCCTCCTCCTCCGGTTCATAAAAATCCTCTAAACTATAATCCGGAACCAGGGAAACCGACCGAACCGAACCCCTACCCAATGGTGCCGGTCGGGTCGGAACCAAGTTAGCGATTGAACAATCTTTATCGCTTATTATTTCATTTTTCTTTTAGCTGGAACCGACTCTCAGAGTCGGTTCTCCTTTGGTTCAAGAAGTTTCGCTACTGGTCAGGAGTGGCACTCTTTCTGGTTCGGTTGAACCGAACCGGCTGGCCATCCAGGTCAGCTGGACTTTTTGCCTCCCTTTCCTCAGCCTACCTACTCTTTTCCAGGGTAGCTGTAGGAAAAGCTTACAAATCTGGCAGTCTGAATCGAGGTGGTCAAACCCGAGACAATAAACAGGTGGTGGGGTCGCTCAGCAAAGGCTTCCCCACACACACTACAGTATTGAAACCCAGTGGGCCCAGGTTTTTCTTTTGGTTTTCAGACATGGCCAGTCCTAACCAAACTTACCCTTTTTCGGCAATCCGCCAGGTAAGACACCCTTTATCGGTTCCTGACCGTGTTATGGTCGTGGAAAAAATGTAATGAAACTGCTTTTTAGAACCTAGAAAGGACCGGTTACCACACTCTAAAATGAGAACAAACTTTTAAAATAAACCTGATCGGTTCAAACTGAACCGATCCAACGCTTCAAGTTCCACACAGAAGCAAACAATAATAAACCTATCTAGTACTCACGGTACCACAGACAGAGACTGAACCGAAGGTTAGATGGAAAAAATTTGGTTGAAAACGACACTTTAACCGACTAATTTGAACCGAGCAAAGGAGAAATCTCCGGAGCGACTGTTCAGTGAGGCGGAGTAAAGAATCTGGCGGTTTGAGTTCAAACAACAACAGACAGAGTCTTAACCGAGCTCGAGCTCAGCATTCCATGCCTGGCATGGATAGTTAACTCTTTCCTTTCCGGGGCAGTTCAAAGGTTGGACATCACTGCAATAGTCAGAATACAGCAAGACTTCATGTTGTTTGAAGGACATGCTTAAGTAGAAGCTAGAGGAGTTCATAGAAAACACTACAATTTAAACTAAGTTTGGGGGGGTTTGCGAGCTAAGTCAAACAACAGTGCAGCTGACAAGGAGGGCACTCAGCAACCCCCCCCCCCAGATAACAAGGCGCTCAGTTGGGGCTGTGGGAGGGAGTATCAGGAAGGGGAGGAGTGACAGGACAGGGAGGGACATCAGGGAGTCTGGAAAGCCATGTGCGCCAATGCCAGGAGCCTGGGTACCAAGGTCCCAGACCTGGCAGCAGTCATGGCCGAAGCGGACTTAGACTTGGTAGTAATCACTGAGACTTGGTGTCATGACAGGCAGGATTGGGCGTGAACATACCCGGTATACGCTGTTTAGAAGAGACAGGGTCGAAGGGGGGGGGGCGCTTTACTTGAGGGAGGGGATTAGAGTAACAGAAATACAGGGCAGGCGGGGGGACACGGAGGCATTATGGGTCTCATTGACCACTGGGAGGGGTGAGGTGGTGCGCACCAGAGTGGTATACAGGCCACCAGGGCAGCAAGAAGTGGTGGATAACCAGATGATGGAAGAGATCCTAAGGATGGCAACTAAGGGAGAGGTGCTGCTGATGAGGGACTTAAACCTGCCTGTTGTGGTATGGGACACACTTTCAGCAGCCTCAACCAGAAGTAGGGCGATTCTAGACTCCCTTCAAGTTGCCCTACTCAAACAGATGGTCAGGGAACCAACTAGGGATGGAGCGGTGTTGGATTGAGTGCTAACGAACAGAGACAGGGCAGGGGAAGTATCTGTGAGAGACCACCTTGGTACAAGTGATCACGGTACCTTATGGTATGGTTCACGGTACGCACATCGGCCACTGTTAACCAGACCAGGGTGAAGGTGCTTGACTTCAGATAAGCAGATTTTAGAAGGATGTGGGAATATGCTCGTCAGACACTAGAAGGTGTGGGTAAGTTTGGGGGTGGAGGATATGTGGGATTTGATAAAGGGGGCCATTGTGGGGGCCACAGACCTTTGTGCGAAGAGGGTGAGCAAGAACAGGAGGAAAAGAAAGCCTCTGTGGTTCAGCAGGGAAGTGGTGGAAAGAATCAAAGCTAAGAGGAGAGCCTTCAGGAGATTTAAAACAATGCAGGGCGAGAAAGATTGGGAAGAGTATTGGGTAAGGCAGTGGAAGGCGGGAAGGGAGATAAGACAAGTAAAGGCAAGGATGTAGGAGAGCATTGCCAAGGTGGTCAAGACCTTTTGTAGGTATATAGGTGAGCGGAGGAAAACAGGGAAGGGGATACCCAGTCTGAAAAATGGGGCAGGGGAGCGGGTGCTGAACTGCTGAATAGCTGTTTCTGCTCAGCATTCACAAAGGAGAAAGAATGGAAGGAGGGTAACTCAAGGGCAGCTGAGGTTGTGGAGGAAGTGGTGGACATGAGTCCCTTTTGGGTAGAAAAGATCCTGAGGGAACTTGAGGGCTTGAAGGTTGACAAGGCCATGGGGCCAGATGAGGTTCACCCAAGGGTATTGACAGAACTGATGGATGTGCTGGCAGCTCCCCTGACCACTCTGTTCAACAATTCCTTAAGATCAGGTGTGGTACCTAATGACTGAAAACATGTGGATGTGGTACCCCTTCTCAAGGGGGGGAGGGGGAAGGAAGAGGTGAGCAACTACAGGCCAGTGAGCGTGACATCTGTGGTTGGCAAGCTCATGGAAAAACTGCTCAAGAACAGAGTCATCAGCTACCTGAAGGCAAATAGCCTTCGTGATCAAAGGCAGCACAGGTTCACCGAGGGCAGATCCTGTCAAATGAACTTGATAGAGTTCCAAGTAACATACACGGCTGCACCCACACTCCAAAAAAGGGGTAAGAATGCTGTTTCTTCAAGGAAAGTTTCCTTTTATTGTACACATATTCACCACATAAACATGAGAACAAACTAAATAAACCAAGTGGTGACAAACCACCACTCCCTTACGTTTCACCCCCACCTGTAGGGGCTTCATCAGAGGATGAGCCACAGTAGCTGAGGCATATTATTTAAACTTACTTCTACCAATGGTGTGTTTACACCAATCACACGTCGTTAATTAATATAATTAGCCTCAAATTATACCCAGCAGTGAAAACCATAACCATGAAAGATCCCAGTATGACAGCTTCATTTCTGTGACAAGAAGCACATTTAAATTTGGTTCACAACATCCAGAATCCTGAGATATAGACCCTAGGAGAGAACACATAAAAAGACCTTTAGCACATTGCATTTCACCATCAACAATATACTCTTTATGCCATATATGAGTTCATTAATATTCCCTTTATCTACTGTTTTTTATGACTTTTTTGGTGCGGGGGGGGGCATTGTGGGTTGGTGAGGGAGGTTTAAGAAATGTGGGTTGGGAGTGCACCTTATTTGAATACAAAGATATACATCTGAGCACATAAGGTGTTTATCCAAAGAATTATACATAACAGAGACCAGTACAAAAGAGACCAGTATAAAAAATAGTCGGGGGGTGATGTGGGTGGTTCATCTAATGTTACTCGAACCTTTTATTTTTATTTTTTATCACTACTTTATTTGTGCACCTTGTACCGGCTTGCCCCCTTCAGCCTAACTGACCCCCCAGCTCTGGCACCCGGAATTACCGGGGTTTACCTTATACCTGGCCCGGGAGCGGTGCCTGCAGGGAGTCAGGTGTCATCCTGCTGCCGGTAATTTTTCTCCTCCATTTTTTCCATTCCCCCCCGACCTCCGATGGCCCGTGCTCGTTCCCGAACCCAGGTTGTCAGTGTGGCATGAGGTAAGGCATCCAGCACCTTAGCCCTCAGTGCCACCGGGTTGGCACTCAAGCCTTTTTTATGTTTTTATCTCTTATTCAGAAATTGTTTGATCTCAAATTTTCCGATGAGGCCTGGTTTCTTCAGTGCTCCCAGACGGAAGATTCATTCCTGTTCTTTTCTGTTGAGAAGGGTTTCCAAATCCCCCCCTCTAATGTTCCTAGGGATAGCCTCTATTCCTATTGCTTCTACCCTGTGTATGGTACTGGGTGGAGACTTGTGTATTTGGGCCGCTACTGCATATTCCATATTGGCCTTTTTGATAGCCTGCATGTGTTCATTTAACCTGGATTTGAATTTGCATTTTGTGCGGCCCACATAGAATGCACCACAAGAGCACCTAGTAAATAAACCACTGCTTCAGTGTTGCAGTCTATTGCAGAATGTATCTTCTCCATTTTCCTTGTCTTTGGATTCAGAAATTCTGTACAGTGTTTTATGGAGGAGCATGCTCTGCACATGCCACATCTCTTGGTACCAAGTTTCTTCTGTGGGACTGTGGGGGTTGATTTGCCCTGATAGCTAGTAACTAAGCAGTCTTTCAGATTTCTGCCTCTCTTGTATGAAATCTGTAGTGGCCTTGATAAAAAAGGGCATAGTTGTGGTATACCCCTTAATACTGCTAGGTTTCGTTTTACAATCTCGATAACTTCTTTCGTGTGTGGGTGCAGCCGTTTATGATACTCGGATGTCCTGAAGCTTGCCGAACTGCACCACAACACCTTGTGCTTACCACTACCTAAAACTTGATAGAGTTCTTTGACTGGGTCACTGAGGTGGTGGATCAAGGGGAATCAGTGGACGTGGCCTACCTTGATTTCAAGAAGCATTTGACTCGGTGCCGCACAGGAGGCTGTTGCATAAAATGGGTTGCCTGGGGTTGGGGAAGGTGGTAATGAGGTGGGCGCAGAACTGGTTGGAGGGCAGAACACAGAGGGTATTAGTCAATGGATACTCTCGGGGGAGACCGTGGTCATCAGCAGGATTCCCCAAGGATCGGTGTTAGGACCACTACTATTTAATGTATTCATAAGACACATAGCAGAGAGTCTGGAAGGGAGGGAGGGTGAGTCTATTTGCAGATGACGCAAAGGTCTGCAATAGAGTGGACACACAGGAGGGGGTTGAGATGATGCGGAGAGATCTGAGGAAGTTAGAGGAGTGGTCCAGAGAGTGGAAACTGTCGTTTGGTACAGCAAAGTGTAGGATCATGCACTTAGGCAGAAAAAAATGGGAAAGCGGAGTAATGGATGGGGGTTAGGTCCCTTGAGGTAACAGAAGAAGAAAAGGACCTTGGCATCACCATTTCACAGGTCCTGAAGATGGAAAAGCAGTGTGGAAGGGCAGTGGCAAGAGCCAGCAGGATGCTGGGTTGCATAGGGAGGGGCATCACCAGCAGGAGGAGAGAGATCATAATCCCCTTGTACACCCAGCTGGTTAGGCCACACCTGGAGTATAGGGTCCAATTCTGGAGGCCATACCTCAAGAATGACATGGAGAGGGTGGAGCGAGTTCAGAGGAGGACGACAAAGATAGTAAGTGGGCTCGACCACTTACCATACAAGGAGAGACTGATGGACCAAATCATGTATTCACTGGAGCAGAGGAAGGAGAGGGGTGACATGATCGAGACATTAAAATACTTAAAGTGTATCAATAAAGTTCCAGTGGGGAGCCTATTCCAATTAAAGGAGTGACCTAGGATGAGGGGACATGAATTCCAAATCGAGGGGGGAGGATTCAGAAGGAACATTAGGAAATACTTCTTCACTGAAAGGGTGGTGGACAACTGGAATGGGCTGCTGAGGGAAGTGGTGGGGGAGAGAATGGTGGGAGGGTTCAAGAGGGCATGGGATATGTCAGTGGCTCAGCAGGTAGCACACTCGCCTCTGAGGCTGGGCGATCAGAAGGCTGTGGGTTCTATCCTCACACCAGGCACTTGGGTTAAATTCCAATACTGAAGCTGTAGTGCAGCATGAGGGGGTGCTGCACTCCTGAGGTGCCGCCTTTCGGATGAGACGTTAAACCGAGGTCCCATCTGCCTGTTCTGGTGGTAGTTCAGGTGGATGTTAAAGATCCCATGGCACTTCTCGAAAAGAGTAGGGGAATTTTTTATTATAATAACATCATAGAAAAAAATACAAAAAATACAAATGAAACAATGAGTACTGATTATAAATCTGAATCAAGGGAACCTTACAAATCATTATAAACAATATTAATCACAATCCTAACCCGGCACTTAGCCATAGACATAAAGAAACCTACTTTCATACCCTTGGCACACTGCTGAAAATAATCCCAACCCCCAACACTCTTGATCTATTTATATTTAATAAATAATGTAAATCCTTTCCACCAATTAATCACCTTTCGTGCTGTTCCAAATTGTAAATCTTTTAAATACACCTTCTCCATAGCCCCTTTTATCAGTAAACTGATTGTCTCATAAGACATCACCTTTTGATAAAGAACCCATTGGCATCTAGCCTGCCATAAATAAAATTTTAAACAACAACAAAAAATCTGTAAGGTTTCTATATCGTAACTGGCCCCAAACTGAGGGAAGTTACCCAAAATCAAAATATCATAGTTCATATGCAACAACCATCTCATATGCCATTTTAAAGCCAGGAATTTTCAAAGGGAAGTCGCATAGTAACAAAAAAAGAAGAAATGCTCTACGGTTTGTTCCTGATTGATACAGTCAGGAAAAGGACATACCCTTTCCTCTTTAACCTTGTGTTTAGCATTTCCCCGTACCCCAATCTTCCCATATACAGTTAACCATAAAAATTCCCACATTTGTACCGGCAATCTTGGATTATTTAGCCGAGAAAGCACCCCTGGTATTAGAGTAGTAGGACAGTTTTTTAAAGCTGGCACTGAAGGATATAATATCAACATAACTACGTCATATAATTTGGGCCCTGTATTCATTTTAATAATTTGTTTGGAAAGACCCCATTTGTACAGTTTCTTTACTACTGGTTTGAAAAATAATGGGACCTGTAAATTCTGTGATAGTGTCGGGGAGGTAGTATGCCAAACCGAAAAACAATGATTAAGAACACATTGTAATAGAGAACTATACCGAGATACTGATGGTAATAATCCCACTTCGACATTTTGAGAAATAAATAAAGTAATAAAAAATGTGATTGAGTCCACCATTCCTAGTCCCCCCCTTTTTTTTTTCCAGATAGATATATTGCCTTTTTATGGGATTAAGCCTATTGCCCCAAAACATCTGAAAAAATAGACTGTATAGTCTGGTTTCAAATTCTTGAGGGGGTGGAAATATCAGTGCTGTATATAAAAATTTGGAAATTAAAAACTGCCTAATGACCTGCACCCTTTTTGTTTTGACCAATCTCCAATGTTTCCAAACTTGCACTTTAGTATTAGCAGAGGAGAAACAATGTTCCCAGTTTAGTGTCGGGAGATTCTGAGGCCCAAAGTATAATCCCAAAATCTTAATTGGAGCTGAAGAAATATGAAATCCCTGAATGGAAATCTCAGCAGGATAGTTGACCTCAATAAATACACCCTGACTTTTTGTTTTATTAATTTTTGAATTAGAAACATGAGAATATGAGACCAAAAAATAAAAAAAAATTGAAATTTGAGTATAATCTGAGAAAAAAAACACAAACATCATCTGCATAGGCTTGTAAATATAGTGCATCCAAACCAGGGGATCCCAATACTCCTTTCCACTGTGGATAATGTGTTAATGATTGTATTAATGTATCTATTGTAAATAAATATAATAGTGGACTTAATGGACACCCCTGACGAACCCCTGTAGCTATGTGAAAGCCCTATGTAATGCAGTTATGAATAATTGAATGAATAATAGCAGTATCATAAAATGTTTTTATCCAGTGGATGAAGGAAGATGGAACCCCATAATGTTGCAAGGTTAGAAACAAAAAAGGATGATATACCCGATCAAAAGCTTTCATTTGGTCTAGGGCGAGAATGCATCCTGACTGCTTATGTGATGAAATATATTCAATTAAATCTCTGATAATCATAAGGGCCTGCTGTATCTTTCTGCCCGGAAGCCCACAATATTGGGATGGTGATATAACCATGTTTGCAAAGACCCTAAATCGTGAATTTAAAAGGCCAGTCAATAATTTATAATCTGAATTAAGAAGTGTAATTTGTCTCCAGTTTTCCAGGTTCTCTTTATCCCCTGTTTTAAATATAAAAATCAACAGGCCTTCTGAAAACCAAAGGGGGAATGTAGGGGTTGAGAGGAAAAAATTAAATGCCAAAGCCAAACATTTTGAGAATTCGGAGGGGAATGCTTCGTATAATTCTGATGTCATTCCATCGATTCCTGGGGAAATCCCGTTCTTTTGGGATTTTATTGCAACCTCAATTTCTGCAGCTGTTATAGGGGTAATTAAATTAAACATATCAAAATTAATTTGGGGAAGACGAATCATTTTTTTAAAAAAGTTCCATCTCCTCAACACTAGGGGGCTCCACTGGGTTATGTAATTCCAAAAATTGTCTGATTGCGGCATGAATCCTAGTTATATCCTGAACTTGACACCCATCCTGTGTTATTAAAGAGGACATTGTAATTTTTTATTTATATTGTTTAAAGGCCTCATAGGGATCCCCATAAGGCTGTTTCCGAGTGCCTTCTTGAAAAAGCACTTTCATAGTATTGGCCCTGTTGTATTGTACCTCCTGTAGCTTTTGTTTTATGTTTGTAATTTGGGATGAGTAATCAAATTTGGAGGTGTTTGCCATAGTAAATAAATAATACAGCTGCTGACGTAGTTTTAAATAAGTCAGGAATTTTACATTTTCTCTAGGTCTGCCAAGGTTTGAAAGGAGTCATTTTAAATCCTCCTTTGACTCCCTCCACCAGTCACCTAAATCGTCATAAAGAATAGCGACTGAGAGTCGTGCACAGAGCAATGATTTTATGGCCTTTAACACAATTGGATTTTTTAACAGAGGAGAACTTAATTTCCACCTTGGTTTTTGGGGAGATATTACTGTACTGGATAACATTTTACACTGAAGGAGTAAATGATCTGAGAAAGTCACAGGGTATGCATAAAATTTACATGGGAGGAGGTTTTTTGACAAGAAAATATAATCAATTGTAGAAGTAAGGGTGTTTTTTTATAGGTAAATTTTGGACCCCCTTGTTGAAATTGTCTACTAACTACTAGGCCAGACGTATCCAGTAATTGAAATAAAGCATTGGAGTCACAATAAATTTTTTTTCCCTTATCCGTAAGTCCGCCCTTCGCTTTCTGTAACCCACAGTTAAAGTCACCACATAAAAAAATGTGAAATGAAGTAATTAAAAAGGGTCGAATCATGGAAAAAAGGGCCACCCTCTCTGCCTTTATCTGGGAACAAAATACATTAATAAATCGGCAAACCATTGAGTTCCATTTTCCATCCAAAATCATTAGTCTTCCTGGAATCAAATCAATAATTTTTAAAAGAGCAAAATTATATGAATTAAAAAAAAAACCTTTACCATCAGCAGTCTGTTGACCGAAAGACCAGTAGGAAGGGCCCCAACACCATTCTCTTTGAAAAAACCTGGCTTGGTCCAGTGTAAACATCCAAGTTTCTTGAATAAGACATATATCAATAGAGGAACTGTGAATATAATCATAAACAGTCTGACGCCTACTTGGATTCAATAAACTATGGACATTTAAGGAACCGACTGTGAAGCCCATTTAATAGAAAAGGAAGATCAACCATCCTTTTTCCTTCGTTTTTTCTTTTTCTCCCTCTGTACCCCTCCTGTGGGTGAAAGGGGGAAGGGGGACTATCCTGAAATGTCTGTGACTCAGGTTCACCACAGTCCATGTCAGTATCCCCCCACTGAGTGGATAAAACAGTGAATGGATTGCTAGATTCAATCTCCACCTGGGGGGGGGTTGGTTCCTTGAGGACCTCCGAACTACAGCTACTGGTGGAGGAGTCGGAGGGTCTGGTACCTGATTCCCCTGCTGTGAACTATAACACACAGGGGAGAGAAGAATAGGGAGAGTAGGGGAAGATAGGGGAGTGTCAGAAGAACTGGGAAGGGCTTGGTCTTTTTGACTGCCTCATAGTGTGGGATGAATCCATATGTGGGTCAGCCACATCCACAGAGGTAGCTGTAGTTGTCTGAGGAGAACTATCTGCTAGGTCCTGAGATTTCTGAATAAGAAGGTCAGGGCTGCCACTACAAGCTTTATTTTTTGCTGTCCATACACATTCTGAGAAGACATGCCCAGTGTCTTCGCATAGGTCACATTTGGTAAAATTGGCACATTGAAAGGCAATGTGACCTATTTCCCCACAATTATCACAACGGGGCCTGTCACAAGAACTGGACAAGAGAGTACGAGACCCACATTTATAACAGGCCCTAGGCTGTCCAGCATAAAAACAAACCCCCTGTCTCCCTAAGAGGAAAGAGTTGGGGATGTGTTCTATACCACTATCTGTTTGTCGGAGTTTCACCTTAAACTGCCAACCTCCAGTCCAGAACTGCTCAGAATCGAGAATGGCTTCAGGGGAACTTAAAACTTCACTTTTTTGGGACAACCAATAGGCAGTATCGTCCACATGAACCCCCTCATTCCTGAACATAATCGTTACATATTTAACCAAAGGTTTAGATAAAGGAATAACAAAAAAAGGGGTCCATACGGGAGAAAATTTTACCTGGTTATATCTCTCCAAAAATAAATCTAAAGCATAGGCAGAACGAAAACTAACATCGAAGTTATCTTCACCGAAATGTTAATAAAAGCAAAGACTTCTCTAGGTGAAAATTGCAGAGAGTCTTTTAATAGCTTTTTCCCCACATAATGTCTATCTGGCCTCACCTCCAATCCCCCTTTATAACGCAGTCTAACTGCATTTCTGCAAGGTGCAGCTTCTTTCTTAATTTTAGAAAATAAATCTGACATTAATGGTTTCTCTAAATCAGGTGTCTTTTTTGAAAGAGTAGAAAGATTTTCAGTTCCAGAATTTATAACTGAATCAGAAAGGTCAGTGGCTACAGGAACAATGGTCTGGGAGGACGCAGCTGAGGGCCTTACAGAAGGAAAGCGTCAGACAAGCTGCAGCTGACAAAGTTGACAATGTTTCAGGAGATGACTGGGGTTTCCAAGCTGGCTCGCTTTGGGAAAAATTCAATTTCGGATCCCAACCAGGTGTTGGATGCCATGCCCTTTTTTTCAAGGTCCACCCTGCTTCACTGAGAGCTTTCTGGGGGGACCATAACTCTGTAGCCTGGGGTTGTGAAACAGGGTCGAGTGGTAGTGACCCTGAGGAAAGTTCTGAAGGTCCTTGAGGAGAGGAGGTGTTTGCAGTAACGCTGGTACCTATATTACGTTTAGAGAAAAAAAGAGCAGTTCGTTTGTCTTTACTTTCATCCCCTGTCTTATCCTGTAATAATTGTTGCCGTGTTGAAAAAAGAAATTCAGAAACCCCATCTTGATTTAGGGGGGTAGTTTGAAATACGCAGGAGGTATCAGAAGTAGGGCTATCAGTCGAAAAAACAGGTAATGAACTGCGGAACACAAACCCCGCAGTTTTTGTAAGCGTGATACAGCAAGGCTCAGGATCGGAGCTTTCACTAGCTATGGTAATGTTATCCGGGTCTTTAGGGTACACAGGATCAGCTGGCGCAAGTTTAAGCCAGGTTGCTGTTCATAACTGCTGCGTAGGGCTCTAGGCACTGAATCGCTATGGATTCGTTACTGCCAGCCGACACAGGATCAGAATGCAAGTCATTAACAGTGTTTAAAGTTTGTACAGACTCACCGGAATCAGTAAGCTCTCCGCACAGCTCAGCGTCACGGCTAATGACAGCCTGTTTGGAAGTACTGACAGGCGTTGCTGAGGAATGCATTACACGCAGCTGCTGCTGGAGTTTGTCTTGTTCTTTAGCCAAAACGGCAAGCTGGAGTTTAAGCTGTTCCTGTAAAGCTGCTTGATTAGGAGTCATATTAAACACGGCATTACTTATCGGTTGAAAAACAGGTAGAACTTCATTCATTGTAGACGCTGGTAATTCTGTATCCTGCAATATTTTATCAGCACATACAGTATTATTTTCAGGTAAAACTGTAGAATCCAAGGCAGAGCACGACAGCTGCTCCCCTTCTCTCGGAGCGTCCATCCTCCTTCGGGAACCAGACGAATCCATAGCAGGAGAAGTAGGCTGAAGAGCAGGAGCTGGAACCTGGGGACAGAGAGCAGCATTTCCACCACCTCCACCAGGATCTGGAACAGCAGCCATCTTGGAGTCACCAGCAAAAGGGTCCCCTCTGCTCACAGGAAGCAGAGTAGGGGAATTTCCCCGGTGTCCTGGCCAAATTTCCCCCATTCACTAAAATACCACCAACAGCTTAATCTGGTTCAAGGTCAGTTAACATTCATCTGTATCCCTCTCCCCCAGGCTGGGCCTGAAAATAGGCAGAATTTGTCTAGTGTGCTTACCTGGTCAACAAAAAATAAATAAATAAGCACTGGGGGCTGTTGGCATGTGGGGGAGCAGGGAACTACAGGAAAGGCCTAGTGGATATCTAGGCAAACTGGGCAGACTAGGTGGGCCTGCCAGTCCTTTTCTGCTGTTGCATTCCTATGTTCATATGTAACCTGAACCTGGGGGAGGGTGGCAGCCTTCCCTATTACATATCCCATGGCCTGAAAAGCCTGGAAAAACTGCCACATCTTGGTTAAGTTCTCAGCAGAGGGCATTTGTCTAGGTTCAGCTTGCCTTCTTTCTATCCTTTGCAGAAGAAGTGGCAGGAACATGCTTTTCATTTTGATTTTTCTTTATAGTCACTGCTTCCAGCACCTGCTTTGATGCTTTTTTTGGTATATCTTTGTCATTCCCCCTTTCTGCTTTGAGGCTTTTTTTGTATATTTTTGTCATTCCCCCTTTCTGCTTTGAGGCATTTTATGTTTGCTTGCATGCATGTGCAAGAAACATAGTGCCACCATACGAGTTTTCGTAGGTGCGCCTCCCCCATTTCCAATGCCCTGCTCCCTTTTGCAGCCGCGGCTGCACCGTGCCAGTGAATGTCCGAGCTGTCTATGATAGCCGTTCAGATGCAGTGGGGTACAGTTCTGAGGAAAACACCACCACAATCAGCGGTGGTAACGTGTAGGCAATTTGCATACTGCTGTCAGCAGTATGCAAACTGCTCACACGCACGCTCACAGCATCTGAACTGTCATAGACAGTTCGTCCCCCACCACTAACACTTACAGCACGCTGGGAGCCCACCCCAGCGTGCTCATGTGCTCCTTCCACCTCCAGACACTGTATGACCGGCAGGGATGCCCAATCCCCATCGGCTCCACTGCCCCCAAACAGACTTCCAGGTGCCACGCTGGGAGCCCACCCCAGCATGGCAAAGTCCTTATGGGCGACAGGGTGCCTAATCCCCGTCAGCTCCACTGTAACCCCCCAAAAACACAGACTTCTAGATGTATGCTGGGAGCCCACCCCAGTGTGGCTAAAGTCAGTATAGCGACGGAGGTGCCCAGTCCCCCCGCCTGCTGCACTGTCACTTCAAAATAACCTTCCAGCTACCATGCTGGGAACCCACCCCAACGTGGCAAAAGTCGCCTTCCTGAATAAGAAAAAAACTGTTAAAAAAAAGGTCCTCGTTGACTGTCTTGCCCCATCCCCAACCCGCGCCATCCTCTGCGCACCTATCTCCCCACCCCCCAACCCCATACTTACCTCCGGAGCCCAGCGGCAGCACTTGGTGGACGGGGAACACGTCTGCACTTTAAAGCCAACTGAACTGAAGACATGCCAGTAAGCTGTATAATGCCATAAATGTTTTTTTTTTCACCTTTGTTGCATATCTCGGCCATTTTGGGGAATGGTTTCACCAAATTTTCAACATGGGGTTCTTGAGGCCCCACCTCTTGAACTCAGTCACTGTCATTTTGTTATTCAGTCCTGAAAGGTGATTTCGCGGTCACTGCGCAGAACCACCATTCAGGATCAAGTAACGAAACAACAGTGTCACAGTTCATGAGGTAGGCCCCCAAACCCTATGTTGAAAATTGTGAAGAATTCTCAAAATAACTGTGTTAATGGCACGACGCCAGAATTTCTGTATTAATATTTTCACCCAGATTTTCAACATTGCCATTTTACCACACCTCCTTATGAGCAGTATAGCTGTCATTTTTCACAACTCACCCAAAATGTGGCGCAGTCAGTGTGTGAAATCAGTGTTCGGGACAGATTAAGAAAATCACAGTGTCACTGTTCGTGAGCAGAGGTTTTAAAATGGCTATGTTAAAAATTTGATGACAAAAGTCCATAAAATGACTGTGTTACGAGCGTGGATTGCGCAGTTTCCACGCACCCTCGTAAGTTCACGAATTTTTAATATTTTCAGTCCAGATTTTCAACACTGGTATTTTTACACACCTCCTTATAAACAGTACAGCTGTCATTTTTCATACCCTGGTCGAAATGTGTTTTCGCACTTCTGGCTCAGAAATGCGTGGTTGCTGTGGGAAATCAGTGTTCAGGACAGATTAAGAAAATCACAGTGACACTGTTCATGAGCGGAGGTCCCAAAATGCCTGTGTTGACAATCTGCTGTATAAAATCCCCAAACTAATTACATTACGGGTGTGCGTTGCGCAGTTTGTACGCACGCTCGTGACTTCACCAGTTTTTTTATATTTTCACTCCAGATTTTCAACATTGCCATTTTTGTACACCTCCCCATGAACAGTACAGCTATCATTTTTCACAACCTGTTCGAAATGTGTCCTCGCACCTGTGGTGCCAAATGGCGTGGTCGCTGTGCAAAATCAACTTTCGGCTAACAAACTGATATTGCCACTGTTCATGAGGTGGGGCTCACAAAAAACCCATGTTGAAAATTTGGTGTGAAAATACCAATGAATGTCTGGAGCATTAGGGTTTCTGACCATAATGCCCCACCCTGTAGAGACTGACAGGCATCAGGGGTGTGACTTGGGATTGTCACCTGTAATGCTCATGCCATTCCACCCCCACCACACCCTGCAGCCAGTGAGAGGCATCGAGGTGTGCCTTGGACTCTTTGGCCCCAAAGTTCACCCCATTTTTCTATACTGCACCCATCTCACTGTATTTCCTTATGGAATGGGGTGAGCATAAGGCTCAAAGACCCCAAGGCACACCATGACACTTGGTGTCTGCAGGGTAGGGTGTGATGAAATGGCATGGCCGTTATGCCAGATGACCCAAAGGCACACCCCAGTGCCTGTCAGTCTCTGCAGGGTGGTGGTTGGGTTGGCTTCAGTTAAATACTTCACTGCCATTCCTATTATGCATCTCTCTGACTCCTACACTACCAATGCCAATGCCAGCAAGCAAACATTCGGTATTGACAAATGCTTGTTTTGTATATTTTTGTGATTCCCCCTTTCAGACACACTGAGTTCTTTAATGAGCTTCTCTGATAGCTTGGTAGCTTTAGCTTTATCTGTCCCTTTGGTGAGAGACTGCTGCTTCTGAGGTGATGAACCCTCTGATGCATGCTTTCCACCATCAATGGGAGCTTCCTCCATTTCTGAACCTTTTAAGTACTTAGGTGACACTGAGGCAGACTGAGGAATGAAAAGCATTTTGCAGCCCTTTTTCTCAGTGTTTTAGGGCAAAACTTTTTACACAGCTCTCAGATTTTACATACAAACATATGAAACTGCCAGCAGAAAAAGGCCATGTCGCTCTATCGAGTCCACTCGAGTGTGCAGCTTGGTGCCATACCATGAAGCTGCCCCCCCTACTCCCCCTGGAGTTGCACGTCCCCCATTTAGGTCCCATCTCTCGACCCCACCCCTCCAGGGCCCCCTGTCATCCTCACCTTCTTCTTCTTTACCCTGTCCCACCCCCTCTTGAAACTGGTCACCGTCTTTGCCACCACCACCTCTTTAAGCAGCTTGTTCCATCCCTTAACCACTCTTTCTGTGAAATAGTGCCTCCTCGTTTCCCTCTTGAATCTGCCTCCCACCAACTTCAGGCTATGCCTCCTAGCTATTCTTTCCCTCCTTAGGTTAAAGATGCCCTCTGTGTTCACCCTATTTATGGCCTTCAGGTACTTGAAGGTCTCAATCATACTCCCCTCTCCCTCCCTCCCTCCTTTCCTCCAGGGAGTACTTGTTCAGTGCACTCAGCCTCTCTTCATATGTTCTGTCCCCCACGCCACGGATCATTTTGGTTGCCCTCCATTGGACCCCCTCTAGCAGTTTGATATCCTTCTTCAGGTAAGGGCACCAAGACTGAACACAATACTCCAGGTGTGGCCTCACCAGTGACCTGTACAGTGGGAGAATAACTTCCTGCCTTCTAGAGGTGATTCCCCTGGTGATGCAGCCTAGCATTTTATTTGCTTTGGATGCAGCCTTTCGGCACTGTGCAGAGTGCTTCATGTCCCCCCTGACCATTGCCCCAGGTCCTTTTCCTCCTCTGATACTGCCACCTGAATTCTCCCAGTCAGTAACTGGTCCTTGGGTTTCTGGTTCCCATGTGCATCACCTTGCACTTCTTGGCATTAAAACCCAACTGCCATATGCCCAACTATTTCTCCAGCTTTGCCAGGTCCTCCCTTAAATCCTGGATTCCCTCCTCTGTGTCCACACTCCCACAGAGCTTAGTAACATCTGCGAACAGGCATACTTTACTTCTAACTCGCTCTGCTGTGTCGCTAATAAACACATTGAACAGCACTGGTCCCAGTACTGAGCCCTTTGGGATGCCACTAGTTACAGGCCTTAGTTTGGATAGTGCCCCTCCCACCACCACTCTTGGGTTCCTGTCCTATAGCCAGCTCTTGATCCACTCCAGCAGTTTCTTCCCTAATCCCAGGTCCCTCAGCTTGCTGATCAGCTTACTGTGTGGCACTGAATCAAATACCTTGCTGAAGTCCAGGTGTAGTATGTCCACTGTCCCTTGTCCAAGGTTTTTGTAACCCAGTTGAAGAAGTCTATCATGCTGGTTTGACATGACCTCCCTCTAACAAACCCATGCTGTCTGTCATCCTGGAAGCCATTTTCCTCAAGAAGGACACCAGCCTTTCCTTTAGAATGATCTCCATTAGCTTACCTGCTATGGAGGTTAAGCTAACTGGCCTGTAATTACCCGGTTCATCCTTGGGACCACTCTTGTAGAGTGGTACCACGCGAGCTGTCCTCCAGTCCTGAGGTGCACACCCTGTCTCCAACAAGGTGTTCACTAGATCTGTCAGGGGTGCTGCCAGTACTTCAGCCAGTTCCCTCGGGACCCTTGGGTGTATCCCATCTGGGCCAGGTGCCTTGTCTACCTGCAAAATTGTGATCTTGGACCAGACACCTCAAACACAACTTGTGACAGCCTGCCTTTGCAGGCTCTGGACAGGATTCACAAAGGATATGAGCTCGGTGCATCTCGGATACCCTGGCACATCCCCATTGTGGATACCACAGTTGTACCCAGCCCAGGATGCGTTGGCGCAACCCCCTGCTCAAGCTGGGATTCCAGTGGGGCAGCGCATTTCCCGATGTGCTGCGCTGAAAACTGCCATTCACAGACACGGACATGCAAATGGGGCCATTAGGCATGAGCTGCGGTGAGGCCATTTGCATGTCATTATGGCCCCATATGCATCGCGCCTGCAGGGCTGCACCCGGCGGAATGTGCCAGGCGCCCTGCATGTGTGGCTTTACAGTTACAAATCCAGCACCCCTGTCAAGGTATTGCCACCCCCCTCCCTGCCCTTGCCTCCGGTTCCAAGCTGCACACTGCGGTGGTAGATATCAGGACACAGAAATCCCCCTCCCTGCCCATGCCTCCGGTTCCAAGCCGCATACAGCAGTGGTCAATATCGGGACACAGAAGCCCCCCTTCCCTGCCCATGCCTCTGGTTCTAAGCCGCACACTGTGGCAGTAGATATCAGGACACAGAAACTCCTCCTCCATGCCCGCATCCTCGTTTCCACTGTGCACGCTGCGGTGGTAGATGTGTGTACGAAGAACCTCCATAACCCGAACCGCATGCTCTGATGAAGGTGCTCCAGAAGACCCCCAATAAGTCCAGCAGACCACGAACCCACCCCCTGCCCACTCAGGCACCCTCTCCTCACCCTGCTTCCCCCATCCCTGCAGATCTCCACTAGCGTGCCGCCACAACTGCCCGCTAACAGAACTGTCTGTGACTGACAGTTACTGTACTACTGAAAGCCCATTGGTGGACCCTGTTGACCGATGGGCTTGCAGTGAGTACTGTACTCTGTCATTCACAAAGGGAGGCATACACACATCTACTGCAGCAGCGTGCAGAGTGGAAACAGAGATGCGGGCAGGAAGGGGGGTTTCTGTGTCTTGATATCTACCGCCACAGTGTGCGGCTTGGAACTGGAGGTACGGGCAGTGGGAGGGTTTCTGTGTGTTGATATCTACTGTCACAGTGTGCACCTTGGATTCGGAGGCTCGGGCAGGAAGGGGGGCACTCTAGACTGGCAGGGTGGGCAGGCTGCCATGCTGCTGGCATCAGTACAGCAGCCTGCCTGTGGGTGGCAAATAACTTAAATCTACTTGTTGTAGACTTATCTTTAGGAGGTGCATCTCCGGATTTGCCCCGGAGATGTACCTCCTGGTCAATCTGTGAATGGGGCTGCGCACCAGATGCATGGGCACGCCCCCTTCCCAGCCCCTCCAGATGCACCGCATATCATTGTGGGCAGTATGAGGTGCATCGGGGATGTTCCAGTGCATCAGTCGCCACCCAGAATCATGCCAGTGCGCAAGTCGAGGATGCACCGGAGCATCTCGGATGTGCTGGGTGCATCCCATTTGTGAATCCTGACTCCCGTTTATTTCTTTGGCTTGTGAGCCATGCCAAATTGTTGATAGCACCCCAAATTTTAGAAAATTTGGTTCTGCTTGTTTAAAAAAAACAAAATACTGCTTCTTATAATGTTAAAATACACTCGGTTATAAAAATTCAGTAGAAAATGTGGTTGGTTTCCTCAGATGGGAACTGCATCAAAGTGCAACTTCTCTGTTTTCTGGGAACCAAGCAGGAACCGGAAAAAACATTACTTTTTTAAAACTTAAAACAACTAAAACAGAGTAATCAGAAAACTTCCCAAAGGACCACAGAATAATGTATTTCTTTATTTGGTTTTTGGTAACCAGGTAGGTACACTAGACAACTGAATGTCTATTTTCAGGTACGACCTGGAAACAGCCTTCAAACAAATACAGAGACAAATTTAGAAAGCTCACAATTCCAAGACCAGGAAAGGTACATAGTGAAACAATTACAAATTACAGTTACTGCACAGAGTTCAAACTATGTTGCTCAAGTACATTTTGGAATGTAGACAAATTTGAGATACAATGAAATTGTGCAAACATACAAACAAGCAGAGAAATAAAGGACAAACAGAGGAGATAATTGGTAGGGTGGCATGAGAGGCATGGAAGTGTACAGAAGGGGCTAGAAGTAGTTGCAGGTCATAGATAATGTGAGATGAGCTTCAGGGCAGTTTTGAAGAATGACAGAGTGACAGAACTGCGGACCTTGGAGGGGAAAGAGTTCCAAAGCCTGGGGCAAATGAGGAAAAATCCTGGTCTCCTATCTTGGTTGAATATTTTGGGGTGACAAGTGAGGTAGTGTTCAAGGTTAAGCAATGATGCATGACAGGGTATGTGTTATGTTGGGATAACATCACACCTTGGCTGGTTGAAGCACGTGGCTGCAGGCTGAGTGCATTTAAAACTCAAGAACTGACATTATCCCACACGATACACACCCTGGGGTCCATTATTGCTATTATACAATAGCTGGTTTACATTTAGAATAAAAAAAAAATACAGAGTAAGTACTGTTTTCAAACAGTGTTTTTTTTTTTTTTGTAATTTTTCAGTATGGAAGCATATTTTGCTACAAAAGAGTTCCTTTTACTAATTGTCCACTAGATGGAGTTGTTATGACTGAGTTGTGTGCTGATGCGGTGACTCTCTCTCGCTTCCCCTGTCTCAGTCCTATGTCCCAGTTTCATTGCCAGTCATTCTCACTCAACCCCTCCTGGGTTTTCAGTTTTTTTTTACCCAGTACTGTATGCTGAAATGATCCTTTGTAGAGTGCACTGGGAAAAATATGTATTTCAGCAGCTGACTTTAACATACTAACATGCTAACATACTAGACTCCAGCAGAGTAGGCCTGTTGGTCTGTCAAGTCTGCTTGTGTTTCAGCACCCTGGTTGGGTACCGTAGCCCTCTATCTGTCTCCTTCCACTGTTACTCCATCCTCCAGTCCTGCCCCCCCCCCGGGCAAACCAGCCTCTGCTTCACCCCTTGCCTATACCTGTCCCACCATCTCTTGAATCCCTCCACCATAGCTGCCTGTACCAGCTCCCCGGGCAGCGCATTCCACGGTTCCACCACTCTCTCGGTGAAGTACCTCCTCCTCCTTTCCCCCTAATCCTACCACCTTCAGTCTTCCAACTGTGTCCTCTGGTGATTCCACCCTCCTTCAGTCAAAAGATCCTATCTCAGCTTACCTTATTTACTCCCCTGAGGTACTTGAAGACCTCAATCATGTCCCCGGTCCCTCCTCTCCTCCAGCGAGAACAGGTTGAGCTCCCCTTTAGAAGCAATTGATCGGTATTGAAATGCAAGGGATTCTGGAATGCCTGCAATCGGAGGAGTTGTTTGCAACTGCAGAGCTTGGATTGATTTTATAGAACAAATCAAGCATGTTTCTTTTCTAATTCTAATGCACTGAGATCATAGGAGGCAGACTGATAAGGAGAGCAGGGGACGAGTGCAAGAAGCCAAGTGCATGGCTGTGTGAACTGTGCCTGACAGAGACCGAGTGTGACGGCGTTAACAGCAGCAGTTTCTTTTAAAAGTTAAGGGTTGGGTTGGTGGTGGTTTGTGCACTGCAGTGGGGAAAATCAACACTTTGGGGGTATTTCTTATTTTTGTGATGAATTAGATGGCTAGATTGGTTGGGGGGAAGACGGAGTGAGGGGAACAGGACAGAGCAATTTCTTTTTGGTGTGGTCATGTGTGCCTGACCTTGATACAATGATGCTGGGCTGGGATAACATCACTGTGCAAGGTGGCCACTAACCAATCAGATTTGTGGAAATCTCTGCTATTGTATAGTACTGTAGATAATAAAGATTAAACAATTTACAGAAACCAGAAGGCTGGAGAAGACTTTAGGGTAACTGCTCTCTTCTGGCGGAGAAACAAATCTGGCATTTAGCCGAGGGGGGACATAACCACTGTGCAGAGTTTGAATACAATTCTAAATTTTCTAATTAGCATTTAGTACCATTCTCAGGGTCACCACTCGCCATAGAGATGAGGCACATTTGTATAAGCATTGTTGGGTTCCAGTTGTTAGAATGACTTTCAGTCACTACCAAACTGGGCTGCATTTTAACCAGCGACCTAGAGGTGAAAGACTCCTTAACTCACTGCCACTCCATGGAGCCATTCAGTTCCCCTTTTATGTATACCAACTCTGGCCTCAAGCGTTAGAACTGACTTGCTTTGGTCTCAGAAAAACTCATCTGAGGCCACAGCCATGAAAGCATTCGCTATATTCCACAATCCCAACAATCCACTGGATGCACTGCCATGGTCCGGGGCTAATTCCCAGAAAAAAAAAACTATATCTCTTGCACTAGCACAACCGAGATATGTAAACAAACAGTGTAATATCATCTCTCCTCCACATTTAAATCTAACTCACTAATAACCTGCCTAATGAAAGTATATCTGTACAAACTCAACTATTGTGTTGCTAGAGGTGTCTTTGCCTGTATCATGCTTTTTAAGTTGGAATAATGTATTATAAAGTCACATATCTCCGGGATGAATGTACTTAACTATATAATCATAAACTGTCTTCTCTTTTAATTTAATATGTACCCTTCCACAGGACAGCCTTGTCAAATAGGGCCCTTCAAGTCCTAATGTTCTCTCCTGTTAAAAAATAAAGATGGCTGTCTATCTGTCTGTCTATCTAGCTACAGTATCTATCATCATCTAATTCATACTCTAACTTGTATATGTAAATATACTACAAATATATAGTATATATAGTATGCAAATGTTCTACTATGATCCTTAAGAGGTTTTTTTTTAACGTTTATCAATTTTTGCAGCAATTTCTTGAAGAGATAATTCTATTAAAAAGGAGCTTTTTTATTTTCTGTTTGTTCCTATAGATTGAAGGAGAGCTTCCTACCAATCAGAACACTCTGTTCTTTTGTGTGTAAAACACTCTTGTTCTGTAAAGTGTCTCACATGCAGGTGCCCTGTTAACAGGCTTGTTTGATGAAGGATTTTTAAACCTTAGTCAATAATATATTAATACTGCTGCCGGGGTCTACTCTTATTGTTGTAGGAGTGCTCTTACTTACATTTAGGGTATCAGAACCCCTCACCTTCCTCCACAGCAGTATTACCATAAATAATATTAACAGTACAGCCTGTGCAGGGCCTACTTGTTTTTTGAACACCCTGTAATCTAAAGTGGGTTAATATAATTTTTTTTATAGTTCCACCACATTTTTTATTAGTGGTTACTGGTCCTGACTTGGCTATTACCGTATTTGAGTAAGTGATTTTTTATGATTTGTAGGCCCGTAGATAACATTACCACCATCCCCTCTGAGAAAGTGAAAAGAGGCGCGGGGAAACGGTGGTGGGATGGTTTCAGTTTGGTGGCTGGTTACGGTGCAAAAAGAACCATAAAAAAGTAAATGATAAGGGTGAGCAAGTCTGCCTGGTTCCTTCTTAAATGGTTCTCTGCAAAGCGTAAGTGTCCCATCCATTTCTTGTTACAGAATGATTTCAGTATGGACAATTCATCCTTTCCTCCCTGAGCTGTAGCTCCTCTTTCACAAGTATATGCCAGAGCTCCTTCAGTTCCTCCAGAACAGCAGCATTCTTCAGCGGATCACCCTCTGCCACAACCTCCCTATGAAACAAAAAAGCCAGGTCTCAACATGTGATATTTCCAGAGCTGCCCACTGCTGTCACTCAGACTTGCTGATGAGTGACTGTGGCTTTCCAAAGCTGCTAATATTTGTCTCCAACATCACTCAGAAATTAAACTGCAAATGGTAGACAGTTTGTTCTTGCCGCCCACCCGAAACACTCCTGTCCACATCTGACACTGCTGTGGCAGCACTGACAGTAGTGTTCTGGTGATAATGGTGGGGACAGTGACATCACTGCGAGCTTCCCCACACCAATGCACTGTCAAAATTGTCTATTGCTCTAGACAGGTGGAGTACTCCATTTCAGTTGTCAGTTCACTGTGTCTGCTATAAAGAATGACCTGCTTACCTGGCATGGCAAGATTGAGAGACTCTTCACATCTGCATCCTGACTCTGAGCCTAGTCAAATGAGGATTATATCTCAAACTCAAAGTTTTCAGGTTCAGAAAGATCAATGCACTAGCAGTTAACCATCATGATGGCTTGACAATTGGAGGTGTCAACCATTTTAATAGAGGAGGTTGGCCTTCAAAACCAGTATAACATAAAAGTGAACCTGTAAACTACTGTATAAGAGGAAATATTCACTGCCTTTTCCTTTTTACCATATACACTGGTTTCATATTAGCGTGAAAATAAAAAGACAGTGAATATTAGGGGAATAACCAGTGAAAATAAGATGGTGTGAACATGTCTGGTGTGTTTGGAAGGCTAAATATAACGCATGTGAATTTAAGGTGTTACACAGTACAGCAGAACCTCTTAAAGGGAACACCTTCACTAACCAACACAGTGTCCCTTTTGTGATTGGAAGCTAATATAAGGGATGTGAATTTAAGGTGTTACACAGTACAGCAGAAGCCTCTTAAAGGTAAACAACTTCACCAGTCAACACAGTGTCCCTTTTATTTGGTAATTTATTAAAGGAATCAGTATTGCTTGCCGGCTTGGGGAACTCGACAGCGAACCCCTTTTAGCGATCATGGCTCGAGCTTTTATTTTTTATTTTTGAAGCTCAGGAATCAGAATATGACAGGCAGCTCCATTTACTGTAACAGTGTGGTGCCGCACCACTCACTTCTATGTAAATGAGAGGTGCAGTGCCGCACTGTTAGAGTAAATGGAGCTGCACATGATCCGCCATATTTCTGGTTCACGGACTTTAGGAAATAAAAATAAAGTAAGTGCATGATGCAAAAAAAGGGGGGTTTACTGTATAAAGCTTAATCGGGGTTAAGCCTTTTGGGGGCAAGGAGCTTAGTATTTGCATAGTTCTCCTTTAAGTAAAATCCTAGAGGGCTGGTTTCATGGTGCTGAGTGGTAGTGGAGTGCTCTGGTATGCTAGTGACCTGGTTTAGAGCCCCAAACCCAGGACGTCAGGAATAGAGACCAGCAGGAGGGATAGAGGCTGTTCTCTGGTTGGTCTCCTCCTGGGCAGGTGTACCATATTGCACCCCGCTAGTCGTAGCCCCAGGTGTTGGTGTGGTGGATGCTCCCTTGGCAACTTGGGGACATTGTAGTGCCTGGCACCCCTCCCACTGCTCTGCAATCATGTGCATGATGGGAAGGTGGGCTGGGGAGAAAAGCAAAACCACTACCTGGTACATGGAATGACATCTCATGGGGCTCATTCCATTCCATTCCATTCCATGCCAGTCCATTCCACCCAACCCCACAGTGAGCCCATGCCACTCACCTATGTAATTCACCTTGTTAGTCCATGGGCTAGATGCCACTCCCTCCTTGGTGGTAGTTGGGAGGCCCTCCAGCAGGGGCAAGTCAGATCCAGCAGGATAGATGGATGACCCAGCAGGGGGCAGGAGGGGGCTGGACTGGCAGCACACAATGGGTCTGGTGGGTAGAGAGGGCCCCTTTAGAAACCTGAAGAAGAAGTGTGTTGGCAAATGGTATCATCACCATCATCATTTTATTTATAAAAGGTGCCCTTCCCAAGCTCAGGGCGCCTGAACAGTCCATACACACAACATCACAATTGTCATAAAACCAAATATAAAATGACCCCTTAAATATAATTCAGCATGTCCTTATAAAATCAGTAACATTAGTCCTGGTAAGGAGGAATAAAGAAGCACTATAAACAAAAGTAAACACTGTAGTATGGGTTGAAATAGCACTGTGGGCTGAGCACGTGTTTAATCATACTGCTATAGTAGGGAGGCAGTATAGCGTAGTGGTTAAGGGCACTGAGCTGCAAACCTGGAGACCTGGGTTTGAATCCCATCAGCCCCCACTTGTACACTGTGTGACCCTGAACAAGTCACTTAACTTCCCTGTGCTCCCAGGTTGTACCCGGAAACAAGCTTCGGCTTAGTGTGCCTTTCCTGGTTAAATAATTTCCCCTTTCCCTTTCCTACAGTATATTACCAGGGTTTTCTCTGGCCAAGCTTCTGCTGTATTGGATTCCAAAAGAGTTCAATAGCCTCTTCTTGTCCCCACTGTTTTTTGTTCTATTTATTAGATGTACAAAACCAATCTGAATATGCAACTAATAATCCACAAGAGGGTTTGTGGTAAGACAGAACTTACTGCATGTCCCAGGACAGTTGTGGGGCATGAAGCACGGCCGTGTGATTTCAGCCACCTGGGAAGTATGGTAAGATCTGTCTTACTGCTCACCCTGCAGTGGGTTATTGTGCTTATAAAAAAGACTTATTTAGGCAGAATATTGCCTAAAAGAGACATTTTAAATTTGATTGAGAGTCAGCTGTGTGGTAATACAAATCTTACAGCATGTCACATGATATGGTTCAACCAATCACAGTCTTCCTTTTCTCACTGCTGCTTTTTACTCAGATTATAATAAGATGTGCCCTTTGAAAAGAATGCTCCTGAATGACTTGCAGTGCAGTGGTTTTAGAAAATACGTGTTACTGGTCGTTGTTCTCCAATCTTAAAGAGAAACAATTGTGCTTGTTATTTAACAACCACTCAAGCACCCACATGAAAAGTTACCCGCACCAAAATGAAACAGTACACTCTGAAGCATTTTTAGATGCCTAAATACGTTAGGAGGAGGGATCACAAATACCCTCAACTGCCCGATCCCATCACCTTCCTGGTGGTGAGCGTAGCAATTTCTGTCCCAGTGCCACCCTGTGCTGCCACATTTTATGATGCAGGAATTTGAAGGGTGTGGGGGAGCACTGTATTGACTAGAACGAGAGCAGTTCACAGTTCATTTTTTAATATTTTAGAGGCCACTGGGGTCAAATCAAAGCCACAGCTGAACTAACAAAAAGCACTCTACAAACTCCTACATCACAAAATGTGGGAGTTTGGGGGCGTCATGGGGACGGCACTTGCTACAGTTTGCAGAAGGAAGGGGACGGGATCAGGCAACAGAGGGGAATTTATGATCCCTTCTGCTAAAGTGTTTAGGCATCAACAGTTCTTCAAAGTGAACTGTTTTAGTCCAGTGTAGGTAAGTGTTCATGTGGCGGCTTTATTTAAAGCACTGAAGCTGGTGCTCTTTAAAGACAGTAGCTAAATATAAATTGGATGTGCACATTCTGATGGATTTTGCACGTCTAGTATTCAGTTTTAGTTAATTCTTAAGTAGAGCTAAGACTGTATAATCCAGCACAATACTACCAAACTGAACCTTTCAATCGAACATAAACAGCTCCTCAAAATTTTGGAAAGTCATTCACTCTCTCTCTCCCCCTTCTTCTCCTCCTACCCCCTTCTCACTATAAACAGCACTATTACCTCTGACCACTTGAGTGTCACCTCTGAATTTAATTATTTTTTCACCTCCTGTGCTTCTGCCCTTCTATCCTCCTTACCATCTCCTCAGTCTGATCCTCCACCTAACTCACCACATACCTATCCCCAGCCCCTTGCTTTCTCATTCACTAACATAACACCCTCTGATACCCTGAATGCCCTGCTTACCCTAAACCCTTCTAAAGGCAGTTCACCTGATGGGCTGGACCCCAAGCTGCTTTACCTTTCTGATATGGCTATCTCTGCCCCACTGATGGAACTACTCAACCTCTCATTCACATTGGAAGCTATCCCCTTTGTCTGGAAACATGCCATTGTTCTTCTGTTCCCTAAGGGCTGTGACCTATCCTTCCCTGGGAACTATCACCCCATATCCCTACACCCCGCTCCTTCGCCAAGCTGCAAGTACACCTAGTTCTTACCCAACTCTCTGCCTGTCTCTCTCACTCTAACTTTGTCACCCCCTTCCAATCTGGCTTTCGTAAAAAACACTCCACCACCACCTCCCTGATTAGGCTCACTGACTCCATCCTCACTGGGATGGACAGTGGTCAAATCACATCTGCCATCTTTGTCGACCTAGCCAAAGCTTTCAACACTGTCTCCCACTCTATCCTGTTACACTCTGTCTCCGTTGCAGGCTTGTCGGCTGCTGCCACAAACTAGTTCTGTGCCTACCTGGTAGGTCGGACTCAGTCAGTTAGAATAATGGATTCTATATCCTCACCCCCCATCGACACAGGGGTCCTGCAGGGATCAGTGTTGTGCCCCATACTCTTCTCCATCTTTCTCAATGACTTGCCAACTGTCTGCACATCTACCTCTATTCATATGTATGCAGACGACATGGTCCTTTACACCTCCGGCCACTCCCCCACCGATGTTGAAGCCAGACTTCAGAACAATTTCAACAATGTTCAACGCTGATTTTGCTCACTTCAGCTTTTCCTAAATGCCAAGAAGACTGTCTCAATGACCTTCGGCACTAGGTAGAGACTTTCAAGGCTCCCCTCCCTACCCACTTTCCACATCCTCAATGGGATGGTCCTCGAGGACACCTTCTCATTCAGATACCTTAGGGTTTGGCTTGACCAACACCTCACCTTCTCTGGTCACATTGACGCCATCCTTAAAAAGCTGTGCCCCAAGTTAGGCGCACTATTTAGGAACCAGAACTGCCTCCCTCCCTCTCCTGGCAAGGCGTGAACTTGTCCAGAAGATGATCCTCCCCATCTTTAACTACTGCGATGTAGTCTACAGTGCTGCGCCTAAGACCTCCCTAGCCAGATTGGACACCCTCTTTAACTCCTTCTGCCACCTCGCACTCGACGCTCATACCCTCACTCATCACTGGCAACTTCACCACATTTTGGCTTTCTCATCTCTTGATAACAGACGTCTCCTCCACTGTGCTAAATTCATCTCCAAATTTTGGTTTGGCTTCCTCCCTACTTACCTCAACTCTTCCCTAACAATCCCCCCACCATCCACCCATTCCTTTAGGTCCTCAGTTTCCTGTCAGTCTAGGGTGTCCCCATGTCAGACGACTACTGTTGGCTGTATGCTCTCCTGTCGCCTGTGAACTGTGGAATTCCTCCCCCCTCCTCAGATTCACCTTTCTCCTTCCCCTTCCACTATCTCCTCAGCCTTACACAATTACCTATCTGTGAACTGTAACTGCAACTGAGCAGACTATGTTACATAGATACATAGATACACAGACGGTGTCGGCAGATAAGGGTCTATGCCCCACCCAGTCTGCCCATTTGAGCTTGTAAGTTCGCTTTATGTTTTCCAAGAAGTCTGTTGCCTCTCACCCCTGACCTCCAGAATTCCTTTATGTCTGTCCCATGCATTCTTAAATCCTGTGATTGTTTCAGCCCTCACCTCTTCCTCTGGCAGTGTGTTCCACTTGTCCACCACCCGTTCTGTGAAGAATTTCTTCCTCACATTTCCTCTGAATCGTCCTCCCTCCAACTTCATCCCATGCCTTCTAGTCTGGAACATCTTTTTCGCTTAAAAATAGTGTATTCCTGCACTCTTTTCCTCCCTGTAAGATACTTGAATGTCTCTATAATATTCCCTCTCTCCCTCCTCTCCTCCAGGGAGTACATATTCAAGTCCTTCAACCTGTCCTCATAGGACTTGTGATGCAATCCAAGTACCATCTTTGTTGCCCTCCTCTGAACCTTCTCTACCCTGTCTACGTCCTTATGTAGGTAAGGTCTCCAGAACTGTACACTGTACTCCAGGTGGGGCCTCACTCGTGTCTTGTATAGTGGAATGTTGCATCTAAATGGGCTATAATAGTTATCCTACTTGTGGACCTTCTGTTCACTATGATGTAGTGTGGAATATACTTACTGCTTGTTAATTGTTCTCTACTTGGTAATGTACCCTATGCATAACTGGTACTATATACTGTTTTGTTGTTTGCCCATGACTTATTTGTATGTCTTCCAATTCCCATATATTGGCAATGTGTACTGCTGCGTTGATTACGTTTTATTGTGTGCTTTCCAACTCCCCAACCCCCCAGGATGCACCGTGAGATAAGCAGCTTGTTGTTCAGTGGGCCCTTCCTGGTGAAACTCTTAAATAAATAAATAAATAAACAAACAGGAAGATGTGGGGCTGTCCCGATGGCCTAGTGGTAAACACCGCAGCTCACCATGCTGGGGACACAGGGTCACAGTCAGGCCAGCAGAAGAAGGAGGAAGCAGACTGTGAAGATGTGCCCCTTTCCCAGTTAGGGTTTGGTGGCACTGCCACTGCATGATCACCCACCCCTTCCCTTCTCCAGGGGTCAAGAGGGGAGAGAAAAGGAGAGGAAGGATACATGCATCCGAAGATCCATTTCTGGCTCCACCTGATGCTGGTGTGTGATGCCTACTCATTGTTCAGTGGAAAATGGGGACAGAGCCATGCCAGTTCCTGTTTCCCTGACCCCCCCCCCAGAGCTGGGTGACTCATTGCATGACCGTGGAGCCTTCCAAGAGTGTGAGAGGCCAGCAGATCCTTTCAATCACTCCCACAAACCCCTGGAGTGAGAGGCTGGTGGGGGAGTGAGAGCATAAAAATCTCAGCATGGAGATGCCAGAGAGCTGGGAGTGGAGTGCTCCAGCATTGGTATGTTTCAGTAGAGGGAATGTCAATTGGGCCATGGAGTGAGCCACAGAAAGGGGTAAGATGGGTGCTTCTGCACACATAAATAGCCATCAATCAAGGTCTTGAAGTCTCATTCATTTTGTGAATACAGTACCATATTTAAGGCCACTAATTTACAGTGTTTGAAATAATGAATTTCCGTTTTCAAGAATTGCTATTCCAGCATTGCACTGGTGATTTTTAGCCTAATTTCCAAACTTTACCAGGATTCAATGGTCATTATTTTATAATGTGTATGAATAATCAGAATAAAAGAATGCTTGATATGCAGCCAAGTAAATACCAAATGAAAATAGTACAGGAAGAAAAATAAAAATTCTGTACATTCACTGATCTTATATAAGACCCTGGCATCCCAGAAATAAATTATACAAAGTGGCTCATGACAACCCCACCCTCCATAGACTCCTGGAAAGTAAGAGTAAGAAATATTAGGAGAATGGAAGATATTACGGCAACCCTCAGACTCACTAAAGACAAATACCAAGAATTCTGGGCATATTGGGATTGGATAGAGGAACCAGAAACAGAGTCCTTGAGGACATGAATTTAAACTAAATGAGGGGGTATAGAAGGGCCCAGAGGAACATACCATAGGGAACACGGGGAGACCACCTGCTACAGTCCAAATGGGGCTGGCAACCATCTTCCAGCTGGACGGGCTAAGCGTCCAGGTCAAAGGACCAGATACGTATCGAGACGAGGTAAAAAAAAAAAAGGCTTAAGGGAAAGAAAGTGGCATCCCCCAATAACAGACTGTTACATGTTGGTTAGATGCAATTAAAATTTGTTAAGTAGGTGGTTAGGGTGTATTACCCTTCAACCAAATGTTATACCCTAGGCACTGTTGCCCAAGGGCTTAAAGACATGACCACAAACCCTCTTGCTCCTGTTGTGTTAACCTTACAATAAGGATGTTTAATATAACGTTTTAATATTACAAATCTGTTCCATCAACATATTGGAGAAATGTTTAGAATGAAGAAAAGTGTATAGCTTTAAAACAGCACAAAGAAAAAAAAAACAGTACTAAAGCCAATGTAATGTAAGAAGTGAAGTGTTTCCATTTCCACAATAAAGCCGAGTTTTAAAAAAAAAAGACAAATTCTGTGAAATTCTTTGTTTCTACTGTGAGTAGGCAGTCCAAATTCCAAAAATTTTGCCAGGTTTTCTGGTAAAAACTGAAAACCTGTGGCCCTGAACATACTGAGACCCAAACTTGAAAGGTGGCAATTACACAACCAAATGAAGGTGCCAGCATACAATAATCGGGGGCCCGAGATCTCATCTAACCTTTGGAGTAGTTAATTCCGAAGTTTATCTGCACCAAGATTTATTTGAACAACAGGACCTCTTAAAACTACAAGAGGTCTTCAGACGCAAGTTTAAAAAGGGTGGATTTTTCCAGTTTGTCAAGGAGGTGATCATTTTTTTACATTTACTAATATTCTATAAATTGTCTGAAAGAGACATTTTGAATTTGATTGAAAGCCAAATGGACTCCAGTGGACCACATGGGATGATGACTGTGTATAACCTACCTATGTTAATGGAGTACAACCTACCTAGTGATGCTCGGATAGTGCTTGTGACTATCCTAATGGGATCCGATGACTAGCCAATTGATCTGGATCCAAGATCCTATCTGACCCCATTCAGATTTTGGATCCAAGGTCAGATAGCTGGTCCTGATGTTAGATAGTGAGATCCAGGGTCGGATGCCTGCCTCAGGTCCCTTGGATCCCAGGTTGGATAGTGGGATCTCTGGTTGGATAGTGGGATCCGAGGATGGATAATGGGACCTAAGATCTGATACCTGCCACCAGGCCCTCCCAGTTCAAGGCCTACAGACAGCTGACAAGTTGGTCGGCAGTAGGGGCACTAGCCTAGCAGAGGTGGGCCTCAGGCAAGATTGGCTGGTAGATCAACCAGCAGATAAATGGTGGCCTGCCACCAGGCACCCTTGGAGAGAAGAGACTTGGCTATCAGGACTGCTAGTGATGAAGCATTAAGGAAACTTAGCTAGCAGGTTGTTAGTAGTGAGGAGCAGTGGAGACTTGGATAGCAGGTCAGCTAGCAGCATACCCCATCTACAAACAAGCCATTTGGGGACCCTTTTTACGGGGCTTGCACTAAATCTTTGCCACAAGCTGACATAAAGTGTGGAAAGTGTCACAACGGCGCCTGATGTACTAAAATTGGGTGCAGTTGTGTCCAAGGAGTTTGGCGCAGATGCGCCAAACAACAAAATTGACGCAGGATCGAGCCCATTGTGTTAGAGGTTATTTTTAGTAGATCTTGGTGCCCCTTTTTAGTCTATTTGTCTGAGTAGTGGCAGTATTACCATTTCTGAAGGAACAATGCCACTCCCTTATTACGGCATTTTTCACTTCTGCCATTTGCTAGCTCCACACCACATTTAGGTCTCCAGCTGTTGGGCTGAACAACCCGACACTGTCCACTCAGCCCGTTTAACCCACTACCTATGGCTGAGGATAGCACCACCAAGAATGCCATCTTGCTGATTCCACTGATGCACAGATCCACCGCATCAAACATTATGGGACTTGGGGGTCAAAATCTCTTTTGAAATAAATGGTCCTTAGGTTTGCATTCATTTCGTTTTGTTTCCCAACTTTATTTGGAGTCTGACAGACTCCTGCTCAAGGACTATGTTGAGGTTCCATGTAAAAATTAAATGAGTTTCAGAGACAGAAAACTAGAATATATAAAAAAAACAAAAAACAGACCAGTTCCCACCTCCACATTGTTAGCTTCTGCTCACCTGTACGAAGAATGGCACACACTTATGGTGCCATGAGTTTTCCTTAAAGTGGAGCTATTTGGCATCAACTATGACTTTAGCTATGTGCATACTCAGTAGAGCCCTGTCGTACCAACTATGTCAAAGGACCTCCTTTGTTCATGTCACTGATGAGGTTTTGGGAAATCTTCTGTTCCCCTCAGGGGACAACCACTCGAAAAAGAACCAACCAATGCTAGAAGCCTGGGCAACAAGATCAGTGACCTCCAGGCTCTAGTGGCAGACACAAAGGTTGATCTGGTAGCCATTATCAAAAGCTGGGCCACAGACAACAATGAATGGGACCTGGCCATCCCAGGCTACACACTGTTTAGAAGGGACAGACAGGTGGGGAGAGGCGGGTGGGTTGCCTGCTATGTGAGGAAGGACATCGAAGCAATGGAGGATGAAAGCACCAAGGCTGGTGCTTGGAGTCACTCTGGGTCCACTTAGCCACCAATGCAGGAAAGAAATTGCACATTGGGTGTGATATACAGACCCCTAGGGCAGGGAGAGGGGAAAGATGAACAATTAGCTGAAGAGTTACAAAAGATGGCTGGTAAAGGTGACGTAGTAGTGGTTGAGGACCTTAACCTGCCAGATTTGGACTGGAATATCCCAGTAGCCAAGAGCTCCAGAAGTCAGGCGTTACTGGACACATTCCAGGATTTGTACAAATAGCCAGAGTCAGTTACACTAACATAGGCCTCATCACAAAAGGAAGTAGGAAAGAAACTAGAGTAGGAGGAGGTGGAAAGATGAGGGGAAAAGCCCAGTGGGCTACATCTGAACGGAAAGAGACCAGCTCCCCAGGCTGTAAGTTTCTTGCTATGGGGTGAAGGCAGAGGGGGAGTACAGGTTATTGGGCCTGCGTGTGGGAAGGGGGAGGATGAACTAAGAAAATTAGATGTTGAGGGTTGGGAGGGACATGGGTAGTGGGAGGAGGAAGGCAGGTGAGAACAGAAGCGCTAAAGGGGAAATAACAGCAGAAGTGATTAGATTCCAGGCATAGTGGGAACCGAACAAGAGACAGGGTAAGTGCAACACAGGCAATGTCGGAGTGGTCCGGCATTTGGACAGGATCCAGGGCTGGAGGACTCAGTCTCTAGAGATGTAGCAAGTATGATCTTACTTCCGAGAGAGTTCCTGCAGTAGGTCTTCACAAATAGGACTGTGCCTCCTGGCATCAGGTTCGCATGGCAAACTTCTAGCTAGCAATCTTCAGCAGAGGACCACCTCCGGCGTCATATGATGGGACGTCAGTGTGATGGTATATAGGGGGTGGTCCCCATGCCCACCCTCCAGTTCTTTCCCACCGTCGACTTGAACTTGTTGGACCTCGTGATGAACTTGGCTTCAGTCAACCGCTATTTTTCCTACGTATTCTACGTTTTTTCCGATTGATCATCTTAAATTTTGTTGCATGTCTTTGTGCAAAATTAAAAAGAAGTCCTCACAGTGCGGTGCTCAGATCCCACATGGGGACGATCACTCCTGGCTGGTCCTCTGCCTGGGCCTCAAACACTGGGTGGCTGATTGTGAAATCTGCCAGTCTTTCAACCAGGCCACGTGCTTCCAGTGTCAGAAGGCCCTCGATGCCCATCTCCTAAAACAATGCCTTGCATCGATGGAAAAGGAGCTTCAGGAGCTGCGGGAACATTCCTCTTCACCCACCCCAGAGAAAAAGAAAAGAAGGAGAAGCGCGAGGAATGGGACCGTCTCCCTCTATGCAGCGTTGCCAGACAGCCAACGCCACTTCTGTTGGGGCCTCCATATCGGTGAGTACTTCTCCACCTAGGTCTCCATCCGCTCGTGCGGATCAGACATCTTGTCCCCCTCCTGCCTAGGTCAGTGGGCAGCAAGGGGATTCCTCTCTGGAGACTTTGTTTTGGAACCTGTTGAAAGCTCGGCCGATAAGCCTCCCTCCGGCTCCACCGCTGGGTGCCCGACCTCCATCGACAAGCTGGACTCCAGCTCCTTGGCTGTTGTCCACTCGACCATGACCGATAAGTCAGATGTCGGCTCCTCTGACACCCGCCCGGTCAAAGCTGATCAGTTGGTCGCCGGCTTGCCCGACCATCGCTTGGCTGAAGCTCTCCAGTCGGACACTTCTCTGGCTCCCAACATTGCTCAGAGCCTGCTTCCAGGTTCACCTACATCCCATGATGGTTCTCCCTCCTAGGCCTCACTGACCCAGCCCGACCTCTCATTTTCCCCGGAACCCCGGGACTTGAGTCCTGCTGTCTAGAAGACCTTTCCTGCATCAGGCCTTACCACCAAGATTCCTGCTTCCTTAGCGGACCTGACGATGGGGGTATCGATTCCATTATCCCCTTCGCCCTTCTCGGATATGATGTCAGGTGTCCTCCGACCCCCAATGACAGGCCAGTCTCTAGTCCATACCTCCACTGATTTGGGAATGGACTCAGGATTTCTCGCTCTGATTCCGGGGCCCCCTTCTGGCCCATCGGGGATCCCTATTGAGACCCCTGGCTGGCTGACGGACCTGCGTGCTCCCAGCGGTCCCTCGACTCCGCCACCTTCAGCCCCTCTTGGGCCTTCAGCTCCTCCGCTGTTGGGCCCCTCTGGCAACTATCCAGGCTACCCACCGCCACAGTTCCTATATTACCCGACACCTGGAGGGCCGTCACCGGGCTACCCATTGCAGGTGCTGACGCCAGGGTACCCGACGCCGGGTCACATGTACCAGGGGTACAACCCTTACCCCTACTGGTATCAGACTCCTGGCTACCCCAATTACTCTACCACGGGGTACCCAGGCTACCAGCCTCCACCACCTCCACTGCCTCCTCCACCTCCTCCTTCTCAGCTGTAACCACAAGGGACTATTCCAGCCTGGTGGAAGGATGCCAGATCCCAACTCCTACAGGAGCTGGGACAACTCCATCTGGTTGTGGCTGCCACCCTGACCCACAGGGCAGTGATGAGGATCCCGTCCCCAGTCCACCACCGGTCATCAGACAGGGACTTGGACAGATGCCCAACCGGGGTTTTCTTGGGAGCTAAGGCCATGGAGGCAGTACCAGACCTCATCTCACTACCAAGCAGACAGGAGTCTTCCGACTCGGACAATGACTCCGACTCTGTCGGTCATTCAGAGCCTCATTCCCCTATTGAGCCACAACCAAAGGAGTCTCCCAAGTCCCCACTGGAGGATCCATCCGTTGTGGAGCTCCTCAAGTCCATCCAGCAAGCTTGTAGTTGTGCGTCGCACAGATGGACCCCAGACAGAAGAGGCTCACAGAACATCTCGACCTCACTAATGCGGACTCCCTTCCCCTTCCCAAATGGATGGGGCTGCATGAGGACTTGACATCTACTATATGGCAGCAACCATCATCTATTCCTGTAGTTTCCAAGAAAGCCGACAGGACTTATCACCCCCTCCCCGGAAGGAGCATGCCATCTAACTAGTCAACCTAAGGCCGACTCCATCATTATTACCACAGCCCATGACAGGTCAGCTCAGCCGAAGCACCTGAGTGCCTCCCCACCAGATAAAGAGTCCAAACAGATGGACCAGTATGGTCGCAAGTATATGTTTCCTCTACCTGCATCATTCAATCTTTAAATTATGTGGCCCACATGGTGTCCTTCCAGAAGTTGGCTTTATCCGACTTAGAAAAGGACTTACAGGCTATTCCGGATGAGGACTTCAGAAATAAGCTTCTGGAAAAAGTAAGACTTAATAAGTCTTCTTGCTGCCATGCCCTGTGGGCCAGCTGCGATTCCGTCGATTCTGTGGCCCATTGCACTGCTACAGGCATTTGTTTGAGGTGTCTGGCTTGGCCCTGGCTTGCAGGACTGGCACATGCATCCAAAGCACTCTTCTGGATACCCCCTTCAGGGATTCTGTCCTTTTTGGAGGTGACACTAAGGACATCATAACAGAGCTTCAGGAGAGCGGCAGGTCACTTAAGGATGTCTGCTCTTGTACTGCTCGGGCCAAAAACCCAAACAGTCCTTTCATTGCCTCCAAAAGAGGTGGAACAGGCAGAACTAGGGCAGACGACAGGGTAAGCGCCATGCCACTAGTTACGGTGCCCAGACTCCCCAGGCAAAAGCCCAAAAGGCTGCCGGAGGCAATAAAGTGACCCTCCCCTCCATATCCTGACTTGAGGGGACTCCCTCCACCTCCTCCTATTTTTCCAAAGGAACCCGTGGGGGGAAGGTTTGCCCTCCACCTGCCTTGGGTCAGGGCTGAGGTGCCCACCTGGGAGACTATCAAACTCAGGGGACAAGGTCTCCACAAGAGGAGCATCTGCATATAAATATTCTGGAGATGAGAGCTGTGCTCTATGCTCTCCAAGCCTTCCAGTTCTTCTTACTTCCGGGAACACTCCTAATCCAGACCGACAACATGGACACGGTCTGGTACATCAACAAACAGGGAGGCACCCATTCATACCCCCTTTGCAGGGAGGCAATGCAGGTGTGGTACTGGGCAGTTCAGCATGGCCTGTCTTTGATAGCAGTCCATGTTCCAGGAGTTCAAAATGTCCTGGCGGACAGTCTCAGCTGTACTGTTGTGCTGGCTCATGAGTGGGCGCAAAGGCAGGATGTAGTGGAAGATCATCTATTCGATCAGTGGGGTCGGCCAGAGATAAACCTCTTCGCCTACCCATCCAATGCAAAATTACCTAGCTTTTGTTCACTCGTTCCTGGGAGTGGCATTTTTTGGTGAGACGCGCTGTCTCTATCCTGGACAGGGAGATTTCTGTACACTTTCCCTCCCTTTCCAATTCTTCAGAAGGTTCTGCTGAAGCTTCAGGCAGAGGAAGCTCACATGATTCTTATAGCCCCTCTTTGGCCTCGGCAGATTTGGTTCCCTCTGCTGCAGTATCTGACATTGGAACCCCCGGTACCACTTCCTCACTCTCACAACCTTCTGTCTCAGGAGCAGGGGAGCCTGGTGCATCCGAGCCTCAAGTCTCTTCACCTGTATGCGTGGCACCTTTGGACATAGCAGTCTCATGCTTTGGCATCTCTGCTCGAGTTGCCCAGGTTCTAGTGGAGGCAAGGAAACCCTCAACTAGATCCACGTATGCCATGAAATGGAAGAGATTCTCTATCTGGGCCACGGCCAAGGGCCTGGACCCATTCTCCTGCTCGGCCCCCCAGGTCCTTGAGTACCTCTTGCACCAGTCTGATTCAGGCCTCAGTTATTCCTCTCTGAAGGTCCACCTATCTGTGGTTTTCGCTTACCACCTTTTGGTGGGGGACAAAACCCTTGCTCAGTTGGAGGTCTCCAAAATCTTCCTTAAGGGGATCCTCCACCTTAAACCTCCAGTCTGTAATCCGGTTCCCCCCCTGGGATTTAAATTTTATTTTAGAGAAACTTACTTTCCCCCTTTTAAACCAGCAGCAAGTTGCAACATGTGCTATTTGTCTTGGAAAGTGCTCTTTTTAGTCGCTTTCACCTCAGCTTGAAGGATTTCAGAGCTTCAGGCCCTCGTTTGTAAGGAGCCATATCTGATTTTCCACAGAGACTGGGTGGCTCTGCGGACTAACCCTTTCTTTCTTCCAAAAGTAGCCTCAGAATTTACTTTGAACCATGATGTTCAATTGCTGGTTTATTACCCAGAGTATTCCAAAAGGGGGAAATACCTCTTGCACACGTTGGATGTGCACAGGTTTCTGAGATACTATATCTCTAGGACCAAGGAGGTGCATAAATCCGACCAGTTATTTGTGGCTTTGACACCCAGATGCCAGGTACAGTCATTTCGAAACAGGGCTTGTCTAAATGGTTGGCTAATTGCATCTCATGTGTTTACCAGAAGCCTCTTCCAGGGGAACTGAAAGGCCACTCAACCCGCGGTATGGCTGCCTCCATGGCCTTGGAATGTGTCCGCAGCTGATATTTGTGCTGCGGCCACTTGATCTTCCATCTGTACTTTCACCAAGCATTACAGTCTGGACATTGCCTCTAGGCGTAGAGCTGGTTTTGGCCTTGCTGTCCTGCAAGGCCTTCTGTCATAGGCGGCTTTCTAGTTGGCAGACATTTCCTCTTCTCGGAACTTAGTCTCCAGCTTCTTTTTCTTGACTGCTTGGTATTCAGTCCTATTTGTGAAGACCTACTGCAGGAACCCTGTCGAAGTAAGATATAACAGTTACGTAAGAACTTACTGTAACAGTAGATCTTCGAGAGAGGTTCCTGCAGTAGGTCTCATTTTCCCACCCACCTTCCCCTAGCTCCTGCTTTTTTCTCTCCTTTCCTTTCCCAGGGCTTTGTTTCTTCAGTAGCTCCAGGCTCCAGGAGTTGTACTCCTTTCTTCCATTTTGCTCCATCTAGGGCCCTCTGGCGGGAGAACTGGAGGGCAGGCATGGGGACCACCCCCTATATATGGTCACGCCGACGTCCCATCATGTGACACCAGGGGTGGTCCCCCACTGAAGATTGCTAGCTAGAAGTCTGGCGTGCAGTCCTGATGCCAGGGTGCACAGTCCTATTTGTGAAGACCTACTGCAGGAACCCCTCTTGAAGATCTATTGTTACGGTAAGTTCTTACATAACTGTTTTTTATTGAAAACAGTCACAGTTGGCATCTGCAATCAGCTGTTGTCTCAGCTTTCTATTAAAGGGACCAATCAATGTTAGCGATGAAATATCAGCATGAAGCACATTCAGCCATCTAGGAGCATGGTAGGCAAAGGATCTTTGACCCAAGGAGGTGCGACAATGGGGAATTTTGAAGAGTCGACTATCCAAACTATGAGTGCAGCGATGGCTATCATTGGGGGAGAGAAGATTCTGGACCCTGGGGGTACCACGCGAAGACTGATTTTTTTCACCAGTAGACAGGACTGGTAGAGAAGTCTGCCTTGGAACTGTAGCCAGTTAGTCTGGGCATAAAGGTCACACATGTGCGTCAGGCATTTGGCTCCTGTAACAAGTCAACAAGCTTTGTTTAAAGCTACTTTTATGCGACAAAGGGCAGTATCTGTAGCCAAGCCGTAAATTGCTAGCCCATAGTCGATGAGGGTCATGAGGGAGCTATGCACTGCTAGCTTAAGAGCCTCAGAAGTTAGACTGTGCTTGTGCCTGTGCAGCAGTCTGATGCGGGTATTGATGGCCTTAGTGACATGATTGATGTGGAGGTCGAATGTCATTGTGTTATACAGTGTGATCCCCAGATATTTGAAATGTTGCACTAGTTCCAGTGGAGAGCCCACATCGTTTTTGATGAGAAGTGGGTGGGATCTGAACCAATTTTGGGTGGTGGAGAACATCATAGTTTTCATTTTAGTATAGTTCATCACAAGTTTCTGATCTTTAAACCACCTTTCACCAGCCGAGAAGTTGCCCTGGAGTTTGCATTCGAGAGCGAGAGGGTTTGAGTCACTAACAAACAGAACATTGTCATCTGCGTATAACAGTAGACAACATTGGTAGGCAGATGGGAGTCGGTTTAGACAGATACTGAATAAGAGTGGGCCCAGAATGGACCCTTGTAGAACTCCTGAGTTGACTGGCCGACTATCAGATAGGGTATTGCCAATCTTAACTTGTTGAGTCCTGTTCTGCAGGTAGCTGGTAAACCATTCCACAGTGTCAGAGGAGAGACCAATGATCTCAAGCTGTTTGATCTGTAGTATGTGGTTCACTGTGTCAGATGCTTTAGATAAGTCGATGTAGGCTGCACTGACAAGAAGACCTTGGTCGAGGGAGTTGTGTATGTAGCCCGAAAATTCGAGCAGCACTGTAGTGGTGCTGTGCCCCTTTCTAAATCCGTGTTGCTGTGGGCATTGAGGCTGGTACTTTTCCAGGTATTTACCAAACTGGTCCGTGACTATTCTCTCAAGTGCTTTCAAGAGAGGTGGTAGAATAGAAATTGGGCGGTAGTTGCCACTTAGCGCATGGTCACCACTCTTGAAGATTGGTATCACGATCACAGATTTCCACTTTACGGAGAAGTGCAAGTACCTGGGTGAAGAATTTAGAATATATGTAAGTGGAGCCAGTATTTCATCCAAGGTCAGTTCAACAAATTTCAGGTCCAGGGTGTCGGTGCTGTACCTAGATTTGCCCAGAACCTTTTGGAGGTATTTTTGAGCTTCCATGACTGTGATGGCTTTGAAATAGAAAGGGGTAGGAGGGCCTGGGCTTTTTCTCTCTCTAGTGGTAGCAGTGTCGGATGGGCTGAAAAAGTTCGGGGGGAGTACCCCACTCAAGTCAATGAAAGTATTGTTAAATGAGCTTGCAATTGTCCTGGGATCCAGGGTGGGTATGCCGTCAATATTGAGCATGGCTGGGACAGATTTGCTGTTTTTTCCAGTTAGTTCCTTTAAGTTGTTCCAAAATTTTCTGGCATCACTCCATGTTTTGGAGAGGGCTTCCTTGTAGTACTGATTTTTTGCTGCACATATTACCTGAGTGCAGTCATTATGTGCTTTCTTATAGCTTTGCATGTCAGTCTGCTTGCCAGAGGCCCATGCCCTTAGCCATAGGCGATCCCTAGCTTTCAATAGGTCAAGAAGGTCAGGGGAGAACCAGGGGTTGCAGTGGCCTTTGACTTTCTGTGTTTTTAACGGGGCATGCCTGTCACAAATTTCATTAAAGTGGTGAATGAAGTGGTCTAAAGCAGAGTCGGCATTCCTGGACTTGTAGACTAAGGACCAGTCATGATGATGAAGATCCACTTTTTGTGAATCTAGGTGGACCCGTATGAGAACCCTGTCTGTGACTGTTCTCACAGGGGGCTTGATAAAGTTGTTGGACCACTGGAACAGAACAGGTAACTGGTCGCTTAGAGCGTCGGGGAGAACAGTGATTCCCGATAGATGACTAGAGCGGTTAGACAGTACCCAGTCCAGTAAGGTGCTGGTACCAGTAGTGTAGTTAGCCCTAGTCAGTGTGTCGACCAATTGAGTGAGGTGGATTGCTGTGAGTGCATCCTTAAAGGCCTTAGTCTCTGGGGAGAGCCAGTTGGCGTTAAAGTTCCCGAGTAGTATAGTTTCAGTGTTGAGACTCAAAGAGCCTAAGCAGTCTATTAACGCATCGAAGACGGTGAACTTATGCCTAGGGGAATATAGACTGACATGACTGTAAGGGTTTTATTATGCACGCCATGGAGCAATTTTATTGCTAGAGCTTGCACGTGGTAGCCCAAATTGGGCAATGGCACGACTAAACCCTGTAAATTATCCCTTAGGTAAATTGCACACCCTCCACCATGCTTGGATAAGCTGTCTTTTCTAAAAACTGTATAGCCAGGGAGTGAAACAGAGACATCAGTTATGCTCAGGGAGAGCCATGTTGCGACAGCAGAGAGCATGTCTGGATCATGTTGCTGAAGCCATGCATTCAGGATGTCCATTTTGTGTAGGAGGATGTGAATATTGATTGAGGTGCTCGAAAGAAACCCAGTTGTTCTGTTAGGAGAAGAGGGATTTAATAGGGGGCCAGGATTGGAATGGATATTCCCTGAAAGTAGCAATAACAATAGCACAAGTCTCCAGAGGTTCTCTCTTAATAGCTTATTGATGAGTTTTGAGTGCCTTCTCTGTGGTTGTTGAGAAGAAATTAACTTATTTAAATTGAAGAACTGTGGAAGAAATGCCAGCAGCGGTAGCCAGCCATGGACTTTCATGCCTGTAACCCAGTCAAGATGAGGTGGCTGAGGCCAGCAAAAGTAGGGGAAGTTGTTTATGAGTTGGGACATAGTGGTGCCATAAACATGAGGACAGCAGCACTCCAGGGGTGGCAAGTCCGGAGAGGTCCCAAGATCAGGTGGGAGGTTGGAGAGAGTAAAGAGCAATAGCATAAGCAACCAACTAGCAGATAGTTGAGCAGTGGAGACCATTATGGAGATTTTAGCAGAAAGAGAGGGACTGTAGGTGTGGAGGGGAGAGAGCAGATCTGATCTGTAACTATAGAGACTATAATGGAGGGACAAGGAGAATAGATACGGTGTACTGTAGGACAGTGCTTAGTGGGGGAGCTGAGTGGCAAAATACATGGTAGGAGTAGTTTAAGAGAGAAGAGGTGGGTCACTTTAAGAGAGAAGTTCCAGGAGTGGGAGGGGAGAAATGTGTGAGTGCTTAGTGGGGGAGGAGGGGTATTTAATAGAGGTCGGGGATGGGGTAGGCGAGCGGGACAAAATATTGGAGCTTTGAGAAGAGCAGCTCAGCTTTATGAGCCGTGAGCCAAGCTGCTCAGATTTAAAACAGTGACAGCAACAAGAGGATTCCACAGTGTCTGAAACGCTTTCAGGTTTCCCTGTGCTGAATATTGGGCTCTCTCAATTGCCATACAGACCTTCAGGTTATTAGTCCACTGCTGTATAGTCGGGGGACTATGAGACATCCATGATTGGGCTATGGTCTTCCTGGCCGTGACCAACGCCAGTGCCCATAGAGCACCCGGCCCTCCCCCCAGGTGGTCCCAATCCGCCACTGGAGGTGTGATGTGCTTCTCCTAACTGTCGAGTGCCCTTCCCTCCTGTCTTCCTGGTACCTGGGGTAATTGTGGTGGAAAATTAAATAAAACACAAGACCCAAAAATAGTTAACAAACTACTACTCTATTAACTTATGCAACCATTTTAGTTCTGTGATTTTTATGGAAACGTATTATTTCTTTTGGTTTAAGCATTATTGTAGAACTTATTATTATTATTATTTAACATGCATAACTCCTGCCATGAAATGTTTTTCTGTGTATATACAGTGCTAACTCCTTTTCTGTGTCTCAATAAAAATTATGTTGAGAAAAAAACAAAGAAAAAAAAAACCAGTGACAGCAGCTTAGCCAAAGTGGAGGCTCAAACATTCGTTTTGAAACAGAGCTGAGCAAAATCAGCTTGGCATTAATGCAGCTTGAATTAATCGTGGCTAATACAGTTATGAAAGGAAATCAGACTATGGAGTAATGGCAAAAGAACACAGGTTCAGTAAGGGAATTTCCAGGCAGAAACCGAGCGGAGGGACCGGATTTTGCGGCTGGAGTTCAGTTGGTGGGGTTAGAGGACCAATAAGCAGGGGGCCGAGAGGACTCACTAGGAAACCCAGGAGATGCTTCAGTGAGGCGCCGGAATTCAAATATCCACGGTAATTCTGGAGTGCTGCAACCTTTACGTTTCTATCCCTTGGAAGCTTCAGGCAGGGAGGCATTGGCAGGGAGATAGACAGCAGGAACAGGGAGGTGATACTACCACTTTACCGGTCTTAGTGAGGCCTCATCTGGAATACTGTGTACAGTTCTGGAGGCTTCACCTAAGAAAGGACATTGATAGATTGGAAGTGGTCCAGAGAAGGGCAGCAAAAATTATACATGGCCTTCATGAAATCACCTATGAAGAGAGGCTTGGGGCTCTGAAATTGTACTCTCTAGAGACTAGGAGGGAGAGGGGGGCTATGATTGAGACCTTCAAGTTCCTTAAAGGCATCAACAAGGTGCCAGAAGTGCAACTTTGTACCAGGAACATCACTTCTACTACAAGAAGGCACGAGTGGAAATTGAAGGGTGGAGTGTTCAAGAGGGACATCAGAAAGTATTACTTCTCAGAGAGGTTGGGGGAACCTTGGAATAGATTACCTCCTGAGGTGGTGGCTGCAAAGTCAGTGTCAAGCTTTAAGCATGGTGGGACAAGGATTGGGAACAAAGACATGGCACTGGCAAGGGCTAGGCTGGGTGTCTAGGAGGACAGGACACCGGTGCACAATAGGTCCCGGGATACCTCGCTTGGGCAGACTTGGACCACAGGTCCCCTTCTGCCATCATCGTCTATGTTTCTATGTTTCTATCCCCTTGGCTAGAGAGTTGAGGCCTGTGGGCTCACAAATAAGCAGGCCTGTTCAACAGAAAGAAAAAATACTGTAGTAATGTTTCTTCTTAAGGGATTCCTCACCTTATTTACACTTTATGCAGTCATCTTGGCTGAGAGTGATGCCCTGGAGATTAAAACTTATACAAATTTTCAAATTTGGAATGTAGGTTCAAGCTCTGCACCCATGCTCACTCTGGCCATTGCTCAGATCTGTTTCCAAGCCAGTGTGGAGCAGTGGCTAGTGAAACTAACTAAAAAGGCTACCAAAAATGTTGAAATTTCAGAGAATTTTAAAAACACTCAAACAAACTGAAAGCAGACTTGAGAAAAATGTGTTATATAAACCATAGCAACCAACTTACAATTGTAGAAACTGCAGTAGTAATGATCAAGCATTCTCAATGAAGAAAAGGAACTGATTCTTGTGTGACCCTATCTCAGGTTCTGGAAGGGAAGATAGGGTAGGGAGTGTAAAAATAGTGAGGGATCCCTTAAAAAGAAACAACATTACTACAGTGAGTAATTTTTTCTTCTAACCCCAGAATTCCCTGACTTAATGTTTACACTGTATGCAGACTCAGTAGCAGTACCTTGGGATGCTGGGTCCAGAACCTAGTTAGGAAAAAGGTTCTGCAAGACAGCAGTTCCGAAGCTGGCACCCCTTCTGGACTGTATGTCCAAACAGTAGTGCTTTATGAAGGTGTATACTGTTTTCCAGGTAGCTGCTTTGCAGATGTCTAACAATGGGATGCCTCTTGAGGATGCCACAAAGGCAGAGGTGCCCCTTTTGGAGTGTGCCCTTAAACCTCTTGGTAAAATTTTTCCAGCTTTTTCATGGCAGAACTGAATGAAAGAGACTATCCACTGAGAGGGATTACTGTCAATATCGCACAACTAATATAGCGCATGTCATAATGTCGTCTACATCATCGTGCGTAGCTACATTAGCACTACAACAATTCAGTGCCCTAACAACAGTAGTGAGCCAATGTAGCACCAGCCAGCGAGCAAATATAATGCTATTTTACTTACATCAAGCAACATCAGATATTATGTGGGAACGCAGCAGCAATAGCCAGTAGTCTACTTTGCTTAGTATGGGGAATGATGTCTAGTGCACACCAATCTATGTCCTACAACAGAACTCTTCCCCCTTCCCACTTCACATTGCATTAGTTCCTTCCTGTCCTCTACTGTACTATCCCACACAAAAAAGATCACACAGTTGCTTGTTGCAGGTAATCTTTATTTATTTAGACAAAGTGATTTCAAATTCATCAGCACACAGGTGGTGGGCAAGTGGGGGACAACAGTGGTTTAGCAACTTTATTCCTTCATGCCTGTAACTGAAAGTTGTAGGCTATGCAGCAGAGATATTCAACCCTGGGACGCAACTCATATTAGGAAACAATGACAGAAATAGGCTTCGCAGTATCTTTGTGCTTTTTCTTTGTTTCTGTGACAGCAGTTCCTGCAATGAGCTGCTCGATCAAAATTGTGCTCAAATGTTGCTCCTCCTGAAGGCATTGCAGAAACTTCCAAGTTGATGGATGCGTTGCACTGACAAAATGATTAAACTTGCGGTGCCATGCTTCGACTGAGTTAGTTGTTCTAGGTAAGCTGTCCTGTACTGCTTCAAAACAGTTCCATATTTTTATGTCGAACATCGGTCGTCTGCGCCCCCCCCTCTTGCCAATGGTCTCTCCAACCATGTGTCTTCAAAATAGTCCATGATAGGTGTGAGTAAGTCACCATTAGTTTGGAAAAAGTCCATGGTGTGTATCTCTTCAAATGATGAAATGACATCAAGTGTGGGGACATGCAAGTGCAGGCAGGAGACGCATGTGTAAGGCAAACCCTGGGTTGCAAATATACTGAGTACAGACAGCACTGTGCTCCTGCACTTTTCGCCAGTATGACTGGCACATGTGAAAGAAGCAACCTCTGATTTTTGCAGTAAGAAATGCATTTTGAAACACTTTGATTGCAGTTGTTCAAAGTCCAGCAGAATGGTATTGGGTCGCAAGCCAGGGCATAGATTAAGAAGCTCTGTAAAGACACGGGTATATGAAACCGCGGTACGGTTTGCCATGAGTATGTACACCATGGGTATTACTGAGTTATTATGTATGGCATGAATGCTATAAAGTTGCTGAAATATGTGAGGGCAGCACTTGAATGTGCCTGAATGTGCCATCTGCAAACCAATGCTCACTGTTTTTCAAGTGCAGCAAGTCCTGACATGTTAAAAAAATTAGGATTCTGTCTTGGGAGGGACCTGAATCAAATAACAGAAATTTTTCATTTTTCTGGGTAACACACAGTTCAGGCGTCAGGATAAGTGATGCTGCATCACAGGGCTCAGGAGGAAGGCATGCAGTAGCCCTGCGAGTTCTCTGTACTGTGCATTTTATCAAGGACATTGCTGGGAGCTGGGATGCTAAAGATGGGCACATTTCGGCAACTGCACCGGCAACAATCTGGTGCATTGTCTCAGTGCTTGTTGCAGCTCATTCTTTCATTCCTGCCACGGCTTTCTTGACACAAACCAATGCAGGATCTGGGACATGGTCATGTTCAGCTATTGTCTTTAAAACAACAACACCATTAAGGTGAAGCCTTGTGATGCAATGGCCTTTATCATGTTCCAGACACTTGTAGTAGGACTTTGAAGGTGTTGCTCTCTCTCGCTGGTATAGAAACCCATTTAGAAGAGCGAGTTTGCCACCCTTCTGGCTTTGGACAAAGCAAGCTTTCTCTGACATTTCCAACACTTTGGATGGTCGAATCTGGAATTGCACTTTTGCTGTGTATTTTTATTAGTTTCACACTAAGCATGCTAGATGGCAGCATTGCGCTATTATTTACTGCGCCTTAGTGTGATAGCGCTTTTTTAACAAGTGCTATTATGTACACGCTATAATTACTAGTGCTATTGTGGTTGCACGATTTTAACCGTATACCCACTGAGAGATGGATCTCTTTGTAGCTAGTTTACCTTTGCCAATCCTGGGCCTCTGGCAAGTCAGGTTCACCTTGGGGGGGGGGGAGGCTAAGGGTTTACAAATAGTCTGCCTGAACATAAGGAGCCTTCAGCCGCATCTGGATGAACTGAGGGTGTGGATTGAGCAGTATAATTATGATTTAATTGGTATATGTGAATCATGGCTAAAATCGCCTGCTCCTTCAAACCAGATTTCGATTAAAGGTTACTCGACCTATAGACAGGATAGGGAAGGTAAAAAAAGGGGGGGTAATGTTCTATATTAAGGATGAATTCATTGTAGAAGATATTGCTAGAGGTCCCCTTAGATGGTAATACTGATTACCTAACAGTTAGGATTAAGTTGGGAGCTACAGGGTGCAAACATTTATATATCACCTGTTTGTATTGTCCCCCTAAATGCAAATAAGCTGATTACCTGATACAGTATTTGATCTTTGGACCGGACTGCATCAGAATAGAAGGGAACACATTATCATAGGCGATGCAAATTCTGATTGGAGACAAGAACAGACTGTCGGGAAGTTAAAAACAAAAATGGATGCCGCTTATTTTGTACAACTGATAGAGACACCTACCCACTTTATTTATAGAACTGCTAATCATTCTGTAATTGACTGGATAATGACTAACCATCCAGGTAATCTTTTTAACCTAAATGTTCTTTCTGATTCAATATCAGATCACTGCCCAATGTCTTGTACATCTAAAATGTCCAGACGGACTTCCCCCCAAAATGTGTTCACAAAAGATGTATAAATAGACTCTGTGTGGAAGCATATAAAAGGGAACTGGAGCAAACTGACTGGGCAAAGATATTGGACTCGCCTGTCCTAGATCAAAAAGTAGTACGGCTTAGTGAATATGTAAATAACTTATTTAACAAACATACCCCGATTACTAAATGGAGGATGAAAGGGTCTTTTTTACAGTGGTTAAACAAAGATTTGCGATGTTTAATTAAAACCCGGGAAACAAAAAGGAAGCAGTACTTAAAAACTAAGGCTACTGATTGCTTAAGGCAGTATAGAACTTATAGAAATGAGGTTAACAAAAATATTGCTGAAGCTAAATCTAGGTACTTTAAACAAATTCAACATAAAAATTTAAGGGATCCAAGGAAATTGTGGCAATCTTTTAAGCATTTATATAGTCCTCAAGAAGATAGATGTATAAAAAGTGTAAAAGTTGGTGAAGACCTGATTTTAAGTAGTACAGATATGGCAAATTGTTTTAATGATTTTTGTATTTCTAAAACATTCTGTGCCAGGAGCTTAGAGATGGATAGAGGGCGGAGGGTTATATCAGTGACAAATCTACTGCTCTGGATGGAGAGCTGTCCTGTTTCAAATTTTCTAGGATAGAGGAACACAAGGTCTTAAAATTACTACTGAACCTGAAGGATGGAAAGGGTGGCGGGACAGATAAGATTCTTTCTACCTTACTTAAACTATCTGCTCCCTACTTAAAGGGTCCGTTAACAGGTCTGTTTAATCTTTCCTTAGAACAAGGTTGAGTACCTGCCATGTGGAAAGAATATATTGTAATACCTGTTTACAAAGGGGGAGATAGACTTGTTTGGTTTAATTACAGGCGTATTTCTTTATTGTCTGAGGTTAGCAAGCTTCTAGAAAATGTGTTCTTCAACAATTACTTGAATATTTGGAAGAGCATAATTTGCTCATAGATCAGCAACATGGTTTCAGAAGCAGTCGATCCACTGTGATGGTGCTGGCCAGGTTCACGGACGTTGTCCTGGTGGCTGCAGAAGTTGGAAGAGCCACCGGTGCAGTCTCTGTGAACCTGGCCGGTGCCTTCAATACAGTGAATCATGAAATATTGCTTCATAAGTTAGGGATTCTGGGAATAATTGATGTTCAACATGATTGGTTTAGGAGTTATTTGTCAAATCGCATTCAAAGAACAAGAACTGATCGTTTCATATCACAACCAAAGGAGGTTAAGGCAGGGGTCCCTCAAGGGTCTGTGCTAGGCCCTCTTTTGTTTCCAATTTTTGTAAACGATTTACCTCATCCTTTCACTATTAAAAATAGTCTAATATATGCCGATGACACTGTTATTTGGGATTCAGGAGTAAACAGTTACGATGTTCAGGTTTCTCTTCAAAGTAAATATGACGTGTTTGCAAATCGGATTTGGTTAAGTAAAATGGTTATAAATGAAACTAAAACAAATGTAATGTTATTTGGTTCCTCACAGAGGCTTCAGAAACTGGACCCTATTCAGATAGTAGGGCTTGGTGGTCTTCCCCTCCCTTTGGTTACATCATTTAAATATTTAGGTATTTGTTTAGATCCGAACGTCAGTATGGTTTCTTCATATAGAGAAGTTGAGTCATAAGATAAATCAAAATCTTGGCTTCCTTTACAGAGGCCCGGCACATCATAGCAAAGCAAGTTTTACTCCCAACTATGGACTATGGTAGTATTGTATTTATGCATGGTAATCGACTATTTCAGTCTAAATATAAAATTCTTTATAATAACATCTGTAGGTTTGCCCTCCGTGCCCCGTCCAGAACCCACCACTGTCAGTTATATACAAAATTGGGGGTACGCTCCCCGGAGAGATGCCTAAAATGCTTGGTAGCAATCTTTGTTTTTCGGATTATAAGTTCTGGAGTCCTCTAGTTTTATCAAACTTAATGGTTGTCAATGAATGTCACTGGAATACAAGATGAAATGGCCTGGCCCCTTATATTGTTCCTGTTTTTAAACTACAAACGAGTAGGAAAGCATTTACTTGGTATGCACCTTCTATTTTAAATGCGTATGGAGAGTTGACTGAGAAAGCACAATCTGTATTGCACTTTAAACATTTATTGTTAAATGTTTGTACTGTGATAATGTTTGTAAATGTAAATAACTGTCTGCTTATGCAAATTTGTACTGTAATGTTCAATGTCAGACATGGCTAAAAAAGGGCAGTGCCCTGTCCATCTCCTGGTTAAAAATGAAAAAATGAAAATGAAAAATGAAAACCTCACAATAGGTAACAAAACAAAAAGATGTGAACTCTGGGACTTGACTTCTTTTGTCCAGTCCATATAAATAGTCAGGACTTGCTTTAGGTCCAGGTTATGCAACTTTTCCTCACCTGGACTGGAATGCTCTGAATACAGTACAAGGTGTGTCACTGACTGATTCAGGTGGAACTCAGATGCCACCTTATGTAGGAATTTTTTGTTGGTTCTAAGACCTACTTTATCCTTGTGGGGGGTTATATAATTTGACTTTGTTCAAGAGGCCCGGTAATTCGCTAACCCTCCTAGCAGAGGTCGTTGCAACCAGGGATATGGTTTTCCGTGTTACATTTTTCGGGTCAGCAGTTTCCATAGGCTCAAAGGGAGCCTCCATAAACTGGACAAGGCATATACTGAGGTCCCACGGTGGGACAGGGTCCCACACTGGTGGGTACAAATGGTTGAGGCCTTTACAAAACCTTTTGAAAATGTGTTGTGAAGCCAAAGATTTTCCCTTGCCAGCAGATATGTATGCTGATACTGCTGCTAAGTGCATCTTTAAAGTGAAAGACCATAGCCTAGGCAACCCTGCCTCCACTGAGATTACTTTTCTGGGGCACTCCAGTAAGAAAACCTTCTCCACCTAGAGGAATTTGCTTTCCTGGTAGCGGGTTTCCTTGAAATCATAAGCACCTTCAAGACTTCCTTTGAGAGATCCAATACAGAAAATGCTAACTCCTCAAGAATCCACACCCTCAGGTGTAGGGTCCTGAGGTTTGGGAATGTTATTCTGCCCTGGAACAGTCAACAGATTGTGACTAAGATGTAGGCTGGTTGGCTTCTTGCTGGACAGGACAAGAAGCAATGAGTACCAGGCCTGTCTGTGTGGCCCAGTCTGGAGATATCATGATCACGGTTGCAGGTTCCCTCCTGAGTTTCAGGAGTAGTTTCTGAATGAGTGGAAATGGTGGGAAGGCATACAGAAACTCCCCCATCCAGTTCAGTACAAGGGCATACTCTGGGACTGGCCCTCTGGCTGGTGGTCTCCAACAAAACTGTGGGAGCTGATGATAGTTCTCCCACGAGGCGAACAGGTCTATATTGGGTGTGCCCCACCTTCAGAACACTGTGGCCAGAACCTGTTGGTTTAAGGCCCATTCATGATTACCCTGGCTGATTCTTCTTACGGAATCTGCCAGGACATCGTCTTTGCCTGGCAGGTGCACTGCAAATATGTTTGCTTCTCAGGAATGTGCCAAGTCCCAGATCCTCATTGCCTCTGTGCACAGTTTTGAGGACCTTGTTCTTCCCTGCTTTTTTATGTAGTACATTGTTGTGGTGTGGTCTGTCCTGATTTGGACAGACAGAACTGTAGCTGGGAGGAGAAAGACTGCATTGCTAGCAGTACTGCTCTGAGCTCCAAGAGGTTGATGTGTTCTTGTAACTCCTGCGAACTCCATGTGCCTCTCACCATGACATCCTGCAGATGAGCACCCCACTCCAGCAATGAGACATCTATAGTACTAAGAATATTTGGTGATCGCTGAAGGAAAGAAACATAGAATTTGATGGCAGATAAGGACCGCTTGGCCCACCTAGTGTGCCCATTTCCCTACCTAATGGATAAGCTGTAGATCCTTGTTAACCAACAGCCTACTTCCTCCTACCCCCCACTAGAATTGCCTTATGTTTGTCCCATGCATTCTTGAATTTCCCCACTGTTTTGGACTCCACTACCTCCTCAGGAAGGCTGTTCCATGTATCCACAACCCTCTCCATGAAAAAATACTTCCTCACATTGCCTCTGAGCCGTCCCCCCCATCTTCAAATTGTGCCCCCTTGTTCTTGTACATCTCTTTTTCTGAAAGATGCTACCTTCTTGATTCCCTTGAGGTACTTGAAAGTTTATATCATGTCCCCCCTCTACCTCCTCTCCTCAAGGGTATACATATTAAGCTCCTCTGTAACATGGATATTAACCCCAGCCCAAAAGCAGCATAGCGATAGGGTAAAACATATCAGATGATGACTGTGTAGCAGGTATTAATGCCACAGTAATGCCTGCTCCTGCTATCCCTGTAACATCCACGAAAGAGCAAAGGCGCACACAATAATCACCACTACCATAGTACCACAGAAAACTACTACCATGATGCACTGGTTAACAACACATATATCATCCCCAGCCCCCGACCCGCCGAACATCGTGGTATGTATCACAGTACAGAAGTGTAAACGGTATGCATGTAATCGGAGCGGTGATTGGGCAAGTATTGTGGAGTGACAGAAAGAGCAATAGACAAGTCTGACATTGCAAACAACAGCAATCACCGAGAGAATGTGTGTAGCGCAAAGACGTGAATCCGTGCACCATAATGGCAACAACTGAAATGGAAATATGAGAAAACACTATATATGTAAGCCTAAAGTAGTGTGTAGCAGTGTAAGAGATTAAAAATGTTGCACGCTTTACAAAAACAGCACCGAGTAGTACACAGCAGACACATAAAAATCGCAGATTGCCGACAGCAACAAAATATGCAAATTAGACGCCTTTCAATCGCAATACAAGCAAGACACAGCTATCACAAGACAAGCAATGTAAAAAAACAATAATTTGTATGTATAGATTTAAAAAAAATATCTTCCATACCACTATTCATTCTGTTCCCTTAAAATGACAAACATAGTAATGTATAAAAAAAAATACCACTATATAAAGAGATGTGGTTGTGAGAAAATGAAAAGCACTATGCAGATGTATCTCTAAATCATATTTTCTGAAACATTGCATGTATGGGAATGTATCATATATGAAAGGTAATAATGCAACATTACCTGCACATTGCCCAAGTTATAAGAGCATTAATCCCCTCCAGAGTTGGGCTCTGCGGATTAATGCCTGGTTGGTGGTTGGAAGCACTTGGCATGTGGCCTTGTGCCAACCCCCAACCAGGCATTAATCCTAGTAACTCCTCCTCTCGCGGGATTAATGCTATAATCTCTCTTTGTATGTCTTCTGGTGCAGACCCTGCACCATTTTAGTTGCCCTCATCTGGACAGCCTCTATTCTATGTCCTTGCGGAGAAGGGGTCTCTAGAACTGCTCGCAGTACTCCAGATGGGGTCTCACCAACTGTCTGTACAGAGGGATAGCAGCTTCCTATTTTCTACTGGTGATGCCTCTCCTTATGCATCCCAGTATCCCGCCAGCCCTCCTTACTGCCTTCTCACATTGCTTGCCCACCTTAAGGTCATCTGATATGACTACCCCTCGGTCCCGTTCCATTTTTGTTGTCATTAGTATCTCACCTCCATTGTGTACTCTTCCATTGGGTTGTTGTTTCCCAGGTGCATTACTTTGCACTTCTTTGCACTGAATCTAAGCTGCCATACATTTAACCATTCAAGCACACATCAGGGGACTCCAGGATTCACAGAGGGGCTGTAAGAGGTAAAGCCTGTCTCCTTCCAGCTTGCTTTCTGAAGGAGTGTTTGCCGACTGCCCCAGCCACCCTCCCACCCAAGCTTAGCTATACATTTATTGCTGCATACTGGTCACGTGACACATCACATGACCATACCTTCTGCAGTGTAAGCGTCCACTTTCCCATTTGCAGCTTATATTTTCTGACCACTAGGAGTCGCTGCAGTGCCCTTCCTAGCCCCTGTTTTTGTCTTCCTCACACCACTCTGTTTGCCCTCCTAATCTCCACTCCTCCTCACTTTCCTACTACTATACCCATACATTAGCCCTTTTTTCCTCATTTTTGCTACTGTCCCCTTGTAGGTCTCGAATCCTGGACCCTTGGCACCAAAGTCAGCAGCTCTATCACTAAGCCAGTGGGTAAGGCTAATTTCTTTCAGCTTTTTAACAATCTTAAACCCTTTGGCCCCCCCCCCAACTACCTTGTACTCATTATGACCCTGCTTACTTCTACCAGCTCTGCCATGTAACTTGCACTGCTAACACTAGCCCCCCTCATTTTGCTAGGGGATCCTCCACATGTCTCCCAACATGGTGAGCCAGAACTGCCCCTTATCAGGCTTCTCACCTTAGCCCCCTGCACCTCTACTAGTGTGCCACCCCACTCACTCTACTGACGGACCATGCTCCCCCCATCCACATCTCCCCCCATTGGAGCTGCCATGGTACGGTGGTGGATGCTACTCTGCCTTGCCTCTCCCTCTCTATGGGACCTACCCATCTCCATGCGCTTTGCTCTTCCCCTTCCCTACTGGTGCCTAAAGCTAGTGAAGAAGCGACTAACACTGGCATCCCTGTGCATCCTTCTACTCCTCCTCTCGGGAGACGTCCACCCCAACCCGGGACCCACTCAACCCTCATCCCCCAGGTTACTGCTCCTAAGGATCTAATAGTTGCCTCCCCTAATATATGTAACCTCCTCAACAAATTTGACTCTTTTCAGGGCTGGGTTGCCCAGAATCGCCCTGATGTCATCTCAGTAGTTGAAACTTGGCTCAGCGACCCCACCCCAGACACCGCAGCCTCACTCTCCTGTTTTACTCTATACCGTGCCGACAGAACCTCTAAAAAAGGGGGTGGATGTGCACTGTACATTCACGACTCATTACAATGTCTTGCCCTCCCATCCCCAACCCTTGAACATGGGGCCCAGGCTCTCACTCTGAAAATCACTCTTGCACCTAACAGAGCCCCCCGTTCCTCTCCTCCGTATACGTTCCTCCCCAAAATCAGAAGAGTGCCTTCCACTCTGTACTCGCCCACCTCCAGACACACCCTGACAGGCTGAAATCATTGCCCTTGGGGATTTTAATATAAATTGGCTAGCTGATGCATTGGTTCCCATTAGGGATGCTGCAGCCTCTCAAAACCTGTCCCAACTTGTGACCACTGCCACTAGAATCAACCGGAAGACTGGTACTGCCACCCGCCTTGATCTTGTGCTCACCAATGCACCCCACAAAGCAACCCAGGTCAGGGTACTACCCAATGCCCTGAGTGACCACTCCCCAGTGCTTTGTCTCTGGTCATATATTGTTAGAAGGCCCCCCTCCCCCCAAAACTATCCTCCAATGCCGCCTCAAACCCGGCAAACTTCGGTCCCTTAGACAGTGGCTCTTAGCTAGTGACTGGTCCCCCATCAAAACCACACTGAACATTGACTCTACCCTCGACCACTTCATCGACGCATTCAACTCTGCCTGCGACCGGTATGCACCCCTAAGCAAAAAGATAATTAAAGGGGTTGACACACCTTGGATGTCACAAGTCCTGCTGGACCAGGTGCGTGAATGTGACAATCTATGGCACATTGCTCTGGATATGGGTAAACCCGATGATAGGCAGCGCTACCAAGAAGCATGTACTAAATGTACTTGGAATATTCGTAAGGCAAAAGCTGAGTATTACCAAACCTCACTCACTGCCACATGGGGCTCGGAGCACAAGTTCTGGGACTCCCTGAAAGAGCTCAGTGGCAAAGCCTCCACTGTACCTCCCTCCCAACTCAGGGCCAGTGGGTCTATCACCACAGACCCTGCCCTGATTGCAAATATGTTTAATGCCGCCTTCTCCAACCTTAGTAGTTTTCTCCCTCCAATTTCTTCTCCCCCACCCCCCAACCCACCTTGCTCCCTCTCCGCCCCCCCCGTTCCGCTTTAAAGCAATATCTCAGCGTGAAGCTGCCCCCCTTCTACTCAAGGCCCTCAGCAAATCATGTTACAGCAGCAACACACTAGATCTTAAACTACTTAGGCTCACCTTTAACAAAGTTCTCCCCCTCTCACCATGCTCCTGAACCTCTCCCTATCGCCGGGCCAGTTTCCCTCTAAATGGAAATCTGCCCTCATCACACCCATCCTTAAAAGCAATGACCGCACTCTGCCTGGGAACTATCACCCCATCTCAATCCTGCCTCCCCCCCTCTCCAAAACCTTGGAGAAGATTATGGCCACTCAGCTTATGGACTACCTTTCCAAATATAGCCTCCTGTGTCCTGAGCAGCATGGCTTCCACCACAACCACAGTACCACCACAGCCCTTTTGGACTTTACAAATGCCCTCCACACATCTCTTGACACTGGCCACACTGCTGGTGCTGTTTTTATAGACCTTTCCAAGGTGTTTGATACAGTGCACCACTCACTACATTTGGATTCCCTCACACAAATAGGCCTGTCTCCAGAGACCACCGGCTGGTTTGCCAGCTATCTGTCTGAGAGAACCCAGACAGTCAGGCTTGCCCAAACCCTGTCCTCCCCCCCTCCAAGTCAGGTCAGGGGTCCCACAGGGCTCTATTCTCGGCTACCTACTTTTCTCCCTGTTCCTCAACTCCCGGCCCAAGGGTTGCTCTGGGAAACTACTCCTGTACATGGACAATGCCGTCCTCTACAGCTCCCACACCGATCCCACAGCCCTCTGTTCTGCACTCCAAAAATCTTTCATGAAGCTGAATCCTGGTTCATTCGATATAGGCTAGTCTTAAATTACAAAAAAACTAAATCCATGGTGTTTTCACACTCCCAAAACAAGAACATAAGACAACCCCTGCTCATATTGAACTCTCTAAATGACCCCTTTGAGCAGGTTACCTCGTTCAAATACCTAGATATCACCCTAGACTCTGAGCTTACCTACCATGACCACATCCAAAAACTGAGCACCGCTGTCAATGGGCATATTGGCCTACTTCACTGGTACAATCACTGCCTCCCACCAGATGCTCTCCACCTAGCTGTCTCACATCAATACTATCATTCATAGACTATGAAATCATTATCTATGGGGCAGCTGACAACACGCACCTAAACAAAATTAGGCTGGCCCTTAATAAGGCCTGTAGACTAGCTACTGGCTGCACCAGACTCACACATACCTGCACCCTTTATGCCTCAACCAACTGGCTAAACTTTGATGGTAGACTCAAATATCAGCCCTGCCTCTTTGCTAAAGAAATAACAGCAGGGCTACTCCCACCTGCTCTCACTCCCCCTACTTCAGGCACCATTGTCCACCCGCCTCACTCGGCAATCAGCGACAACCCACTTCAGGGTACCTCGCTGCAAGGCCACCTCGGGTCAAAGAACTTTTAGGTACCTGGCCCCTAGCTGGCTTAACTCATTCCCAAACTCCCTCCTCACAGAATCCAAACTTGGTCAGTTCAAGTCCCAGCTAAGAGACCTAATTTCTCATGACTCAGCCGCCTGTGACTGTCTTTAATTTCTAGCCTTACCCACTCCCTTCCCCATGACTATGGACTTAACTCTGGTCTAGCTGCACCAGGGTGTGTCTATATTTTACAATGGACACATCAGTTCAGCCTAGGCCAGCAAATAACCACCAGGGCATGGCTGGCACCACCGCCCTGCAGTGTATGTTTCTGTTACCTGCTACCGTCTGTACTATGTACCTATGCTTGGCAACACTCTGTATCTTTGTATCACCAGCTGCTTTACTGTGTTGTCTGTAACCATTTCTGTAACTATTGTGTCTAATTGTTGCTATTGTCCCTGATGTCTCTGTTCTCAATGGCGTGGAACCTTTGTAAAGGAGTCTTTGATTCAAAGGTATGTTATCCAATATCTTCAATAAATAAATAAATAAATTCCTCCAACTTTGCCAAGTCCCTTTGCATCCTTTCGACCCCGCCTTCTAGATCGACCCTGTTGCAGATCTTTGTGTCGTCTGCAAAGAGACATACTTTTCCTTCCAGTCCCTCTGCAATGTCACTTATAAAGACATTAAAGAGGACCGGTCCCAGTACTGAACCCTGTGGTACCCCGCTAGTAACCCCCCTTTCTTCAGATAAAACTCTGTTTACTATTACCCTCTGCGTCCTGTTGTCCAGCCAGTTTTTTACCCAGGCTACCACTTTGAGACCCACTCCAAGGCTAGCTAACTTGTATATTAATCTTTTGTGTGGGACTGTGTCAAATGCCTTGCTAAAGTCTAGGTAGGCCATGTCCACAGCCCCTGGTCTACTACTTGGTCACCCAGTCAAAGAAATCTATTAGATTCATCTGACACAACCTTCCTGCTGTGAATCCATGCTGTCTTGGGTTCTGTGCCCCACTGGCCTCTAGGAATTCAACAATTCTTTCTTTCAGAAGTGATTCCATCATTTTCCCTACCACTGAGGTCAAACTAACAGGTCTGTAGTTTCCTGCCTCTGTCTTGCTCCCACTTTTGTGAAGGGGAATCACATCCGCCCTCCTTCAGTCCTTAGGTACCACCATACCTCTCAACCTCCTGCCTCATAAATCAGGGACAAGACTTAAAAAAATCAGGGACAAAGGACCAAAATCAGGGACACCTCTTTAAAACTGGAGATATCCACTCAGGAAGCTGGTAGAATAAAGGGCTTAGTGTAAAATGTATTTTCTGAGGAAGAACAAGTTTGTAACTTTAATGTTTGACATTATTTTGTCCTTATAATCCCCACTGTTTGGTCACAGAAACACAATTTTTAGGAGGGACAGAGTAAAATTTTGAGGCAAAATCAGGGATGTCCCTGAAAATCAGGGACCGTTGAGAGGTATGGGTACCACCCCATCCTCCCATGATTTGTTAAAAAGGATAGTCAGTGGTGTCACTAGTTCTACCCTTAGTTCTTTTAGAATTCTTGGATGAATCCCATCAGGCCCCATTGCTTTGTCCACCTTCAGTTTTAAGAGTTCTTTCAGAACCATTTCTTCTGTGAATTGACTGGTATCAACCTCCCTATCCAGAGTGCTTCTATTCTTTGATTTACGTACATCCCCTTCCTCTTCTTTTGTAAATACTGAGCAGAAGTATTCGTTCAGTATCCCTGCTTTTTCACTGTCCCCCTCTGCCCACCCTCCCTTCCCTTTATTAAGCCTCATTATCCCTCCCTTGGTCTTTCTTCACTCCCTAATGTACCTATAAAAGGTTTATCCCCTTTCTTACCTGAGTTGGCTATCTTTTCCTCAGTTTTGGCTTTTGCTGTTCTGACTGCCTTCCCCACTTCCTTCTGCTTTAACTGGTACAGTTCTTTGTCCTGCTCCTTCTGTGTTTCCTTATACTTCCTGAATGCTGCCTTTTTCTCCTTAACCTTCCCCACCACCCCTTTTGATAACCATAGTGGTATTTCCCTTCATTTTGCTTTGTTGATTTGCTTCACACAAAGGCTTGTTGCCTCTGTGATGGCAGTTTTGATTTTTCCCCATTGTTCCTCCACCCCTCCTTCTTGCCCATTTGCTAGTGCTTTTCTGAGGCACTCTCCCATTTTCCCCAAAGTCAGCCCTCCTAAAGTCCAGTGCTCTTGCTTTTGTATGGCTTGACTCTATGGCTGTGTTTATCGTGAACCACACTGTTTGGTGGTCACTTGTTCCCAGATGGCTACCCACTTCTAAAGCCAAGATCCTTTCTCCATCCCCATTTGAGAGTACCAGGTGTAAGATTGCTTCCTCCTGCGTGGGTTCCACCACTAGCTGTCTGAGGCATGCCCCCTGTAGGGCATCAAGAACAACCCTGCTCTTGGATGTGGCTGCAGCAAAGGTGCTCCAGTTAACATCTGACATATTCAGGTCCCCCATCAACAATATCTCCCCTTTCTCTGCCATTCTAAGGATGCCATCTATCATTTCCTTGTCCATTGCTTCCCCCTGGGACGGGGGTCTGTATACAACCCCCGTGCGGACTGTGGTGCCATATCCTGTCTCCAGGGTGACCCACAGTGCCTCCTCTACTCCCTGTTTATCCTTTAGTTCCATTGCTTTGATCCCTTCCCTTAAATAGAGATCTACTCCTCCTCTTTTACCCTCCCTGTTCTTCCTGTAGCTCTCTCTGAGGTTGCTTTCTTCCTTCCACCATTCTAATACATTCACTAGTGCATTTATCACTGGCACTAGCTTTGAAAGCGTATCCCATCTTTGAGACCAATTGTCTCTTAGGTGGTACTGGGTATCTTTCATTTGGAACTTGGCCCATGGAACCACAGCTGTGGATGTGGTCATGTGCCCTAGTAACTGCAGAAGGTCTCTTGCAGGTCTTGGCTGACCTGCTGTGAAAGACTTCCGCCATTATCAAATCTGAAACTGGCCTACAGGAGGAAAGCTTTTCCCTGCAGGGTATTTAGCTCTGCTCCTATGAAGCTCAGTACTTGGAATAAGCTCAGGCTTCTGCAGGTTTATCAAGAATCCCAGTTTCTCCAAGGTGCTTTTTACCAACTGAACTGTGCATCTTGCCTCTTGTTCTGTTTTCCCTGAGATTAGCTAGTCATCCAAGTAGGGGGAAAGCACCATTCCTTGTTTTTTCAGGTGTGCTGCGACCACAGCCAAGTACTTTGTGAAAACCATTGGAGCTGAGGCGAGACCAAATGGAAGAGCTGTGAACTGGTATTAGCAGTTCCCCAGCTTGAATCTGAGATATTTTCTATTGGACAGCTGGACTGGGATACAAAAATAGGCATTTTCAGATCCAGGGATCCCAGGAAATGGCCTGCTTGCAAAGATGTTATCACTGTCCCTAGTGTGACCATCTTGAATTTTTCTTTTTTCAAATGTTTGTTCAGAAACCTGAAGATTTATTTTATTGAAAAGTTTCACCGGGAAAGGCACACTGAGCAAATTCAACTGCTCATCTCCTGATGTGTCCTGGGGGAAGGGGATACAGGCGTATGAGGAACAACAGTACAGTGATTTAACAGAGCAATACAAACATGTACAATATGAGAATATATAACAATAAATGAATGAGTACAATGACAGAGTTTGGCAAAAATACACAAATGCTAAACAATGTAGAAAGTGCTGGCAAAAATGTGTTTAATCAGATAGGAAGAACAGTCAGATTGGGTGAAGGAAGAGGAAGGGGTGGGACAGTGCTAAAAGCAGGAGCAGTTGGGAGAGAGAAAGTTGTGTAGGGAGGAAAAGAGGGAATGAGAGGAGGAGGAGTGTCTTAATTTGAGGATGCAGTTGGTTCCAGAGTTTAGGGAAACAGTAAGAAAAAGCAGATTGACCTGCTGTGGTTGAACGGCATGGGACAACCAGGGTACGAGTGTCCTGAGCTCTGAGGGAGGGGTTGGGGGTGGCGTGCTGGTAGAGGATAAGAGATAGGGAAGGAGAGAGCCAAACCAGTATTTGGAAATTAATTTAGCGCGGTGGAAAAGGCAATGGTTGTCAAGAGAGGGAAAGGCTAGAGCATGATATAAGGCACAGTAGTGAGTATGAAGGGGAGAATCCAGGGCAAAGGGACAGAAGGAATTAAAGAGGGTGTCCAGTCTGGTTAGGAAGGTCTTGGGAGCGACACTGTAGACTATGTTGCAGTAGTCAAAAATGTGGGGAATCATTTTCTGCACAAGTTCACGCCTTACCGGTTGAGATAGACAACTACGGTTCCTGTACAAGGCACCTAGTTTTGGGTGCAGTTTTTTCAAGATGGCGTCCACATGAACAGAAAAGTTAAGGTGCTGGTCAAACCACACACCAAGGTATCGAAAAGAGGAGGCATCCTCTAGTGTAATCCCATCAAGAGTGTGGAAATGGGGTAGGGAGGGGAGCCTTGAGAGTCTCTGCCTAGTGCCAAAGGTCATGGAGATAGTCTTCTTGGCATTTAGAAAGAGCTGATGTGAGCTAAACCAGCGTTGAACTTTATCAAAGTCAGCTTAAAGTCTGGTAGTTACATCAATGAGAGACTGGTAAGCAGGACAGTGTCATCAGCATACATGTGGATAGAAGAAGAGTTGCATACAATAGGGAGGTCATTTAGGAAGATAGAGAAAAGTAAAGGGCCTAACATTGATCCTTGAGGCACACCAGTATTTATAGGGAGCGGAGGGGAAAAGATCTAAAATGGGTCACCACTCTCCATTTATCTTGTGGGTTAGAAAGTATCTTGAGAATAGGCCCCTGCCCCACTGGAATGCAGGGTTTTTTATATAGCTTTTACTTCTAGTTCCAGCAGACTTTTTTCTATGGGAGAGTGAACTGTGTTTGAACCGCAGACACAACCCCTGGACCACTACTTCTGATACCCACAAGTCTGTGATAATGTTTACACATTCCTAGAAGTAGTATGTCATTCGTCTCCCACTGGCAGTGGTTAGATGACCTTGGCAAAATTGTCAATATTTTTTTTGGCTGGGGCTTAGGCGCTGGAGCTGCAGCATTAAGCCTGGAAGCTCTTTTCCTCCTTCCCCTGTAGTAACCTGTTTATGACTGATACTCATAGGGGGCATAAGAGGCATAGGCTCTTGGGAAGTATCCAATGCCTTTGCCTCCCCTTATGTAAGGCCTGTAGGAGGTAGAGGCCTTTTCCTTCTTATTGTTACTTTTGAAAGTGGTTTTGTATTTATCCACTTTTTTCATGCAGGCCTCTGTTTTGTCACCAAATAATGCATTTCTCTTGAGAAATCTGTGGCCTTGTTTTGAGTATCCAGAGAAAGCATGGTAGTCCTCAGCCAGGAAAACCTTCTTAAGGAAACTGCATGACCCTGACTTTAGCAGCAGTGTCATTAGTGCCCACTGCAGTGTGGAAATTATATGTTTTGGCATTCAGGTCTGATCTTGCTGTAGCAATCAGGTCTTGTACCAAATCATCATCTGCTCTTTCTGCCAGTGCCAGAATTGTGTTCCAAAGTGCTTTCTGGTACTGTGCTATATGTGCTGAGTAAGCTGCCTACACGATAAGCAGGGAAGCTGTAGCATAAACCTTTTGGCTATAGTATCCAATTTTTAGAGTTCTTTTCAGGGGGCTGCACAGAAAGAGTGATTTTTGCTCTCTCACAAACAGCAGCCTGGACTACTCCAGATGGGGAAATCACGGTGGAAAGGGTGAGGGAGGGCATTAAGTCCCTGAAGGTGGACAAGGCACCTGGCCCAGACAGAGTCAATCTCAGGGTGCTGAGAGAGTTGGCAGAGGTACTGGCGGACCTGTTCAATACCTCTCTGAACTCGGGGGGCATGCCCAGGGACTGGAGGGAAGCACATGTGGTATCTCTCCATAAGAGTGGGCCCAAGGACGAACCAGGGAATTACAGACTGGTGAGCCTTACTGCAATTGTGGGAAAACTGATGGAGACAATCCTCAGGGAATCCTCAGGGAAAGGCTGGTGCAATTTCTTGAGGATAACAACCTCCAGTACAGCAGGCAGCACAGGTTTGTCTCAGGCAGATCCTGCCAGAAGAACTTGATTGATTTTTATGACTGGGTTACGACGGCACTGGACAGAGAACATGCGGTGGATGTCCTCTACCCGGATTTCAGTAAGGCCTTTGACTTGGTGCCTCACGGTAGGCTGACCTGCAAGTTGAAGAGTCTGGGAGCAGGGAAGAAACTAGTCAGATAGGTCAAGAACTGGCTGCAGGGTAGACAGCAGAAGGTAGTAGTGAGGGGGGGGAGGGATCTGAACCCAGGGCAGTAACAAGTGGTGTACCACAGGGCATGGCACTGGGACTGGCTTGTTTAACATTTTCATAGCTGACATTGCAGTAGGGATTAAGGGCAAGATCAGTCTCTTCGCAGATGACACAAAGATCTGTGCCGAGGTAGATGGGGGGGGGGGGGGGGAGCAAAAGTATTTCAGGAGGATTTGTCAAGACTGGAGGAATGGTCTCACACTTGGCAGCTTGGTCTCAATGCCAAGAAATGCAAAGTGATGCATATAGGAGGTAAGAACCCAGGACACAATTATTGGCTGGAGGGTGTCCCATTAACGGAATCCAAGGAGGAGAAGGATCTGGGAGTGCTGGTAACCAGGGAGATGAACCACTCTGCTCAGTGCAGGAAGGCAGCAGCGAAGGCAAACAGGATGGTAGGTTGTATAGCAAGGAGGATTACTTCCAGGAGTGAGGAGGTCATCTTGCCCCTGTACAGGTCCCTGGTGAGTCCGCACCTAGAGTACTGTGTGCAATTCTGGCACCCCTACTTGAAAAGGGACTTCAAACTACTAGAGAGGGTACAGCACAGGGCAACAAAAATGATCCTGGGGTTGTGGGACAGACCATATGAGGAGAGACTGAGAGAGCTCAATACGTATACCCTGGAGGAAAGAAGGGAGAGAAGGAATATAATTGAGACCTTCAAGTACCTGAAGGGTTTGAACAGAGCAGACACCAGGTATGTGATCAGTCTGAAGGGCGGAAGGGAAACAAGGGGACACTCTATGAAGTTGGAAGTTGGAAGGGGGCAGGTTCAAGAGGGAACGGAGGAGGCACTATTTCACAGAAAGGGTGGTGGCAGGGTGGAACACTCTGCCAGAGGAAGTTGTGTTTCTGCAGAGTATTGGGAGCTTCAAGAGGGGGTGAGACAAATTCAGTGGGAGGGTACAAACCAGGAGGGGGCGTGAAATGGGGGAAGGGCATATGAGAAAAGGGGGGCAGCTGCAGTCTAATGGACTGAAGTGCTGCACTCTCGAGCAGACTAGATAGAGTGAATGGCCTGTATCTGCTGGCAATTTCGTATGTTCGTACTCCTTGATGATCAGGATGAGCATACAGGTATTCCACTCTCTGCTTGTCCAGCTGATATTTTCTTTCAATTTTCAGGCAATTATAGTGGAGTGTAGGAGAAAGTAGGCTGACGGTTAACTAGGATCTGCAGCTTATCCATTAGGTAGGGAACTGGGCAGACTAGGTGGGCCAAGCGATCCTTATCTGCCGTCAAAGTCTATGTTTCCATGTTTCTTATCTATGGCCACAGCAGAGGTGAGTGCAGATGATTTTTGATACTGTCTTCTTAAGTGGTTTATTTATGAGACGTAGCATTCTCCTTGGTGGAGCTACTTCCAACATGTCCATAAAAACCAGCATCTTCATCCTCCTCTGACTCGGGGTTGTTGAGGTATTATTAATTTGCCTGACAAGTGAGGAAAAATATGATTAGTCCTCATTACGCCTTGGAGGATGTTCAAAATCTTGCTCAGATGCACCCTCTAATTCCATGGAGTCACCATCCTCTATTTGTACATAACATTCTTCCTCCTCCTCCTCATCCACACACCGATAGGTTGGAGCATGAACTGCCACATTTTTGAGATGTCCTCTGATGAGGGCATTTTATCTGTGCCATCTGCTGGCTCATTCCTCTGTTCAAGAGAAGTGGCAGTGACATTCTTTTGAAAATTTCTTTTTGGCAGAAACTGCTTCCAGTGTCTGCTCTGAAGCTGTTTTATTTATGTTTTTGCAATCAGTGGATTCACGGTTCCTCCTTTCAGACACCCTGATGTCTGAACCATCTTTACCAAAACTTAACTGCTGGCTATGCAGCTCACTTTTAACATTTATTTGCTGCTGAACATGAGGAGATGGACCCTTCAGATACATACTTTTCATCATCACTGGGAACTCCCTCACAGCATTTTTTGTTATTTTTAAGTAACAGAGAGGTAGACTGAGAAGGCATGCTTCTTTTTAAAATGTTTACCCTTTTTAATGAAGGTTTTGGGCAAAACATATGACAGGATTTACAATTTATAAAGTCATGTTGTGATCTAGAAACTTTAAATAAAGCTCATGGCAGTCTGCCCTTGCCAGGAACTGGAAACAAGTTTTGCAATTTTTTGAAGGTCCACAAGGTCTTTCTGACATACTAATTTGAGAGAACCTTAAAATATAAAAATGATTCCCAGAAACGATGCTGTACAAGAGCTCAGTAGTAACAAGCATTTGTCAATGCCGAAATGTTTGCTTGCTGATATTAGCATTGAACGTGCAGGAGTTAGATGCAGAATAGGAATGGCAGTGAAGTATTGAACTCACGCCAGCCCCACCTCCACCCTGCAGAGATGGACAGGCATTGGGGTGTGCCTTTGGGTCGTTGCCCATAATGCTCACGGCATTTCACTTCACCCTGTCCTTGTAGATACCGACAAGTGTTGAGGTGTGCCTAGGGGTGTTCGGCTTCACAGTCACCCCATTTCATAAGGACATATGCTGAAATGGGTGCAGTATAGAGAATTGGGTGAAGTCTGGGGCCAAAGAGTCCAATGCACACCCCGATGCCTGTCACTGGCTTCAGGGTGGGGTGGGGGTGAATGGCATGAGCATTACAGCCAGCAATCTAAAGGCACACCCCTGATGCCTGTCAGTCTGCACAGGGTGGGATGTTATGGTTAGAAACCCTAACGCCCCATGCGTTTTTTGGTATTTGCACTACACATTTTCAACATGGCCTTTCTGTGACCCCCCACCTCATGAAAGCACTTGGGACCTCTGCTCATGAACAGTGGCACTGTGATTTTGTTAATGTGTCCCAAACTTTGACTTCCCACAGTGACCATACCATTCTGCGCCAGATGTGCAAAAACACAGATCAGGCAGTATGTGAAGAATGACAGCTGTACCATTCATAGGGAGGTGTGAAGAGATGGCAATGTTGAAAATCTGGAGTGAAAATATTAAAAATGCTCGAACTTCCGAGTGTATGTGGAAACTGTGCAACGCATGCTTGTAACACAGTCATTTAGTGGAATTATTTAATCAAATTTTGAACATAGGAATTTTGTGACCTCTGCTCAAGAACACTGTCATATAATTTTCTTAATCTGTCCTGAACATTGATTTCCCACAGAGACTGCACCATTGTGCACCAGATGTACAAACACACATTTCGGCCAAGATGAGAAAAATGACAGCTGTACTGTTCATAAGGAGGTGTGCAAAATGGGCAATGTTGAAAATTTTGAGTGGAAATATTACAAATTTTTAAAGTTACGAGTGTGCGTGGAAACTGTGCAATGCACACTTGTAACACAGTCATTTTATGGACTTTTGTCACCAAATTTTCAACATAGGCATTTTAGGACCTCTGCTAATGAACAGCATCACTGTGATTTTCTTAATCTGTCCTTAACACTGATTTCCCACAGCGACCATGCTATTCTGTGCCGGAAGTGCGAAAACACATTTCGGCCAGGATGTGAAAAATGATGGCTGTATTGTTCATAAGGAGGTGTGAAAAAATGGCAATGTTGAAAATCTGGAATGAAAATATTACAAATTTGCAAACTTACAAGTGTGCATGGAAACTGCGCAATGCATGCTCATAACACAGTCATTTTTTGGAATTTTTTTCACCAAATTTGCAACATAGACTTTTTGAGAGCCCATCTCATGAACAGTGACATTGTCGTTTGGTTAATCGGTCCCGAAAGGTGATTCCATGCAGTGACCGCAAAATCACCTTTCAGGACCGAATAACGCCATGACAGTGACTGAATTCATGAGTAGGGGTCCCAAGAACCCCATGTTAAAAGTTTGGTGCCAAAAGTCAGAAAAATGGCAGAGATATCCACATAAGTTGAAAACCCCCCATTTATGCCATTATACAGCTTACCGGCATTTCTTCAGTTCGCAGTCAGCTTTGAAGAGTGCAGACATGTTCCCGGTCCACCGAAGATCGTCGCGCTGGGCTCTGGAGGTAAGTATGGGGTGAGGGGAGGTGGGGTACACAGAGGTAGCTCTGCGGGTTGGGGAAGGGGGCATGAGACTCAATGAGGGACCGTTTTTCTTTTTTTTTTTACAGGACTTAAAAAAAAAAGACAATGCAGGACTTTTGGCACGCTGGGGTGGGCTACTAGCATGCTACCTGGATGTTTGTTGGGGGGGAGTGCAGCCGATGGGGATTCGGCACCCACGTCGGCCATTCAGTGTGCTGGAGGGGGGAGCACATGTGCACATTGAGGTGGGCTCCCAGCGGGCTACTTGGGTGTTTGTTTTGGGACTGAGCCGACGGGGATTGGGCACCCTCGTCGGCCATACATTGTACTTAGGGGGAGTGTGCATGAGCTTAGTAGATTGGGCACCCCTCAGCACACAAAAATGGGTGCATCATGCCGATGGGGATTGGGCTACCCCATTGGCAAATGAACTGGGGAGGGGGCATGCCGACAGGGGATTGGGCACCCCCGTTGGCTTTAACAGGGACTGGGAGAGGTGGGCGGCGGCTGTCCATCGGCTTCATGGGGACTGTGAGAGGCCGATGGAGAAGCCATCGCCATGTTTATTGAAAGGGGACACCAGACAATGCAGCTGTAATTGGCTGCTGCAGTCAGGGACCGCCCCGCAAATACAACTGATTATTCAGTGACGAGGCACTCCCTGATTGCAGCAGTCAATTTCTTTGAGCATAGTGGCACGCTCATTAACTGCTGTCATCGACTGCATGCTCCTCTATTGGTGCAGCAAAGACCAGCCCCAAAACGAACTGCTGCCATTCGCCACAACACTGCCGCGCCTCCACAACCCATTCCTGAAGGAAGCTGACGCAATGTGTTTCTTGCACGTACGAGCAAGCAAACACAAAAAACAGCTCTTGTACTAAAGAAACTGTGCCGAAGGTCAAATCGCAGTTCCTACAATAGGAGCTGATTAATTAAGGTGAAAGCACACAGACAGAAATTCAAAATTAAAGTGCTTCATTTTCTGTGAGTTGCATAAGTTAAAAAAAAAAGCCACTTGCTAACTTGGGTTAAAAAAATAGTTTAACAGTCAAAAAATAAAAACAGTAGCTTGTTAGGATAGTCTCTGATTCCCTGTAATCAATCAGGAACTGGGGAGACCATACTTTACTGAAAACCCCCTAGCCAATGCAGAGTAATAAAAAAAGTAAATAAAGTAGCTTTTTTTAAATCAATTACAAATAAACAAACTGACTGGGGAACCAGCCATTGCCAGAGTTCACTACGGGGTGACTGCTGTCTTCAGGCGAAGAAACAGATCTGAGCAATGGCCTGAGTGGAGCGTGGATGCAGAGTTTGAACCTGCATTCCAAATTTGAAAATTTGCATAGCTTCTAATCTCCGGGGCTTCAGTCACAACTGAGATGACTGCATTAAATGTAAACATTCAAGTGAGGGATTCCTGGGGTTAGAAACGGCTCTTACCTGTACTTATCTGTGAGCTGTGTGGTCCACTCCAACACATCGAGGACGTGGTTGCGGTGTTTCCGGAAGTTCATGTTGTGGGACAGTAGGTGCTGCACCATGCGGTCAATCTGCTGCTGATACTGGCGGTGGCGGAGCTGCGTGTCTTGCAGCCAGTCAGCACTGTACCTGAAACAGTGTCAAGGACCATCTTTATATAAGTCATTAGACTTATGGATAAACAATAACTGCAAATGTTAACTGACCACTCAAACCAATAGCAGTATTGAAAGTTTTACCAAGTAATCCCTCTACCCCTCCCCAGACTAGTGGTTTTGTTTTACCAAGTAATCCCTCTACCCCTCCCCAGACTAGTGGTTTTGTTTTTGGCAGCATTCTGAGACACCCACTGAGTGGCAGGGCTTCGACTTTGATTCAGCACAAGCGCTCTTCTGCAGTCAGTTATGGTCTGGGCTCAGTGAGACAGCTGTCAAAAACCAAGATCAGTGATCTAGTTCTGCTGGTGGCGGAAGGCCATTAAAGAGGGTCTCCAGTGTCCCACAAATAAAAATAGCAGTTACTATCAGCAATTCAGCAGAACTGAAAGCAACAGTGTTTGTTAGTAATCATGCAATTTTTTAGTATTCTGACAGAAACATTACTATGCTAATTTTTCTTTAGTTTTTCTTTTACTTCCAAACTGAGCTATCTGATTTTGAAGTAGTTAAAAGTCCTTACTCCCTTGCAATGCCCCCATGAAAAGCAAAACACCTTGGTGTAGTGCAGTGCTGTTTACCATCAGAAACGTGCTAGTACCATCATAATATATCCACAGCATAAACCCAGTATTTACAGTCAAAAGATATCCTCTGCAGAAGAGATTTTTAAAACGTGTAACAAAAGAGCAATATTGATGGCGCCAAGAGACCCACACCAAATATTAGCTTTAAAATGCAGACAATTACTGTGCAAAAACACAAAGTGCAGTGTAAGAAAACCGTTCAACTACAGAGCATTACAGGAACAAGGCCTTAGCGCTTTGACCAGTCACATAGCCTTCATTATGGGGTAAAGTTTGTCGCGGCCTCCCATCCTTTTTATTGCAAGGACATCCCATCTGTAAAACTAATTTTTTAAACTAATGATATCTCTTAAAGGGGCAATGCTATTTAAAGCAAATCTACTTTAAATACATAGGTACATGTTATCAGATCAGGGCCAGCAAAGGGCCAGCACATCACTAAGTTTACCTTTTCTTTAAAATACCCTTGCTTGTAACATATTGTGAGTGGTGACCATATTTAATAACTTGAGTCATTCATTACAAAATTGCTATAAAAACTGTTTTAAAAATATTTTGAGAAAATGCAAAAGATACTGATTAGTCTAATGATGTCAGAAATACTTTTTTTGCTAAAACAAAAAACAATGTGACGAAAATGTCTAGTGGCTAACAAATATTGCTACTTTAATTATGAAACAATCCACTTTTAGGGAAAATAATGTAGCTGTAAGCACCAATTGTGGTGATGCGTACTCTTTTTTGGATTTAATAAAGTTCAAAGGTGCATTCAGTGGGAGTGACAGGCTGCATAATGTTATTGATGATGTCAGTGATAGGGCTTTTAAGTCCTTGGCATAGGGTTTCAGACCTTCACAAGTCTGAGTTCCATCCCCAGTGCAGGACGCTTTTTTTCCTTTTTTACTACAATTTATGTAGTATGAGTGACATTGTTAGGTGTCATTGCTGATGTAAGTATTAAAGTTTCAGCAAGGTTTAAAGTTCTATATTGCTGATAACTTGAAAAGTTCCAGGTGAGACATTCAGATTTGAATGCAGCTTGGGAAACGTTACTTCAAACTGACAGATTGTTCGTTATCAAAATCCACTGCAGCTGTGTGTGTGTGGGGGGGGGTAGTGGGGGGGTGGCTGCCCTCACTGCTGGATGTCCTTTGTCACAGCATGCATTTCCTGCTAAGGAACCTTAGTACAGAAACATAGAAACATAGAATTTGACGGCAGATAAGGACCGCTTGGCCCACCCAGTCTGCCCATTCCCCTACCTGATGGATAAGCTGCAGATCCTAGTTAACCAGCAGCCTACTTCTTCCTACCCCCACCCCCTAGAATTGCCTTATGACTGTCCTATGCATGCTTGAATTCCACCACTGTTTTTGACTCCACAACCTCTTCTGGAAGGCCATTCCATACATCCACAACCCTCTCTGTGAAAAAATACTTCCTTAAATTACATCTGAGCCGCCTCTTCTATCTTCAAATTGTGACCCTTGTTCTTGTACACTCTTTTTTGAAAGATGCTACCCTCTTGGACTTTGTTGATTCCCTTGAGGTACTTGAAAGTTTCTATCATCTCCCCTCTCCTCCTTTCCTCGAGGCTATACATATTAAGCTCCTTAAGTCTCTCTTCATATGTCTCCCGGTGCAGACCCTGCACCATTTTAGTTGCCCTCCTCTGGACAGCTTCCATCCTGTCTATGTCTTTGCGGAGATTGGGTCTCCAGAACTGCACGCAGTACTCCAGATGGGGTCTCACCAGCTGTCTGTACAGAGGGATAATAACTTTCTGTTTTCTACTGGTGATGCCTCTCCCTATGCATCCCAGTATCCCCCCAGCCCTCCTTGCTGCCCTCTCACATTGCTTGCCCACCTTTAGGTCATCTGATATGACTACCCCCAGGTCCCTTTCCATTTTTGTTGTTGTTAGTATCTCACCCTCCATTGTGTACTCTTCCCCTGGGTTTTTGTTTCCCAGGTGCATTACCTTGCACTTCTTAGCATTGAATCTAAGCTGCCATACATCTGACCATTCCTCTAACCTTGCCAAGTCCCTTCTCATCCTTTCCACTCCACCTTGTGCATCAACTCGGTTGCAGATCTTTGTGTCATCTGCAAAGAGACATACTTTTCCTTCCAGTCCCTCTGCAATGTCGCCTATAAAGACATTGAAGAGGACCGGTCCTAATACTGAACCCTGCGGTACCCCACTACTAACCCCCCTTTTTCAGAGTGGACTCCATTTACTATTACCCTCTGTGTCCTATTCTCCAGCCAATTCTTTACCCAGGCTGTCATCTTGGGACCCACTCCCAGGCTGGCTAACTTGCATATTAATCTTTTGTGTGGGACTGTGTCAAATGCCTTGCTAAAGTCTAGGTAGGCCATGTCCACAGCCCCTCCCTGATCAACTACTTTGGTTACCCAGTCAAAGAAATCTATCAGATTTGTCTGGCATGACCTTCCCGCAGCACTACAGCAGTAAAGCTAATAGCCACCAAGCAGTAGTAGGTAGGGGGGCCCGAGTTTGATCCCTAGAGCAGAACATTGTTTTCTTTCTCACTACAATGTATGTTGTATGGGAGGAATTGTTGGATGTCATTGCTTATTTATTGGAATTTCAGAAACAATCTTTGAGTAAGAACTCTTTTACAAAGGGTCCACGTCCGTTAAACAGTACAAATACAGACATAACTGAATTCACAGTACAAATGCAGGCATAGTAGAAATATCAGTACATAATTGAATTCACAATACAAATACATACAGATTTAGTCTTTGCCGCATTGGTCCTCTTAAGAACAGATCCAGAAGCAAATTATTTGTTACCTTTTATTGGACCAACATAGATTTAACAAAAAGAACAAAATGCTTTAGCATTTGGACCAACCCAGTCCTTCCTCGAAAGCTCCGAGGAAGGACTGGGTTGGTCCGAAAGCTAAAGCACTTTGTTCATTTTGTTACTTCTATGTTGGTCTAATAAAATGTATCAAATTATTTGCTTCTGGATCAGTACAAATGCAGACATAGTTGAATTATCAGTACAGGAAGTAGCAAAAACATAGAAAACAGCTAAGAGTTTCTTATGTGTTTCATTAAGGGTTTAATACTAAGTGTTGTATGGCACAAGGAAGTATATGAGAGAGAGGAAAATGTAGGATAGGGAGAGAGTGGTTAGTGAATGGAGTGTGGGGGTAGAGCAGCCCAGGAGGAGTATTGTCACATTGCATTACAGCTTTGGAGCTGAGGAGCTGGGGATTGTGTATGTGAGAGTGTGTGGTAAGGTAGGAGAAGGTGGTTAGAGAGAAGGTGGGGGGGACCAAGCGGTGGAGGGGATGTATCATGAGGGTGGAGATTGATAGAGAAATCGGGGGCGGGAGGGGTGGTGGGGGGGAGAGAGGGCGATGAGGCCCGAGACAGATGGGAGAGCACAACCACTAGCGGAATAAGAGCCAAGGTGCATGAGGTGCCGGAGTCTGGGGAGCAGGAGTGGGGAGTAGGGAGTGCTGATGTTAGTGATGGAGTTTCAGCAAGGTTTGAAGTTCTGTATTGCTGATAACTTGAAAATTCCTGCTGAGACTCTGAGGTTTGCTGCAGCTTGGGAAACGTTGCTTCAGATTAACAGACCGTTCATTAAAATCCAATACAGATCTGTGTGTGTGGGTGGGGGCTGCACTCACTGCTGGATGTCCTCTGCCACAGCATGCATTTTCTGTCAAAGAGCCTTAGTATAGCAGTAGTGCTATAGGCTACCAAGCAGTAGTGGGTAGGGAATCTGGGTTCTATCCCCAATGCAGAACCGTTTTTTTCTTTCTCATTACAATGTATGTAGTATGAAAGACATTGTTAGATGTCATTACATACATTTGAACATAGAAATGTGCCAGCAGAAAAAGGTCTTGTGGTCTATTGAGTCTACTCGTATTGCAGAGTCTCCAGTGGCAGCTAAGGACTCTGCACCCCCCCCCCACACACACACACACACTGATAACCACTTATTTCCAGCTATTCCCTTTTGACCCTGATTTCTATTTTTACACTGTCCCATCCCCTTTTGAATCCATTCACTGTTTCAAGTTGTATGTCTTCCTCAGGGAGCCCATTCCACCCCACCACCACCCTTTCCATGAAGAAATGCTTCCTTGTCTGCCTCTTGAACTTCTTCCCTCCAACTTAAGGCACTCTCTTGTGTTTTGTTTCCACTGAGCCTGAGAGGCAGTCCTTGTCTACTCTGTGTATGTCTTTCACATACTTAAAGGTCTCATTTATGTCCCCCATCTCCCTCCTCTTCTCTAGGGAGTATAAGTTAAGGGCCACCAGCCTCTCCTCATATGCCCTACCCTGCTGCCCTTTCACCATCTTTGTTACCTTCTTCTGGACTGCCTCCAGTGAGTTGATGTGCTTCTTTAGGTAAGGTTGCCAATACTGCACACTGTACTCCAGGTTCAGCCATGCCAGTGAGCTGTACAATGGCAGTATGACCTCCTCCCTCCTGTTGCTAATCCCCCTTGCAATGCAGTCTGTTGGCTCTAGCCACTACTTTCTTGCATTGCGTGGAATGCTTTAGATCGCTAGTGATCAAATCCCTTCAAGTCTTTTTCTTCCTTGGATTTGGTTATCAAGCCCCCTTTCAGGCTTTGCTCTGTCTTTGGGTTCTTGGCTCCAATGTGCATAACCTCACACTTTTTTGCATTCAAGCCAAGTTGTCCTGCTGGCCAGCCAGTGTAACGATAAGCTACCACTTGTGACGCCGAATATTCAGGTTCTGAAATAGACATAGGGCACTGGAGGGCTGGTTGGGGAATGGAGGATCGAGTATCTGTAGGACAACTCTCCTCCACAGGGGGAGGGTGGGCACAGCCTGGTACCTGCCTGGCCCCTGGCTGAAGCAAGGGGAATGGCAGGCTGGGCCTGAGTGTCAAGAGGTGTGGCAGACATTGATGCACATTGCCTGGGAGTGGGGGCGTCCATCCTGATGTCATTGCATGACACACCTCTCGGGGGGGGGGGAGGAAATGCCTGGGCGGCAGAATGGTGCCAAGCACTTGCACGCCCCACACCAAACTAGCTGTACTCACTGGCCCAAGCTGGATGACAGACTACTGCAGGGGTTGGGGCACTCCACCAACCCCATTGGGGGAGGCAAACCCTGGGGAAGATGACTGGCAATAAGGTCCTGGTGGAGGTCAGGGTGACGGGGCTGGGGTGCTTGGCAGATTGGGGCCTACTGGATAGCGATAAATAGAAACTGAAAAAAAAAACAGTAAAGCCAAGTTGCCAAATTCTGGACCACCTGTCTAGCTTAGACAGATCTTCTTTTCAGTCCCATATCCCTTCTGTCACATATACCTTCCCACACAGCATGGTGTCATCCGTGAACAAGCAAATCTTACCCTTTATGCCTTCCCCAATGTCATTGATGAGCTTGCTGGTGACATCTCTAGCACTTGAGAGCTCCCCACCACCACCACCCACTGGGTCCTGCCTTTCAGCTAGTTAGCTACCCATCCAGTCAGTTTCTTTCCTACCCCCAGATCTACCAGCTTTTTGATCAGTGTCTTATGGGGCACAGAACCAAAGGCCTTGCTGAAGTCCAAGTACAGGATATCCACTGCCTGGCCCTTAGGACACAGGATCAGAGGCCTTGCTGAAGTCCAAGGACAGGACATCCATTGCCTGGCCCTTGTTCTCTATTTTAGTGACATTGCTGATGTTAATGATAGAGTTTCAGCAAGGTTTAAAGTCCTATATTGTTGATATCTTAAAAAGTTCCAACTGAGACTTTGAGGTTTGACTGCAGCTTGGGAAACATTACTTCAGACTCCACAAGCCAAGAAGCCACAACACTCACCGGCTCACAGGAGCTCCATCGGGGGTTGGAAGCTGCACTCGGGGGCCTTCATATGCCGCAGAACACCCCCCCTCACACCACAACACTCACCGGCTCACAGGAGCTCCATCAGGATCTGGAAGCTGCACTCAGGGGCCTTATTAGGCCACGGAACACCCCCTCCATGTCACAACACTCACCGGCTCACAGGATCTCCATCAGGAGCTGGAAGCTACACCCGGGGGCCTTAATAGGCTGCAGAACACTCCCCACGCCACAACACCCATTGGCTCACAGGAACTCCATCGGGAGCTGGAAGCTGCACTCGGGGGGCCTTAATAGGTAAGGCTGACCTCCCTGCAAGTTGTCTTTGTGTGGGGTGTTGATATTTTATGCCCCAGCACAGTGACTGATAGGTTTTGCTGCTCCGATTTCATCGGGCGACCAACCGGGAAGTACGCCACTTCTAAGGGGACTTTAAGGCATTATTTCTGCTGCCTGCACAGTGCTTTCCCATGGACTTTATTTATTGCCTTACTGGTTTTACTGCAGTGCATGTGAATTGTATGGCTGTACTAGTCTGGGTGGTGGTAATTCCTGTAGAGCTTGCAGTGATATCATTTTAATGGTGCCCTACCTGGATTAAGGTGCTTTCTGGTGTTCTCCTCACCATCTTGGAACTCTGATCTTGCGCATGCGCCCTAGGGACTGTTTCTCGATACAGTGCTCAATACCTGGCGCATGCGCAGTAGGGGTCTGGATGTTGTTCATCCTCCCACTGAATACTAATATGTCCCTTTGTTCTCCCCTCCATATAGGCCGCGGAACCCCCCCATGCCACAACACTAACTGGCTCACAGAAGCTCCAGCGGGAGCTGGAAGCTGCACTCGGAGGCCTTAATAGGTAAGTCTGACCTCCCTGCAAGTTGTCTTTGTGTGGGGTGTTAGCCCATCAACGCGCTGCACGCATTGACTGCCCCACCCACCCCAGCCACCCAGGCCTGACTCTCAGTTTATTTCCTTATCCTGCCATGTGACTTCCTGCAACCAAGTCCCCACTTTTCCATTTGCAGCTTATATTCTACAGTCACTGGCGGCAGCTCCTTCCCTGTACATAGCCTCTTTATATCTCCTGTGTCTCTACTACTTGCAGGCACTCTTGTCCTCCCAGCTACTCCACTGCCCATTCTCCTACCTAGTACCTCCCTGCTCCTCTCGCCACCTTTCCACCTCACCCTACTCTGCCCCCTTTTCTCCTCTACCTCCCCACCGCCTACCCCTCTCAGTCCCCTCGCTGCCTAAGTACCCAGAGCAGCCCCTAGCAGTTGCTATTTCACCTCCCTCTGAGCACCATTTCCCAGCCTCTCACTGCCCACTATCTAGGCCCGCCAGCCTCTATACCAAGGTCCCACAACCCCACCCCCCAGGTTCGAACCTGGCTGGTACCCTTGGCACCAAAGGCAGCAGCACTACCACTGCTCCACAACGGCAGTCACCCTCACTGCAGGTCAGTTATTCCCCTTATACCACCAATAGGAAATAGCAATGGACACTGCGGCTATCACATTCAGCCTACTCTTGGTTACCTTTCTCGCTCAGGCCATGTCCCAACCTGCTCCATGCCCTTCACCCCAAGCCCCACCCCCCTCCACCACCCCATACTCCACAGCACCCACCACCAACCAGTACCCTCCCCATCCCCTCTGGGTCACCCTGGGCCCACCCTTCCTTGTTATACCTACTCTCCACTCCCTACCCCCCACCCCACTAATAGAACCTCGCCGATCGGTGCCTGGCTAAGGGTCCTAGTCGCCATAGTCCACTCATGAGATTAATTGATCTACCCTTCTGCTCTCCAGAACACACACCAACCCCAGGTCATTGTCAATTAGCCACCCCACCCCCCAACTGGAACTGGCCTCCAGCGTTGCATCTATGAATATTTTCAGCCTCCTAAAAAAATCCTCCACTCTTCAGTGCTGGGTAGTACAGCACCGATCGGATATTATAGCGCTAGTCGAGACCTGGCTCTCCATAAAAACTCCCGACTCTGTTGTCTCCTTCCCTAGCTACACTCTGTTTAGGGAAGACCGTACAGACAAACGTGGTGGTGGGTGTGCAGTCTTTATGCATGACACACTGTTAGGCCATGCACTCCCAGCCCCCAAGCTCGGTTTTAGTGCCCAAGCCCTCACCCTTAAGGTCACCCCTGATCCAGCCAGGGCCCCCCTTTTCCTCACAGTATTTTACTTACCCCAGAGGGACCAGGGACAAGCTGTCCAATCCCTCATTGATTACCTCACCACACTCCAACACAAGGTGGAGCAGCTCATCCTAGGTGACCTTAATGTCAACTGGTTGGGTAGCTCTGCCTGCCATATCAGGGACTCCTTCGCCGCTCTAGATGTGACCCAATGAGTTACCTCATCTACAAGATATAACCAGTCAAGTGGCTCCAGCACCCTCCTAGATGTAATTCTGTCAAACCGCCCTCATAAAATTGGGGTTATTAATGTACAACCCGACTCTGTTAGTGACCACTCTCCTGTCCTCTGTCATTGGTCATCCCTTGCACTGAAACCAGTGTCTCAGGTCACCTCACGCCGGCGCTTTCACCCCGGGGGCCTCAGAAAGCTAAAAATGCACCCTAATACTCCGCTTGTTCACTCTGGGGTCCCCAAGGGTTCCATCCTGGGCCCCGTTCACTTCAGCCTCTTTCTCAACTCTCTCCTCAGCTCCTGCTCGGGCAATATGCTCCTCTATGCCGATGATGCGGTGCTTTTTGCCTCCCACCCTGACCCTGCATCTCTTCAGGAATCCCTGCAGCATACATTCAGCCAAGCTGAAAAGTGGTTCCTTGACCACTGTCTGGTCATTAACCTCAAGAAAACCAAATCCATGCTTTTTGCTCACCACCAGAATAAGGCTAAAACTGCCCCCTCTGCATCCTACCCAGTAATCCATACCCTCTCGAGCAGGTGTCATCCTACAAATACCTGGGCGTCACGTTCGACTCTGCTCTTACCTTCCACACCCACATAAATACCCTGTCCTCAGCTATTAATTCTCGGATTGGTCTTCTCTATCGACATAGAGATTGCCTCCCCCAAACCGCCCTCCGACTGGCCATCAACTCCTCCGTCCTGTCCTTAGTAGACTACGGCCTACCCATCTATGCCGCGTCCGACAATACCACCCTCGCCAAAATCCAGACCTCGATAAATAAGGCCTGCAGGCTCCTGACCGGCGCATCCCACTGCACTCATACTTGCCTGCTCTATTCCACCGCCAACCTGCTCACCTTTGACGAGTGCCTGCACTACCAAATCTGCCTACTTACCAAAAACTCCCTGCTAGGACTCCCCGAGTTCATTGCATCCCTGCTGTGGGGATCCCCAACTGTAGTCACCCATAGAGCAGTTAAGGCTACCTTCCAGGTGCCCCGCACCAAGACCTCTTTAGCCCAAAGGTCCTTCCAGTACCGTGCCCCCACATGGTTCAACTCCCTCCTGCCCTCTGTCACTAATCTTACCAAAATTGGTCCTTTCAAAGTCGCTCTCCGTAACTTCCTCTTTGACGCCCGAAGCTGTAATTACCCCTAAATAATGTAATGTTGGGGTCCCTTCCCGCCGGCCCATAGCCTTGACAATGTCCAATGGACTGCTATTCCCACCCCACCCTTCCCCACCCCCAACCCTCTCATAGGTATTCCTCCCTGGTACGTCCGGGTTGTACCTTCCATTATAGTACTATTTTATACTAATGTAACTTACTGTATGCAACTTTATCTGTAAACCACTGTTGTAAATGTGTGCTTTGTGTTATCTGTATTGCACCTGTATGTTACCACTGTTGTACCTCACACTGTAATCATGTCTACCCTCCCTGCGATGAGGTGCCTTTGTAAATGAGTCCACGACTCAAAGGTTGTAAACCCGACTTTCAGAAAACTGATCAGGTTAAAAGTTTTAAGTTTGTATATGGTGTGGGGTATGCTTAATTATTTGTTTTTGTAAACTTTATTTAAACTGTCAGCAATAATACATGTCGATCTTAAAATTTCAGCTTATAGTACAACAGAGGAGTACATGGGTTAAATAATTAAAATAATGTATCACAATCCAGAGGTATAGTGGGTACCATTCAAAACTGATTAGCAGTGCAAAAATGGTCCTTATTCTAGAGTCTTAAAACATTGTAACTTTGACTTACTTATTCTAAGGAAAATTCATACAGGACAAATAGGCCAGTTTATTAAAGGAAAAGAAAAAGAATATATATATATATATTTTTTTTTATGCAGTTAGATTATCAACACAGCCCCAGAGGCTATTCCCAAAATGCAGCCTCTACTCTTAAATTGCTGGGAACCAATCAGAACTCAGCACCTCCTCCAGTGTTGCCCATATTTATTTATTTATTTATCAAGACTAGGATTACAAATACCTTTGAGCCATGGCTCTTTTACAAAGGTTCCACGTCAGAGAAATACAAATTATGGGGAACATCAAGACAGGCATTACAACAATGTGGACATTGCAAACAGAGTACAGATTAATACAGTTCAAGGGTAGCACTGTAACAAGGAAGCCAGCGGCATTTGTCAGAGAAAACAGACAACAGATAAGAAGTGCCAGAGTCATAGGGAGAGCGAAGAGGGAGGGGAGAAGGAATATAGGTAGGGTGGGGAGAGGGTGAAAAGCACAGCATTGGGTATACCAAGATGTGAGGGTAGAATCCAGTGGGGGGGGACAACTAGAGCAGAAAGGGAAGTGGAGAATTGACAATATCTTTGAAGTGGATTTTTGGCTAGGTATTGTATGTGTTCTAGCTTAATACCGTGTAACAGTGATTTTATCCACTGAGCCACCGGAGATGTAAATGCCAAACTGCAATACTGTGCCAGAACTTGTTTCCTCACTACAGTGCCCAGGCGATGCAATGGGTGATCAGAGATTTTCCCTTCTTGTCCCCCTCTAGATAAACCCAAGTATATCTGTGGGACCCATCAGAACAAAACCTCCAATGACTTTGTCCAATTGTGTCACTATTTCCTGCCAAAAGGACTGTACTTTGGGGCAGGTCCAGATCATATGAAAAAAATGTGCCAGTGTGGACTGCGCATTAGGGGCACCGGGATCTATTTTGTGGGCCAGAGCAAGGTAAAGTAGGTTCTGTTTAAAATATTGTAATGAATTGCTCTCAATCTATTATTTACTGCACAGGACATTCCCTTTTTCAATATTAGTTCCCAGTCCCCCCCCCACCCAAGTTAATTTCTCCGAGTATAAGTCAGCTTCCCAGCTCTGCTTTAATTTGAGAAAAGGGTCCAGAAGAGCACCTAATAGTAAGCTATAGGTTTGATGCAGGGGCTTTGCTTTCCCAGCATTCACGTTTTTAATAAAGAGTTCCTCCAGGAGGGATCGTCTCACTAAAACAGGTTCTGGGCAGTGTGTGGTTAAGGCCATAAGTTTGGCTTTGATCTGTAGATATGTGCAATAGTGCGAGGCATTGAGGCTTATTTATTTTTGAGGTGTATGTGTGTGCTTACATGGATATATGTGTCTGTATTGTACAGCATCTGCATGCACATTGTTTGGCATGTATATGTGCGTTTTACTGTACAAAAATTACACATCCATACCTTGGTGCCTCTCAGTACTGTTGGTATTTTGATTTTTATTTAGTGCCATTCTTCTCATAATTATTAAGGACAATGTAAGCATTAAGGCATATTATAAGTCTAATTAAATACTCATGAGCCTAGAGCAGCTCCTGATTGGCTACTGGTTCAGTCATTAACGTCTTAGAAAAGACAGATCCAGTTGCCAACTATCTCTGTGTAGCACGCATGGCTCTATGCTCAAAACCTAAAAGAAAGTAAATAATAAATGGTAAAAACAAAAGTCGTTATTAGCTTTTTAATTAATGGGTCACGTTTTTTCCCATGCAAATAGCCGTGCATTAAATGCCATAATACACGAGTGACCCCCCCCTCATTTAAATAAAACAAAGTGTGGGGTGCAATGTTTAAACTCGAATTTTACACAAACCTTCATTGTTGGATGGTTGCATAAACCCCTCGGGCTTCACCCTTAAGGTTTATGTGCTATCCAACAACTTGAGTGTGTGTAAAATTCTCGTTACATACTGCACTCCATACTTTATCCTATATATAATGGCAACAAGAACTTTGAAGCAGGAAAGGGAAGCTCGGGCCACCCATGCCGTAACCGGTCATTAAATCCCTTGAAAATGATACATAGATATACAGAATTTGACAGCAAATGAGGACCTTCAGGACCATCTAGTCTGCCCATTTTTTCCTTATTCCCTACCCCCCCCCCAAGAGCCCCTTGACTACCCTTTCTGTGCTGTTCCTAGGGTTCCCTTATGCCTATCCCCTGCATTCTTGAATGCCTTCTTTGTTTGTACCCCAACCACTTCCTTGGGGAGGCCGTTCCAGACATTCACTAGCCTTTTGGTGAAGAAGCACTTCCTCGCATTCCCCATGATTCTACCTCCCTCCAGCCTCATATCATGCCCTCTTGTTTCTGAGCATTCTTTTTTCTGAAAGATTATCTCCTCCTGGGCCCTATTAAAACCCTTGAGATATTTAAAGTCTCTAGCATATCCCCCATCTCCCTTCTCTTCTCCAGCGAATACATGTCAAGGTCTGCTAGCCTTTCCTCATATGTCTTCTGATGCAGCCCCTGCACCATCTTTGAAGCCCTTCTTTGTACTGTCTCCATTTTGTCAATATCCTTTCTGAGGTGTGGCCTCCAGAACTGTACACAGTATTTCAGATGAGGCCTCACCAGTAACCTATAAGGTGGCATCTTCACTTCCCATTTTCTGCTGGTGATCCCCCTCCCTATGCATCCCAACATACCGCTGCCCTTCCTTACCGCTTTCTCACACTGTCTGGCCACCTTCAGGTCATCTCTTATAATCACCCCCAAATCCCTTTCCTGCTAGGTGATTGTCAGCATCCCCCCCCGCACTGAATACTTTTCTCCCAGATTCATGTGCCCCCAAGTGCATAACTTTGCATTTTTTAACATTAAATCTCAGCTGCCACACCCTTATCCATTCTTCTAGCTTACCCAGGTCTCTTCTCATTCTTTCCACCCCCTCTGGTTTATTTACTCTATTGCAGATCTTTGTGTCATATGCAAATAAACTCACTTTCCCTACAGCCCCTCTGCAATGTCACATATGAAGACATTAAAGATGACTGGCCCCAGCACCGATCCCTGGGGCAACTCGCTTGTCACCTCCCTCTCCATGGAATGAGCTCCATTCACTACCACCCTTTGTGTCCTCCCACTTAGGCAATTTCTTTTTTTTTTTCCATAAGTACTTTTTCTGCCACTGGAGCCCTGTCAGGTGGCTACAGCCCTCTGATTGGAGGGACTCTCTCTCCAGTTCTGCTGCTCCCATGCTAGGTGGCCTCCAGTAGTTCTCCCGTGGATTGCCCCCTGTGGTGGGGCCAGGGGGAGGTTGCCAACTTCTTCCCTCTCCTGGAGATCCAGTCCAGAATCTGGGGACTGCTTCCAGAAGCAGTGGACCATCATCGAGCCTGCCAGGCTCGTTTTTCCTTTTTCGTCCGGCCCCCCTCCTTTCCGATGTAAGGACATCGGCATCAAGCCTCCAGACCTGTACTGCCACCCAGCCACCATCAGAGGGCAGTCAGTGAGCAGGATGACTAGTTCCCCTCCCCCTGAGAGAGGAGAGCAATCCTCCGGATGCTCAATCCTCTCTCCCCCCCTGCCAGTCCTCGGAGGCCCAGGCTCATTCCCAAACCCAAGTCACCAGTATGGCACGACATGTGGCATCCAGCGCCTCAGACCTCAGCTTCACTGGGCTGGCCTCACTTAGGCAATTTCTAACCCTTTACTACCCTGTACCCTGTACCCCACTTCCAGCCTGCTCAACTTGTTTATTAGCCTTCTATGTGGGACAGAGTTGAAGACCTTACTAAATGAATGGCTTTTCCGTCATTATTGCTTAAACGTGGGTTGGGTTGCCATCTATTGATCTAATCCCCAAGAGTCAGGAGGCATGAGGCTCAGTGCTATTATTAAACTAAAGGTTTCATTTTTTTTAATGAATACTGTTATGTAAGTAATAATACCCAACAGGGTGGGCGTTATTGGGATATAACGGACCACTCAGGGGCATAATGAGGCCTGACACCGCAGGCAGAGGGCCTTATAGCCCCTGGAAGGTCCTTTATATCCCATAACGCCCACCCTGGAGGGTATTATTACACTTAGATAATGGGTTCCAGATGTGATCATTTAACAAACTATAGAAGAAAGTAAATGCACATATAAAAAATAAGTAAAAAGCAAGTAGAAATATTGTTTGCTGTAAAGTAGTGCCTAATGCGAAGTGCTGGAATTACCACTAGAGGTTGCTGCGGTGTACTTATTTATGCTGTTTGGGATTAGCTTGTCCTCCTGGTTTATGAGCGTCTGACACACAGACACACGCACACACACAGCGCTTGAATAACACTGTGACAATGGTAGAAATGTAGCCTGTTAGTGTTTAGAGAGAGGTACTTGGCTTTTAATGTGGGATGGCGAAAGTGTGCAGCTCGGTTTAAAAGTGAGGAGATACATTACTGGTAGCACGAGTAGGTTCGGAGAGTGAAAATGGAGCACAGAAGGTCGGGAGGTGGAGCAAGTTGGCAGGTATTTTAAAAAAATGTTGTTTATTTTGGCAGTGCTGAGAAGCAGCAAGCAGTTTGGGAGGCCGTATCAGGCTGTTGCTGGAATTTCCATTCAGCAGAGTGGTGGGGCCCGAGTGGGGGCTGTTGTGTCAGTAAGTGTGGAAACAAATGGCGGCTGGCAAGTTTCGGGTGCCGAATGATCGAACTGGCACTGGGTTTCAAGCGGGCCGTTGTTAAGAAATAATGGCCTGGGTGGCAGGCTGTTTCAGCCAGTCCGGATGCTAGATTGAGTCTAGCCATTAACCAAAGTTAAATAGAGGATAATGCATGGTCTTTGGTTAATAACCATGCTGTAAACACTTCAAGAAGTTGCCATGACATCATTGTATGTCATGGCAACCTCAAGAAGTGTTTTCAGCGTGGTTATTAACCAGAGACCATACACTATGTTTTATAGTGTATGAGCTACCAAGATTGTGCAGTCTTAGATTGAATTACTTTACTTTACTGATTTACTTTACAGAACATTGATTGTTGTGAGCATTCCGTTTTGTTAGAACATTGATTGCTGTAAGCGTTCTGTTTTTTTATACCATTGGTATGACATACTCAAGAAGGGTTAACAACAGAGTGATGTCATAACAATGGCATAACAAAGTTGTAATCTGCTTGATTTCAGTTAATAATAAGGGCTCCCCATACATTATAAGTCTAATTGTTTTATCGTCATGAGGGTTTCCTGGCTATTAACATAACCCTTTTAGAATGTTGTCAGCCAATAAGAATGTTCCAATTCCATCCTTTGTTTCATAATTAAAGAAAATTACATCTTTATCCCTTACCGTTCAAATACAACTATGGCTGCGTCTGGAGCTGAAGCCATGGGGCCAGAGTTTCAGAAGGACCTGATGTGTTTGCAGATGTTTGCTGCACCTTTGTCTGCACCCACCTAATTGCATCCTTGAGGCCCTGCTGCTGTTTTCTAAAGATGCATCTGTTTTTAACAAAAAGTCACCATTTTCTATAATAAATTGATGCAAATGCAATTAGCATAATTTTTGTCCACTATTGTGTATTGTTTATATGTGTGATTTGGCTACAGTAAATAATCTAATAGGTGGTTGAAAGGTTTGGACAAATTTCCCATTTGAAAATAGTGGCAGCTGGATCTTGGATGGATCCTTTTAAAAAAACTACTCTGAATCCTCTGCTTGTGACATCACATTCTGGTGCTTATGACCGGGAGCTCCTGCCACTCTTGAGGACCGACCTTTTCTGAAATCTGTTGCAACAGTTCTTCTATTTCTAAGCAAAAAATCTATCCTTTACTATTTCTAGTCCATAAGGTTGGCCACCTGTGGGCACATCCTTCTCCCTCCCTTGACTATGCTACAGTGTCCTCTTTAATTTTCATTTTTCCCTCTTACGTCCTCGTACAGGGAGGTTATTGTGGTGCCCTCCAGATGTATGTAAAACAGGTTGTGTTTATTGTTGTTGGATTTAGTATGTAATAACACTATGTTATAAAATACCTTAATGTATATACCTTATGTTTATGAAACCTGTAAATGTTTAAAATATCATGGCACTTGGTGTTTTGATAATGGTAAAAGGTACTAGGTGACTACTATAGAAATTAAGCTAGTTGTGCTATTTAAAATGCATGTAAATTGTTGTAAACTTAACAAGCCAGAAATGTCATGGTGATTTGCATATATCCCATGATGCATTGCATTATGGAAGTATATATGATGTTATATTTCTTTGAAATTTGATTTATTGCCAATGTCCTTTGGGGTAACCATTCTTTCAGTGATTCTGCATTGAGGTTCTTTGTTTATAGCTTGTTTTATTGTTTTTCTTTTTGAGCCCTCACTACCCAAGCAAACAAGGCCCACATAGGGATGAAGGGTTTTCACTAAAACTGATTGGCTCACAGACCAAGGTCAGTAGGTGCTAGCTAAGTGCAGAGATGATGTACTGAAGAAGGACTATGGCATTGCAGAAGCTTATTTCTTGTATTTTGAATAAACTTGACACAGAGATTGTGTGTTGAATCTGAAGTTCGGTGTCTGGTCCATCTGTTATCCTACAACTCCTCCACAGTGCTGTGGCAATGGCTATGGTGTCACAAACAGGGCATTGTGACTTTCAGCTACATCAACATCCTAAGCTGTGTATAAACTATAATAGGAAGCCTCCTGTTTTTATAGAATCATACAAGCTTGACAGCAAAAAAGGACCATACCAGCCAATCTAGTCTGCCCTTTTGTCCCCCTACACCTCCCCCTCCCTGCCTGCCCCCATCTGATACTCAGCCCCATATGCTTGTCCCATGCCCTCTTGAATTATTATTTTACTGATTTAGCTCCCACCACTCCATCTGGTAGTCTGTTCCAGGGCTTCACCACCCTTTCTGTGAAGAAACGCCCTCTCAAATTGCCCCTCTATCTTTTTCCTTGCAATCTGAGGCTGTGCCCTCTAGTTTTGACCCCCTCCTTCCTCTTAAGTAAATCCTCTTCTCCAACTTTATTGAGCTCTTTACATATTTAAAAGTTTCAATCATGTCTTCCCTTTTCCTCCTTGTCTCCAGCATGTACAGATCTATTACACCTTTGCTCGTATGACTTTCCCTGCACCATCTTGGGTGCCTTTCTCTGAACTCTTTCCAATGCATCTATATCCTTGCAGAGATGTGGCCTCCAGAACTGAACCCCATACTTTAGGTGCGGCCTCACCATGGCTTTGTAAAGGGGCATTATTACCTCCCTCTTTCTGCTAGTAATGCCCCTGCCTGTGCACGCCAACATTCTATTAGCCTTTCCCACTGCCCTGCTACATTAGATTCCTACCTTAAGGTTCGAGGAGACTATGATCTCCAGATCCCTCTCCTGTTGTGTTACTTTAATTTCCTCCCCACCTAGGGTGTACACTGCTGTTCTGGTCCTACTCCCCAAGTGCATCACAGCACACTTCTTGACTATTTTTCAAGTGTCTTTAAGTCCTCCCTTATGTCCTCCACCCCCACAGGATGTCCACCCTATTGCATATTTCTGTATCATCAACAGATAGGCACCGCCTCCCCCTCAAACCCTCAGCAATATCACTGATGTAGATGTTGAAGAGCAGCGGACCCAAAACTGACCCCTCTGGCACTCCACTCTTCACCCTCGCTGTCCCAGAGTGCACCCCATTTCGCACCATCCTCTGATATAAATAATCATATATCCCTGCGATGAGGTGTCTTTGTAAATGAGTCCCTGACTCAAAGGTTGTAAATCCGACTTTCAAAAATAAATAAATAAAAATATAAATACCCTCTGTAATGAAAAACAGAAACACTTATAGTTCAAATACATTTCTAAGAATACAGTATAGCTGGATCTAATCTGAAAAATTGTGTTTATTGAACTGTACCTGTTTTAAGATGTGTGAATCAAATTTAAAACTTTCCAATCTGAAGTTCAGTCAAGGTTAGATATCAGGTTAGATTATCAGGTCAGATTGTGAAAAATCTGACAATCCAGTTTGCCTTAGCACCCTCCCTGTCCCATTCCCATTAAAAAGTACACCCTGTCTTATTTATTTATTTAAATGTTTGACCAGGAAAGACATACTAAGCTGAGAACAGCTTGTTTCCAGATGTGTCCTGGGGAAAGGGGAGAAGGAGATACCTAAACAATAAACTGATGAAAATAAGAAGTCAATTACAGTAATATAGTGATACATGGAGCATAAATATAAATAATTAGAGGCAAATTGATAAATGAATGCAAGTAAAAAATAAAACACTCTCATATATGTACAGAGAAAGCGAGTAAGAAGAGAAGAGTGTCATAAAGCAGTTGCAGGTAGGAGAACAAAAGTCATGAGGAAGAGACTTTAGGGAGGGGGGAGAAGGGGCAGAACGAATAGAAAGGGGAAGGGAGGACCAAAGTTTAAGAAATCAGTAAGAAAAAGGAGATCATCCAGTAGTAGATTTTCTAGAAGGAATAGAAAGTGAAGGGGAATTAGTGTTGCAGAGAAGGTAGGAGGAAGAAGGAGGAGAGGATAGAAAGGATTTAGGATAAGAGGGAAGGGAGCTGAACCAAAATTTGGAAATAAAAGGTGCAGAATGGGAAAGGTAAGTAGTGTCAAAAAAGGGGGGAGAGAAAGTGATGAGCAAAGAGAGCAGTGGTGAGTACGGGGGGAGGGGGCAGTCTAAGGCAAAATGACAGAACAAATGGAAAAGGGGATCCACTCTGGCAAGGGAAGATTTAGGGGCATCACTGTAGACTAAGTCACCATTGTCAAAGACAGGGTAGAATCATTTTTACTATAATTTCTCGGTGGGCAGAAAGCAGAATACTTACTTTATTCCTGTACAATGCTCCAAGCTTCGGGTGTAGCTTATAGTGAATAATATCAATATATACTGAGAAATCAAGATGCCTGTCAAGGCAGACCCCGAGGTACTTAAAGGAGAAAGCATCTTCTATCTTAGTACCATCAAGGGGATTAAATAATGGAAGATAAGAAAGTCTGGCAGGCCTCTGGCGGGAGCCAGAAGTCAAGGTGACTGTTTTTTTTGGAATTGAAGGACAATTGATTAGACTTGAACCAGTGCTGAATGTTGTCAAAATCCAATTGCAGCCGGGAGGTTAGGTGATGGGAAGAGGAGCCAGAAGCAAAAGGAACTGTGTTATCAGCATACATATGAATGGATGCAGAGAAACAGACAGGGAGGAGGTCATTTAAGAAAATGGAAAAGAGAATAGGACCCAAGACTGACCCTTGAGGGACACCTGAGTTAATGGGAAATAGAAATAAAATGGATTTTCCTATCCAGACAGCTTCAGACCTCCCGCCAATCTAAGAACAAAACTAACTGACTGAAGAGTCAGAGGGGCCTGCAGCTGTAAGTTTGTCCTGAAGGAGGGGATGTGCCATAGCTTATGCCAAGGGAGTCCCTGCTGTCCATTGCTGTGGCCCTCTGTCACCCCATCCCAAGCTGAGAAAGTTCTTGGTGTCCAGTAGTACCACATCACATGCCATCATATGCACAGAGAGTTCCTGATGTCCAGTGGCTACCCCTTACTCACCCCATCCCATGCCAAGAGTCCTTGGTGTCTAATACTACTCTCCCCCCCCCATCCCAAGTTAAAAAAAAAGTCCTTGTTGTCCAGTGGTACCTCCTCCCTGAACCCATCTGTGACAGGGTAGTGAGCCAGGCAGCTTCTTAGGGAACACTCTCAAAGAGAACACTCAGAACACCAGTTTAAATCAAATGAAAGCTGCTTTACTTTTAGCAACAGAGGAAAAACAAAATAACAAACAGCTAGTATTCAGCTTAACAAATAATTCAAGTTCAGTCTCTGTCTTCACTTTACAGATTCCTCTGCCTCTTTCTCTTTATTGGGCCCAGGTGTTGCTTGTTAACAACCCTGCCCCCTGAGGTACATCCAGCACCAAGAACAGGCAACACAGTGAGGTCTTAAAGGGCAAACCTTAAAGCAAAATGGGTTTTGTAGTGCCAAATACTATCTGGTAATATGAGCATTGGTATCCTGCAAAGCATGTAACCACTTTGGGGGGGGGGGATCAGTGATGAGCGTGAACTTCCTTCCCAACAGATAGTAGTGTAGGGTGACCACTGTTCACTTTACTGCCAGGCACTTTTTTCTAGCATGGTATAGTGCTGCTCCTGGGGAAAACATCTGCAAGATAGATACCAGATGGGGTGAATCCCATCCTCAAAGTCTTGTGATAACATTGTCCAGACCCCAGAGGCGTGTGTGTACAGAAGGAAAGGATGGTTGAAATCTGAACTTAGTATGACTGGCCCCTCCACAGCACATTTTTGATGGCCTGAAATGCCATCTTATACGCAGATGACCAATATACCTTATTCAGAGTAGTTTTCATGATCAGGTCACTCCGTGGGGTAGGAAGGGTTAAGAATTCCACAATAAACCAGCAGTAATACCCTACAAGTCAAAAAAAGGACCCAACCTTCTCTGTAATAGTTGGGATGGGGCAGTCAGCTAGGACCTTTAATTTGTCAGTAATGGGGTATACATTGCCGTGCCCAACCATGTACACCAAATATTTTGTCTTCTGCTGCCCCAGGGTGCATTTCGCTGAATGAACCATGAGACCTGCCTCCATGAGCAACTGAAGTACCAGGGCCACATCTTGCAGGTGTTTTTTCCCAGTCAGGATTAAATATGACAACATAGTCCAGGTATGCTGCTGCATACAGCCAGTGGGGATGGAAGATACAGTCTGTCGTGCTTTGGAATGTGGCCGGGGTCCCATGCAGTCCGAAGGAAATACTGTAAATTGATATAGGCCAAACAGGGTGACAAAGGCTGTTTTCTCGTGGGACATAACAGGATTTGCCAATGCTCCTTGGTCAGGTCCAAATATTTATGTAACAGGCCTTCCCCAGTCGGTCCAAAAGTTCATCTACCCCTGGCATAGGGTATGCGTCAAACTTGGATGCAGCATTAACTTTTCGAATGTCTATGCAAAACTGGGTGGTCCCATCTAGTTTTGTGACTAGCACAATAGGGCTAGATCATTCACTCTGGGATTACTCAAAGACTGCCAACTCCAACATAGATTGGATTTACTCCTGTTCTGTCTCTTGGATTCTTTCCAGGAGTCTGTACGGTTGTTGGCGGATCTGGACACCTGGGTCTGTGTCTGTGTGGTGCTGGATCATATGAGTTTATCCTGGCTTTGGGGAGAATACATCCCTAAAATTCTCTGCTAGCCTCTGGACTTCTTGCTTTTGGGTCTAGTTGAGCCAGTTATGTACTGGTATGGTGCTCAGTTCCTTAACAATTTTAGGTGTTCAGTCAAGGGTTCTTTCATTAATGCCTCATCCATCACCAGACTTGGGGCCCCTTTAGGATCTTCTGGGTCAGTGAGTAATACCTCCCTGTCTTTTCTGGTTGTCAACAAATTAACATGGTAACTTTGTTTTTCTTTTTTCCTGTCTGGTTGTAAGGCTTTACAATCAAATGGTCTTACCTTTCTGAGGACTTCATATGGTCTCTGCCATTTATCTAGGAGTTTACTCTCAGTGCTATGCAGTAGGAGTATTGTGTCACAGGATTTGAACTTCCATAATCTGGTCCCTTGTCCATAGAGTTCTGTCTGGATTTGCTGTGCTTTCGTTAAATTTTCTTTGGCATATCTGCCAACCGTGTCCAGTCTTTCACTCATTTGTAATACATACTGTACTGGAGCATGTTAGGTTGACTATGTGCCTGTTCTTCCCATATCTCTTTTACAAGATCCAATATCTCTCAAGGTTGTCACCCATACATCAACTCAAAGGTTGAGAATCAAGCGGATGACTGTGGCACATCTTGAATAGAAACATTGAATTTGATGGCAGGTAAGGACCGCTTGGCCCACCTAGTCTGCCCATTTCTCTACCTAACAGATAAGCTGCAGATCCTAGTTAACCAACAGCCTACTTCCACCTACCCCTACCCACCACTAGAATTGCCTTATGCCTGTCCCATGCATTCTTGAATTCCCCCCACTGTTTTTGACTCTATGACCTCCTCAGGAAGGTTGTTCCATGCATCTACAACCCTCTCTGTGAAGAAATACTTCCTCACATTACTTCTGAGCCGTCCCCCCTCTATCTTCAAATTGTACCCCCTTGTTCTTGCACATCTCTTTTTCTGAAAGATGCTACCCTCTTGGACTTTGTTGATTCCCTTGAGGTATTTGAAAGTTTCTATCATGTCCCCCCTCTCCCTCCTTTCCTCGAGGCTATATATCTTAAGCTCATTTAGTCTTTCTTCATATGTCATCTTATGCAGACCCTGCACCATTCTGGTTGCCCTCCTCTGGACAGCCTCCACCCTGTCTATGTCTTTGCAGAGATGGGGTCTCCAGAACTGTACACAGTACTCCAGATGTGGTCTTACCAACTGTCTGTACAGAGGGTCAACAACTTCCTGTTTTCTACTGGTGATGCCTCTCCCTATGCATCCCAGTATCCCCCCAGCCCTCCTTACTGCCTTCTCACATTGCTGGCCCACCTTTAGGTCATCTGATATGACTACCCCAGGTCCCTTTCCATTTTTGTTGTTGTCAGTATCTCACCCCTATTGTGTACTCTTGCCCTGGGTTTTTGTTTCCCAGGTGCATTACTTTGCACTTCTTATGCTTGAATCTAAGCTGCCATACATTTGACCATTCCTCCAACCATGCCAAGTCCCTTTTCATCCTTTCCACCCCACCTTGCATATCAACCCTGTTGCAGATCTTTGTGTCATCTGCAAAGAGACATACTTTCCCTTCCAGTCCCTCTGCAGTGTCACTTATAAAGACATTAAAAAGGACCTGCCCCAGTACTGAACCCTGCGGTACCCCACTAGTAACCCTCCTTTCTTCACTGTGGACTCCATTTACTACTACCAGCTGTGTCCTGTTGTCCAGCCAGGGTTTTACCCAGGCTACCACCCTGGGACCCCCTCCCAGGCTGGCTAATTTGTTTATTAATCTTTTGTGCGGGACTGTGTCAAATGCTGGGAGTGGGCAAATGTGGGCTGGCAGTATAGCCTAGAGGTTAGAGGAACGAGGTGTGAATCAGCTTGGTACATCCAGCAGAGCAGAACTAAGTTTGATTCTCACAACCTCCACTTGTATACTGTGTGACTCTGAGCAAGTCACTTAACCGCCCAGTGCTCCCAGGTTGCCCCTGAAAACAGGCACTTGTGCCTAGTGGGCCTTACACGGTTACCAAAGACTAAAAAAAAAAAAAAAATGCCTTGCTAAATTCTAGGTAGGCCATGTCCACAGACCCTCCCTGGTCTACTACATTTGTCACCCAGTCAAAGAAATCAATCAGATTTGTTTGACATGACCTTCCTGCTGTGAATCCATGCTGCCTCGGGTCCTGTGCCCCACTGGCCTCTAGGTACTCAACAATTCTTTCCTTCAGAAGTGATTCCATCATTTTCCCTACCACTGAAGTCAAACTGACAGGTCTGTAGTTTCCTGCCTCTGTCTTGTTCCCACTTTTGTGAAGGAGAATCACATCCACCCTTCTCCAGTCTTCAGGTACCACACCATCCTCCCATGATTTGTTAAAAAGGGTAGTCAGTGTGGTACTAGTTCTTCCCTTAGTTCTTTTAGAATTCTGGGGTGAATTCCATCAGGCCCCATTGCTTTATTCACCTTCAGTGTTAAGAGTTCTTTCAGAACCCTTTCTTCTGTGAAAGGACTAATATCAACCCCCCTATCCAGAGTGCTTCTATTGACTGGATTAGGTATCTCCCCCTGCTTTTCCATTGTGAATACTGAGCAGAAATATTCATTCAGTATCCCTGCTTTTTCATTGTCACTCTCTGTCCAACCACCTTCCTCTTTATTCGACCTCAGTATCCCTGCCTTCATCTTGCTTTGCTCCCTAATGTACCTATAAAAGGTTTTATCCCGTTTCTTAATCGAGTTGGCTATCTTTTCCTTGGTTTGGACCTTTGCTATTCTGACCGCCTTCCCCACTTCCTTCTGCTTTAACTGATACAGTCCTGCTCCTTCTGTGTTCCCTTATACTTCCTGAATGCTATCTTTTTCTCCCTTACCTTCCCCACCACTTCTTTTGAGAACCATAGTGTTTTTTTCCTTTTGTTTTGATTTATTTGCTTCACACAAAGGCTTGTTGCCTCTGTGATAGCAGTTTTGATGTTTCCCCACTGTTGCTCCACCCCACCTTCTTGTCTGTTTGCTAGTGCTTTTCTGAGGCACTCTCCCATTTTGGCAGAATCAGCCCTCCTGAAGTCCGGTACCTTCACTTTTGTGTGGCTTGACTCTACAGCTAAGTTTATTGTGAACCACACTGTTTGGTGGTCGCTTGTTCCCAGATGGCTACCCACTTCCAGATCACAGATCCTCTCTCCGTCCCCATTTGAGAGTATCAGGTCTACGATTGCTCTCTCCTGAGTGGGTTCCAAAACTAGCTGTCTGAGGCATGCCCCCTGTAGGGCATCAAGAATGGCCCTGCTCTTGGATATGGCTGCAGCAAAGGTGCTCCAGTTAACATCTGGCATATTCAGGTCCCCCATCAGCAATATCTCCCCTTTCTCTGCCATCCCAAGGAGGCCTTCTATCATTTCCTTATCCATTTCCTCTCCCTGAGACGGGGGTCTGTATACAACCCCTGTGCAGATTGTGGAGCCATTTCCAGTCTCCAGGGTGACCCACAGTGCCTCCTCTCCTCACTGTTTACCCTTTAGTTCTGTTGCTTTGATTCCTTCCCTTACATAGACAGCTACTCCTCCTCCTCCTCCTCTTCTTCCCTCCCTGTCCCTCCTGTATATTGTGTACCCTGGTATGTTGACATCCCTGTCATGATTCTCTGTGTACCATGTTTCTATGACTGCCACGATATTCAGGCATCCCTCTTCCATCAAGGCCACCATTTCGGGGAGCTTTTTACCTAGACTACAGGCATTGGTACTCATTATCCTCCATTTTTTTATGGCTTTATTTATTTTTGTCCCATCCCTGTCCTTGCTGCCTTTGTCTTTTTCTCCATTTACCCTTGCCCTTATCCCTATTGACTGCTCTATCTTGGTGTTTACCTCTCTAACTACCCTGATTGTTTGGGGGGGGCTAGAATTTTCCTTCTCTTTTTCAGTGCCTCCCCCCTTAGCTAGTTTAAATGCTTGTCAATGAAGCATTTAAACCTATCACCTAGGTATAGGCCTGTATCCCTCCAGGTGGAGCACCAGTCCCCAATGAAGCCAAAACCCTGAGCTCTGCACCAGTTTTTTAACCAGTTATTGAATCCCATGGTGCGGAGTACCCTAGCCTCATCCATGCCATAGACAGGTAGCACGTCCGAGAAAGCTACTGTGTGTGCTACTTGTCTAAGGCCCCTCCCCAACTCCACAAGCTCCTGTTGCACTGCTCTGATCCTATTCTCAGCCAGGTCATTCGTCCCTAGGTGGATAATGACATCCAGCTCACTTCCCCTTGCAGCTGCTGCCACGATCCTGAGGATTCGTTTCCTGTCCCTCCAAGCCATGGCACCGGGCAGGCACCTTATCTCCTTTCTCCCTCCCCAGTTTTACCCCCTAATAATTGAGTTCCCACCAGGAGTTGTTTCTTCCCTGTGGGTCCCTGCCACCCTCCTGTGGGTCTCCATTGTGGAGGTTCCCAGCATCCTCCTTGGTCTCCATTGCGGGTGCCTCCATAGAGGAACCATGCTCCGCTAGAGTGGCGAATGAATTGTGGAGAGGCACAACTGGAGGGATGCACCTCTGTTCCACCACCCTCACCCTTCCTGAGCCCACCGTGGTCCAACCACTCCTCTTTCTTGGCAACCTCTGAGGTAGTGGCAATGGCCTGGGTGGGGGAGCAGGTTTCCTGAATTATTGCCAGGTCAGTATGGAGATGAGCAACCTCGTCCATCAGACCAGAGAGGTGCCTGCAAATGGCAGCAACACAGTTTTCAGAATGTCTCCCGGAAGACTGCTGCTCCACAGCCAATGCATTGCACCACTCCCCACATCTCTGTGTCCCTTTCTATTACAGATGCTTTTCTTTTGTTGTTTTTTTTTTTTGTTCTTGTTTTAGTGTGTGCAAGCTTGTGAGTGTCTCTACCCCCTATTCAGTGTGCTGTGCCTTTAAGGATATGAACAGGTGTATGTTGTTAGCAGTTTTGGGAAAGTGATGTCAGAACCCCTGCTATAGAGGAAGTTATGTGCTTGGGGCGGGTGGGGTGAGGGGAAAGGTGGGAGGGAGTAAACCTATGCTGTCCAGAAACAATCAAGTACAACTCTGACCCTCTACCCCGGGGAGTGCCTTCCTTCCTTTCAGACACCTATTTCACAGAGGTTAAGTAACAGGTCTAGTCACAAATGACTGCAAATATCTCCCAGCTACAGTTACTCTCTGGCAAATTAAAGTTAAAACTAAGACAAGTCAACCCCAAAAAAACAGAATCAATACCAGTTACTTACACAAGTCCAAAAAGTAATAATTCAGTTCAGTGTAGTCTAGAAAATAACCTCCTTGATATAAGGAAGCTCTGGCTGCTTTCTCTCTCACTGTGTCTCACATTAAACATATTAAATAGGGTGTCAAACAGACGAGGCATACTGATGAGTCCTGGTAGGACGAAACACGTGTCTATGTCTTCTGTTAGCACCCTTTGCAAACTGTGTGAGAGGCCTTTCGGCACCATGCAATTCTGCTTAAAGTTGGACCAGCATAACATTCTGTGGTGATTTGCATATGCAGCCCATGATGCTTTGCATTGTGGGGGCATGTGATTTTGTATTTTCTTGAAACTTGGCTTCCCAGCCAAATGCCCTTAGGGTAACCTTGCCTCAGTGTTTATGCACAGAGGTTCTTTGTCTTTTAAATAGTTTTTTATTTTAATGGGTTCACCACAATATATCCCATGCACACTGCCTTAGGGGTGGCTGGTCCATTCCACTGGGGTGTCAAACAGACGAGGCATACTGATGAGTCCTGGTAGGACGAAACACGTGTCTATGTCTTCTGATAGCACCCTTTGCAAACTGTGTGAGAGGCCTTTCGGCACCATGCAATTCTGCTTAAAGTTGGACCAGCATAACATTCTGTGGTGATTTGCATATGCAGCCCATGATGCTTTGCATTGTGGGGGCATGTGTGATTTTGTATTTTCTTGAAACTTGGCTTCCCAGCCAAATGCCCTTTGGGGTAACCCTTGCCTCAGTGTTTATGCACAGAGGTTCTTTGTCTTTTAAATAGTTTTTTATTTTAATGGGTTCACCACAATATATCCCATGCACACTGCCTTAGGGGTGGCTGGTCCATTCCACTGGGGTGTCAAACAGACGAGGCATACTGATGAGTCCTGGTAGGACTAACACGGTTCATGTCTTCTGTTAGCACCTTTGCAACTGTGTGAGAGCCTTCGGCACCATGCAATTCTGCTTAAAGTTGGACCAGCATAACATTCTGTGGTGATTTGCATATGCAGCCCATGATGCTTTGCATTGTGGGGGCATGTGTGATTTTGTATTTTCTTGAAACTTGGCTTCCCAGCCAAATGCCCTTAGGGGTAACCCTTGCCTCAGTGTTTATGCACAGAGGTTCTTTGTCTTTTAAATAGGGTAACAATTCATCCCAGTTTTTTTTACCTCAGTTGACATGAATTTAGACAGCATACATTTTAACAATTTATTAAAGCTTTTTACTAGGTTGTCAGTTTATGGATGATACACTGATGTCTGGATAGACTTAACCATCCTTTGGCAGCCCAACTCGGGAAAAGACTTTTATCAATTGTTTTACCATTGGCCAGGCTGTAGTAGAACATAGGGGACAGCCTCAAGGTAACAGGTGACATAATCCAGTTTAACCAACGTATAATACAGATACCAAGATGTAGTTTTTATCAAGGGTCCCACCATATCAATCCCAGTTCTTTCAGATGGGGTGTCAGTTATGTGCTTAGGGATCATACTTCATGGGCCACCAGCTGAGATTCACGGCAAGAAGCACAAAAGTCTGCTACTTCCTTCCATATACCTGGCCAGAGGAACTGGGCAAGTATGTGTGCCTTAGTTTTCTCCTTACCCTGATTTTTTTATTTATTGAAATGTTTCACCAGGAAAGGTACACTGAGCAACAAGCTGCTTATCTCATGGAACGTCCTGGGGTGGCAGGGTAGTTGGGATAATACAGAATCAACAATATACAAAAACATAGAGTCACATTGTAGTACAAATGACCCATGTCACAGAGTGACCTCCATTTCCTGTTTAACCCCAACTCCATGGTTAAGAAAGGTATACTGAAGTCTGAGATGCATGCCTATGAATGTCAGGTGATTACAAAAAGAGCATAGGTGCTTGTAATATCTGCAACATGGCAGATTTATATGCTGGCTGGAATTCCTTACTAGGAAATGAAGTGGCACTTAGGCACTAGAGTAATGTCCCTGAGGGAGGTGCCTGGTGGAATGTACAAAATGGCTGTTATGTGGTAAAAACATCTGTAGCCCCAGGGTATAGCAAGTCAGTATTGTTATCAGTGAGAGACTGCATAAAATACTTACTCTGATTAAGGGACCCTGTGGTGGAGCTCTACAGTGAGGGTGGGCCAGAGCTCCAACCTCTCCAGGATTAGTCAGGTGGTAAACCTGTGATTGTCCTGTGTGTAAAACCATTAGAGTAAACACTGAGTGTCAAATCCTGCTACTGAATGTAGGTGGTAGAATAAGGGGAAGCTGAGGAAGCTCCAACCAACCCCCTCTACTTTTGTAGTAGATAGTAGATAGAGAGTCAGTTGGAGACTGGCTGTGAGAGGTGTAAGACCTGGTGAGAGAGAGGGCTTACACTACCACTTTGAGCAGGCTGAGCAAAACCTGGCATTCCTGCTGCTCCAGCAGTGATTTTGTTTATTTGTTCTTTGAAAAAAGCTAACGTTCTTCATTTCTGTTAAAATTTTTCTCATCTAATAAAATGATGAATGCCATCCTGGCATTTTTTATGCACCAAATTGTCTGCCTGTGTCAATTGCTTTGAAAATCCCACACCCTATGACTTATGGTGTTAGAAGTGGGATTCTGGCTAGAAGTCTAGGCATCTGTGAGATTCTAGACAGGTGGAACCAGCCCTGGAACTATTCGGGGGACCAGGCGTGGTGCATGGTGCCAGATAGAAGGATGGGGATCGATAGTGGTGGTGACCTGGGCGAGGCACCAGAGGTGGATCATCAAGTGGTTTACCTGATGTGACTGATCCACTGATTAAGCGGCAGATGGTTGGAGGCAGACCGTCACTGGAGGGATGCGGAGCACAGATGTTGGGAGCTGCTCGAGGGGAACAGTATGGAGCAGGCCAGTGAGGAATCCAAGAGTGAGAATCCATGGGCTCTGGATGGCTCTGAGGAACCCCTAATGGAGTGGTCAGAGATGGAAACACCTATTCTACCAGAATTTCCTGGGTTGTATTGGATCGGGGATGGTGGAGCAGTGACAATGGGGAAGTCCCCAGGTAAAACTGTTATTGACTTTGTGCCTTCTGGGATGAAATCTACACTCAAGATAGGAGAGGCAATGAAAGCTGAAGGGACTTTTAAATGTGTTGTGACACCACCTGTTATGCTTTATGGTCCTGCTATGGATTGGGGAAAACTGCAGTTAGCAGATACAGCAATTAGTCAGTTAATACCCCATGTAGACGTGCAGGAGGGTAGACAGGTTGATGGTGGAATGGGGGCTGGAAGGCTGTGGTGGTACAAGGTGCGGGATGGTGTACTGTATCACATGAGGCCTAACCCCAGAACAAAACAGGTTGATGCAAGGTTGGTAGTACCCATGACTCATATGAGGGAGGTGCTGGACTTTGTCTGCTCCAAACACATTAGGCCCTTAGATCATGGAGAAATACTAAGATAAATCACTTCCAGGTATTACTGGCCAGGACTGTATAGACAGGTGGCTGCCTATGTGGAAACTAGTACAATGAATCAGAGAGTACCTGACAGATGGGTAGAAAGGAGAACCCAAAGGTGGGAAAGTTGCAGAAAATGGCATCCATGGAAAAGGGGGACATACCCACATAGGTTGAATGGTACTAGATGGTAATTTACACTAAACTACACTTTACTTACACTCAGAAGCTTACAGTACAGCCCCCCCAGGTGTGTTGATGGGTGTGCATATGACTGGTAAAACCCCCACGGTAAAGATGGATTGTCAAGGGGTTTTGGAGGTGATAACAGGAGGTATATTCAGTAGAAGTGTCTCAGGGTTTAAGTAGTAAAGCTGAGGAAACACATATCTGCAGAATATAACATCAGAAAATGTTAGGAATTTAGGGATCCTGAGACGGAACTTATGGAGAGGGCTTGCCATAGCTCCATCCCTTTCCTGGGAAAGAGAAGGTGCATACTTCCTGCCACAAAAGTATGAACCATTTTTTTTTGTTTGTTTGGTTGGTTGTTTATTGTTATCATTTTCCTTCTTCTGGTCCTGGTATAGGGAGGTTACCGAAATTGACCTCCAGTGGCATATCAGTAGGTACAGTCATGTAAAAAGGTGCCTGATATTTGGGTGTTCGCATCCAGGGTAGTGAGCTGAAAATGTAACTCATAGTGCTGGTAACAAATGAAGGCATTAGGTAGTAACACGTCATACTGCAGGATGGCTTATTTGTGAGCCACAGGGTAAAAGTATATATGTGTTGTTAACTACAGAGTTATTGTATGGTTAACAATGCTGAGAGAGGACTGTAGTAAGGGACCCTGGGGTGGAGCTCTAAGGTGAGGGTGGGCCAGAGCTCCATCATATCCTTCCAGACTAGACATAATGGTATCAAACAACTGTAGGACGGTTGCCCTCTTGAGTAGGGAGGTATGTCACAGAGTGACCTCTGTCTCCTGTTTAACCCCAACTCCATGGTTAAGAAGGGTATACTGAAGTTTGAGATGTATGTCTACGAATGTCAGGTGATTACAAAAAGAGCATAGGTGCTTGTAATATCTGCAACATGGCTAACATGGCAGATTTATATGCTGGCTGGAATTCCTTACTGGGAAATGAAGTGGCACTTAGGCACTAGAGTAATGTCCCTCAGGGAGGTGCCTGGTGGAATGTACAAAATGGATGTTATGTGGTAAAAACATCTGCAGCCCCAGAGTATAGTAAGTCAGTATTGTTATCAGTGAGAGACTGCATAAAATAATTACTCTGATTAAGGGACCCTGTGGTGGAGCTCTACAGTGAGGGTGTCAATTGCTTTGAAAATCCCACACCCTATGACAACCCACAAAAGGTATAGTGTGGGCTAGCCTCAGTACCTCCCTTTTTGCAGATGTGGGAACCACTTACTGGTGACATAAAGTCCCAGCTTGTTTCTTGGGTTCTGCCCAGTGTGAAATCATCTTTCAGTTCAAACCTTGGAAAACATTAAAATTCTAACATACTAACATGCCAGCGGAGTAGACCTCATGGTCTAGCAAGTCTTCTTGAGGATCAGTACCCGTAATGGGTACCGTTGCTGTCCCTCCTGCCCTCCCAGAAGCCCACCCCAAGAGACCCCATCCCAGGGTTGACATTTCCAGTCTTAACCCTCCTCCTGTACCTGCCCCAGCCTTTCTTGAAACCCTCCACTGTGCCAACCTCCACCAGTTCCTCTGGTAGAGCATTCCAGGGCTCCACCACCCTCTCCGTGAAGTAACACCTCCTCCTCCTCTCCCCTCTGGGTCTCCCTTCCTCCAGCCTCAAGCTGTGGCCCCTCCTGCCTTACTTCCTCTGAAAACCCTTATCAAGTCCCACCCCATTAAACACCTTTAGATACTTGAAAACCTCAATCATATCCCCCCCCGTCCATCCTCTCCTCCAGTGAGTACAGGCCGAGGTCTACAAGTCTATCCCCATAGGATCTATCACCGAGACCCCAAATTATTTTAGTCACCCTCCTCTGAACCCTTTCCAGCAGTACAATGTTCTCCTTTAAGTGCGGCCGCCAAAACTGCATGCAGTATTCCAGGTGCGGCCTAACCAGGCAGTTGTATGGCAGCAAAATCACCTCCCTGCTCATGATGTAATCTCCCTGATGATGCATCGTAGCATTTTATTAGCCTTAGCCGCAGCCCTCCTGCACTGCTCAGAGTTGTTCATTCTGGCATCCACCATCACCCCAGATCCCTCTCCACACCAGAGGTTAGCAATGCAACCCCCCAGGTATACATATGGCTAGAGTTCCTAGGTCCCAGGTGAAGAATCCTGCACTTCTCTGCATCAAATTTCAGTTTCCAGTTGCATGACCACCGCCCCAGGACCTCCAGGCAGGGGAGTAGCCAGGGATTTCAGATCTGCACACCAAGTGGACTCACTGCCCACCCCCCCCGATGTAGCCAGACAATATACAAATGTACACCAGGACCATGTTTGTTGCCTCATTTGGCACAATAAATACAACTTTTGTATCTCATGACAGTGGTTATTGCCATGCATGGGTAAATACAAATGCCATGCATTGTTCCCTAAGGCACCCACATACCAGCCCAGGACCTGTAAAGTTGTATTGTCCTTGGGATGCAAAGAGAGTATTAGTAACCAGTCCTTCTAGTTTCAACTCCAATGAATAAAATTACAGAAAGGTTCAGTATTTTCTTTTAGTTTTCATGGAAAAAGGAAGAAGTTCAGAGCCTATTTGCTACCCCTCTTAAATAAAATTGCACACCATGGAGTGCTTGGAGTATGCCTGCCTACACCCATGCCTCCAGGTCCCTCTGCATTGTGCTTTTAGTTTATCTACCACTTTACCATTTGCCACAGCTAAGTTCTGGTCAGCATTCCTGAGAACCTTATCAGGCCTTTGTTCAGAATTTTTTTTGGCCAGGTTTTGAAAAATGTCTGGTCTATGCAGATGTGAATGCTGTGTCCTTATCTGAGTCACCTCAGACCTTCCTTGAACCCAGGTCCTTGCGGTCCCCAAGCACTATAATCTCAGACAGTGGTACCCTTTCCTTTTTCTCCCTCCTTTTCTGTCCCCGGAACTCTTGGGCATCTCTTCTGGGCCAAATAGTTCAGTCAGGAAAGGGAAATACTTGTTCTAGTCCCACCTACTGTGGGGCCTCCTGTGGGCATGTACTTTCAGTATTGCTCTATAGGAAGGTATGAAACCTATCCCAGTCTTGACCCAAAACTACTGACCAGGATAAGGTTTTGGAAATTTCCACCTTATTTTAATTCCTGCCCAGTTGCTTACTTTAACCATACTGGGGCCATAGGGTATTTACTAGGATTCCCATGCAAGCAGGCAACATATATGGGATCTCCATACTCACTCAGGTTGGGTCCTGCCACAAATACTTTACCAATGTCTGTCTGCAGCCCAAATACATCAGAGCTCTAACTGTTTTGTTCTCTACTTGCACCGATATGGTATATAGATTTTTGGCCTGGGACGCATGTATATGGGCTGTAGTTATGCATTCCTCAAAACAGCTAGTGCGGTCACAATACTTACTGATATGCACCGCTTTACCACAATGAAAACATACAGTGTTACGATCAGGTCTATGACTTGCACTCCCATTTGGGTTACCAGAGAGTGGGGTCTTGGGACTGGGGGGATTACACCACGTCTAGGGGTTATACCTTTTTGTAGTGCGGGGGTAAGTAATATTTCATCACTTTTGTGTGATTTTCAATGTTGCAGCCAGAGTGGTCTGTTCATTTTGGCTTATCTAAACATAGACTTGATCTTGTAATGTCCTGGTACTGCTCCAGTACAATCCAATCCATAATCTCCTCTTTAGTGCATACCTCTGGGTTTAACCGAGTAGCCAAGTCTTATAATTTTTGTGCCGGCACTCTAGGCTGTGTTCTTATCTTGAAACCCAGGATACGAAAGTTCCATCGATAACTCTCTCCAGTTGTTCTGACACAGTCTAAGATATTTTATTTATTTATTTAAATTTTGATAACCGGGTAAGCCCTCTGAGACCATGCAGTCCCTTTTTCAGGGGCAACCCGGGAGACAAGTACAACACAATACAATACAAATCAGAGAAGTAACAACCATGTGCAAGGGAAATACAAGGATTCCATGGATTACAAAATCTTATGCAGTGGGATAAACAGATAGATGCATTTATCTGATCATAGTCTCAGGCAGCAGTGGCAGACTTCTATATGCAGCCTGGGTATCTCCAGTCATGTATGGCGCAATGCAAGTAGCCCAAATTTCTTGTGGCCTGGCACTGGTTCTGGCAACTCTCTCAAAAGCCAGAAGGTAGGTCTCAGGGTCGTCCTCAGGGGTTTACCTATAGTGACACGACATCCGTATTGCCAACATCCCCGACAGCGACAGACACAATACTGAGTGTCGGCATTGTACTGTTGGGGATGTGTGTGTGTGTTTCCTTCAGGGGGGCTGAACCCCACATGTGGGGGGCTCCACCTCCCATACACCCTGGTTTCAATATATACAACTCTGAGTCGGAGTTGTCTCAGGAAGGGGGCGAAACACCAGGACATGCAGTGTCGGTGCCAGTGGGGACCATCACAGTAACACAATGTTTTTGGTAGAAATCTGTCGCTGTGATGGTCTTTGCTCTAGTTGTTTCACTGTGTGGCTGGTACACTGTCCTCAGGACCCATTTTTGTTAGCATGGGGTAGGGACCTACAGCGACAGGATTCCCTGTGACCTGAAACTGTGGCACGGTTTCTTTCTGTACTTACAGCACCTGCTTCATAAACTCATGTTTCTGATCTCACTGTGCCTGTTGCTGCAGCTGCTGTTGGTCTTTCTGCATTTACAGTTGCGTTTACTGGGCCATCTAGTCCCTTTGCATCTGGACCTGCTGCTCTATTTGTTGGTCCCTCTGAGCCTGCTGTTGCACCTGCCGAGCCATCCAGTCCTTCCACATCTGGACCTGTTGTGCTTGCTGCTCTGCCAACCATTTCAGTACTTTGTCCGATTCCATTTTATTCCTATTTAGACAAGGGGAAGTTCGATCCCACCTCTAAAGCCAACTACATGTGATAGGGTAGTGAACAGGGTGTCTCCTTGGAGAGCACCCTCAGAGAGAACACTCCTGACACCAGTTTAAATCAAAAGAAATCTGCTTTACTTTCAGTACCAGAGGAAAAATAAAAAAACAAACAGCTTGTATTTAGTGTGACAAATAATTCAGTTCAGTCTCTGTCTCCACTTCACAGACTTCTCTGCCTCGCTCTTTATTGGGCCCAGGTGTTGTTCATTAACACCCCTCCCGCTGAGGTGCCTCCAACACCCAGAACAAGCAGTGTAGTGAGGTCTTAAAGAGTCATCCTTAAAGCAAAAGGCGTTTGGTACAAATCCCACCACAGCCCTCATCAAAACCTATGTTGCGTGTGTTGCAGGATTGTGAAGCTGTTTACGGGTGAAAGGAGCATAATGGACATACAGTGCCACCAGCCAGGATGCAACGCTGCAATATATCACAGATTGCTGCAGTATGCTGAAAGGAACAGTGTACTTCAGTGGCAGTTAAGCCCTTTTTTGCTGCAGTATTTTGTGACATGTCATTTACTGCAAGCTACTGTGTTACATCGTAGCTGGCTTCGCTGTACACACTGTCAGGAGAGTCCCTAGTGTTCAGGGGTGCCCCTTCCACACCCCATCCCAGGCTAAGAGATTCCCTGGTGCCCAGTAGTTACCTCTCATGTGCCAAGAGAATCTCTGGCATACATACATACCCCTCTCCTAAACACATGCCATGCAAAGAGGGATCCTGAGAGATCGTGGTATCCAGCAGTATGCCCTCTCACCATCTTCTATAGTAAGAGAGTCCTTGATGTAAAGTGGGGGCCCCTCCCTCACCCTATCTCATGCTAAGAGAGTCCTTGGTACCCAGTAGTAGCCCTCTCAACCCACCCTGTGCCACAAGACTCCCTGGTGTTCAGTATTACTACCCCTCACCCCATTCCTTGCCAAGGGAGTCCCTGTTGTCTAATGGCCCAATGGCATATCCCCTCCCTTACTCCCTCTGAAACACAGACTTAGATTTGTAACATAAATATGTAGCCTAGTTGGGGGGAAAAGTCTGCCATTCATTTGGTATTCAGAAAGGGTTAAAAGGTCATAAAAACAAACTGAGTTGAAAGAAACGCCACAAGGCAAGGCTTTGGTTTTAGAATCAGTAGTCAACTGTACTATAGTGGACCTCAGTGATGAGCATATTACTGCCTATGAGAGTGGAACCAGAAGCAGTGTGTAAAAAATGCATCCGTATCATATCAAATGGGCTGTTTGGCTAGGAACCATGCTAAACAGAAACCCCTGTGGTTTAGGGAGCCATATCTAATAATATGCATGGCTGGGTTTGATGCAGGTAAATGCCCGGTAGACAACCTTCTCGGAGAGTATGGGTATTAGACTGGGTGGGAGCTCCTGCCATTTAGGGAGTCCTATTAAACAATACAAGTGGCTGAGTTTGTTGCAGGTAAATGCCCAATAAGCAGCGTCATCTGGGGCATGGGTATTAGGCTTTAGAAAATGGTCAAATTAAATACTGTATTCTGACTGGCTGTTGCCATTCCCATGGCATATGTTTATGTACCAGTACCCCCCCTGTAAAGAAGAAGGTCCTGACATGTGATCTGGAATTTGGACACATCACATAAAGAATTCATGAGCCACTTCCCTAACATGGCTGCCACCTTTGCTCTTATATAAAAATCTTCTACTAGGCTCTAAAAGTAAAACTCCCTTAAAGGCAAACGTACACCTAAAATGGGGCCCCACCTCTGTGTGAGGCAGGGCCAGATTAGCATTTTCACAAAGCTTTTTTTTTCCACTCACAGTGCCAGCCAGATAAATTCTAAATAAATGAAGGCACTGTCAGCAAATAAGAAAAAAAAAAAACAGTTTGAGAAAATGCTAAGTGGGCCCTGCCTCACAGTGAGGTGGAGCCTGAATTTTGCTGGATGTTTTCTTTTAAATTAAAAAAAAAATCAAAAAAATTGCATGTTCTTTCTACTCATGATCCCTTTCTTACACTAATAAACAATATTTAAAAAAAATAAGTATTACTCAGATTTTTTTATCTCCATTGTTTCTTTGATGACCATGAAAAATCCCCCTAATACCTAACCAGTTTGACAAAGCAATCTCTGCTGCTAACCCTGCCCCACATAAAATTGAGCCTGTGGCTCTGTATGAGGCCTCTGTGTATCTGTGTGAGTGTATGCCAGTGGAATTTTGCAGAATTTTGAATTGATGCATTCCATGTTAACATTCCATGCTTGGGGCATATGAGAGGAACACTGCAGAATATTGAATTATGTTCCATGGTAAACAAACAAACCTTCCAGTGCATGTGCAGAAAGACAATTGACTGAAAGGTAAAAAAAAAATCAGTGGCGGGACTTTTTACATTTTCTAAGCAATATTTTATTGCATTTTTTGTCTTTTTTATCTTTTAGAGATTTTTTTTTAATTTACCCATTTTCAAAGCACAATAAACGCTTAAGGGTGTGGGGTATTGGTGGATACCCATACTTCCAGGGCCTGTAAGGCCCTCCACCTACAGTATTGGGCCTCATCGCACCCCTGGACATGCGGGTGTCCACCACTGCTCCACACTCTGTGAGGTCTTATTGCTTACATAAACTAGTTTGAGTCAGCTCCTGGAGTGGAGGGACAAAAGGAGGCTGATCCTTGTAACTGACAGGTTAATGTGATAGGTGGGCAGCCCCCTCGAGACTGTTATCCTTGCACCACGGCTCAGGCCCTGGCAACTGCAGTTGGGCAGCAAAGCGTAGCAGATGTCCACTGCAAGAAAGAGAACCTGCTATCCACTGATCTCCAGCCTTAGTGGCAACTTGGTTCCTAAGTGAGAACGTGATCTAGGGTTGGGGGTAGGATCTTTATTTATTTATTTTATTTGTTTTTGATAACTGGGTAGGCGCACTAGACATAGTAAGTGCCTTTTTTCAGACACGACCAGGGAGGGTACAAAACAGGTACAGTCAGTACAGAAAAAGCAGTACAAATAGCATATGAATCAGTACATCAAGAGATAATGCAGGAACATTGAAGACAGTAAAATACATCAGTAAGGTACAGTACATTGGGATAAGTATTAAACAGCAGTAACATGCAATATACAACAATAATAATTTATTTATTTATTTATTAGCTTTTAATGATGGGTAAGTGCATTAGGCAATAACCCTGCCTATTTTCAGACATGACCCGGGAGAGTACAAGATACAGTCGTCAGTCACAAGCAAACTTACATTGTATTGGGACTAACTACACGATTACAAATACGATGGAGGGAGCTTATAAAATACATTTGGGAGAGTTCAAGTGCTAAGCTGTGGTTGGATAACACCCCAAGGAGTGGGAGTGGAAGAGAGGAATAGGTTAGGAAATAGTGGGTGGGAGAGAGGCAAGTAGAAAGGCTGGGGGGGAGAGAGGTGAAGAAGGAGGGCAGAGCAAGCTATAGGCTAGGACAGTAAGCAGCAAGTGCTAGTGGAATGGAAAGGATATGGCTTCAAACAGAGAAGATGGTAGTTCAGAACTGGATAGGTTTTTTTTTCTGTAATCTTTCTGTTTAATGGTTTCTATTTTGCATTCACTAGTGTGTCTGTGTGTGTGTGTGTTATCCTTTTTCTATGTTACTGTATATTGTGCAATTTTGTAATATAATTAGGAAATATTTATATATTTAATATTCTCTGTGACTGTGCAATGTTTTAAGGAACATGTGATAGTCCATTTCTATTGAGCAAACTTGTGTTCTGCTACCAAATAGCATGACTGCCAAGTGTGAAAGTAACCTAAATCTGATACAGAGTTGGTAAACACTTCCTGGGAGTGACTCAAGTGTTGTTTCTGTTGTCAAATGTAAGGCTTTGTAGTGGGTGAGATGTGGCCAGTAGTGGGACTACAACCAGATCAAGATACCCTTGTAGTGGCCAGGCCCGGTGGCACTGAGGGTTGAGGTGCTGGACGCCACACCTCGCACCACACTGGTGACCCGAGTTCAGGAGTGAGCTTGGGTGCTGGGGGTCGACAGGGACAGGGCGAGGATCGAGTGTCCGCTGGGCTGCTCTCCTCTCCCGGGGGGGAGGGCAGGGGATAGCTCGGCGTGCCAGTGGCTCCCAGTGGAGATCGGGGGTGCTGCAGCATGTTGGCTGCATGTCACACTGCGTGGATGACGCTGGCAGGGTTGCCTTGCGCCAGAGCATCATGAGTGCACCATGCAGGGGGAGGGGCACCAAGAACATGAAACAAGCCAGCTCCAAGGGGGAGGTGATGGCACCTGACCCCCATGCCCACCGCCGGATCAGCCCTGCCTGGTCTTCCAGGTCCTCCGCCCAGGGGCCCACTCCCACAGCCAGAGTCTAAAAAGTGAAGAGCGCCCAATGAGGAGGTGCGGCCCCACCCCAGAGGGGTTAAGCTGGGGGTGCTAACTGTGGGAGGGGTGGGGGAGAGGAGGCACAGGTTCAGGGGACCTCAGGCGGGCAGGAACAGGCAGGATGTCTGAGAGACGCCCCCTTGGGCCATGACCGGAGGGAAATAGAATTAAAAAAAAAAAGATACCCTTGTAGTTAATTAGTTGGTTAGGTGACAGTAGCACTGAAATACAAGGAGCCATCCAGGCATCAGGTCACCCTTGTGCGGGAATTTGTGACAGACCAGTAATAGTGGGACAGTAGTTTCTCACATCCGCCCATGCCAGGAGAAGTAGTGGTGTCAAATGATACCCCTTCACCCCATCCTTTGCCAAGAGAGTTGCTGATGTACAGTGTTATCACCCTCCACATCCCATCCTGTGCTAAGAGAGTCCTATGTGTCCAGTGGTACATCCCCTCCTTCACCCCCTCCTATGCCAAGAGAATCCCTGGTGCCCAGTGGTACCACCTCCCTCACCTCATTCCATGCCAAGGGAGTCCTTGGTGTCTAGTAGCACCTGCTTTATCATCCAATTCCATGCCAAGACAGTCCCTGGTGCCTAGTTGTACCCCTCACCCCATATCGGGCAAAGAGATGCCCTGTTGTTCAGTACTGCCCCCTCCCTCACACCATTCCATACCAAGAGAGGCCCTGGTGTTTAATGGTAAACTGTCCTCACCAAATCCCATGTCAAGAGAGTCCAAGAGTCCTTGGTGTCTAGCAGTTCCACTTTACCCCATCCAGGCAGAGAGGGTCCCTGGTGCCCAGTGGCACCACTCACTCCATCCCATGCCAAGAGAGTCCATGGTGTCCAGTGTTACCCTCCCCTCATCCTATCCTGTGCCAAGGGAGTCCCTGGAGTCTAGTTATAAGCCCTCATGCCCATTTCATACCAAGAGAATCCCTGGTATCCAGTGGTACTCACTCCATCACCTTATCTCATTCAAAGATGGTCCCTGGTGTCCATCCTGAGGTGGCTGGCACAGCTGCTCCTTCGGAACTGCTGATGTGTGCCCTCTCCTATACCTGCTCTTGAACTCCTCTTAACTGACTCATACCTGCCTCCAACTAACCGCTCCTTACTGATTTCAAACACCCTGCTTCTCTACTCTATCTGCTCCCACTGAGTAGTCGCCTCAAGTTTGACACTTAGTCCTGAGCCCAGTCATTCACTGTAAAACAGTGTGAATGTATTTAGAATGTAAATACAGGTTAGACTCACTAGAATTGTAACCCTGTATTTACCTCTTGAACGCATCACCAGGTTGTCCTGCTAACCTGGGGAGCGTCTTCCTTTTGTTTTACCCTCCTGGGTGCATTCTAAGGAACTGCACCTGGTGGGGGTTTCAAAAGATGATTGTTTCCATCTCAGGTGGCACCACTGACCACTGTAAAATTTAAATGTATCATTTATTTTTTTTTTTTTATATATATTTTCCTTTTACTCCCAGACATACCGCCTAATCTTCAGCCCGTCACGGACACTTGGCTTGTGCCCCCAAATCGGCCACAGCCCACCGATACCCGTGGCTTGCCCCCACGGTGGGCCTACGGCACCGCCCTTATGCCGAGGCACTGGGATTAGGTCAGGGCTTGGCCTGGGGCACATCGGGTTGCCGCAGTAGCGCCATTTGCAAGCGGCAGGGGCTCCTCCTTTTTCCTGGTTTTCCCAGAGGAGGCGGGGCGTGCAATGGCGCCAGCATCCACCAGCCTCCTCTCCCCCATGTCAGCGTCGGCTCGTGGCACTCCCGGTCTCAACAGGGGTCCCCAACGCACGAATGCTGCCCGCACCCTCCCGGGGGAGAGCTGCCCATCGGACGCTCAATCCCATTCCCTCGTCGTTCTCCGACGACCCGGATCCGTTCCCGAACCCGGGTCGCCGGCGTCGCAAGCGGAAATCCCACCGCTGCGCCAACGGGCTGGCTAAATGTATCATTTATGGGGTAGTGTGTGCAGTGAGACCTTTATACACACACCCTAGGAGTGTGATGCTACATAAACCCTAAGAGTGAAGTTCAAGGGGTTTACAAAGTATCCCACACTGAGGGTGTGTGTAAAATTTGAGTTTCACACAATGTGCCATGTTTTGTTTTATATAATTGCTGGCCCCGAGGATGTTATGCCTGATACAAAAAAAGAGCATTAAAGCAGACTCCCCTTTCTAACCTTTAAAATCCCTTTTTTAGTTCCCCTTCCCCACATCATAACCACGCCCCTCCCCCCTTATCTGACCTTTCTGACGCACCCAGACTAGATTTTGTTTGAAAATAAAATTATCTGGTTGATCCTGGTGAGTTTGGTTTTTTCTGAATTGAAACTGAAAAGCACAGCCATACCATGTGTTTATTTTTTGCAGACAGAGTGAAACCGGAAGAGTCTTGTGGTGTGGCTTCAGTTTTTGTTTTAGTTCCAAAAGAAAACTAGGCAGGATCAGCCATATTTTTTTATCAAACAAAAATTTGTTTTGGGACATTAGGTAACATGGGGTTGGGGATTTTGGGAAGATGGGGCTAAAAGCTATCAGAATCTTTGGCAGACTCTCATGTGTGAAGTGAAAGGGCCTGCTAGCGCAAGAACACAAGAGGCTGTATATGGAACATGACCTCCATTATAACCAGTTGGTTATAATGGAAAGTTCTACACTTTTTTATATAAAATAAAAGATTAGTTAGTAATTATAAATACATTATACATAACAACCGCTACCAAACCATGACAAATGGGTGGAGGTAATCTTTATATATTGCATGAAGTCATAATCTGCTTGAGTTTCTCTCTCAAGAGTAATGGACATCATGGGAATAACTCAAAGATTACCAGTCTGATTCATTATGGTCGGGTAGCAGTTATCATCTATGTTACATTACACTACACTGTTTTTTTGCTGTTCCCTCTGGAATGACCCTACTAAGCCTGGCAACCCCCAGCCCCATCCCTTCTTCTCTATCACTTAGCCCCCACCTGTCTCTACTCTTACCGCAGACTTACTCTTGTGTAGTGGGGCCTTTTGAAGCCATGCACACCCCCATAAGGCAGACAGTTTCTGCTCAGTGGGGGCAGGCAGTTGGCATCATGGGGCCGTAGGGCACCAGCATCATGCTGTGGCGCTGTGGGATTTAACCAGTTTCTGTCACTGCCCTCTAGGCACTGGGGGTAATGGCTCAGTGGCATGAATATGCACATTAAGCCTGCTATGCATGCCGCAGTCAGTTGGTGTCTCCGGCCCCCTGGTACAGTGGTCACCCAGGTAGCAGTGGAGCAGTGAACACTGGCTCCCTCCCTTCCTCCCACATAGAGGAAAGCATAATGTGGGAAGCCCTATCCTCTTCTCCCCAACTAGCCTGTGATACTCCAGGTTTGTTCCTGGACCCGGGTCATCTGTGTTGCTAGTGGCAGCCCTGTCGTTGCACCAACAGTTCGGCATTAACCTACTTCTTCTGCAAACTTCCTCTCCAGCATGCTTACTCCAAGTGTTCTAAACATACAGTACAGTTTGTTAACAGCATCATAACTGGTGACTAATTTTTCTATGGGCTCAGCTAGTTATTTCCCATAAAAACCATCTGGCTATTATGGGAGACACACACTGCCTCACACACTGTGAGTGCAAGCCCCATTCTAACAGCCACACAGCTGCTGTCACTTTCGCTTCCCACTGCAGCTGTGAAAACCGTCACACTCGGTACTTTCATATCAGAAAAATCTACAGATCTTTGAGGATATCGCTTCCATTAGGCCACATCTTTAGAACTGTACCTGCGTCAGTGCTAGGACAACATATAAACTTTTGCTGGCTGGAGTCGTCACTGCCGTCATGAGTCAGTGTCTACATAAACGTGGGCGGCCCCATCTCTCCTCAGTTCTTTTCCCGCTGTCGATCGTACTTGTTGGACCTACTTGGAAACACCAACCAACTAGCCGTTGTCGTTTACTATTTTTTTATCTAAGTGAATCATTAAATTTTAATGCTATTGCTGCCTCTGTATGCCGCGGAAACCAACAACATTGTTCTGGTACTGTGAGTGTGGGGAAATCATTTATGAGGGCAACGCACATGAAGTATGTGTCTGCTCTCTAGGCCTTTCTCACAATCTCAGGACTTGTGAGATTTGCCAGGGCTTCAATTAAGCAACCAGGCAGTGCAGAAGAAAGGTGCTGGAGAAGTTTGTATTTTTTTTGTCAACTTTATTTAACCTCCTACCTCATCTCCTGGACTCTCTCCAGTGTGGTCACACGATTACGCTTTCTCCCACCTGCCTGAAGTCTGCCGCTGCCACTCCAGTGTGTCTTTCCTCTGCCTTCATCCAGTCCAACAACCCACCGGCTCTGAGACCCACAGGGTGGAACCACTTTTACTCCCTGGCACTCTGAGAATCTAGTGGGGTGGCCAGGCTTTGGCAGAACACCAGAGATGGCATAGAGAACCCAGCATTGGGTGTGGGTGCATCATCCCGTACCCACCTTCGCCTACCGGGAATAGGGCCTTTTTCTTTGTTCAAGATCCCATGAGCATGGACATGCTGTGATGCCCTGCACATGACGGGCGCGCTGCTGTGCCTGTGCATAAGGCTTCCACCGCTAATGTACCCCTGCAATTGTGCCGCAAGTTGTGGCATCACCCAGTCATCACCAGGAGCTGCTCGAACTGCGGCAAGCAAATCCACCCTCCCCCAGGAAAGGAGAGCAGTCCTATGGATGCTGTATCCTTTCCTGTCCCCACCGACCCCCGATGACCTGAATCCATTCCCGAACCCGGGTCGCTAGCATGGTGCAAGGTGTGGCATCCAGCACCTCAACCCTCAGCACCACCAGGCTGGCTAGGTGATGGAGTAGTTTTTGCTTTAAAAAACTCTAGCAGCCATGGAAAAAGCCCAGGGTCAGAAAGCAGCATCGCCAGCCCCACCAACCAACCAACTCACGGTCATCAACTAAAAGACCATGAAAAAGACCAGTCGTCATTGGGACACAAGCATAAACATAGGGACAAAGACAAGTCTACTTTCCTGGCAAAGTCTAAGTCACCACTGCGGTCTGCAGGTACTCTACCTTCTTTGTCATCATCTGTTTTGGTGGCAGTGATGCCAGCCCCCCTGGCCCGAGCATCGTTGATGTGCAGGCAGCACTGGCATTGTTTTCAGATATGATATGGTGCATACTTTAAGGCTTACCTATGCAGCCTGTACTGTCATTGATGGGTGTTGCTGCTTCACAGAACCCATCCACATCATTGGCTGGTTCACAGCATATATCTCCTGAGTAGCATAATTTAGTTATTTATTTATTTGAATTTTGGTGACCAGGTAAGCCCACTGAGACGTAATGTCTCTTTCTCACCCCAGGAAGACTCCAGTATTCCTAACTCTTATGCAGTGTGCCTCTAAGCCAGATCTGCCCGGAGATAGAATGTTATGCTAATGATGGAATCATTGGCACGCGTCACTTTTTCAAATACTGCCACCAATCAACTGCCTACAGAAGCCATGCGAATCTGGACTCTGGCCTACTCCCTAGGAGTTTCTCTTCAAGCCATCCATCTGCCAGGCAAGAACAATACCTTAGCAGATGACTTGAGTCGAATCAGCCAGGCCCATCACGAATGGACCTTAAACGGACAGGTGGTGGAGGTGATTTTCAAATGGTGGAGTACCCCAGAGATAGATCTCTTTGCATCCCACAAAAGCCACCACCTTCCACAGTATTGTTGCAGACCTCCAGCTATAGGACTAGTACCCCTGGATGCTCTGATCCTGGACTGGTCAGGAAGGTACCTATATGCCTTCCTCACTTTCCCCTTGATGTACAGGGTGCTACTCAAGCTCAGGCTTCAGCCAGCCACAATGATCCTGATAGCCCCAGATTAGGCCAGACATCCATGGTACTCTCTGCTGCGCTCCATGTCTGTGGCCAGACCAGTACACCTTCCCAGGAGGTACAAGCTGCTGACCTCCAGTCAAGGGAGACTCCTGTACCCAAACCTCAAGCCACTCAGACTCAGGGCATGGCTCTTGAGGACCTAGAGTATGCTGGCTTGCATCTCTCTGAGGGTGTCCTAAACATCTTAAGGGAATACAGGAAATCTTCCATCAAGAGAACCTATGCATCTGAATGGAAGAGGTTTTTTATATGGTGCTCCACCAGGTATATAGTCCCAGTTCAGGCAAGGGTGCCAACTGTGCTGGAGTATCTTGTTTATCTGCATTCATTGGCAGGGGTGTAGCCAGAAATTTCCATTTTGTACACAGTCTCCAACAGTTACACCCCCCATTAAAAAATTTACACATCCTTTCCGAATGGTACCCCTTCCAAACAAGTCAGATTGTTGTCAGATGATTCCTCTAATCTCTAAAGAGGTTATACATGTATCTTTCTCCTAAACAACAGAAGTTTAATTAGAGACACTCCTCGGTGGCCTACACCAACCCAAATATTACAGATTAGAATGAAAATGTTAATAGAAAGGCATGTGGTTTGTGACAGGCACTCAACAAAACTGTACACAAATGTGTACAGTGAGTATGCCTGTCTACACTCTTGTTCATTGGGCTTGCAGCCCACTACTCTGAAACTTCATTTAGCTTCAGTCTCTGCTTACACGTCAGCTGGGTAGAATGCCTCTATGGCATCCAATTCTATCTTTAAAGGTCTGTCCCATCTGAACCCCCCTATCAGGGAACCGGTGCCAGTCTGGGACCTGAATGTTTGCACTGCCAAGCTCGTGGGTCCCCCTTTCGAACTCATGTCTTCAGCCCCTCTGAAATATGCCACATGGAAAACAGTGTCCCTAATGGCTTCATCCAGAAGGATCAGTGAGCCTGAGGCTGTATGCATTGAGCAGGACTACATCTCCTTTCACAAGGACAAGGTGGTCCTGTGAACTAACAGAAAAGTTCCCCCAAAGTGGTTTCAGATCTTCATCTGATCCAGTCCATCACCTTGCCTGTGTTTTTTACTGAACACTCATGCATGGTGAGCACAGATTGCACAGTCTTGATGTCAAGAGAGCTCTTAGCTACTACATGAATGCCACTAAGTTCCTCAGACAGGAAAGGAAACAGCTGTTCCTGACCTATGGGGATGTGGGAAGAGGAAATCCAGCATCTATGAGGTCCATCCCCCACTGGATTGTCCAGTGTATCCAATTTTGCTTCTCAAAAGCGGGGAAGGAGGCTCCAGTGGGGCTGAGAGCCCATTCCACAAGGGGTACAGCTGCTACTATGGCAGCTTCTAGGGATGTTCCTCTGGTGGACATCTGTAAAGCAGCTACCTGGAGAACAGTACACACCTTTACTAAGTGTTATAGCCTGGATATACAGGCTAGGGGTGATGCTAGGTTTGGCACAGCTGTCCTGCAGAGCTTGTTTCCTAAATATGTTCTGCACCCACCTCCAAAGGTACTGCTTCTTAGTCTGCATAAGAGTTAGGAATATTGGAGTATTCCTGAGGTGAGAAGAAAAAGTTACTTACCACAGTAATCTTGTTTCTCCCAGGGGATACTCCAATATTCATAGCTCTCCCACCCTGCCTCCCCTGCTAGAACCAGTGGCCTTTGCACTCCATGCTGTAGAGGTATGTGTGCCACATTCTGGCTTTTATATTGGAACTGTGTTTCAATGTTTTTGGCCCCTCTTCAGGTGATTCTGACATTCGGGGATGTTGGTTAATGTTCTTTCCTCCAGTTGGAGTTTTTTTCTCTGGTGTTTTTTTGATTATGATTATTATTATTATTATAGATAATTATTAAATTCCTCTCGGGCCCTGTCTTTCAGGCATCCACAAAATCTGAGAGTTAGAATGTAGGCAGTTGATAGGTGGCAGCATTTGAAAAAGTGGCGCATGCCAATGATTCCATCATTAGCATAACGTTCTATCTTCAGGCAGATCTGGCTTAAAGGCACACTGCATAAGAATTATGAATATTGGAGTATCCCCTGGGAGAAACAAGATTACTGTAGTAACTTTTTCTTTTCAGGGGTGACCCGGGGTTAGTTGTATATATTAAATAACGGGAATAACAAAGGAATTTACATGTTTTTTCATAGATATACCGTACATAGTTTTTATACAAAACAGGGATTTAGTTACAGACAGTAGTAGTAAGCAAAACACATTTAGTAATCCATAAGGCAGAGAAATGCAATCATTATTCATACAGACAGTAGTCTCAGATAAGGTTTAAGCAGCAATCATATTAGAAAGAGCTTTCAATGGAAACAGTTGCAGGGGGGAGTTGTCCAAAAGAGAGTTTTAAGAGTCCACTACAACCGAACCAAGGTAGGGCAGGCTCGGGCTGCTGAGGGCAAGGAGTTCCACAGATATGGGGCTGAGAATGAAAAGGATCATCTACCAGTTTCATACTGTACTTTCGGAGCTTCCAGTGTTGGTAAGACTGAGGCTGTTGGTAAGACTGAGGCTGTGAGGGGGCAAGCAAACTGCTTGCATTGAATTATACCAGAAAGGCTATGTGGGGTGAGGGGACTGCAGTAACTTGAAGGCGAAGCAATACAGGAGGATAGCGCAATCTGGCTTCGAAGGAGGGACATCCCAAGGTAGTTAGTGTTGTGCAGTGGTGGGTTTTGGTGAGACACCAGTTGCAAATCACCCTATCCTATGGTAAAGTATTCTAAGCCTGTTTAGGGTGGATTCTCATTGTGTCTGTATTACCAGGGCACCATGGAGTAAGAGAGGGAGGAGGGAGCTGCAGCCGATGGTATGACGTGCCTCTCGAGACAGGTAAGGGGAAAGCCTAGTACCCCAAGCTTTACACTGAGCATTTTAGTCAGTGCATCTACATGGGGTTCAAAGCTCATAGTTTGATTTAGGGTCATCCCAAAATATTTGAAGGTCTGGACAGCCTCTAAGCTGGCTCCAGTGCAGGTGGAAATTTTGAGGAGATCCTGTCTGTCTAAGATGAGGTGTTTGTGACCAAATAGCATTGCCTTCATTTTTTTGGCACTGAGTATGAGTTTGTTGACCAGAAACCAACTTTTTTTTTTTAATTTGTAGTTTTTCTGCTCCTCCACAGAATCAGTGTGTTGCTTAGGCCCTCCCTCGGAAGGGCTCATTCTTCGACCCAACTGTTCCTGCACAGGTGGACCCCCTAATTCCCCCGTGGATTGCCTCCCATGGTGGGGCCAATGAGAGGAGCACCAGCTTACTCCCCCTGGAGCACAAATCCAGATGTTGGGGGTGGCCTTGCAGAGGAACATGTTGGGTCATCATAGACCCTGTCTACTCCTGGCATTTTTCTGTTTTTCTCCCCTGACCCACACACCATGCAAGGGGTGGGGTGGCTGACCCCCGCCTCCACAGAAGCAGACATGCCCTGAGTGTGAGTCCTTCCCTCTGCTGGGCGACATGCCTGAGCTGACACCCAGCCACTACTGGGTGTCAGTCTACAGCACACCGCACTGTCTCCCCTCCTCAAGAAAGGAGAGCTGTCTATGGATGCTCAATCCTTCCTCACTCCTGCTGACCTCCAACGAACCCAAGTCCATTCCCGAACCCAGGTAACTAACATGGCATGAGGTGTGGCGTCCAGTGCCTTAACCATCAGCGCCACCGGGCCAGCTGAAACCAATTTTCTAAAGAGTGGAAGTCTTTTTGCAGCTGTGTGTTGATCCGGGTTGGATCAGGGGAGAATCTGTACAGTGTGGCATCATCAGCGTATAGCTATATAGAGGCATCACTGCAGTTTTGAAGTAGGTCATTGATGAATAGTGTGAATAAATGGGTGCCAAGGATGGATCCGTAAGGTACCCCATCTGTGACTAACCTGGAGGGTGAGGTCATACCTTTCCATTTCACACACTGCATCTGCCCGGAGAGGTAGTTCTGGAACCAGAAGCATGATAGAGCATCCAAGCCACTTTCCCAAAATTTCAAGAGCAATAGATCGTGGTTCACCAAATTGAATTCTTTCGTTAAGTCCACAGAAATGGCCCCGATGCCATACCCATATTCATTATTTATTTATTGAATTTTGTTGACCGGGTAGGCCCACTGGGCCCCGGAGGTCCCTTTTTCAGGGGCAACCCGGGTGTAAAAAATAACATACAGGTAAACAGAACAGTAAAAGCAGGTAAGCAGAGCTGTAAAAATAACACACAGGTAAACAGACAATACAAGTAGGTAAGCAGAGCTGTAAACATGCGTAAATACCAAATGGTTTAACAGTGATAACACACATAAGGCAAATTCCATACTGTATAACTGTGAAAGACTTAATGGCATTTACAATACGGAAGGTGGAGAGGGAGGAGGGGCCGTGGCATAAGGTCAGTTTCTTATGCATTGGCAAGTGCTCCTGGCGAGCAGGTGTGCTTTGAGCTTAGACCAGAAGCAGGGGCTCGACCCTGCTTCCCGTACCTCCAGTGGGAGTTTGTTCCAGTGGGAAGGTGCAGTAAAAGCAAAGGACCTGGACCCAGCTTTAGTCTTTGTTTTGCGGACCACAAGGAGGTTTTGTCCTGAGGAATGGAGACTCCTCAGGTTGGTTTTGACACTTAACTAGTCCTTTGAGACTAGGGGGAGGTAAGGGCCCCAGAAGCTTAAAAGCGAGACATAGTGTGGGGTAGATGAGGCGGGCTTCAATGACGACCAGCTGAGCTTGATTGAGCCTCTGTAGTGGTGTGTCCTAGGGTGTGATAATGTTGCAAATCGGACAATCTTATTGTATAAGGTCTGGAGCCTGCAGTTCTGTAGAGTTACGCCTGGAAGAACATGTGCCGTGATAAGTGAGCTTGGGGAGGAAGGACGCAAGTTATGGCGGTAACTCTGGCTTCAGGGATAATCTGGTCCTTTTATTCTGTAGAGGATACCGAGTTTTCCATGTATGGCTTTGGTGAGTTGGTCAACATGATTTTTTAGGGTGAAGCCTTGGTCCAAGGTTAGCCCTAGGTATTTAGTGGAGGTAACCACCTCAAGTTTATCACCCCCTCTGGACCGCAGCTGAAGGAGCAGCGACCTCTCGGTTCCCAAGGATCTGGGCCCGAACAACATCACTTTAGTTTTACTGGTATTTAATACCATTTTATTCCGAGTGAGCCAGTCCTCCATCTGAAGAATGTCCTCTTGCCTCTTAGGCATTAATAATATTGCTAGTGACACTTACTAAGGCTGTATCAGTATCACAGTTTTTGTAGAAACCATGCTGGAAATGAGTGAGAGTATGGTTCCATTCAAAGAAGTCTAATAGTTGTTCATGTACTAGTCTCTCCTGCACCTTGGCAACTGCATTGAGGAGGGATATAGGTCTTTAATTTTCTATCTTGTCCTTGGGGGCCCCCTTTGTATATGTGCACTACAAGAGCTGGTTTCCATTTCTGGGGGATGGTCCCCGCCAGGAAGGACTTATTAATTAGTTTTCTGATAAGGGTGGCAATAGCCAGTGTAGCAATTTGTAAAAAATGTGGTTCCAGTGAGTCGGTCCCTGGAGAGCCTTCAGTTTTGAATAATAGTGATTAGTAATAATGGAGGATTATGAAGAACAATATGCCTCATGTCCTAGCTCTACTGTATATTCTTGTATTGAGAATTCTGTGGTGTACACACCAAGATCTCCTCCTGAAGACCCTACATTCCAAACTATGATACAGAAAATGCAGAACACAATGGGCTTTGCTGTGGAAGGAGAGGATTCCATATAAAGAACCTGATGGATTTCTTGGAGGTACCATTTACTTCTTCCATCATTGTTCCTCCAGTGTATCCTGGATTGGAGGATTCCACGTTTGCTGCATGGTACAGCCCTAACTTTTTGCCAGCTGTACCTAGAAAGGCTGACAAGTAGTACCCTGTTCCTTCTGCAAAACCTTATTATGCCAGCCAGCCTGAGACAGATTCAGAGGTTATAATGGCTGCCTATGACAGATCTGGGGCACCTAAACATACAAGTACTGTGCCCCCTGATAAGAAATCCCAGAGGAAGTGTACATAATGCCTGTGCCTCACTAGGTCTTCGTATTGCAAACTACCAGGCCCACATGATAAAGTATCACATGCTGGTAAATTGTGTTAAAAAAGCTTTTGTGACCCGGAATAGACAGTGCATTATACCCATTTATCAAACATTTATCAGGCCACACCTGGATTATTCTACAAAGTTGTGGAGTCCATTCCTGAGGAAGGATGTGGACAGGGTTGAGAGAGTGCAGCGGAGAACCACTAAATTAGTATCTGGTTTGCAACACATGACATATGAAGATAGTTTGGAATCCTTGGGGCTGTATAGATTGGAACAAAGGCATGTTAGAGGGGACCTTATGATGATATATAAAATACTGAATGACACCGAGTTAGTAAAGGAAAAGGGGCTAGAAATTCATGTTAAACCAGATGGACTCAGGTCTCACAAAATATACATTATGTTAGAATATACCAGAAGAAATGGTAGATTATATGCTTTTGCTTAGAGGACTAGTACAGTAGATGGTGGAATGCACTACCCAAGGATATATAGTGCTAAATAGTGTAATAGCAAAGCTGTCTAAAGGGAGTACAAGGGGTGAGAATGGTGCAGAAATGGACACAAGTCCCTTTACACGAGAAAGGGTCCTGAAGGAACTGGAAGTAATAAGAGTTGATAAAGCAATGGGGCCAGATGGGGTGCACCCCAGGGTCCTTAAAGAACTAAGAGAGGTGGTGGCTGAACCTCTGGCTATCCTGTTTAGGCGATCACTGGAAACAGGGGAGGTACACAAAGACTGGAGGACAGAAGATGTAGTCCCCTTATACAAAAGTGGGAACAAAGAAGAAGCAGGGAACTACAGACCAGTCAGGCTCACCTCAGTAGTGGGGAAGATCATGGAAGCACTACTGAAGGAGAGATTGGTGGAACATCTGGTTGTCAGTGGACTACAGGACCCAAGGCAGCATGGTTTCACCAGGGGGGAGGTCATGTCAGACCAACCTCGTCGAATTTTTTTGACTGGGTGACTAGGGAGGTGGATCAGGGGAGGGCAGTGAACATGGCCTATCTGGACTTCAGCAAGGCCTTTGACACTGTGCCACATAGAAGACTATTACACAAACTGGGGAATATGGGTGTGGGCAGGACAGTAGTGTGGTAGGTAGGTAACTGGCTAGGTGACGGGACACAGAGGGTGGTGGTAAATGGCTGTCACTCCACAGAGGGAAGAGTGACCAGTGGGGTACCACAGGGATCAGTGCTGGGACCAGTCCTATTCAACATCTTCATCAGTGACATTACGCAGGACCTAGAAGGCAGAATTTCACTGTTCGCTGATGACACAAAGCTCTGTAACAGAGTAGACACACCAGAGGGTGTAGACAGAATGAGAAGGGACCTGCAGAAACTTGAAGAATGGTCAGGGGTTTGGCAGTTGAAATTCAATGCAAAGAAGTGCAAGATAATGCATATGGGGCACAAAACCCTGGCACAGTATATCAGTTGGGGTGAGGATATAGCATGCACCAAGCAGGAAAGGGATCTTGGGTTATCATCTCCGATGACCTCAAGGTAGGAAACAGTGTGACAAGGCAGCAGGTAAAGCAAATAGGATGCTGGGATGCATAGGCAGGGGCATCACCAGCAGAAAAAGGGAGGTCATAATTCCACTATACAAGACAATAGTGAGGCCCCACCCTGGAGTACAGTGTACAGTTCTGGAGACCTTACCTACGTAAGGACATAGACAGGGTAGAGAAGGTTCAGAGGAGGGCAACAAAGATGGTGCATGGATTGCATCACAAGTCCTATGAAGACAGGTTGAAGGAACTGAACATGTACTCCCTGGAGGAGAGGAGGGAGAGAGGGGATATGATAGGGACATACAAGTATCTTACAAGGAGGAACAGGGTGCAGGAATACACTATTTTTAAGCGAAAAAGATGTTCGAGGACTAGAGGGCATGGGATGAAATTGGAGGGAGGATGATTCAGAGGAAACGTGAGGAAGAATTTCTTCACAGAACGGGTGGTGGTCAAGTGGAACACCCTGCCAGAGGAAGTGGTGGGGGCTGAAACAATCACGGGATTTAAGAATGCATGGGATAGACATAAAGGAATTCTGGAGGTCAGGGGTAAGGGGCAACAGACTTCTAGGAAAACATAAACTGAACTTACAAGCTCAAATGGGCAGACTGGGTGGACCATAGGCCCTTATCTGCTGACACTGTCTATGTATGTATCTATGTATCTATGTGTTCAAACAAAGATTGGATGATTATCTTTTAAGTAAAGGTTAAGTCGGACCCACTGATGTGGGTGGACAGACTGGATGGCCATTTTCGCCTTCTTCTCTCCAATAATCCAGTGTAATACCCTGTGGAAGGCTGCATAAGTTGCAGCTCAGGCTCTTCCAGAAGGAAATTCCAAGAATGAGTTAGCTAAAAACCTTACTGCTGGGGCTGAGGTTGGCAAACATTTGCTGTGCTCAGCATTTGATGCCTCCGATGCATCCAGCAGGGCAGGTGCCACTGGGATTTGCAAGAGATGGTATTCTTGGCTCAGATTGGCAGGGTTTGCAATTAATGTGCAACAAACAGTTTTGAATGCCTGTGTTAGAGGCACCAAACTGGCTATCATGTGAAAGAAGCATTAAGAGGCCTTCAAGTTTGTAAAAGGACTTCAATGTCAGTCAAATCCCTGTACCGCTTGCCTGTAGGGGTCATGGCAGGAGAGCCTTTCATCAGCCTGCTGCCAGAGGTGGCTGTGAAGCTTACCATCAGCAAGGCTGGGGTAAGGGCAGTGGAGTCTTGCCAGGCCCCCTTCCCCTAGGGGCCCACTCCAAAGCGTCGAAGGCTGGTGGAACTGGTGGCTGTGCCCCGCTGGCTCAGCATGACTTGAATCAGACTGCCTCCACACCACTATTACTTCCAGAGGTGGTTGTAGGGGCAGTTTTTACCTTTATCTGACACAATGGAGGAGACTACCACAGACTAATGGGTTCTGGAGATAACTGCAAAGGACATGCTCTGGGCTCTTAGAGCCCCACCAGAGCACCCTCCACTTCTTTTATATATATTATATTTTAGGACCAGGAAGTATCTGAGTAGAACCCTTTGTTCTTCTGACAAGAAAGGCGCTTTTATTGCACATTTGTTTAGCAAAGTTTGTGCTTCTTCTTTCAGCAGGGACAAATGTCCCAGAGAATTGAGATATATATATATCCATCCATCCTCTGGGACATTCGTCCCTGCTGAAAGAAGAAGCACAAACTTTGCTAAACAAATGTGCACTAGAAAGCGCCTTCTTGTCAGAAGAACAAAGGATTCTACTCCAGATACTTCCTGGTCCTAAAATGGAGATCTCAGGACTGTGTTGGATCTGAGAGACCTAAACTTCTACGTAGAATGCAATAAGTTTTGCATGGTCTGCCTGCAAACTTTGATTCCTCTGTTACAAACGGGGCTGGATTTGCTCCCTGGATATGAAGGATGCATACCTTTATATCAAGATCAGACAACATCACAGACAGTATCTGAAATCTGTGCTGGAAGGGGAGCATTATCAGCATAGAGTATTGCCCTTTGGCTTTTCTTCTGCACCACGGGTCTTCACCAAATATTTGGCAGTGGTGGCAGCAGCACTTCGCAGGGAAGGTCTGAATGTCTTCCCATACCTGGGTGATTGGCTCTAAAAAGCCAGCTCTATGAGCCAACTCTTTCACACCCCATCCCAAACTAGGCAACTTCTCAATGACCTGGGGGTTACAGTGAATGTGCCAAAGTCATTACTGACTCCTTGCCAAAGGTTACAGTACACAGATGCTGTCTTGGACACAGAGCAGGGCCAGGCATTCCTGCCCCTGGACAGGACAGAATGACTCATTGCTCAAGCGAAACTGGTATACAGCAGTTATCAGGCCTCAGCAAGAACATTTCTTTGTCTCTAGGAACACATGGCAGTAGCCATTGTTACTCTGTGAGTGGCCCACTTACACATATGAATACCGCATTGGATATTGAGAGAGCAGTGGGATCAAACTGATGGATGACATGGACCAGAAGGTGCTCATCATGTTCCCCTTATGCAAAACACTGACATGGTGGGATGAACTGCCGCAACCTCTTAAAGGGTGTTCCATTTCTCATACTGACTCCAACTCAGATTTTCACCTCAGATGCCTCAGGATCCAGGTAGGGGGGCACACCTGGACCCTATCAAACACAAGGTTCTTGAACCCAGGAGGAAACCAAATTGCACATAAATGTCCTGGAAATGAGGGTTGTCTTATAAAGTCTTCAGGCATTTCAGGAGCATCTGACCTTGGGTCCTCTGTTAATACAGATGGACAATGTCAGTGTCATGCATTACATAAACAAACAAGGGGTGACTCATTCCTATCCCGTGTCAGGGAGCAATGAGAGTTTGGTACTGGGCACTGGAACACGGTCTAGAGCTGTCAGCCATGCATCTCCCAGATGTCCAAAACATCTTAGACGGGCTAAGCATGTCACAGTCCAAGATGCACAAATGGGAACTGCTCACCTCAAGTGGTAGACGACCTCTTCACAAGGTGGGGTCATCCAGAGCTGGACCTTTTTGCATCCCTACACAATGCAAAACTGCCACATTTTTGCTCGCTTGCTCTAGGATCTGGAGTTTTTGGGTGAGACATGTTGTCCCTCTCTTATAAAGAAAGGTTTGTGTACACATTCCCTCCCATTCCAGACAGTGTTACTGAAATTGCAGACGAAGGGTGCAGCCGTCATCCTCATTATACCCCTATGGTATCAGCAAATATGGTATCCACTGCTCCAACAACTAGCAATGGAGCCTCCAGTATCTCTGCCTCTATGCAGGGGCCTGTTGTCACAGGACAAGGGGTATCCAGTTCATCTCTGATCTGAGCTCCCTGCATCTACATGCATGGCTCCTGAAGACATAGCCATTGCACAGTCTGGTGTGTCACCTAAAGTTGTTGATGTGTGGTTGCAGACAGAAAGCCTTCCACCAGACATACATATTCTTTGAAGTGGAAGTGATTCACTTTGTGGGTGGCTTCCAAACATCTGGACACATTTCTGTGTCCGGTAAATGCATTTTTGGATTACTTGCTGTCACTGTCAGACTCTGGTCTGTAGTATTCCTCACTTAAGGTGCATCTAACTGCTATACCAGCTTTCCATGCCCCTACTGATAGGCATATGGTTGTCCAACTGGAGGTCTTCCGTACATTTTTGAGTGATATTCTGTACATGAAACCTACCATCCATAATCCGGTCCTACCTTGGGGCCTACATTATGTTCTTGAAAAACTTACCTTGGCTCCTTTTGAGCCTGCAGTGAGTTGTGGCTTATGCTATCATGGAAAGTGTTATTGTTAGTTGCAGTGGGAGGTGGGGGTGGCAGTGGGATGACAAAGGGAGGGGTGGGGCAGCTGCAAACTAGGGGTGTTGGCTGCACACTCGAGCAGACTTAGATAGACTGGGTGGTCTGTTTCTGCTGGCACAATCGTATGTTTGTATGTTTGTAATCACTTCTGCTCAAAGGATTTCAGAGCTGTAGGCTCTTATTTGTGAGCCTCCTTATTTGATTTTCTACAAGACAAGAGTGTCTGCTTACTAATCCTAAATTTTTGCCAAATGTGGTGTTTGAGTTTCCATTAAATCAAACCATCCACCTTCCTGTTTATTTTCCCTGAGCATGCCAATTAGGGTGAGGCCTTGTTTCATACTTTGGATGTAGACAGAATACTAAAATGCTATCTAAATCGCACCAAGGACTGCAAAAAGTCCTCTCTGCTTTTTTTCTGTTCGATTCTGGGAAAGAGGGCCCTCCTGTGTCAAAGCAGTGCTTGTCCAAATGGCTAGCACATTGTATTACATTCTCTTGTAGGAAGTATGGTAAGGAACTTCCTGGTGTGGTTCATGGTCACTTCACCAGGGGAATGGCCACATTGGTTGCCTGTTTCAGAAATGTTTCTGTGGATGACATCTGCACTGCAGCCACATGGAGCACTGTTCACACACATTTACTAAGCATTACAGTCTGAACATTGTTTCTTGTAGACAAGCAGGTTTTGGCATTGCTGTTATACAGGGCCTAGTGTCCTGACCAAGACTACTCCAACCTACCAGATAGTTTTGGGACTGCTTGGACATCATTCCAAAGGTGTGGCCTAATGGAAGAGATATCCTCAAAAAAGATGGAACAGTTATGTCCTTACCGTAACAGTAGATCTTCGAGAGAATCTCTTCCATTAGGCCGTGCCAGCCCTCCCCCTTTCCCCTTTTTCTAATTTGTAGGGGAATATGGCACAGGATTTCTGCCTTGGGAATTTCCATGGCTGTTATATCCCATGCCTTGCGCTCGCCTACTATGATAGGTGCTGGTATGATCTGGTTCCCCAAAAAGAATGTTCTCCGAGCACAATCTCCATCAGGGAACTGAGGAGAGATGGGGCTGCCCATGTTTATGTAGAAGCTAACGCATGATGTCGTTGTGAGTGGCCCCTGGCTAGCAGAAGTTTCTGTGTGGTCCTAGTGCTGACTTGGGTATAGTTCCAAAAATGTGGCCTAATGGAATAGATTCCCCTTGAAGATCTACTGTTACGGTAAGTACATAACTGGGGCTAGATTTTCAAATCCCCTTAAAGTCATGCAGGTGCAGGAGAAAACTGGTGCAAGTGGGTCTCCACTTGTGGAGCCACAGTTATTTCCACAGCCACCGTGTTTTCAAAGGTGAAGCCAGTTTACGACTGGCTCTATGATTTATGGCAGCACTTAGCTATTTTTCAGCACAGCTGTGCTGATATGTTAAGCTTGGTGGGACCAGCTGTAACATCTCCCGTAGCCACACCTGCCACCAGTGCGGAGCATGGGCTGAGAATAAGAATCTCCACAGGTGCAGAGATTTCGGCATGCAGCGGTGGCTACAGCATGGGACTTAGTCCTTGAACAGCTGCAAATCCAGGCCCTGTTCTTTTGTTATATTTAGAACAGTTTTTTTGGACTTTCGAACTTAAAATTGAAATATTGGTAGCACTGTGGCAAGAACAATATAGATTAATCTTTCAACTTGCAAGTTTTCAAAATTTGTATTTTTTGGTAGCTTACTGTATATTGACTCTCAATTGCTGTTTTACCATTTTAAAAGGAAAACAATGGAAAACTACCACCTTTCACCAGCTGGTGCCAAAACGCCTGATTAGCACTTTTACACAGTTTGGAATTTTTTACAGTGCCTATACACGTTTTTTTTATTCATCGAAATAGAGCACCACAACTTCCAGTTTCCATGGCTGGAAACCATCATCTCATGAGCAGTCGCGTGCTTCCCTCACTTACATTATGTTAATATGCCCTGCCAACCAGTGACTGAAGTTGGCAGGGCATATTAACATAAAATAAGCGAGGGAAGCGAGTGGCTGCTTGTAAGATAGTGGTTTCCAGCAAATGAAACTGACACTGTTTCGATGAATAAAAAAACATGTACAGGCACTGTAAAAAATTCCTCTACTGTGTAAAAGTGCTAATCAGGCATTTTGGCACCAGCTGGTAGTTTTCCATTGTTTTTCCTCTAAACACATTTCAAATTCTGATGTTATGATTACACAGAAATCGTCTTGTTCAGCTTAAAGGAAAGCTGTCATAAACCTTATTTTTCTGCCAGGCTCTGCTCACCTGCCAACTTGCAGTGAGAGAGTTGCATGTCTTTCAGTTAAAATTAGCATTTTTATGTCCCGGAGTGATAGGTGCCTTGTCACGGATTGTAGCGGCAAGAGCCGCAACCTGCATGCAAATTAGAGTCCTTATCTTCCTGGTGTGAGCCAGAACGCTGCTTCGTGATGATCAGGGCATGTTTTTACGAAGCAAAAAGAAATGTTGTGCTTCGTAGTATTCTTTGAGCTCTACCTTTAGAAATAAACCCCGTTGAAAATGGAGCAGTCTAAGCTATTTAATTTTGTTACTGAAAGCTACCATGCATGCCCAAAACTCCGGCTGCAGCTTTCGGTAGCAAAAATAAATAGATTAGACTGCTCATTTTGATGAGGTTGTTTCTAAAGGCAAACTCAAAGAAACCCACAGCACAATGTTTCTTTTTGCATCATAAAAACATGCCTCAGTCATCATGAAGCAGCCTTCTGGCACATACCAGGAAGAATATCAATCTCACCAACTAGCCCACAAGGTCAAGCTCAGGCTTCCGGCACGGTGGCACTTTCAGAATGGGACTTCCAGGACAGCACTTTCAACCTCCATCAAGGCAAGAAAAGGTTACAATTACATACCATATGTGAGCTGCAAAATTTAAAAAACATAAAGGTTGTGCTAATTGGGCATTTCTGCAGCCCTAGTGATTGGCAAAAGAGTTTATTACAGTGTTCCTTTAAGGTATTTCAATAAATTCTTTTCGAAAAGCATTACTCTAGTGACAGCCTACAGTTTACTACTGTCTCTACTACCCTGCATTCTGTGTGTAATGCGTAAGGTTTTATCATTTCTAACTGGAAAAAATTGCTGAACCAGAAATTATAAAAACTAATACATAGTCAGGAGTGTATCACATAAGCAGTAACACACTCCAGGGTGTGCGTTATGCTATGATAAATGCATGACTAGGAGCATAGTGAGGCACAAGCATGTGGCCTTGTGCCTTACTGCCCTTAGAAGTGCAATTATCAGAACATAAAGCATATCCTGGAGTGAGTTATTGAACTTATGAAATAGTTCTATGTTGAGAAACTGTTATATTGTTTAAAAAATTAGCAAAAAGTCTAATTTTAAAATAAAAAGTCTAATTTTATTATAAATAGTCCCTCTGCTTCCTGTATGTTTTCTGTTGTCACTAGGAGCACTGACATGTTTTTAAGTGTCACTAGGAGGGCTGTGCCAAGTCAAGGTATCTGTAGCAGACTCTCAAGGTCGTTGCGCTTGGCTGTCAGCAAGACTGCAATTATGTTTTGGTCTTGCTGCAGCGTGCTACCATCTGTGGCAGCAAGTGTCACCAAAGTACCCACATTCTCAGTGTGCTCGGGTCATAAGTTTCAGCGGGAGAGCATGAACAGCTCAGCAGTGAGCAGTTTGCATGTCAGCATCAGAAGTCACAACAGGCGGGTCAAGAGGGAGAAAGTACGGTTGCATAAGAACTTACCGTAACAGTAGATCTTTGAGAGCATCTCTTGCAGTAGTTCATAACACATGGGATTACAGTTACAGGTGTCATTTCCTCTGGATGACTTCTCAGCAGTCGACCCTAGGACTTCCCCCTAACACTACCACATAGTGTCTGCCTGGCAGGTATAAAAGGGTGAGGTCCCAACTACTCCTCAGTTCTTTTCCTTCCTGGTGATCAAATGTGAAAACATATCCTAGGCCTCCGATGGGAACCGAGGAGGGACATCAAAGCAACAACTCATGGAGTCATAACAGACAGGAGCAAGGAACTCTTCTGAAGTAAAAGCAAGGGGGAAGGAGAGCAGGGCTGCATGACCTGCTGCAAGAGATACTCTCGAAGATTTACTGTTATGGTAAGTTCTCACGCAACTGTACTGTCTTCTTCAAGGCAATCCCTTGCAGCAGGTCATGACACATGGGAAAATTCCCAAGCAGCTATTATACCCAGTGGGAGGAGGAAGCGAATCATTAGGACTTAGGACAGGAGGCCATGTAGGATGGCCTGTCCAAAAATGGTCCGCTTCTTAGAAGCGATGTCTAGGCTGTAATGCTTGGTGAAGGTATGTACAGTAGACCACGTGGCGGCTTCACAAATATCCAAGGCAGAATCACTCCAGAAACACGCCATAGAGGCAGCTATGCCTCAGGTAGAATGGGGTTTTACAACTCCTGTGAGAGGTTTTTCGTATTTTGCGTAGATAACCGTAATGCAGTTGACCAACCATGTGGACAAGCACTGCTTTGAAACACTAATGCTCTGGTTTCCAGGGGCAAAAGAAACAAAAAGTTGCTCAGTTTTTCGCAACTGTGAAGTGCAGAGAAGGCAAATGCTCAATGTTCTGTGCACATCAAAAGTATGAAGCAGGGCTTCCCTTGGATTAGTGGGCTCCGCAAAGTACACTGGTAATTGAATGGTCTGGTTTAAAGTAAATTCAGAAACAGCTTTTGGCAAAAATGATGGGTTTGTGCGTAAAGACACACAGTCGTTATGAAATTGTAGGTATGGAGGTTTGTACATTAGTGCATGTAACTCTGAAACACATCTGCCTGACATAATGGCAACTAACAACATAGTTTTCCAAGAAAGATAATGGAAGTCGCTGGATTCAGCAGGCTCAAAATGGACTCGGAGTCAATTTTTCAAGAATAAAATTCAAATTCCACACAGGGACTGGATCCTGGATAGGGAGATGAAGGTGCAGAATACCTTTTAAAAAGGTTTGAATTAAAGGTAACTGGGGAAAAAGGGATGTTGCCCACAGCTAAATGAAATGCGACAATGGCGGAAAGGTGGAATTTCACAGAGGAATATTTCAGCCCACCCTCTGACAAGGAGAGCAAATAATCTAACATGTGCTGAGGGGAACACTCATAAGGATCCAAGTCCAGTGTAGATGCCCAAATAAAGAAGCGTTTCCACTTCATGGAATAGGAAGACCGAGTAGACAGCTTTCTAGCAGCCCAGAGAACTTCTGCCACATTTGAGAACACCTGGAAGCATGAGAAAACTACATCATCAGAAGCCAGGTGAGCAGGTGAAGGGAGTGAAGGGAGTGAAGGTCTGGGTGTAGCAGGGAGCCTTGTGCCAGGGACAGTAAAGCCTGGCAAATCGGCAGAGGTATGGAATCTGGTTCTGAGAGCTGTAGAAGTAGAGGGAATCAAATCTGTCTTGGCCAGAATGGCATTGTGAGAATCATAGATGCCCAGTCTTGGATCAGTTTGAGTAGTACTCTTTGAACGAGAGGAAAGGGCGGGAAGGTGTAAAGAAATCTTCCTGTCCAGCAAAGAGACAATGCTTCCCACCACACGGTTCCAGGACCTTGCATGAAAGAGCAGTAAAGTGGCAGTTTTGTGTTTTGTGGAGAGGCAAATAGGTCCAACTCCGGCCAGCCCTACAGGTGGAAGATGTCATTTAGAATGTCAGATAAGTTTTCCCACTCATGGGCTTGGGCAGTGGATCTGCTCAGGGCATCCACCAGGGTGTTGGACACCCCGGGCATGCATACTTCCAGAAGATGAACATTTCTCTGGATCGCCCAATAACAAACCCTCATCGATTCTCTGCAGAGAGGGTAGGAATGGGTGCTTCCTTGTTTTTTAGGTAGTGAACCACCGTAGAACTGTCTGATTGTACTTGAAGGCAACCAGGGGGGAGGGGAGTCTCAAACACCTGTAAGGTATAGAGAACTGCCCTCAGCTCCAAGGCATTGATGTGGAGGCAGGCCTCCACTGGTGCCCAAGATCCTTGGGACCTGATGTGCAGGAGATGAGCACCCCACCCCGGCAAGGAGGCATATGTAGTCAGAATGAGACTCGGGACAGGAAAACAGAATGGCATGCCTCGCATTAAGTTGTCTCTGGACTTCCACCATTGTAGAGCTTGAAGAGCTGGGGAAGACTTCAGGACGGGGGCATCGAAATCATCCTCCTTCTGGTCCCATTGGACTCTGAGGGACCATTGAAGGACTCTCATATTTAACTTGGCATTGGGGACCATTGGTATCATGGCCACCAAATGTCTCAGGAGGCGGAGGTAGTCTCGTGCTGAGACTAATCTGCTGGACTCTAATCTGCATGCCAAAGCAGTTAGGGCATCCACTCGAGCTATGGGCAGATACGCTTTCCCCACAAAGGTGTCTAACACAGTTCTGATATATTGAAGGCACTGTGTAGGGTCCATTTTGGAGTTTGGATAGTTTACCGCTATCCCCACCTGGGCGAACAACTGCAGGGTTTGAGAAAGCATACGTAACAACTGTTGGCTGAAGGACGTTTTCAGGAGCCAGACCAGGTAGGGAAAGACATAGAGGCTGTCCCTGCTGAGGGCTGCTGTGACCACCGCTAGGCATTTTGTAAATACCCTCAGGGCTGAGGCAAGGGTGAAAGGGAGAGCTCTGAACTAGTAATGATGACCGTGAAACATGAAGCAGAGAAATCATCTGTGGGCTGGGTGCAACTGGATATGGAGGTATGCATCCTTTATATCCAGAGAGCAGAGCCAATCTCCTGTGTTCAGCAAAGGAAGAAGTGTAGGAAGAGACACCATTCGGAACTTTTGGTAAGTGATGTAGAGGTTGTGGCACCTCAGATCCAAAATGGGGCATAAATCCCCCATCCATTTGGGAACCAGGAAAAAGTGGGAGAAAAATTCTGCACCCTTTTGAGGAGGGGGACCTGGTTTGATGGCCTTTTTTGAGAGCAAAGCATTGATTTCAGTCCATAAGAACAACGCTTGGTCTAGGGGGGTACTGAGAGACCCTGGGTGGCAAAGGAAGAGGCATCTACATGAACTCCAGTGTGTGCCCTGTCATGATCAATTGCAGGGGCCACTGGTCAGGGTAGATAGCTTGCCACCCTTGTCAGTGCAGGGAAAACCTGCCCCCAACGGCCATGGGTAGGGTCTCTAGTCCCACGACCGGAGGAAGAGCTTCAGGCTGAAGGCTGGCCCTGCGGGGGGGGGGGCAGCAGGGATGTAACAGATTTTCTGAGCATTTCTAGGACCTGGCAATTGTAATTGAGGTTGTCTTTGAGCTGTGGGATGGCCCCTGTAGGGGTGGCCCCTCGAGGAGCCCCTGAAGGCCATTTTGGCTTTAGGACAGTACAGGGTCCATACTGATTGAAGGGTACAACCTGAGTCTTGTAAGTCTTTCAATATGTCTTGGTTCTCTGGACTGAACAGCTGAACCCCTTTAAAAGGAGCATTCAGGATAGACTGCTGTACATCTTGTGAAAATCCTGACATCCTGAGCCAGGTGTGTCATCTGAGACACACTCCTGCCGAGGACGTACAAGCTGTAGTGTCAATGGCGTCATATGTGGCCCTTAGCATGTGGCGGCATACAGCTGCCACAGTAGACAATTTGACCGTCATCTCCTCCTGGACAGAACTTGTCAGGAGGGACTGGGCTGTCACCTAGGAGGCCTTTAGGATTTCCTCCTGATATTTCAGGAGGTGTCCCATGTAATTAAGTACACGTAGAGACAAGGTGGCCAAGGCAAAAACCCTTTTTTCTCATAGCATCCAGTTTCTTGGACTCCTTATCTGGGGGCTGAGCACTCATGTGCTGAGTCCTAGAGGACAAACCACGTGCGGCATTGATCACCACTGAGTCCATCTGAGGTGGAGACAGGAAACAGGGCTGATCCACCGGAGCCTGATAAATCCTAACAGCCTTATGAGGATTGGAGGGAATCTTGAATGGTTGCTTCCATGTAGCCAAGATAGCGTCTTCAAAGGCGTCCATCAAAGGGGGGATGACCAGAGTGGGGCATTCCAACACACCTAAGTACTGAGCCAATTTCTTTCTGGAAGCATCCTGCTCAGTGCCCTGGAAACCAAACTTTTTCTGGAGGTGGATCATAATGTCCAAAAATGTCAGGTCATCTGGCAGAGAACAAGGGAGCTCAGTGTTAGGTTCCCCTGAACGAAGGAGGCGACTGAGGAGGACTGAGGGGAATCCTTGTGGTCCATGCCATCCTCGTCCTCCAGGTCAGCTAGATCCCAGTCCTGCAGGGAAGGGTCCTCCATGTCTATGTCCTGAGTGTAAACACTTGGGGAGACAGGGAAAGAGCTGGCCATCTGCTGGGCTGAAGCAGGCCGAGAAGGAGCAGAGACCGGAGCCAACCCCTCTCTAGGGGGACGCAGGGTCTGAGTCAGATCCAAAATAGTATTCACTAGAGCTTGGATATCAATCATGGCCATCTGCCCATCGGAAGTAGCTGGAACAGACTGGACAGAGTGAATTGGGACCACTGATGGAAGAGAGGCAGGCAGTAGAACCAAACATGGAGCCATCAATGAGGGGTGTATGTATGACCCCAGGATCGTTGCTGAGGGCACCAACATTAAGCCCTGTGAGATAAGGCCGGTCATCGACAACAGGATCGTTGACCGGCCAGAAGCTCCTGCCATCAATGATAGGATCGTTGATGGGCTGCCAGCCATCGTAAATGATGACAGGATTGTCGACGGGCTGTAAGCCAGTGTCGATGATGACAGTATCATTGACGGGCCTGAAACCATTGTCGACGGATGATGGCTAGACAGCACTGAAGGGGGAGGCAGCTTTGGAAGCCATAGCATGACCCTCCATTGATGAGGGAAGAGAGGAGCCCACAATCATCAATGGTGTAGAGGACGATGTAAGAGGGGCAGCCTTCTCCATACTTTTTGTGAAGAAATCTTCATCGATGACAAGGGAACAGTAGAAACATGCTTTGTTTTGGATGCATGTTTCTTACCAGAACCCTGTGCCACCGACTTGGATGGGTCACCTGCAGAGGGATGAGACCTCAAGGAGGACGTTGAAGATTCTCTGGTTGTGGAGCGTTGCTGCTGGTCCAGGAGAGCAACCTTTTTCTCCATGAGGCACTCATGAAGCTGCTGAAGCCTTTGACGTTTTGTGGCCTTGTTGAATCTGTTACAGAAGACACACTCCCTGGAGTCATGTTAAGGACCAAGGCAACAAACACAGACTTCGTGGAGGTCTTCCTTAGCAAGTCTGTGACCATGGAAACACCTTCAGAATAAGGGATCTGAAGACATTAGTATATAAACTTTGTAGTAAATTTTAGTTGGTAGAACTCTTTGTCGATGACAGGTAAGCAGAGCTTCGAAGGAGGACTTGTTGCATGCAGGTCACAGTTGAAAAGAACTGAGGAGTAGCTGGGAATTCCCACTTTTATACCTGCCAGGCAGACACCATGTGGTAGTGTTAGGGGGAAGTCCCAGGGCCGACTGCTGAGAAGTCATCAAGAGGAAATGACGCCTGCAGCTGTAATCCCATGTGTTATGGACTGCTGCAAGAGATTGCCTTGAAGAAGATCCAGAGGAATTTTATAACTAAATATGTTGCTTTACTTATGATTTTGATGGTTTGGGGCTCATAGCAAGTGCTCACTTAGAAAAAAAGATGGCGAACAAATGCTTTTGAGGAGGCACATTGATATACATTCATTCTAAGTCCACATGTACTGGCACTTTTTATTTACTGTGCTATACTGGAAAAAAGTATGGGTAGAATCCCTTTTCATCCAATCAGCTTCCTCTATTGTCTCTACCCATTTTATAATTGAATTTAATATACCCTCTCAGTGTATGATGCTGGATAAACCCCTTGAGTTTCACTCTCGGGGTTTATGTAGCATCACACACTTTGGGTGTGTATTAAAGTTTCATAATACACTCCAGCTCATGCATTATCTTCTATATAATAACTGGGGAACGTTTTCTCCCATAGGAAGCATAGAAGCTGACGGCAGATGAGGACAGCAAGGCCCATCAAGTCTGCCCATTTTTTCTACCTTATGAATGTGCTATAGGCCTTTATGCTGTCAATGGCCTATCTATTCATACTCATCTGTATTGCTCCCTTATGCCTATCCCATGCCTGTTTGAAGCCCTGCACTGTATTCATATCCACCACTTCCTGAGGTAGGCCATTCCATGCATCCACCACCCTTTCTGTGAAAAAGAACTTCCTCACATTACCCCTTAATCGGCCTCCCTCTAATCTTATGCTGGGTCCTGTTGTCCTGCCATTTTTCTTATATTGAAACATGTTAGACTCTCACCTTGTTAATGGCCTTAAGATGTGTGAATGTTTCGATCATATCACCTCTCTCCCTCCTTTGCTCTAGGGTATACATATTGAGCTCCTTTAATCTGTCCTCATATGTTTTCTGATGCAGTCTCTGCACCATTTTGGTTGCCCTTCTCTGGACTGCCTCCATTTTGTTAATGTCCTTGTGCAGGTGTGGCCTCCAGTACTGCACACAGTACTCCAGATGAGGCCTAACCAGTGTCTTGTAGTTGTAAAGAGGGATTATGACCTCCCTCTTATGACTTGTGATACCCTTACTAATACACCCCAACATCCCTCTAGCCTTACCTGCTGTTAGTGGTATGCTTGGATCATTTCAGGTCATCTGTGATGATGATGCCCAAGTCTCTTTCTTCCCTTGTGATTGCCAGCAACTCCCCTCCCAACCTATAGGTAGCTTCAGGGTTTCTCTTCCCTATGTGCATGATCTTGCACTTCTTTGCGTTAAACTCCAGTTGCCACTCTTCGGACCATTTTACCAGTTTTTCCAGATCTCTTCTCATTCTGCTCACCCCATCTGGATCATCTACTGTGTTGTAGATCTTGGTGTCATATGCAAACAGGCAAACCTTACCCTCCAGTCCATCTGCAATGTCACTGATGAAGATATTGAAGAGGACTGGCCCCAGGACTGATCCCTGAGGTACCCCACTTGTGACTTGCATCTCTTCTGACTATATACCATTTATCACCCCTCTCTGTTTTCTGCCCACCAACTAGTTTGCCACCTAGCTGACCAACCTCTGACCCACCCTGAGCCTACCCAGCTTATTAATCAATCTTCTATGTGGAACAGTATCGAAAGCTTTCTTAAAGTTAAGGTAGGCAACATCAACTGCACCCCCTTGGTCCACCACACTGGTTACCCAGCCAAAGAAATCTACCCCCTCACCTGTATTTTGTCTTGCTAGGGCTAGCTTAACTCTGTTGGCCATCTTATCAAAGTCAGCTCCTCTGAAGTCCCATATTTTTGCCTTGGAATGGGATGATTTAGTTCTAGTGGCCAAATTGAACCATACCATGTGATGGTCACTGGCCCCCAGGTGACCTTCTACCTGGAGATCTGTGATCCTTTCCCCGTTAGTCAGTAGTAGATCCAGGATAGCCCTGTCTCTTGTGGGTTGTTGTACCAATTGTTTGAGCCCCCCCCCCTTCCGGCAGGGAATCCACTATGTGTCTAGTTCTGCCGGATGTTCCTGCTGATATTGACCAATCTGTATCTGGCATGTTGAAGCCTCCCATAAGCAGAACCTCCCTTTTGGCTGTCATGTTTTGTATATCTTCTGACAGTAACATGTCTATGTCCTCCCCTTGGTCTGGAGGCCTGTAGACAACCACAGTTTGTATGGTTGTCCCATTTCCTGTTTCCAGGGTGACCCACAGTCCTCTGGCTCCTTATGTGTATTCTGAATTTCTGTAGCTTTGATATTTACATTGACATAAAGGCCACTCCACCCCTTTGTACCTTGGTCTCTTCTGAACAGTGCATAGCCAGGTACTGAAATCTCCCAAGTGTGGTTACTGGTGAACCGTGTCTCGCTGATGACTACTATGTCCAGTTTAGCCTCTGTCATTGTTGCCTGTCCCAGACTGTGGGCATCTGTGTATGTGATTTTCCATTGGCCAGATTTTGGTGCGTTAGTTGTTGGGCGAGGTCTGGCATTTCTCCTGTGCGTCGTATGGCGAGATGGACCTTTTTCCTTACCTGGTGATGCAAATGAACTACAACCATGCTGAACTCCTGTTTGATCACTAGCTGAGGTTGGAGGGGTGTTCTTCCTGTTCGATGTAGCGGGAGCTGCACCCCTTTCTCCATTTGCAAGTTTTAATATTCTGCAAAGACATCAAACTTCTGCCCCAATGCACTGACTCCCTCCTTAGTCAGATGCAGTCCATTGAATTTAAAGAACAATCGTTCCCAAAACTGACACCAGTTACCTACAAATTTGTGTCTTTTTTCCTGGCACCAGCCCTTGAGCCACATGTTTAGCTTGCCAATCTTCCCTTGTCTGACTTTCTGTCTATCTGCCCCCCTCTCCCAGACTGGCAGGATCTCAGAGAAGGAGATGCCGGATGAAATGGATGACAGTTTGTCTCCCAGCTTGGTCAAGTGTTCCTTGGTCTCCACAACTGACCAGCTGGCGAGATTGTTACTCCCTATGTGTACCAGGACGTCGTTGTTTTCTCCTGCTTCATGCATGATTTTAGCAATACATTCAGTGTCTCTCCACGCTGATGTACCTGGGAGACATCTGACCATTACCCCTGGCCAGACGTAGGTATCAACTCCCCAAATCATGGAGTCTCCTATGATCAGAAGTGTTTTGGATTCCCTTTTTGCTTTTTTTGTTTTAGTCCCTGTTTTGGTCAAGTTTTGTAGCGCTAGCTCCTGTGCTGCAGTGTCTTGCTCTGCAGTGTCCTGTGCCCCTTTGTTTGATTTGGAGATAGAGGCAGATACCTGTTTTTAGTTTTTATCTGGTTTGTGGAGGCGAGACATTGGTGAGCATTGAGTGACGGGGTACCCGATTTGCCCCTCCTAACCACCTGCCAACCTCCCAGACCAACTATCCTCTGTGGTCGAGGTGCTTCATTTGGATGCTGGGGAAATGGCAAGCAGCTCTTGTAATGTGTTTCCCCCTGAAGATGCTTTTTGGGACGTGCAATCTCTGCCCATGCTGCCCGGAGCTAAGCCCTTAGATCTCCGATGGTCCAGCACGCAGGACAGTGTCCTAAATCCTGTATAACTGCCCTATTGAAAAGTGTCCCACAGTACCTGCAGTAAATAATATTATAATCTGGGTTATAATTTGCCATTATAACACATGGATTATAACGGCAAACACGCACCAGGTTTTCTTTACTCCTCGCATGCGCCGGTCCCAGTCTTTTCTTTCTGTGCGACGCCAGCCCTGCTCTTCCCCGCTGTACATCGCCGACATTCTCAGTTGGTGGTAAATTCTTTTTTTTTTCTTTTTTAGCTTCTTTACTGCCACTGGCCATATACATTGGGCATAACAAAAAAAAAGTAAACGCTGTGTTCATTCAAGAGCTGCTACGGACAGACTACGCCGAAGCCCACTGGTCCGTGGCGTGATTCTGTGGGGTTGTCCGTTTATTTTAAATAATTGCTTTGGTGAGAAAATGCTCTCCAGTAATCATATAAAATAAAGGCTGGGTAGGGAGGTGTAAAACTCAAATTTTACACACCCTTGAGGTGGGATGCCTTAATAAACCCCTCGAGCTTCGCTCTCAGGGTTTCTGCGGCATCCCACCCCTCGGGGCGGGGGGTAAAAACTCATTATACCCCCAACCCAACCATTATTGTATATTTAATTCCTTTCCTATATTTCTGCCTGGTTCCCCTGTTTCCCATCCAACCGATACTATATGAAAGCATTTTGATGTGGTACATACCCCAGTGTTTTGCTGAAGTTTGGTAGGAGCTTGGGGAAACTGTTTCAGGCTATGTGCATAGCTAGATTATTGTGGAAGAGGGATGCATGGGCCTAGCCTGGGATTTGTTTTATTGAGCTATAGCATCCACAGCAGCAGTGTTGATGTTCCTCTGGAGGAGTTTCTTAATAATTTTCTTTTTTGGGGGGGGGAAGGGATATGTCCGGGATTAGGCATGTGGCATCAAGGCCAGAGGGACATTTCTTCCAGGAGCTGGGGTGGGGGCTCTGACAGAAGGAGAATTCAGAACTTAGCTCCCCAGCTGGAGTGTTGTATTTTGTCTTCTGCAAAATACCCAAAATGTACCAGAGAGCATCTAAAACCCCAGATTTTTTTGGGCCCTAGGCAACCACCAGACCCCCACCTTTAGTTGAGCCTCCTTCCCCGGCAAAATACAAAGTGGGTTCCTATGGGTACCCAGACACTTGGCTGGCTACCATCTCCTAAATGTTGGTGGCCTTTAGAAACCTGGCATTGGATTTCTTGCACTGTGTTCATACCTTCTGCTTCAGGCCTGTTCTCTTACCTATATCCAAACAAAAAAAACTGCACTGGAAAAGGGTGCTCACAATAAATTTCAATGAGTATATGCTACTAAACCCCCATGGACAGCCACCTTTGATAAAGGACCTTTTGTCCGAAACACGTCAGGTGACTGTCCAGAGGTTTTTAGTGGCATGAAATAAAGTGAACACTTTTTGTTAACATTGAAGTGGTGCTTTCTAAAAAGGAGATGGTGAGTGCCTGATTTTACTGTGCCATACTGTTCTCTTACCTGCACTCCTCCAGCAAGCCAAGGGGTAGTTTCTGATCCAGTTCACAGAGCAGTTCAAACTCAGCAACCTTCTTGTTTATCCGTGCTGTCCATTGAGCCCAGAATTGGAGCACAATGCTAACTATGTGTACTCTACAGAAACTTGAGCGAATATGAGCCCCACCCATCACCAAACTGCTCAGGTAAGGGTTGCTTAGCAGTCTTTGAAATCCAGCCACAAACCAGCCATAACAACACTTTTCTATGGTTTGCAAAACTTTCTCCATGTCTGTTTTTTCTTCTCTCCCTGGACCTTCTTGTTGTCTTTTCTGTTGCTTCTGTAATGCTGTGGAACGTGGGGAATGTTATGGTTCAAACCTCTGACATTCTAGAATTCTAAAGTTTAAAAGTAAACATTCTAAATGTTGCAGTTCTTTTTCCAGCAGTGATTTATGTCAAGTACAAGGAGCACAGTGACCCTACTGCACTGTACTGTACTGTATATACCATACTAAACTAGACTATATTATTCATTGCAAAAAAAAAAAAGGTTCATCATTACTTACCATTAACAGTAGAACTTCAAGAGGATCCCCACAGAGTCATAATACATTGGACTGTAAGCTATCAGAGTCAGGATCTTGTAGGAAGTGCATAGCATCACCTTTATAATGTAGGCAGGCTACAGGCACTTCAGATGCCCATCATAGTTAAATGAAGCTCCACACATCCACCAACAGCAGGATTGAGACCGCCCTACAGATCACACAGACAGAGGCAAGGGCAGCAAAGCAAACACTGCCCACCACATAGGTAGTGGAAGCACCAATATAAACAGCAGATTCAATATGCACTGTCTCACCAAAATAGCTGAATGCAAAGGTCACCTACATGGGGGATGGCGGATGGGAAGGTTATGGCTCTATGGAGGTCCTTTCAAAGGTTTACCGTTACTGGTAAGTAACAGACCTATGTTCTTTAGTAACAAACCTATCTTCTTTTAGGGTATTTCCATAGATCAGTACATTGAGCATTAATACATTGGACAGTTCCCAAGCAGTACCCACTCAAACTAGTGGGTTGGTAACACAGCGGACTGGCCTCTCAGGAGAGCAGGTCTTACAAGACAGCCAGGTAAAACCAAGTCCTTATATGGAAGATCAGATCTATATTGTAGTACTTAGTAAAAGTATGGATCCAGTTCCAGGTAGCAGCCCTGTGTGGTGATCTTATTCAACTGAGTGCTTCCTTAGCTGCACACCCAGCGTCTCCTTAAGTAAGTGGACTGGGGAGACAACGCTGTGGTTGGGTGGATGGAAGCACCCAGTAAGGAGAGGCAGGAGACAATCTATAAGTTTGATGCCCAACGGGCTTTATTCATACCACAGGGAAAGGCAGACACAGTCACAAGGGAAGAGGGGAACCAAATCACACAAGAACAGCAAGAAACACTCCATACCAACTCTAAGAGGTGCACCTTGGCCTAAGGCCACTATTTCCTGTGCTCTATGCTAAGCTTTCTCTAAATGGTCTAAGGAGCGAATTCAAACATCTACCACTTTATAATGAGAGGCGACAATTACTGCAGTGCACAATGGATACCAGCGCAAATCCTGGAAGATTAACCACTTCTAAAAGTCTATAGGATTAAAGGAAATCCCAACTTTTCCTTCCGTCTTCATGCGCACAGATGAAGAATGGTGTAGCAGTGGGGTAAAAGGGAAAATGGGGCTCCTGCTTGGTGCCAAGCTACACCTGTGTGAAAACCTAGGAGAGGTTGGAAGGGGAATAGGAGAGATTTTTAAACAAACCCTGATTCTTCAGCCAACCCACTCTCCAAAGTTGCCAGAATACTCTGGCACAAGAGAACTGAACTCTGATGAACTCTTCCCTGGCACAAACCCACGACCAGGGCTGCCAGGGATGAACAAACCAAGACTTGGCGTAGAATCCACTTGAAATGATTGCCAAGGGTGAAGATCTGCTGCAGATTCCCTGGCACAAACCCTCGACCAGGGCTGCCAAGGATGAAGGAACACAAACTGGCTGAAGTTCCCTGGCACAAACCCTCGACCAGGGCTGCCAAGGATAAAGGAACACAAACTTGGTGTCGAATCCACTTGCAAAGATTGCCAAGGATGACAGTACAGTGAGGCTTCTTTGGCGAAGGATCCACAGAAGGACCACCAAGATCAAGTTGAATCCCAGAAGACAACACGGGACAAGCAAGATGGAACTAGTGGACGACAGGGAAGGGTGTTGCTGTGAAGTCCTTTGCTGGCTGAAGACTGCTTTGGTGAAGATTCAGCTGTGAACAACCCCACCAGGGGGGTTGCGGCAGAAGATTGAGTCCATACACTTTGCACTAAAAACACTGGTAATTCCACTTTGCACTACACCACGGTGTTTAGTGGTTGCTGGGGCAATTGTTCGTAACAGAGGCAGATTGCTGAAATCTGGGGCAATTGTTCATTGCAGGGGCAATTTGCCTGGAACAGGGGCAAATCACCAAAGGCTGAGGCAGTTGTTCATTACAGGGGCAGTTTGCCTGGAACAGGGGCAAATTGCTGAAATCCGGGGCAATTGTTCATAGCAGGGCAGTTTTGCCAGGAGCAGGGGCACATAACCACAGTCCTAGTGTAACACAGTCTTGGTACTTGGCAATCAGCATAACAATTCAGATACTAGTCACTATACAGTTTAATCAGATAGCAGTCACAAGATGGCAGTTGCGTGCCAAGCATCCTTTTCTCACTGACCCTTCACACTTGCGGGTTACCTAGGGCACTAGGACCTGACTATCCCTAAACATCTTTCGCACGATGCTCTCTTTTACCTATGGGTCTACTTTTCCTTTTTAAAACCTGGGCCTAACTTGTTGCCCTTTTAATCTCTGGACCCCCTTTTCCCTATGGGCCTTTCTTTCTTATTGGCACCTCTTGATTGTGGGCCTCTTCTGCTGGGCCCCCTTTAATTATTTTAGGGCCTTTGATGCCCTTCCAACCTTTCATAGGCCTACTGACTGGACTCCTTGACCTCCCTGGAGCTTGCTTTTACCCCCTTAAATTCCTCATCTGGTTGGTGCCCCTTTAATTACTTAGGCCTGTTCCCGGCCTAGCTGTCAGTCACTGGAGGTTGCCCTGCCTCTGGTCTGCCCCTCAATGAATATGTATTCCCTTCCCCTCAGGTGTTTAGGCAGGCCCCTCCCCATGGGCATCACCGCGCCTGAATTATTTAAATTAAAGAGCGGGCCTAATGCCCGATTCCTCAGCAATGCCGTGGCGCTAAACAAAATAAAACTTTTTTCTTTAAATAGCTCAGGCGGCCAGCACTCTTCAGCGTGCTGCCACCGACTTACCGACCCAGGCCTGGGTGAAGCTAATGCAGGAGAGAGGTCTCCAGCAGGGGAAGGGAGCCCTGGGAGGAGGTAGCAGGCAAGTGGTGGACAGTAGGGGGCCTTACATGGGCTGACGACCTAAACATCGAGATGCAGCTCTGGCAATGCTGCCGACATGGGACCGGAACACTCGGGCGGAAAAAATAAAATAAACAAACGGGGCATCTACAGCCCACTCCAGAGCATCGAGGGAACCGGAGGAGTCTCTTCTTCTTTTTTTCCTTCGGGGCGACCGCTGGTCTTGACCACAGGACACATGGGCACACACTGCACAGCAGTCTTCATTGACTGGAGGAGAGGCAACGCCATGGAGTCAACAGGACCGGCCACCAGTGCCTCAGGTAAGCCGCAGTCCTAGTTGCACTCCTGTCACCCTCTCCACTCCACAGCCCAGCACGAACAACAACCAGAAAATGGCTCTCCTCTATTTAAACTTTAACTAACTTTAAAACCCTGAGCCCGTGCCCGGGACCAATGGCAAAATTTTCAAATGGGCATCTTGGGCCGGCAGGGACAGCAGTTCCAGCCTGAGAGTGCCCATGCTCATGCTGCCTGCTCAAGGGGAGGGGGAATAGAATGGAGCAGAGCTGGCAGCAGAGAAACGGGAGGAAAAACGTTTTTTCCCTGGCCCTGCCTGGCCATAGTGGTGGGGGGGGGGAACACTCACAGGGGCTTCCACTACTTCCCCTCTGAGCCCATGCTAACAACGGAGCACCCCAGGGCACACTGCAAATATAGAAGCACCCCATTTCTGTAGTGCCCCCATACTTTGGGGCGTTACACCTGTAAATGTCAGTGGCTGAAACAAACCTAAAACAGGCAACAGAGGCTGTCATTCCACTGGTGGCATGCCCTATAACAGTACCAGGTAGGTCCAGCCCTGCCTGCCTTTAGCAGCCCAAGATGCAGGAGGAGATCTGCTCAGAGAGGCACTGCTTGGAGACAAGCTAACCCTTTGTTCCAGACCAAAAGGAAACAAGCATTTTGGAGGACTGGGTACAGCCCATGGTACAGTGCAGATAGGACTGGATTCTGTGGACGTACAAAGAGTGCAACAGCACTTTACTCAGGTTCTGAGGGGAAGGGAGGAAGATAAGCAAACAACAGACTGATTTTATATAAAATCAGACATAAACTTCAGGCAACAATTTAGGGTTATTATGCAACGCCACTCTGTCCCTGTGACACACAAGAAAGGGAGGGCAATGAACCAAGGCCTGCAGTTCCAATACATGCCTGGCCAAGGTAATATCCACAAGGAATAAAGTCTTCCAAGACTGATACTTCATATCATAGGAACCTGTGGGCCCCAAAAGGGTTTTTGTCAACAACTTATTGCGGCATCACAAGTGATTAATCTTTCAGTGGGAGATTGGCTCATCATGGTCAGCTGTGATGTCACAGACAGTGAGGTCATAGGGCCGATGATGTATGAGGAGGAATAGAACTACCTATGTCAGCCTCTAGGAAGAGTACCTGCACATCACAACATGTATTGCCAGGTAGGAATCTTCTAATTACCAAAATGGAAAATAAAAAAAAAAAACTTCAGATGCAAGAAGTAATAGTTCACTACTTTTGAAAATGGTTTAATGAAGTCACAATGATGGCATCTCGGTTGATTTACAGCGGACAAATGGATGTAATTATGATGACGTCATAATAATGTCAACATGATCGGGACCTCATAAAGACAAGGTACCCACCCCTTGATGAAGCTTCACCTGAGTGAAGCGCTGGGGCACCTGGATTGTAATATATGGCCTTTTTTTAGTTTTCACTGGCAGTAGTTGTCCAGTTTATTTAAACAAATAATAAATTTCTAAATGTTGACAACAATATTTTGGCATTTTGTCAATTATTTCCTTAGCCAGGAAAAATGATTATGGGAGTGCAGACCATCCTTTGAGGTGTTCAGCTTGAGTTTAGGGGTCAGCAATCCCTGGCCTGCACCCCGCCTTGCACTGGGGAGTCCAGAGCTCCACACATCTCATAGTGTGACAAAGCAGTGGGCAGGGCCAGTGGGATGCTGGAATGCATGGGAAGAGGTACCTCCAGCCACTGTATTGCTCACAAGCGAGACTCCCCGTGGAGTATTGCGTCTAGTTTTAGCGGCAGTACCTCAAAAGGGACATAGGGTGGAGGCAGTCCAAAGGAGAGTAACTAAAATGGTAAAGGGGTTGGAACAAAAGGCCTCTGAGAAGAAACTAAGGGATCTCAGCTTTTACACCCTGAAAGAGAGGAGAGTGAGAGAAGACATGATAGAGACCTACAAGTACCTCATGGGGGTGAACAGGGTGCAGGAGGGGAGTCTCTTTCAAATGAGAAACCAGGACCAGAGTGCATACAGCAAAGCTGGAGGGGGGATTTTAAGAGGGACGTGAGGAAGTACTACTCCAAAGAGAGTGGTGGACACCTGGAACAGACTGCCAGCAGAAGTGGTTGAGGTGCAAACAGTAGGAGACTTCAAGTATGCATGGGATGGATGTAGGGAAGTATTAGTAAATAGGCAGGGAAGAGGGCGAGTCACTGGAAACCTGTTAGGGTCTGTGGAGATGGACTAGGCAGGGATCATCTGGGCAGACTGGGTGGGCCAAGGAGTCCTTTTCTGCAGATTCTATGTTTCAGATTTTTTGTCCACCTCTGCTGCAGTGCTGCTTTAAGATGCAGAGCAGAAAAGATTAGGTTAAGTAATGGCCAATGCTCTTGCTGGCCATACTTTACACCTCCAGGGCTGACTGCTTTTACTAAGAAATATTGATAACAGAACTTGTTGTAACTTGGCCATGTAGCTAAAACATAGAAACATAGACTCTGACGGCAGATAAGGACCGCTTGGCCCACCCAGTCTGCCCATTTCCCTACCTATTGGATAAGCTGCAGATCCTAGTTTTACCAACAGCCTACTTACTCCTGCCTCCCACTAGAATTGCCTTGTTTGTCCTATGCATTCTTAAATTCCACTATTTTTGACCCCATGACCTCCTCAGGAAGGCCGTTAAATGTGTCCACCACCCTCTCCATGAAAAAATACTTCAGCATGTTGCCCCAGAGTCGCCCCCCCCCCATCTTCAAATTGTGCTCCCTTGTTCTTGCACATCTCTTTTTCTGAAAGATGCTACCCTCTTGGACTTTGTTGATTCCCTTGAAGTACTTGGAAGTTCCTATCATGTCACCCCTCTCCCTCCTTTCCTCGAGGGTATACATATTAAGCTCTTTTAGTCTCTCTTCATATTGCTTCTGGTGCAGACCCTGCACTATTTTAGTTGCCCTCCTCTGGACTGCCTCCATCCTATGTCCTTGCGGAGATGAGGTCTCCAGAACTGCATGCAGTACTCCAGATGAGGTCTCACCAACTGTCTGTACAGAGGGATAACAACTTCCTGTTTTATACTAGTGATGCCTCTCCCTATGCATCCCAGTATCCCCCCAGCCCTCCTTACTGCCTTCTCACACTACTTGCCTACTTTTAGGTCATCTGATATGATTACCCCCAGATTCCTTTCCATTTTTGTTGTCATTAATACCCCACCACCACCACCACCACCACCACCACGTGTACTCTTCCCTTGGGTTTTTGTTTCCCAGGTGCACTTCTTTGCATTGAATCTAAACTGCCATACTTTTGACCATTCCTCCAACCTTGCCAAGTCCCTTCTCGTCCTTTCCACCCCTCCCCCCTTGTGTATCAACCCTGTTGCAGATCTTTCTGTCGTCTGCAAAGAGGCATACTTTTCCTTCCAGTCCCTCCACAATGTAACCTATAAAAAACACTAAAGAGGAGCGGTCCCAGTACTGAACCCTGTGGTACCCCGCTAGTAACCCCCCTTTCTTCAGAGTGGACTCCATTTACTATTGCCCTCTGTGAAAAGCTACCAACTTTCCGAGGCCTAAAACTAGGACGGTCCATCCTGACCATGACACCCCCCCTCCCCCACAGCGTGTCACTCCCATAGGCACCACGCTGTGTACAGTCAGTTACATTTTGCTGCTTGCTCTGGCCATGCTGCCCCACAGTAACACCAGTAGCAAACATTCAGATTAAAACAATACATCATTCTGCTGCAGCAAGTTCCAAATCTTGATGTACAGAAAGTTCATCAGAAGCAAACCTGCATTAAATTGTGATCAGACATTCGAGCTGCATGTATTGCTCTTCCTGACAGTCCCATCCAACTCGTTTACATTCACCTCATTTGCTGAGCAAACTTCACTTCAGTGACTCCCACCACCACACCAGATTGTTTTCACACACTTTCCTACAGCTGATCAGGTTTGGGTACCTTAGTTCCCTGCTGCGAGTCTCTTCTCTGTCTGGAGTCCCTTTCAGCTGCTGGCAGGCAGACGTCCACATGTGTTTATTTGCACTACTACCCAATCTAATCTAACAGGAAGGAACATGCTTTACTGTGCTCCCATTAATATGCTTGCAGTGCAACACAGGCACAGAGGTTGAAGTTGCAAACCGCTGTCCAGCCCGAGCAGCACCACAGTGGTACTGAAATAACTGTCATTCATGGATTAGTAGCAAAAAAAAAATCGACAAAACTGGGACAAGTAAGCAAAAAAAGGGACAATAGTGACATTTTGCAAAACTTGTGGGGACACTGGGACATGCTGCCTAAAATAGGGACTGTCTTGGCAAAATAGGGACTGTTGGTAGCTTTACCTCTATGTCCTGTTGTCCAGCCAATTTTTTGCCCAGGTTACCACCCTGGGACCCACTCCCAGGCTGGCTAACTTGTTTATTAATCTTTTGTGTGGGACTGTGTCAAATGCCTTGCTAAAGTCTAGGTAGGCCATGTCCATAGCCCCTCCCTGGTCTACTACTTTGGTCACCCAAAGAAATCTATTAGATACGTCTGACATGACCTTCCTGCTGTGAATCCATGCCGCCTTGGGTCCTGTGCCTGCTGGCCTCTAGGCACTCAATAATTCTTTCTTTCATGAATGATGTGACAGAATCTGTTTTAAGAGTACATGAGCACTTAGAATGGTTCAAAAACTGACTGTCTTTGAGCAAAACCAGATAACCTGATAGGGACCCTAAAAATGGATTATCATATCAGGTAAAACAAACTCTAGCCAGAGCCGATATGGCTGTGGTGAGCTTGTAGGAGAGCTGGGGAATGAGCGCTGCCGAATGCCTTTACCAAGATGGTGGCGATGGAACTACGTATGTGTGGCATTTGCATGTGTGTAGTTCTGTCAAATGGAAAAATGCCATTCCCAAGATGGAGGCACTGACAGAACTGTGCATGCGCTCAGTTCTGTTCCGGAATGCAGAAGTGGTGGACGGCACAAGAAATAGTGCGGCAGTGCCTGCATCGCAAGCAGCCGTGATGGACTGTTTCTGACTTTTTGGGGGTTTTGGAAGGATGAATCCGAAACTACAAAACAGAAACCTGCCAAGGTCACTCATTTTCTGAGTGACCGCAAAACATCTGCAGGCTCTGCCCACGCAGCCATAAAAACTGACAGGTGGCAGTCCAACTAAGAGAAGTTACCTGTGGCAGATACCACCCACAGCATTCCTGTCAGCTTGAGCAGGAGGAGAGAAAGGCCTCAAAACACTCCTCCAGCTTCTTACCCTTCCCTATTCGACACTTGATTGGTCCTTCAAGACCCTAAGAGGCATGAGTAGCTCAAGCCTAACCCCCCCGAACCCATCTGCAATTTGGTTCAAACCCCTTGTTTTTGCTCTTACATGCATTTCTTTGGTTCCAAGATAGTTGGGATTGATAGGGCTGATGATTTTTTATCAACTCCCCATCCCATTTTTTAAAAATATTTATAGTGTGGCTATCAGGAGCAGCCGAATAGTAGCCCCTGACTACACAAAATATCTGGCTGATCCTGCCTCCTGCTGCCGATATCAGGATGTCCTTCTGCTAACATCAGGATGTCCTACTGATGCCTGACATCTCCCAGCAGGCTCCAACATGGCCTGCCTGTACCTAGGTCCCTGGAGGGACAGCTTTTGCCCCTAGTATTTATTTATTTTTTTTTAATTTATTATAGCCCCTCAGGGCTCCTCCTCAATGCCATTGTGCAGCTTGGATGGTGGTCCCTCTTGGCCCTTATGCTTCTTACTCCCCTTCCCTCCAATCTTCTCACTAAGCCCCTTTGGGGATGGAATTCTGCTGTGCAACTTTAACCTTTGCAACCTTTGCGGCCTTATGTTCCCCTTGGAAACACCTTGCCCCTGCCTACCTCTCCCTCCTGCAGGCACTTATACTTAATGAAACCCAGTTGGGCATTTTCAGTTTTAGCCATTATGCAGTTTTAATGATGCTGCTCCTGCTGTGCTATTACTGCCTGCCTCTAGAGCTCCTAACCAAGCCCCTTGGAGCACTCATGGTGCGGCTCAGCTGGTGGCTCCTGCTCCCAACTGGGAGTCCTATATTGCCGTGGGTGTAGCCTTCTCTGCGGCAGCCTCCTGTCACCTATTCTTGCACAATCATCTCAGGGCATTTTAATCTGCCACCAAAATGGCAGCTTGGGTAGGTGGGAGGAGGCGTTCCTACCCTGGCCTCCTCTTCCACCTCCTGACAAGCCTCTCCCTCCTGTTACTCCTCTCCTACTCTCACGGAGCAGGCTACAACCTGATTTACATGCAGCCTAGGAGTTGAAAGTGCCACCTGGTACTTTCACTGTATGCAGTCACACTCGTTGAATGGCTGTGCATAGCAGCCTCAACTCTAGTGTGATCGGAAGATTTCTGACCCACTTTCCTGCATGCTACACACAAATAAGGCCCAGGGGCCCCCTATGAGACATCACAGCATTTTTTATATATAGTAACACAATTAAACAAAAAACACCTTGGCCACTGACCACCAGGGAATCGGCCCACTAGACCACCATGGCTATTCCTTGAATTTAATGGACCCTTGGGAAAAGCCTGGTCCCCTGGACTGCCAGTGCTCTTCCGTTTTAAAAATGCAGGGCCCGGAGATCACGTGATGCTGCTGTCGGGCTAGCAGCGCTAGAGACCGACTCCCGTCTCACTCCTCGACTTCGCACTAAAAATCTAATTTTGGTGTGGTCTTTCAATTTATTTCTGCGAAAGGAGGGACTAAGAAGTACTGCTGGCTCCGTATACCTGTGGTATCCTGAGTGAATCAGGCGACCTTCAACAAAAATCGCAAGCAAGAGAGTCGGGCCTAGCAAGGTCATGGAGGCTGAAATGCACCAGGCTCCTCCGCGGCTCACGCCCCCACAAACTCCAGAGAAGGGCCCGAAGAGACCCAAAGGGCAGCCCGGCAACATCTCGAAAGCGCTATTGCCTGCGACACCGCAACCAGTGTCTGCTCCGTTATCGGAGCAAAAATTTCTTGAAGAATTACAGCCATTTAAGATGGCTCTGCAAGAGATAACTAGGGAGATCAAATCTTTAAGAGAGGAGCTCTCTGACACAAACCGGGCAATCTCCGATGTTTCCGCACGGACCACCTCATTAGAGAGTTGGAAAAATAAGTTGGAACCAGAGGTGGTGACTTTAAAACAACGTTTGCACAAAATGGAAACCAAACTAGAGGATCTGGAAGGCCGTAGCAGGAGGAATAACATTGTCATACTCGGCCTTCCAGAAGAGGCGGAGGGCACATCACCTATTCTGTTTTTCCAGAAGTTTTTGGCCAAGATAGCCGAGCCCTCCCCGAATAACCCAGCATATATTATAGAGAGGGCGCATCGATCACTCCGCCCCAAGCCAGGGAATGGCAAACCCCCGAGGCCGGTAATCATTAAGCTTTTAAATTACCTGGACAGAACCCACATCTTGGAGCAAGTCAGAGGCCTACAGCAGGTGTTTTGGGAGGGCAAACAGGTCCGTTTGGCACAAGATCTCCCGGCTTCTGTGCGATCACGCCAAGCGGAATACCATCCCCTGGTGTCCAAGTTGATCGCGGCCGGTATTAAATACAGGGTCCAGTACCCCTCCAGGTTGATGGTACTACATTCTGAATCTTGGCACTCCTTTGATACAGCCCAAGCAGCTGCCCCTGCATTGAGCACAATGTTCCCGGACCTGTTTCCAGCTTGTTGAAGATCCGCAGACATTATATGTATCTCTCTATAACGTGGAATTGGTATATAACATCGGAGCAATTGGGAAATCACTATAGAGAACTCTGTTCTTGGACTGATGGAAGGCACCAGATTTGCTGCACGGCAAGAGGATGACTGGCATTATTGATATAATTGTGGCTAAATGCCCCCTTTTTTTTTTCTTTTTCTTTTTTTCTCGCTAAGGAAGACCGATTTCTTGCTACAGTATCAGCTGGAACTAAGTCACCGATGAACAACATGACTCTGAAGCCTTTTTTTTTTTTGTAATAGTGACCGCTATCTGAATAGGTATAGTGGGGAGGCGGGAGGGAAGGTTCTGGGTAATCTGCAGTCCACTCAGTGCGTCACGTACTGGCACAGGGTGGGATGTAAACCCACAGGGTATTCGGGGCCAAGAGGGATATCACTGTTAATTAGATTTCTAAGTTAAGGCTGTTGAGGATAATGGCCCATGTTTTTGTCTTTTACTGCTGGTATACAGGTTATCCCGATGTGGGCAATTGGGAGCGAGGGAGTTGGTGGGTATAGGGACGGGGATAACTCGGTGGGAGTGTTTATGGGGAGGGATAACAACTGTCTTATCAAACTCCGGGTTCTGTGTTGTATTATGGGACGAGACATTGGTTCAAGGGGATTTGGGGGTTTGTACATATCGAGGGGATTTGTGGGGTGGGTAGGGATAGTCATGGGAATGCCACTATATAATCAGGGACTATCACACGGGATGTATCCCGTTCTCGAGGAAATATCCTGGACACAGAAATATTATCAGTACTTGACCTGGCTATGGTATCCACATTAAAGTTCTGTTCTTGGAACGTTAAGGGTGCTCAATCCCCGACAAAGAGGGCCAAGATTTTGCTGCATCTTAACAAGCTTAATGCAGACATTGCTTTTATTCAGGAGACTCATCTGCCCAATTCGCAGATCCCTAACTTAAGAAGATCCTGGGTGGGATATGCACTTGGAGCAGGACTAGACACCTGTAAAAATGGGGTCGCGGTATTAATTGCATGTCGTATACCCTTTCGATTGCTTCAATTGATAGGTGATCCCCAAGGTAGATATATATTGCTGAGAGCCATTCTTGGTCACATTGAAATAATATTAGGATCAATTTATGGGCCTGTAGGAGATGACCCACAATTCTTTATGAGCCTTGCGGTCAAGTTAGCACCTTGGGCCCAACTCCCTATTATACTTGGTGGGGATTGGAATCTAGTTCTCTGCAATACATTGGACAGGTCCAGAGGTAAAAATACTCCCCATACACCTGCACAATTGGCTCTTAAAGATCTTATGAGTACCCTGGGTCTTGTGGACCCGTGGAGGACCCTTTTCCCATCGACTAAAGAATATTCATTTCATTCCGCGCCCCATAATACATTCTCTAGAATTGACTTCTTTTTGTTGGGGGTTGAGCACCTGGTGGGGGTCCAGAGTTGTGTTTATCTTTCCAAAGTGATCTCGGATCACCATCCAACCCTCCTGCAGTGGTCTATGTCCTCATCTGTTGACGAGGTAAAATTTGGAGATTTAATCCCCAATTGCTAAAGTCTCAGGAGTAGTGACCTTTTCTCAAAATTCATAATAGATTTTTATAAGCTAAATGCCGTGTCCATGCCCAAGTTAGATGTGCTTTGGGGTGCTCTGAAATGCTCATTAAGGGGTGAAATTATTAGATTGGCATCTATCAGGAAAAAGAAAATCTCATCTAAATCCTCATCACTTCTACAACAAATTAGAGTCCTGGAAAAATCCCTATCTTCCCAATCGCAAACTACAGATTTCGAAAGACTAGAAAATCTACGATTTCAATATAATACCTCCTGGGAGACAGGGTTGAACACCTTCATCTGAGGGCTAAAGTTAATTATTTTGACCAGGGGGACAAGGCAGGTAAGCTCCTGGCCTTAAGGCTTAGGACACAAGCCACAGATAGGATAGTTGTAACGGTTCAAGACCCAGAAGGCAAGTTCTATACCACGCCTAGGGAGATTGCTGAATGTTTTAAGAGGTATTACCACACCCTGTATTGGCCCCCTCACAACCCTTTCAGCGTTCTGCATTAGATCTTTTTCTTCAAGATATAGACCTTCCATACTTGTCTCGTGACCAAATAACCTTTCTACAGTCTCCTTTGACTGTAGAAGAAATACACGATGTCATTGACGCCTCTCCCTATACATAAAGCACCGGGACCAGGCGGTTACTCGCTCTAATTTTTATAAAGCCTTCAAACCCCAATTGGGTACAATTCTACTTGATATGTATAATTATATCTATAAACATGGCCTTACAGACCTTACCTACTGAGGCAACTGTGGTGGTCCTACTAAGCGGATAAGGACACTACACTGTTGCCGAATTACCGTCCAATATCGCTAATAAATGTGGACATGAAAATTTTGGCTAAAATCCTTGCTTGTAGGTTGGCCAAGGTTTGGCATACACTAATAAGCCCTGAACAAGTGGGTTTTGTGGCCGGGCGCCTCTCATCAGATCAACCACGAAAGATCTCCCATCTCATTTCTGCGTCCAGGGACTCCCAGATCCCTGCGGCTCTGGTGTCCCTGGACACAGAAAAAGCTTTTGACCGAGTCTCATGGGAGTATTTATTCGATTTGCTTCCGAGATATAGAATTCCCAAACAATTCATTCAATGGATTCAAACTCTTTACTCATATCCATCTGCGAGGGTATTGTGCAATGGAGTCCTGTCTTCACCCTTTTTCCTTCAACAGGGTACGAGACAGGGCTGCCCCCTCTCCCCTTACCTGTTTAATTTGTTTTTGGAACCACTCATTAGGAAAATTAACCAATCTGCAACGGTTTCTGGCATCTCAATCAATCATATGCAATATAAATTATCGGTGTATGCCGATGACATCATGCTCCATATTACCTACCGTCTACATCTATACCTGCCACCCTTAGTATCATACGAGAATTTGGGGATTTTCCAATTACAAATTAAATGTGGCTAAGACAGATGTAATGCCCTAAATTACTATACCTTAAAGGCAGATATTGTGCAGCTTGGGCTCACTTGGATAAGGGATAAGATTAGATATCTAGGTATTTATTTGTCGCAGTCAAACACTAAAATGAAGCAGTATAACCTGGATCGGTTAATTGCAAATATTAAGTTAGACCTAAATCGCTGGGTATTGCTCCCAATTACACTTTGGGGGCGCATTAACATTATAAAAATGAACATTCTACCCCGCTTGTTATATCATCTCCAAATGTTAAATCTCAGCCTCCCCCAATCTTGGTTTCTTCAGGTGCACAGCATAATTTCTAAATTTATCTGGAAAAATAAATTCCCCCGAAGAGCGATAACTAAACTACAAAGATCCAAAGAACGGGGTGGTTTACAAGTCCCTAATATCTACTATTATTACCTGGCCATTAACTGTGCTGTAGTCTCGCAATGGTTAAAACCCATGGAGGACTCCCCATTGTGGCTGCAAATTGAAAAATCAATCTGCGATGCAGCTGGAGTAGACATTAGGTGTCTTCCGTATTTGACCATTAAAAAAGCCCCTAAACAGTGCGAAGCCATGCCTGTTATGGTTTCTATCCGGGCGCATATGCAGATGAATCAAACCTTTGGGCATCCGTTTACAAAAGATATATCCCAGCCTTTTATTAGAAATCCCAACTTTAGAATAGGGAATACTAATATCACCACAGCTTTTTGGCCTGCTGGTTGCGGGGAAGCAGTGGTAGATTTAACAGAGAACCAAAAGCTGTTAGATTTCTCAGGTATCAGGGCTAAATACAACCTACCTCCTTCTCACTGTTTCAAATATCTCCAAATTTCCCATGTTTTAATTCAGTACTTCGGCAATGGCCTCTGGGACCAGTATATGTTGGGCCCCATTCTTGGTTCATTGTCCAGGAGACTCTCGTCTCATCTCCTTGCCTTTTATTATAAGGAAATTCAGAAGCGAAACAGTGAGCTAGAGGGTACCCCCCATTATGTGTGGGACAGATTTCTCCCTTCCACCTCTTCCATGCGCCGCCAATGGCACCAAATATGGAAAAGGCTGTATAAAGATATTAGATGGGACCAATACAGACTGCTTCAATTTTACATATTGCATGACTTATATTATACGCCGGTAAGATGTAACAGAATGGGTCATCATTCATCGGAACTGTGTACCAGGTGTGGATCCCAGAGAGGTACGTTGCTTCACATTCTCTGGGAATGTGTTAAAGTAACCCCATTTGGAGAGCAATCCGATCTAAACTTGACCCTGTACTGGGTCTGCAAGCCGCCTTTTCACCAACATTTGCATCTTGGGTGATGTAGGGCAAATCCTGACAGGTTCTCGAAGAAAACACATGTCCCTGATATCCCTCTGTGCTAAGAAAATCATATTACGTCATTGGGTGGATCAACAAATCCCCACATACACAGAGTGGCACAAAGAAATTTTGTTTGCTTTGCAGGCGGAATACTTCATAGCAAATATGTCCAAAAACAATAGCAAATACCAGAAGATTTGGGCACCCCTGCATACTTTACTATCTACTTAGTATGGAGCAGCTACCTCCTGGACTTAATATAGCGAGTTCAATATCAAATAAATGCTGGGCCTAGTCTTTTGCCTCCCTATTCTGGTTGTCTCTCTTACTCGACCGGATTGTTTCCTTCCTTCTTTCTTTCCTCGTTGGAAGAGAATTCTCCCAATCAATATATTGTAGTAGGCAAGGGGTGGGGAGGGACTGAGGTGGGACAAGGTGTCATTAATTACCTGTGTTGTTACCTGGTTGTAAACATTAGATAGCCTGGCGATTAAGCCTATGTTAACTCAGTTGGAATGATTAGATTTGTGAGTTGTGCTAGGCTCATGTTCGCATCTCAACATGTAAAGGGGATGTACATTGCCAGGACTTCCCCTATGGTTACGTAGGGATTTGAATGTGTGAGATGTGCTGTATACCAATCTCTGAATGTACACGCTCTGTTGAAAAGCCAATAAAGCATATTCAATATGGAAAAAAAAAAATGCAGGGCCCACTAGACCAAAAGGGCCCCCACTTGCCCACCAGTGTTTTTTGTTCAGATCCTCCCACCACTTTTATTCTCTTTTTCTGTTTGTTCTGTTTTATTTCTATCTCTATACCTTTATCTTCCTTACTTTGACCTAATTGTAACTTTTTATCTAATTGTCTTTTTCTGTACTTCTATGCTGTTCTGTTTCCCTTTTGTATCTCTTGGCTCTCTGTCTGCTCTTGCTACTGTATTTTTTCCATATTAACCAATTTTTACACAGGTGTGACAGGCTGCTGACTCCTACCATCAGATAAGTATTATTCTGTGTCTAACCTGTCCTATCCTGTCTATTTACTCCCTGAGATCTACAGAGCCTTTGTGGCCTCTTTCCTATATTTTATTTTACATGTCTGACCGACATCGTCCCTTCAAGACCCTACCTCTGGTTCCCTAGTACCTAGGTAAGAGATCCTCTACTTAGTATCTGTTCTTAGTGAGTAAAATGTAATGGTGTGGCTTCTTCCTTCTGGCCTCAAGCAAGTCCAAGTTTAGTGCTCTAATTCTCGTCCTCGCTGGATCTGTGCTGCAGGCCATGAATCATTTTTGTTACTCTATGCTTCACCGTCTCCAGCCTGTCACTGTCCTTTATTGAGGGCTCCAGAACTGGGCACAGTACTTCATGTGTGGCCTTACCAGTGATCTGTAGAGAGGTAGTAACACTTCCTTTCTGTTGCCGTCAAATCCCCTCCCAATACACTCCATTGTCCTGGGTAAATACAATGTTATAATGGGTCATAGCAGGATTCCTATGAAAATGAGATATTGCATCTCACTTGGGCTATCCTGGTAAAATATCTTTTAAGAATGGGTAAAACCAGGACTCCAGAGAAAACAAGGTATTACATTTTAGTCATGCTTCATCACAGTGCATCATGATATTGCATCCTCATGCCTAGCCAGTCTTAAGAATAGCATGGGGGGGTGGATCAGAAGTAGACCGTGATCAAACAACTGGTACAACAACCCACAAGAGACAGGGCTATCCTAGATCTAGTACTGACTAACAGGGAAAGGATCGCAGATCTCCAGGTAGAAGGTCACCTGGGTGCCAGTGACCATCACATGGTATGGTTCAATTTGGCCACTAGAACAAAATCATCCCATTCCAAGGCAAAAATATGGGACTTCAGAGGAGCTGACTTTGATAAGATAGCCAACAGAGTTAAGCTAGCCCTGGCAAAAAAAAATACAGGTGAGGGGTACAGGCAAAGTGGGCAAGCATTAAGATGCAATACTTGAAGCAACATACCATTGTGTTAGTGAGAAAAGAAGTGCAAAGAAGAAGGAAACCACTTTGGTTCTCAAACACAGTAGCAGAAAAGGTCAGAGCCAAAAGGCTGGCCTTCAGGAAATATAAGGGAACGCAGCAGGATGAAGATAGGGAGTCATACCAAACTTCCCTAAGGGAAGCAGGGAAGGCAGCAAGGCAGGCAAAGGCCAAAACCTAGGAAACACTAGCATGAACAGTAAAAGAAAGTGACAAGACTTTCTATAGATACATTAGTGAAATTGGGAAAGTCCAGAGGGGTATTGCTAAGATCAAAGGGGATAAGGGGGCACGTGAGGAGGAGGACCATGAAAAAGCATCTATCCTAAATAGACACTTCTGCTCAGTATTTACTGAAGAGAATGTAGGACAGGGCCCACAGCTCAGCACCAAGGACACAAGGGGGAGGGAGGTGTGCACTAGTGCATTAGTCCCTGATGGCATACATCCCAGGGTACAAAAGGAGCTAAGGGTGGAACAAGAAGAGCCATTATCAAAACTGTTTAGTGAGTCTCTGAGCACAGGAGAGGTCCCAGAAGACTGGAGAAGGGCTCATGTGATCCCGCTCCACAAGAGTGGTAGCAGGGAGGACGCAGGGAACTACAGACCAGTCAGTCTTACCTCAGTTGTGGGCAAGATTATGGAGACACTCCTTAAGGAAAGAATAGTGCAACACCTGGAATCCATAGGAGCACAGAATCCAAGACAGCATGGGTTTACAAAAGGAAGGGTCCTGTCAAACTAATCTCATATATTTCCTTGACTGGGTAACCAGAGTGGTGGACCAAGGGGGAGCAGTTGATGTTGCCTACCTTGACTTCAGCAAAGCTTTCGATACTGTTCCACATAAAAGATTGATTAATAAGCTGGGTAGGCTTGGGGTGGGTCAGACATTGGTCAACTGGGTAGCAAACTGGTTGACGGGCAGAAAACAGAGAGTGGTGATAAACAGTATACAGTCAGAAGAGATGCAAGTCACAAGTGGGGTATCTCAGAGATCAGTCCTGGGGCCAGTCCTCTTCAATATCTTCATCAGTGACATTGCAGATGGACTGGAGGGTAAGGTTTGTCTGTTTGCAGATGACACCAAGATCTGCAGCAGAGTAGATGATCCAGATGGGGTGGGCAGAATGAGAAGAGATCTGGATAAACTAGCAAAATGGTTGGAAGAGTGGCAACTGTGGTTTAATGCAAAGAAGTGCAAGATCATGCACATAGGAGAGAAACCTAAAAGCCACCTATAGGCTGGGAGGGGAGTTGCTGGCAATCACAAGGGAAGAAAGGGACTTGGGCGTCATCATCACCAATGACCTGAAATCATCCAAGCAGACCACTAAAGCAGTAGGTAAGGCTAGAGGGATGTTGGGATGTATTAGTAGGGGTATCACAAGTCGGAAGAGGGAGGTAATAATCCCTCTTTACAAGACACTGGTTAGGCCCCATCTGGAGTACTGCATGCAGTACTGGAGGCCACACCTTCACAAGGAAATTAACCAAATTGAGGTTGTCCAGACAAGGGCAGCAAAATAATCTGAGGACTGCATCAGAAAACATATGAGGACAGATTAACGGAGCTCAATATGTATACCCTAGAGCAAAGGAGGGAGAGAGGTGATATGATTGAAACATTCAGCACCTTAAGGGCATTAACAAAGTGAAAGAGTCTAACATGTTTCAATATAAGAAAAATAGCAGGACAAGAGGACACAGCATGAGATTAGAGGGAGACCGATTAAGGGGTAATGTGAGGAAGTTCTTTTTCACAGAAAGGGTGGTGGATGTATGGAACGGCCTACCTCAAGAAGTGGTGGATATGAATACAGCGCAGGGCTTCAAACAGGCATGGGATAGGCATAAGGGAGCAATACAGATGAGTATGAATAGATAGGCCATTGACATAGCAAAGGCCAATGGCACATTCGTAAGGTAGAAAAAGAAATGGGCAGACTGGATGGGCCTTGCGGTCCTTATCTGCCGTCAAATTCTGTGTTTCTATGTTTCTATCAAGGAGGGGATAGTGACTGCCATTGAAACCTGCCTTAGACAAAAGGGGAAACATTCCAAAGCCAGGAGACCAAGCTGGTTCAGTGGAGAGGTGAGCCAGGTGGTGAGGGAAAAGAGGGCTGCATACAGAAAGTTTAGGAAATCCCGAAGGGATGAGGAGGAGAGAGAATTCCTGTAGAAAGCTTAGGAGGCTTGTCGGGTAGTCAGGCAGGTCAGGGATAGGAAGGAGCTGCAAACTGCAGAGAGGATCAAGAAAGGGTGAGAAAGCCTTCTTCATCAGTAAAAAGAGGGAGAGGAAGGAGGGCATAGCAATGATATAAAGGGGGGAGAGTGGGTGGAGGGTAGTAAAGAGAAAGCAGAAGTGTTGAAAGAATATGTCTCCTCTGTCTTTACTAAGGAAAAGGATGGAGCAGTGCCGCAAGGGAAGATGAGTGAAGGGACAGGAAAGGAGGAGGGGACATGAATGAAGGCAGGATAACACAAGACAGAGTTAGACAAGCATTTGTCAATACCGAATGTTCACAGCTGGTGTCGCTATTGTACTGGGTTTTGCTTGTACACATTTTTACTATATATTTACCCAGGAAAGAGCAGATGACATGCAATATCTCATTTCCAGTGGTGTCCTGCTTTGACACCTTGTTAGATTGTAATTACGCAGGATAGGGCACCTGAGAGGCAATATTCTATTTTTCAGTGGGCTCCCACATTTTGACCCAAAATGTCCAACAGTCTTCTTATGACCTGACGTTATGATCAAGACAGGTGGAATTTTTAAAATCCCATCTGAAAGGTGATTTCACATGCGTGACTGTGGAAACAAGTTTTGGAGTGGATTTGAAAAATATTGCCTGCCATGTGTCGTGAGCTAGCCAACTGCCAATCATTGTTTGCAATACATATTTCTGTTATATATTGTTTTATGGGATTTCTGTGTGTGCCCATGCCAGTGTTGATTCAAGGCATAAGGGAAAGGCTAGATTTTTTTTAAAGGAGTGACCTTTTAACTCAAAGACCACCTGCTTACCAGGAAGGGAGATTTTCATTCCCAGGTATTTTTGACAGAGATGTGCCAAAAGCCATTTACCTGCCATAAACATGCACTACAGAAGCAGATTGCTTGTGATCTCAGGAACTATTATAAGTATATCACATTTTATGAGGGAACAGGATATATTTTCCAGGAAAGGCCATTCTAGCAGTACTATGTGAAATTCTAACATGACACAGTGAATTAGCTTATAGGATGCTATATTGATACATCAAAGTTTTAACAGTGACTGTCCTGTTACTAGTTAATTATGAAATCAGAATTTATGTTGAAGCTGGGTGACACCACCAAGTGGCCAGGAAATTGTGGGTCATTGGTGGGACAACAAACTGGTTTCCGTATGACTGGAATATTGCTGACACTGCAGTTCAGAAAAAAATAGTTAACCCCCTCAGCACAGACACTCAGGGCCATTTACAAACCAATATGGTGTGCAATACGGGGGCCCCTACCTAAAGAAGGATGGCAACCAACTTCAGGCTGGTCAAAGGAGGGCAACAAAGATGGTTCAGGGTCATAAGGCAGGACATGTAAGGATAGACTGAAAAAACGTAATGTGTTCTAACTGGATGAGACAAGGGAGAGAGGCGACATGATTGAGATCTTCAAGTAACTTAGAAGTAGAACAAGGTGGATATTGGGGACCTTTTTTGTCTTAGTTAAAGTAAAATCACCAGGGGGTACTGCTACTGTATATGATATAGGGGGGAAGATTAAAGAAAGAGGTCAGAAGGCACTTCTTTACAGAGGGAGTGGTTTGGAGATGGAACAAACTCCCAGATGAGGTCGTCACTCAAAAGATAATGTTGGGGGGGTGGGGTGGTTCAAGAGAGGGTGGGATAAGGCAAAGGGGCTGGTCAAGATTGGAGAGATGGGGGTGGGGTCCATTGTAATCTTTGGATCAGGGGCTCCACAATAGAGCAGACTCAACAGACCATAAGGCCTTCTTCTGCTGGCCATTTCATGTTTTTTTTTTTTTTTTTTTTTAGTTCTTTGGTAATCGGGTAAGGCCCACTAATCATTATGATTGAGACTTTTAAATAGTCTAGGAGGGGAGCCTCTTTCAGAAAAGAGTCTGCTCAAAGACAAGGAGTCATGATATGAGGCTGGAGGTAGGTAGATGCAGGGAATGTGAGGAAGTATTTCTTCATGGAAAGCGTGGTGGATGCATGGAATAGCCCCAAAACGGAGGTGGTAAGGGTGCAAATAGGGAATGCATTCAAAAAGGCATGGGATGGACATAAGGGAAACCTAGCAACAATGAGAAAAGGGTAACCAAGGGACACTTAGGGGGTAGGGCATATGGGCAGACTAGATGGGCCAGGCAATCCTCATCTGCTATCAAATTCTATGTATCTATGTAGGCACATGTGCCTGTTTTCAGGGGTGACCCGGGAACACTGTGGAGATTAAGTGACTTGCTCATAGTCACACAGTATGCAAATGGAGGTTGTGGGAATCAAACCCAGGTCTGCAGGGTGTAGCAATCTCATTCACAGCTCATTACTCTAACACCCAGGCTATACTGCCAGCCCCTAGTATTAATGTTCATATCATATCTCTGCTATCCTGGTTAAATACATTGTAAAAATGTTTAAAAGCAGGAGCCCAGTACATTAGACCATCCACTGAAAGTATGCATCTAAGTTGGTCTGTCCTGATAAAACTACACTGTAAAAGAAGGACTCCACTGAAAATGAGATATTGCCACTCAGCCGGGCTATCTTGGCTAGATACAGTGTAAAAATGGATAAAAGCAGTACCCCAACTGAAAGAGAGATATAATATCTCTGCTGTGCTATCCTGGGTAAATGCAGTGTCAAAATGGGTCAAAGAGGGACCACACTGCAAATGAGATATTGCAGTTCAGCTGGGCTATCCTGGATAAGTATACTGTAGAATTGTGTAAAAGCATGACAGAACCCCACTGAAAATATGTTTCATATAAGCTGATCTGTCCTGGAGAAATAAATTGCAAAAACACCCCAATCACTTGTCTTGTAGCTGTCTGGAATATTCCTGATCTTCTAGTGGTGCCCCCGCCCCCCTCCCGAAATGGCATCTGACCCCTTGAACCACCTGCTCAGGACCCTACTCCGACACACACCCGTCACAGTCATGTAAGCCAAACTACAGCAACAGTGATGGCAACCGGCACATCCCTCTGCTCACCACCTTGTCTGTCTGCTGTCTGTCAGTGAGCAATCACGAGGACTGTACAAATAGCTGCTTCTACAGTACTTACATCTGCTCACTGACAGATGGATTTTTACAATACTCATGGGGGGGACACTAGACCACCAGGAATATTCAAGACAGCTACAGGATGGCCACTTGGGAGGGCCGTGCACACGTTAATGAGCCCATAATGGGTGGGCAGATGGTCCATAGTCCCTTGCATGCCCAATGGGCTTGTTAGTAGTTGAATATGGCCCACAACAGCCCTGGTGCTATCTTGTTTTGGCCATGCTATCTCCTTTGGGCTCTTTTGGGCCATATTCAGTCTGGGGCTGTGTTAGCATAGCGCATAATCACTATGTGCTGCACCAACATGGGCCATATTTAGACAGTGCCCTCCAGGTAGAGTGCACTAATTGTCTGGATATTGCCATTGTGCTGGACATGCCCTAAGCACCACACAATGCACATGGCTGTCTCTGAATATGAGGATCTATTCTCCATAGCCTTGTGGAGCCCACAGTCCATGAAACAATTGCTAGTAGAACTAAGAAACGTCTGCCTGAAGCCTCAAGACACCGTTGTTCTAACTTGTAAAAGCATGCAAGCAAACATATCTGGAACTGACAAATGCCTTTTGAAGATGGGAAAGACAATAGTACCAGGCCACGACAGGAGAATTACTCTTGACTGTAAAATTATGTTAAAGAGGTGATGAAAAAGACGCAGCCTGCAATCTAATGCTATTCTATAAATATCTTCCGTTATCGTATCGGGGCCCAGAGATTTATTTGATTTCATAGTAAATATTGCTTTGCCAATATCCTCGAGCAAAATAGAGCATGGAATGGGGTGTTGTGAGCACATTATTATATTCTCTTACTTTTTCTGCAATATCAGGCGTTAATTCTTTCTCATTACTAAAGAAAGGTTTCTGTATTGGTCCTCCCACATCAAGGAGAACATACATTCTTCCACTGAGGTTGTACTGGAATCATGCCCTCTGTCAACCAAGTTCCAAATTGTTTTCATGTTTTTGTAAACTATAGCACCCTTTTAACTCCTATATAATGTATCAGAAGTATTGTCCCTCATTGGGTGTTTGAAAATTCTACCCTTTTAAAATTTTCAAGCACCCAACAGGGGACGATACTTTTTGAGATCAAGATTTGATTTTATGTGACCACGGGGGTTTATATATGGTGACATGTACATGTGGTGCATTTTATACAGGCAAAACAATTAGACCATTTAAACTCATGATAGGGGAACATGTGTATGAGATAGTGAATAAGGATCTGATGAAAATTCTAGTTGCACATGTAAAATTTGCTGACTCAACAAACATAGGAGCACACTTGGATGTATGTAAGTATTGAGAAAGTATCTTTGGGTAGGAGAGGTGGTGATCTAGATAATGTATTGCTGAAAGAAGAAGAAGCTAAATGGATGTACATTTTGGGTGCTTTAAAGAGCACCTTTCGTGCTCTGTTACAGAATAACCCCCCCCCCAAATGCCACAAAGGACCATTATCTGGCTCTCAGTCCAACAGTATAAAAAAATTTGTTTACATGTTGCCATTTACGGGACTGAAGAGATCGTATTTTTGCTCCGAGGAGCCAAGCAGCCAATCCCTTCCGCTTCCTGGTTTAGAGACACGTCCCCACACTGTTCCATATTCTGACATCACAATGTGCTTGCATGGGGGACGCATTCAAAACTAGGGCTGTGCGAATACCTTTTTCCGAATATTCGGTATTCGGTGGCCAAATATTCGGTATTCAGCCAGTAACATAATTAATAAGAACCAGCTCCTTCCCTCCTCTCCCAGCCCATGCAAACAGCAAAACCCCAAGCCCTCCACCCTCTGTCAAAAAAGCATACTCACTCCCTCCCTCCCCCAGCAACCACAAGTTTTTGTTTTTTTTTATAAATGCCCCCGATAAAATAGTAATACAAATTGTGGGTATTGGGTGATCCTGGCTTTACCCGCCTGCTTCCATGGTCGAACTGTAAACTTCTGTGTTCTGTCTGTACTAATTATAAAAAATAATATATCATCACCCCCCACACACACACACTCATAGTACCTGTCCCTGGCACCCACTCACCCAGTTCAGCATCCAGGCAATTATCCAAAGTCAAGCTTAGAAGGTGCCTGGCACAACCCTCCCTCCTCCACACCCGGCTGCTTTCTTGTGAATGAAAGCACTCACACGCTTGCTATAGTAAAATCAGTTGATCACGTGATCAGCTGGTTTTACTATAGCAAGCACACAAACGCTTTCATTCAAGAGAAGGTAGCTGGCCATGGAGGAGGGAGGGTTGTGCCAGGCACCTTCTTAGCCTGACTTTGGATTACTGCCTGGATGCTGGACTGGGTGGGTGCCAGGGACAGGTGCTATGGGTGTGTGTGTGTGTGGGGGGGTCATGATGTATTATTTTTTTTAATTAGTACAGACAGAGCACAGATGTTTACAGATCGACCATGGAAGTGGGCGGGTAGAGACACGGTCACCGGATATCTGCAATTTGTATTATTATTTTATCGGGGTCATTTAACAAAAAAAACAACTTCTGAGGGAGGGAGTATGCTTTTTCGACAAAGGGTGGAGGGCTGGGGTTTTTGTTGTTTGAATGGGCTGGCAGAGGAGGAAGGGGACTATTTTTTTGTCTTTTTTTTTAAACAGTGTTTTCCGAATACCAGAGGAATAGTGAGCTATTCTTTATTCGGAATCCGAATAACGAATAGTGCATTATTCGCGGTATTCAGGAAATAATATTCAGGCTGTGCACAGCCCTACTCAAAACATGCCTATGGAGCGCACACCCCCCCCCCCGTGGAAGCACATTGTGATGCCAGAATATGGAACAGCGTGGGGGCATGTCTCTAAACTGGGAAGTGGAAGGGATCGACTGCTCAGCTCCTCGGACTAAAAATATGATCCCTTCACTCCCAAAAATGACAGCATGTAAAAATGTTTGTTTTTTTTATTATTGGACTCGGAGCCAGGTAAGGCTCCTTCATACCTGTGAGCACTGACACCATGAAAGGTGCTCTTTAAAACTGTAGTATATGGTAACTTACCCTAGTAACGGTGTAGAATGGTTTAGTCCACATCCCCCTGCAGTTTTGGGCTAATGGTATTTCTGGGGTGGAAACTGGGTTTTAGAAACTGCACGAGCAGATTGTAGTAGTAGTTCTGCTGAGGCCTGCTGATCTATTTAATGTATGTTTGTTGAATAAACCTCAGAGCTCTTAGAAGTTACTTATGGTGTCCAGTCATTCCTAAAACCAGCAATCCTGTAAGAAGCAACTAAAGTGAAATATTATATGGTGTCAGAAGTGAACTTGCAGTGCTGCAGTTGCAAGAAAGAAGAAAAGTTTGTGCAGCCAAGAAAAGAAACAAAAGACAGTATTTGTGAGTACCTAAAGCTTACTAAAAGACTGTATAACAAAGTATTTTTGGCAGTATGGAGCAATTTAAGCCACCTCTACCACTATTGTTGACCGGAAATCTTACAGAAAACTGGAGAAGGTGGGCACAGAGATTAAGTCTGTACTTCACAGCCATGGGATTAGATGATAAATCAGAGGAAAGGAAAATTGCAGTCCTGCTATACATGATTGGGGATGAGACCCTTGAGGTGTACAATACCCTCAATATAACGTATGCTGACCCACAAGCTAAAAAAGCAGCTGAGGTTATGGAAGCATTTAAGAATTATTGTTCAAGGCAGGATGGTAATACAGGCCAAAAACCAGACCGCCAGCTACCAACACATGAGACACGTGCACAAAAATCAAACACGTGTGGGAGGTGTGGCAAGGGACATGCGCCAAAGGCTTGTCCAGCGTATGGACAAGAATGTAGTAAATGTGGTGGCCTCAATCATTATGCAAAAATGTGCAGGTCCAAAAAGTCCAACAAACCTCATGAGAAAATGACCAAAGGGGTACAAGCACCAGTTGTGGGCGCTGTAAAAAGGAAACAAGAAATGGTGCGGACACAAATACCAGATGAAGGGTGGTACACTACTTTGAAGATAATGGGACAGCCAGTTAAGTTCAAGTTGGACACTGGGGCTGAAGCCAATATACTGACTAAAGAAGTGATTGCGCAGTTTCCATGCAAGGTACAAATCAAGCCGACCAGTACTATCCTAATGGCATATGGAGGAGCACAAATTAATCCTGAAGGGAAGTGGCTAAAGTGTAAGACACAAGACAGAGGCCAATCTGCAGTTTTATGTCACTAATACATCGGGAGCTTCTCTACTGGGTCAACAGGCATGTGTCATCCTGGATCTGATTCGCAAAGTAAAGGTGCTTAAAACCAAGCCACCAAGCACAAAAGAGGAACTTCTTGCACAATATAAATCAGTGTTTGAAGGCCTAGGAGAATTCCCAGGAGTTTACCACATATATACTGACCCAAATGTTACTCCTGTGATACATGGGTGCAGGAAAGTCCCATATGCAATCACGGACAGACTAAAACAAACACTGGAACAGCTGGAGCAAATTGGGGTGATTAGCAAGGTAAGAAAACCTACAACATGGGTAAATAGCCTTGTAATTACTGAAAAGAAAAATGGTGAGATCAGGGTGTGTTTGGACCCTAGAGACTTAAATAAAGCTATCAGAAGACATCACTTCTCCATCCCCACATTGGAAGATATTCAGAGTAAGCTTGCAGGTAAAAAGTTTTGTACAATTCTAGATGAAAAAGATGGGTACTGGCAGATCAAATTAGATGACGAATCTGCAGACCTAAGTACATTCAACAGTCCATGGGGAAGGTACAAATTTCACAGACTTCCTTTTGGTATATGGTCTGCAAGTGAAGTATTCCAGCAGAGAAATGCTGAACACTTTGGGGACATACCAGGTGTTTTTGTAATAGCTGATGACATGCTTATAGCAGCAGCTACCAAGGAAGAGCATGACAATATTCTGAGAAAAGTAATGGACAGTGCAGTGGAACTCAATGTTAAGTTCAATAGTGACAAAATACAGTATTTGGTGAGTGAGGTGAAATACATGGGGCACATCATAACCGAAAATGGGCTACGGCCTGATGAAGCCAAAGTAGAAGCAATAGCTGAGATGCCCCCACCTGAAGATAAAAAAGCACTACAGAGGCTATTAGGAATGACTCGATACTTGGCGCAGTACATTCCAAATGAAGCAAACCTCACTGCACCACTAAGGCAGCTACTCAAAAAAGATGTCATGTGGCAGTGGCAGCCAGCACAGGAAGAAGCCTTACAAAAGCTGAAAGAGACTATTTCTTGTGCACCAGTATTAAAATTCTTTGATCCAAGAGAGGACATTGAAATCCAAGCAGATGCATCTAAGGACGGACTAGGTGCTTGTCTACTACAAAGAAACAGACCAATAGCTTATGCATCTAGGTCATTGTCCAGTGCTGAAAGAAACTATGCACAGATAGAAAAAGAGTTGCTAGTGATTGTGTTCTCTACAGAAATTTCATCAGTATGTTTATGGAAGGTCAGTGAAAGCACAATCAGATCACAAGCCACTACAGTCCATACTGAACAAACCAATTGGAAAGGCTCCAGCAAGATTGCAGCGGATGCTGTTACAGATACAGAAATATGACATAGAGGTAATATATACTCCAGGAAAAGATATTCTGATTGCAGACACTATATCCAGGGCAGTACCAAGAAAACCAGCAGAGGGAGACATCGATCTAAGTAGTGAAAAGGTCATATACTCAATCCAAGCAACAGAGACACTGCCTGATAGCATGTTAGAGGGGCTAAAACAGGCCACACAGAGGGACAGTGATTTACAGTTGCTTAAAGAAATGCACCTGAAAGGATGGCCTAACAGGAAAAAACAAGTCAGCATCAAACTTCAGCACTATTGGCTCATGAGACACAATATATACATAGAAAATGATCTCATAATGGTGGGTAAAAGAATCATCATACCCAAAGAGCTGAGAACAGATATGCTACAAAGACTTCATGCAGCACATCAAGGAATACAAAGGTCGAGAGCACAAGCCAGAGCTGTGATGTATTGCCAGGCATGAATCGAGAAGTAATGATGGTTGAAGCATGTGGACCTTGTCAGGAACTCTTACCCAGCAACCATAAAGAGTCAATGTCCACATGAAATACCTGGACGTGCCATGGTTAAAGCTTGGTGCAGACATTTTGACTTTAGGGACACTCCTACTTAATAGTAGTGGACTATTTTTCAAAATACCTGAGGTTCTCAGAATGCCTGACAAGGCAGCAGCTACAGTTATTGCAAAATTGAAAGCTGTATTTGCAAGACATGGAATTCCAAAAGAAATGGTAGCGGATCATGTAACATTTGCAAGTCATGAAATGAAGCAATTTGCAAAGTTGTGGGAATTCAGAATAACTCATTCCAGCCCAGGATACCCACAATCTAACGGTTTAGCTGAAAGAATGATCCAGACAGTAAAAAAAATCTTTCTGAAGTCTATGCAAGGTCAGACCGATCCACATCTCGCATTGCTCAGTCTTAGAAATACACCAGTCACAGGACTGAACTGTACACCTTCTCAATTGTTAATGGGCAGGATGTTGAGGACAACATTACCAGCAAGTGCAAGGGCACTGCGACCTGAAATACCAAAGGATGCACATAAATGTCTGAAAAGACTACAGAAAAGACAGAAACAGTATTATGACAGGAATGCAGCTCCACTTACTCCATTCAGAGAAGGGGAAAGGGTATGCATAGAGACTTCTAGTGGGTGGCAACCTGCTACAGTAGAAAGAATCCGTGATGAGCCAAGATCCTATAGTGTGATTACACCTGCAGGACAGCGATACTGCAGGAACAGGAGACACCTGAGGAGAGACCGAACAGTTGCTTTGGAGGCTGAAAAGCAACAGGCAGAAGAGTCAACTGAATCCGTATTGTCAGAAACAGTGGAATCCAGGGACAACAGCCAGGAACAGGACACTTGTCAAAAGTATGAGCAACCTGAGATGGAACCTGTTGTTTTCGATGACGCTTTGCCAGAAAGTCCTGAGGCTGTGCCCAGTGTGCAGTCTACTCGAATGACCAGAAGAGGGCGTTTGCTTAAAGTTCCTGAGAGGTTCAGAGATTTTGTTATGACTTAAGTCAGTGGTAAAGACTTATTTCAACAAAGCTCAGTACCAGTGACTTTAGACCCTAACTCATCACAAAGTAAGACTCAAGCATTATGTTAATAGTGCTTGGTAATTATTTGTCATTGATATGCAAACCGAAATCAAGGTAATTGCTTTCTTTTACTAGAAGGGGAGATGTAGTATATGGTAACTTACCCTAGTAACAGTGTAGAATGGTTTGTTCACATCCCCCTGCAGTTTTGGGCTAATGGTATGTCTGGGGTGGAAACTGGGTTTTAGAAACTGCACGAGCAGATTGTAGTAGTGGTTCTGCTGAGGCCTGCTGATCTATCTAATGTATGTTTGTTGAATAAACCTCAGAGCTGTTAGAAGTTACTTATGGTGTCCAGTCATTCCTAAAACCAGCAATCCTGTAAGAAGCAACTAAAGTGAAATATTATAAAAACCACCAGGCTGAAATGGATACTTTGAAATTAAGCCATTTCTATAACTGTCTACTGTACTAACTGCTGCATCTTTAGGGGTTTTAGTTCCACCTTTGTACTTAAAGGATATTGTGATATACTGTATATAATTATTATATATATTGATTTTGTGGTTCTCTCTTTTATTAGTGTGTATGGCACCTCCAATGCAAATACTGGTCACATGGAGTCAGTATACAGCATTGGATGTTTGTGAGCTACAAATATGTGGTGAAATAAACTAAGATTTCAAATGGACATTAATTATATACATTTTAAATGGACTAATGTTTGAATCCAAAATGATGTTGCAGAATATATACCATTGATAACATCCTATCTAATAATTTATGACTGCTTTTTGAAGAAATCTGTAGCTGAGACTATATAATTTTTAAACTCCTTCACTATTTTTTTCTATTTATTTATAGGTATTAGGGTTAATGAAGTTCAGCTGTATTATGTCTCTACGTTGTTATGACATCATTTCTCCGAGACTATGTAAGAAGTGCTATTCATGAGAAGCCTCACCCTTGATAAAGCACCCATAGAGGTGTGAAACGGCATTGGGAGGCTTTGTAGCCACTGTTTTAAGGGGGTTGTATTCCTACTTTTTATATCTATGTTCTTGTTTTTGTAATTATGTGCTATATGTTGTTTGATCAAGTAAACTCCAGAATTTACTGCTAATATATAGTAGTAGGAGTGAGTCCTTGTGGCCGGTTTGGGATGTAAGTGCGGGATATTTTGTTCTGCATTGTCTACTTTTTTCCTTATGCACTACAGTGTCTTGGGGCAATCCTTGTTGTTTTGCTGGCTTCCTTTTCTACTGCCCTTGCTTGCAGTAACTGCTTTACTTCCAGCTGTAACAGAATTCTTTCTGTTGGTGTGTGAGCTGGAAAGTTTATTGTTCTCTACAGTTTGGGTAACCTTAGGAATTGCAGGGACAGCTGCTGATCTACTACTAGGATCCACTTGTCTTTGGTGATTTTTTCCCCCATTTCTGAAAGTAGTGGGTCAGCTTTCCTCCCACTGGCTATGGCTGACTAGTGACCTGGGCAAAACTGTCAGGGGTTTTGTTTTGGCTGTAGCTTAGGGGGCTGGATTTGCAGCACACCTTGTGGTCCATCTTCCCCGACCCTTATAGTACCTTTTTTGTGGCCGATACCCGTAGCCAGTGTAGGGTCTGTGGGAGTAACCTCTGCCGCTCCTTCCATAAGGCCTGTAGGAAGCAAAGGCCTTTTTCTTCTCAGTGGAGTTTCTGTAAGTGGCACTGTACTTATCCACTGTTTTCATATGTGGTCTGTTTTGTTATCAAATAAGGAGTTTCCCTCAGAAGAAAAATCAGTGACTTTCATCAGGGTGTCAAAGCCTCAAGTCCACAAGGTGAAGCACTGGGGCTCAGTGCCATGCCTTCATGGAATAAAGGTTGGATTTTATTATTTTTGAATTCCTGTGTATTCTTGCTGAGTGCCGCCATGTTTGTGTTTATTTTGTTCTTAGACCAGTGTTGTCTGGCACCCTCTTATTCGAGAGTGCATGGTGGAGTGTTGTATATCCTGAGTAAGGATTGTGGCCCGTAGCCAGGCAAATCAGGCTCACTCGTCCATCCGCCCCCTAACTCAGCTCACCGGGAACCTGCTGCGACTATAATTAATTGTCAAGGCTCACTCTGCAGCTCACTCGCCCAACCACCCCCAACAACTCAACTCTCCAGGAGCCTGCTGCTGCTATAATTAATTGTCAAGGCTCACTCGCCCATCCACCCCCCCAACTCAGCTCACCAGGAGCCTGCTGCTGCTATAATTAATTGTCAAGGCTCACTCAGCGGCTCCCTCACCCATCCACCCCCTGAGTCAGCTCACCAGGAGCCTGCTGCTGCTATAATTAATTGTCAAGGCTCACTCTGCAGCTCACTCGCCCATCCACCCCCCTGACTCAGCTCACCAGGAGCCCGCTGCTGCTATAATTAATTATCAAAGCTCACTCGATGGCTTACTCATCCATCTGCTCCACAACTCAGCTCACCGGGAGCCTGCTGCTGTTATAATTAATTGTCAAAGCTCACTTGTCCATCTGCTCTCCCCCCCCCCCCAACTCAACTCACTGGGAGCCTGCTGCTGCTATAATTAATTGTCAAGGCTCACTCGGTGGCTTATTCATCCCTCTGCCCCCCCAACTCAGTGCACCGGGAGCCTGCTGCTGCTATAATTAATTGTCAAGATAACTAGCTGAAGTACTCCTGTGTTTGTCAGAGGGACGTAACTGTTTGTTATTTGCTGCTTAAATTAGTCTGTATATCCCTGTACTTTTGCCAGTTTGTGCTGTGTACCTTAATTGGAACTGTGCTGTGTTAACTATTTAATTTACTTGGAACAGTGCTGTGTGACTCTTGAATTACTGTGTTTTTGCCTTCTCTCTATCTGAACTTGGCATCCTGTTCCCAGCATCCTCTCCTGCCTCCCCCGCTGACTCATCTTGCTTCCCGCCCTGACCTTTCCCCTTTCTTTTGTGTTACCTGACCCTTTAGTCCCCCTATACTCACTGCACTGCATTCCTTTCATTGCAGGCTCACTTGAGTGCTCACTCATCCATCTGCCCCCTGACTCAGCTCACTGGAAGCCTACTGCTGCTATAATTAATTGTCAAGGTAACTAGCTGAAGTGCTTCTGTGTTTACCCATCACCGCTTACACGGCAACTGCCCTGCCCACTCTCCCACCTTAGCTGGGCATTTACCTTATAGGAGCCTGTGTCATGTGACTGACCACGTGTAACCCTTAGCCAATTTCCTATCTCCCCAAGGTACCACTAGCAGGTTATTCTGGGCGTCCACTAGAGGTCTCTACTGTGTTCTACTTATCCTCTTCACCACCTTCTGTCAGCCTCTCGCAATTTCCTTTGCTACTAACAACTCTTTCCCCTCCTTCAGATTTCTCTTCCCTGCCTCCAATCACCTAGCTCTCCTTGCCTTCTTATCCTTTTCCTCTCCTTGGTGACACTCTTAACACGTGTTACTCTCCCTTACTTTTACAGGATGTCCTATCTCACTGCCGGACTGCTAACCCTTTGTTCGTTAGTGGTTCTTGACTCCCTCATCTTCTTATCAGTGACCTCCTCCTATACTGATGTTGCTAGCTTTGAAGACTTTACATTCTCTAACCTTCTGGCATCTGCAACTCCACCTCCTTCCCCAATCTTGGGCTTCTGCCTCAAACCACTGCGCAGTCTCCTTAAGTACTTCCTTAGAATGAAATATACCTTCCCCAGATGTGTGTCTCATGCTTTTGCAGTTGTCACTCTATGGGTAACAGCTATTTCTCTGTCACTCTCAGGTGACATTGAGTCAAACCCTGGCCCCGCTGCCCCTCACAATATAACTCCACAGGCTTTCTCCCACCCTCTGACCCAGTCATTTGGACTAAGAGTTGCCCACCTAAACATATGCAGCCTACTAGCTAATCATGTTGAGCTCGATGCCTGGGCCCATGTAAATAAACCTGATATACTTGTGATCTCTGAATCATGGTGGAAGCCTTCTGTCCCAGATTCCTTATGCTCACTTGCGAGCTATAATATGCTACGTGCTGACCGTCCTCCCCCCAAAAGAGGTAGCGGTCTGGTACTGTATTACAGTTCTCAACTTAACCTCTCCCTTCTGCCTTGCAACCCACTGAAATCATGTGAGGTTCTGCATTCAGTACTACTCTGTGTGACACTAAGGAACTCCACATAGTATGTGTCTATATAACCCCCAAAAATGGCAAACAAGGCCTCGAGGAACTTATTCATCTTTTACCATCAGTAGTAAAGAAAAACAAATTGATTTGGCTAGATGATTTCAACCTTGACTGGCTAGGCCCCTACTCCTCTAACCTCGCCTCCACCGTCAGCAAGGCTAACCTATTGCAACTTATTTTGTCACCCACAAGGCTCTCTCATAGTGGATCTAGCCGCACACTTATTGACTGGATACTCACCAACAGAAAGGACAGCATTTCCTCTGCTGGGGTTATGGCTGACTCAATCAGTGACCACACTCCTGTTTACTGTGTCTGGGCTTCCTCCCCTCCCTTCTGCCCTCCTAAAATTATATCTTTATCCAACTTTTCTGCCTTTGACCCAAACGCGTTTTTACATGACTTAAGGCTGGTTGACTGGTCTCATCTCTTTACTACAAGTGACATCAACCTAGCCACCGACTACTTCACCAAGACCCTACTCTTCCTCCAAAGGAAACACATTCTATTCACTAGACGTAGGGTCAGGAACACTGCCACCAAATGGTTAAACCGGCCCCTTCTACAGTTGCTCAGACAGAGGGACAAGTTATGGATCAAATGGAGATCCTCCCTTCTTCCTGCAGACTTCATTGCGTATCGCACTTTGTGGAACGCCTGCAAGAAAGAGATTCATGTCACTAAAAGCAACTACTATAGAGAACTTCTCTGTGCCTCAGCCAGTGATCCTAAGAGCTATTGGTCGCAAATTAACAAGATCCTCGGGAACTATAGATCTCAAGCCCCTTGTGACATGCTTATAAACAATGCCAACTGCGACAACCCTACCACAATCGCTAATGCCTTTAACTCCTTATTTACTATGCTTCCAAGCATCTTGCCATCTCTGCCCCACTCCTTGACAACTCCCTCTGCTGTTCCCCATGACGTTCCGCTCACCCTGGCGCTTACCCTATTCGCCAGGCCGGATATTCTGCGGTTACTAAAAACCATCCCCCTCTCATAGCAGTGCTGGTCCTGATGGACTCAAGCCCAGGATCCTTAGACTAGCTGCATCATTTCTTGTTATCCCTCTCACAAGGCTTTTTAACCTGTCTGTTAGCTCCTCCACTGTGCCCTCTGTATGGAAATATGCCAGGACTATCCCTGTATTTTAAAAAGGTGACCTGAAGATTTTATCCAACTACCACCCCACTGCATTATTACCCACTCTCAGCAAGCTACTTGAAAAACTTCTCCATCGTCAGGTGTCCAACCATCTACTCAAATTTAATCTTCAGTCTCCTGCCCAGCATGGTTTCAGGGCCAGTCACAGCACCACTACTGCCCTCACTCAGCTTACCAGTGAGGTTAAGTCAAGTATGGACAATGGCCTACTTACTGGTGCGGTTGTTATCAACCTAATAAGGCATTCAACTTGGTACATCACCCTCTGCTTCTACAAAAGCTAAAAGTGTTAGGTGCCTCCCGGGCTGCCTTATCCTGGTTTACTAGCTATCTTCACAGTCGGTCTCAATACGTCTCTTACTGTAAGGTCCCCTCCTCCTCCTCCTCTGCCTCTATTACCTGTGGTGTTCCCCAATCCCCAATACTCCATACTCGGCCCCCTGAACTTCTCCTTATTTATTAATGCCCTTCTTGCCCATCCCTCACACTGTCGGACCCTTCTGTATGACAATGATCTGGTACTCTGTGCTGCTTCCAGGTCCACTGACATCTTTAACAATCCCCTCTCCCCTGCTCTTCAACAAATCCAGTCCTGCCTCACCTCAAATCACCTAGTCCTTAACGTCTCCAAAACCCAGGCGATCCTCTTTGGGTCCCTTAGAAAATCCTGTACCAAGTCCCCAGAGTTACAGGTCTTATGCTTTGATGGTTCTGTTGTCACTGTTACTAACTCTTTTAAAAACCTTGGGGTCACACTTGACCCTTCCTTGGACATCTCTGTTCATATACATGACATCTGTAGGTCGGTTAACTCCAAGATTGGGGTGGCCTACCTGGTTCGCCACTCCCTTACCCCTGCTGCCAGGATCTCTGTTGCCCGAGGTGTTTCGCTCCCAGGACTAAGCTATTCTCTTCCAGTCTTCTCCCAGTCAAATGCAGGTGTTCTCCAGAAGTGGGACACTGCCTATAATAATATATGCAGGTTTGCTCTGTCTGCTTCTTGCCTCACTCATTATTGTAAGCTATACTCCAGCCTGCAATGGCTATTCTCCTCCTCCATGGGATCTTATTCCCTTGGGTGCTTCATAGACTCCATCACTCATTATTCCTGTCCTGCCTCCTTAGCATCTATTCTCACACCTGTGGTCAGCACTTGACATTTGAGGTCAGCTACTTCTGCCCTGCTCTGTGTCCTGCACTGCTCTACCAAGATGGGTGAACAAGTGTTTTCCCACTTTGCCCCAAAACTATGGAATTCCCTACCTCCTCAAATCCAGAGCTCCAAATCACACACCGTTTTCAAGAATGCCCTGTTTTCTCACCTAAACACACTTGACTCTTGCAGCTGACTTAGATACTTTAACTTGTATGCCTTAAAGAAATCTGTCTTGTATTTTCTTGTACCAGTGTTCTCTATGGTAGTATCCTACAACTCAGTTAGTGCCAGTGGCTCAACAGGTAGCACACTCACCTCTGAGGCCAGGAGATCAGAAGACTGTGGGTTCTAGCCCCACTCCAGGCACTGGGGTTAATATCCTGACACTGCAGTGCAGCATGAGGGGGGTGCTGCACTCCTGAGGTGCCATCTTTCAGATGAGATGTTAAAATCAAGGTCCCATCTGCCTGTTCTGGTGGTAGTTCAGGTGGATGTTAAAGATCCCATGGCACTTCTCGAAAAGGGTAGGGGAATTTCCTCAGTGCCCTGGCCAAATTTCCTCCCATTCACTAAAAATACCACCAACAGCTTAATCTGGTTCAAGGTCAGTTAACGTTCATCTGTATAACCCTGCCCCAACCCCCGGTCATGCCTGAAAATAGGCAAGAATTTGTCCAGTGCACTTACCCAGTCGAAAAAAACTAAAATAAGCTCTGCTCTATACAATTGTATTTCCCTGCGTGGATACTTCAGTTCTGCTCTGTACTGTTGTTCATCCCTGCTTGGATACGTGTATATTATTTCTTGCTATTGCCTATTGTGGCTTATGTAATCTGTATTCTCCCAGGTCATGCCTGAAAATAGGCAGGTCCTTACCTAGTGCACTTACCTGGTTACCAATATCCAATAAATAAACCTCCTCAGTGCCACTGCAGAAGTCAAGACTCTTGATGCAGAGTCATTGGTATCTACAGTCATGTGGATCTGGTATTTAGTGTCATCCAGGGCAGACTTTGTTGTTGCTGCCAGATCATGTGCCACTTCACCATCTGCTTTATTGCTCAGAGCCAGGACTGCATTCCACAGTGCTTCTGGTACTGACATTGTATAGGTGAAATAAGCTGTCTGTCTTCGAAGCAGGGAAGGTGTTGTGTACACCTTTTTGGAGGGTATCCAGTTTCCTGGAATCCTTTATCAGGGAGCTGTGTAGAGAGAGAGAGAGAGAGGTACCTTGGCATTCTCACAAGCAGCCTCCTGTACCACTCCTTCATGATCAGGGTGGGCATAAAAGTATTCTACCCTGCTTGTCCACCTGATACTTTTTCTCTGTTTTCCTATCAATGCCAGCTGCTGAGGTAGGTGCTGGCATGAATTTTAAAGGTGGATTTTTAAGGGACTTGTGAATGAAGACCATTAGCCCCATCTTGTCCATGAACTCTCACTTCCTCCTCTATTTCATGAGAGGGGATTCTGAGGGTATCAGTCATTTGCTTGATGAAACAGGAGCAAACCGTATAGTCATCAGTGATCTAGGAGGGGGACCAGACTCTTAATCAGGGGAGCCATCAGGTTCTATAGGTTCACCATCCTCCTCTTCATAATAATTGTCTCCCTCTGATAGAGGATGCTACTGTGGAACGGGAGCCTGGGGAGAGGATCAGACACATTACATTTCCCATAGCATGGAAGGCTTGGAAAAACTGCCACACCTTTGTCATGTCCTCTGTTGAGGACATTTGATTTTGTTCCACTGCTATTGCCTTTGCAGGAGTGGCAGGGATATGTTTTTCTTTCTGTTTTTTTCTTTGCAGGCATCGGTTCCAGTACCTGCCATGAGTCTCTTTTGTTTATATTGCCATCAGTGGAATCAGGGTTCCCCCTTTCAGACCCCTGGGTATCTTTACCATCTTCTCCATGCCTTGCAGGTGGCTGCACAGCTTTATACTTCTTATATATCCCCTTTGACAAGGACTGCTGCTTATGAGAAGAAACCTCTGATGCGAGCTTTCTACCATAATTGGGAGCTCCTTCTGAGCCGTTATTGTGCTTTGGTGACATAGAGGCAGACTGAGAAGCCATTACTTCTCTTTTTATAGCCCCTTTCATTTGGGTTTTAGTGCAAAACCTTTTAAAAAGTTTACAATTTTTTAAATCGTGATCTTGCCCCAGGCACTTCAAACAAAGCCCATAGCTGTCTGCCTTACCCAGGAGCTTAAAACAAGAGGCACAAATTGTGGTTTTGTTAAATTTAATATGCTTTTATGCCCCCTTTCACCAACTGGCACTCTATCAGCCCTGACATTTCACCCAACCTTGTTACTGACCATCCTCAGGACATGTTCCCCACCTGAATGACCCCCTTCCTGGGGAAGGGCCACTGGAGGCCAGCTTAACTCCTCTGGTGCAGTTTAAGTTTTGGTTCTGGAGTAGAAGCCTGGTCAGTGGTGCAGGGCCTGTTGCATGCAGCATCCTGCATGGTTGGGGTGTTTCATTTTTCTCCCCACCTTGGACATCACATGGGCCCTGGACTGACACATAGTTGCATGCATGCATGCTGCGCACATCAGGGCAGTGAAGTCCCCCTCCTTCGATCTGCTGGCTCCTCTTGCACCATCACCTGTGGTTACCCAGGGGCAGTAGTGCAGCAGAGGTCAGGCTCCCTCCCTCTTCCAAGAAGGTGAGCGTCCATTGGGGCACTCCACCATCCTCCCTCACCTGGTCCTCCGACAACTTGGGCTCATTTCCGAACCCAGGTCAATGGAGTTGGAAGCGGTAGTGCTGCCACTGTATCAGTGGTCTGGCCCTAAGAGGTACAGTTTTTCACACCTGTGGGCCCTGTCTTTTTTGGCTTATCAGTCATGCCATACACAGACAGAACCTAATGTCTCAGCATTCGACTCCTAGTCTGAAAAGTGGTAGGAATAAGATAGTTGTTTAATAAAAAAAAATACCCATGCTGCCTTTTTGTTTTGTTTTGTTCTAAACATAGAATTTGGTAGGTTCCCTTAGGCGGGAACCACGTGATAAAACAGCTTTCTCCAGTTCTTAGGAACTGGAGAAATCGCTAAAATTGGCAAACTATAAATAGAAACACCCTGACACAGAGTATTTGAGTAATGAACAGTTATGCACCATAACAGTAGATCTTCTAGAGAATCTCCCCATTGGGCTACACCATTGGAACTGTAAGCCGTAAGCATCAGGACCACAGGAAAACTTTTGCTAGCTGAGGGTCACCCACGATACAGGCACCTATATAACTATGGGTGGGCCCACTGTTCCTTAGTTCCCTAACAGAGATAAGCTTAGATGGCTTCTTACCGTGAAGAACCAGAAGACCACACCAGCACCAGTCACAGAAGGAGAGTACGGGACTGGAAATATAGTAAACATAAGGAACTTATGGACGCCTCCAAAACAGGTAGTGGACAAACCTGCCAGCTTATACTTTACGGGGAAGGGAATGTGTGCACTATGGCCCAATGGAGGAGAGTCTCTCAAAGATCTACTAGTATGATCAGTAACTGTTCTGTCTTCATTAAGCATATCTCCTCCATTGGGTCACACCTTTGGAACGAGTCCCAGGCAGTATACAAGGTACTCAGAGAGGATGGCAAAGTCTGATATGACATCAGGACAGAAGGCCTTGCAACACTGCAAGACCAAAGCCACCACATCTACAAGAGACGATGTCTAAACTGTAGTGCTTAATGAAAGTATGCACAGTGCTTCATTTGACAGCAGCACATCAGTTGCAGATGCATTCTGAAAACAAGCTACAGAATTGGCCATTCCTTACCATACTTCATAAAACAAAACTCAATGCAGTTTGTCAGTCATTTGGACAGGCACTGCTAAAACACAGGGGCATCCTCTTTCCCAGGGACAAACAAAACAAAAAGCTGAGAGGACTTTCTGCAGTCCTTACTGTAGTCAAGGCAGAAAGAAAACCAGGTTACTCACTTGTAACAGTAGATCTTCCACAGAGTGGTCTCCTGCAATAGGTAATACACTTGGGTTGTCGCTATAGGGTGCTGTGGCACACGGCAGCTCTTCTAGCAGTCTTTTCCAGGGGCCGCCCACACATGACATCAGCTTTCTGTTTCCTATATAAGTGTGGGTGGTTCCTGGTATCCTCAGTTCATTTTCCCGCTGTCTTCAGCTCGCATGCAGCAGCTAGAGCAACTTCTGAACAGCAGTCATCAACGAGAAACAACATAGAAGATTCTACAAACAAGAAATTGTCTCTCATGGAGACCCAGGGGGTCATCCCAAGAGCTCCTCATCTATTGATTCTACATCACTGGCACAAATAGAGCAGTAGTACCCCTCCTCAACCTCTGTGCTTCCCTTGCTCATCGACGGCCACCAACCATCGACGATACATCCATATTCTCGTTGACAATGCATCTATATTCTCGTCAGTGGCCACCAACCGTCGATGATGCATCCATATTCTCATAGACAGCCACCAACTGTCGATGATGCATCCATATTCTGCCTACTTATAGACGGGAAGTTTTCACTCCCTCATCAACGGCGCTTCCAGCACTTTAACGTGCAGTCCATAAATAACCCTTTCTGGGTTCTGTCGACGGCACAGAGCGGGAGAAACCCTCCTCAACCTCTGTGCCTCGCCGCTCATCGATGACCACTGCTCCAGGTGTCCCTCCGTCGACGACACGACCTCACACTGCCTCTTCATCGACAGTGCTATGCAGCACATTAACGGCAGTTCAAAATGAACCTTATATGGGTTGAACTGACGCTCTGTCGACTGGGCTTCTTCTCCTGATGACTCCTTCAAATATACATTATAATTCTTCTTCCTCTGTGGGCCCATCGACAACAGCCCACATTCCTTAGGGGAACCAATGACTTATGCCATGTTTACTGCCCCTCCACCTTCCTAGGTGGATACTCACAGGGGTCAGGCTGACAGAGATCGGGACCCTGGTTTTTACCACCCAGGGGCAAGACCTGCTCAGGCTACTTGTCCAATCCCTCACTCCTACCTACCGCCCCTCCTTCTCATACAGAACTGGACAATCTTACTTCAAGGGGGAGCTCTTGCAGCAGGCTATTTCTATTAGGACTATTGCCGCAGGTCTTAGGACCCACCGGAAAAAACTTAGCTAGCAGTATCCAGCGGGCACCACCCCCTGATGTTGACTCCGCCCTGACGTCGGTCATGCTACAAAAGGGGGTGGACCTCGGCTCCACCTCAGTTCTTTCCCACCGCAATTTGCTCATGTTGGGCAGTTCTTAGTGATTTTTCACAGCAGTTCCAGCAAAGTTTTCTGTTTTTTTCAATTGAATTTATAGCGTTTTTTCTCTGCATTCACTCCTTTCTGCAGTTCGTTCTCTCCTTTCATCTTCACTACCGTCGCATGTCGTCACCGTTGTTGGTCTCCTCTGGTCCCAAGAAGACGAAGTGCACCTGTGGCCACCAGATTCCATCCAAGGACAGCCATGACCAGTGTGTCTTCTGCCTGGGACCAGACCATGACCTCAAGACCTGCAAGATTTGTCAAGACTTTACTAGCAGGATGAGGATTAGATGCCTGAAGGCCTTGAAAGCCCACCTGCTTGAACAAGGGATGGATGTCCTGAAATCTTCCTCTGGGGATAAGGGTAAAAGCCAGGAGAAGTCACAAAAGTCCTGCGACAAGGACTGTAGGTGGTCACATCACCACTCAAGATCCTGCTCTCCCCACAGGAAGGCCTCTTCCTCCGGCTCGGGCGGGTACGACCGCTCCAGGCATTCTAGGCATGGAGAGAAATTTAGGCCTGAAGCTCCTGCCAAAACACTGGCATCGGTCCCATCGGGAGCTGCTCCTACTTCTAAGCTGTCTAAGTCAAAGGCCACGCCGCTGCGCATGTCCTGTGCCCCGGCAGAGTCAACTAAAGCCTCTTCCTTGGCACAAGCCTTTGCCCTGCCAAAGAAGGCCCTGACTACGGCTTCACTGGATTCCTGTAAGCTGCCTGGTAAGGACCAGGACCCCAAGGCTAAGGTCCCATCTGGGTCCCGCCCTCCTAAGTCGGTCACGCGGATCCGACCACAGCTAAAACACCAGTGCCAGTCAAGGGCCTGTGGCTGACGGGGCTACTGTTGTGATGGTGCTGGTCAAGGTACCGACGCCCACCCCTAGGGCCTCTGCTTCAAAGGGCTCATCCTCGGGTTCCTCCCCGCGAGCCCTTCCGGAGCCCCCAGCTTCTCTGATCCCCCAACAGGGGGCGGCGGCATCTCATTTCAGTAAGGAGGAGCCGGGAGAACTTTTCTCATTTTGGTGGAGCCAGGTTCACAAAGACACTCCTCCACCTCAACCGGCACCGGTTCCAGACCTACCAGACAACCAGGAGCCTGGGGGTTTGCCCATCGGCTCACTGGCCAAAACCCTTGAGGACCAGCGCGCATCCTCCATACCTCACTCCCCCTTGGCTAAACATACTCGGTCACTGTCTGGAGATCGTAGATGGCACCAGTCGAGGTCAGTCAGCCGTCGTCGTCGGTCTAAGCCCAGGAGCAGATCCCGCAGCTGCTGCAGGTCTTCCTCTAGGCGGGCTCACTCCCGTAGCTGATGCCAGTCCCATGATGGGCATTGGTACCCACTCCATCGTCAGTCTAGGAGCCGTCGGTCTCAGGACCATCATCGGTCTAGGAGTCACCAACGTTCTATAGAGGGTAGTCCCTGTAAACGTAGTTCGGACACCTCAAGGAGCAGGTCTTCCTCCTCTTCCTGTTCATTTTCAGGAGTTGGGGGATCTCTTGATGATAGGGATGTACCCTGTTCGCCTCCAGACGCTCCCACCTTCATGGACATCATGAGGCATATCCAGGCCACCAACGAATGGGAGACAGAGGACCTGGATCCGGAACGCTGAAGACTGGCTTGTTACCTGAGGCAGAAGGAGCCCAAACCCCTTGTGGTGCCTCCTCTGGTCGACACCTTCCAAGACCTTACCAGGACAACTTGGAAGCGTCCAGATTCAGTCCCGGCTGTTCCCAAGAAGTCGGATAGGCTATACAGGGCCCCAAGGGATGAGTCTTTTCTGGTGGAAAACCCTCAGATGAATTCCACAGTGATAACGGCTGCTCATGACAAGTCAAAGCAGCCAAATCATCTAAGCTCCCAGCCTCCTGACCAGGAGTCCCGTTTCTTGGACCAGGTGGGCCAGAAAGTCTATTCTGCTTCCACCTGCTCTATCTGTTCCCTTTTTTTAATGATTTTTTTATTAATTTTCATACATATGTAATCAACAAATATGATATCATAATACAGAAACAATTCCTACTAATCTACCCTCCCCACCCTACTGACCACAAAAAACAACCAATAACCCACATGCTATTCTGAATAATACAACACAGTATAAAACAGTTTAATCAAATGTCTCAATTAATATTACTACATCTATACCACTGCCAGCAAAATTCACCTGATATTAAAGCAATTTCCAGTATTGTTATCCATTACCTTTTCCTTCTCAATAAAAAGGGTCTCAAAATACACCTAGTTCTATAGCTTTTTGTATTGGCAACCATTTTTGATTATACTTTTTTAATTGATTTTTTGGTATACTAACACCCTCTTTCTAGGTTCATAGTCTCCAGGAAAAGGTTTCTCCATAATTGTATTGATAGTACTTCAGCATCCTTCCACATCCTAGTTATACATCTTTTAACCATCATAAATGCAGTATGAGCCACAGCTCTCCTATTTAGGGGAATAGATTAAAATACCAAAACATTTAATAAATAGATTTCTGCTGTAATCTTAGATTTTTATCCAAGGATCTGTTCAAAATTCCAATCACCCTTTTCCAAATATAATGAATATATGGACATAATACCAAAACATGAGTTGCATTTGCCACTTCTCCACAGCCCCTATTACATAACGGGGAAATGGATATCTCAAATTTATTTAATAAATAAGGTGAATAATAAATCCTATGTATTACATAAAATTGTATCTGATTTAATCTATTACTTAATGCACTATTCCAAGTATTACATATTTTATCCCATTGTTTATCTGTTATGGAAATATTCAAATCTCTCTCCTACTTATTTTTTAACACTGTATCCACATTGTTCCTATTACCTTTAAATGTTGCATATCATTTTGAGATCAATTTCTTCCTATCTCTTGCCTCAATCAAACTATCCAGCATTTGGTTTTCTAACATCAAATTTCCCTTTCTAGTTATTTCTGTTAATACACTTCTAATCTGTGAATATGAATAAAACATATTCTTATGAATACCGTATTCTTCCTGTAATTGGAAAAAGGATTTTATATTTCCTCCCACATAGAGGTCTCCGATATTCACTATCCCCCCTATTGTTCTATCTTTTTAATATTGGTGTATCAAAATACTGATGGAACTTATTATGATACAGAGGTGTGGTTCCACAGATCTTATTTCTCCCCCCATTACACTCAAAACTTTATGCCAAACTTTAATAGTATGGCTAAAGAAAATATTACTACCTTGTTTCTCACTCCTTTTGATAGACAATATACTGTATAGCAGGTTATATTGGCGCCCAATATATTTAGCGGTTGCTGTACCTGTAGTTACGGTCTGGTGCACTACTGTAATTAGCCTCGCATTGACACTAAGCAGTGGCTGATTTGAATCTGATGTTTTACTTAATGCCTGTCTCCTCTGACCGCGCACCTACAGTATTTCCCCTGTCTGAAAGGTACTGTACTTACAGGAGGATGTCACTCTTCAAGTGGATACAATCATCCCAGTCCTCACAAGTGAAACGTAAATATCCTATGGATGCCAGTACTGTCTCAGGGTCAGAGCCTGCTGAGTGCTCTGGAGTGGAGCACACTGTCACAGAGTTTGTTGCTCGCGAACTCGCAAAACATCAGCTGGAACCTCAGCTGGGGCAGCAACTCCACCTGTGAAGAAAAAATGCACTGGCTACACAATTTACGAACTGGAGATCTGGTACAAGTTCGGGAAATATGCCGTAGAGAACGGGGTTATGGCGGCAGTGCGACATTATAATGCCACAACAGGTTGCACGATAAATGAGAGTTCCATCAGGAACTTTAAAGCAGACTACTTGGCACAGCTCAGAAAAACACCAGACCCTAGTTCCATGTCTTCTGTCCTCCCTACAAAAACCCGAGGGTGTCCAACTCACCTGCAAAGTGAGCTGGAAGAACAGCTAAAATCTATAGTTAAAAAGTTTACGACTAGAAGGTGCAGTTGTAAATGCTGGGGTTATTCTTACAATAGCTATAGGAATAGTGAAGGCTAACAGTCCACAGCTAGTGACCGAAAATGGTGGTCATCTAACCCTTAGTAGCAAATGGGCCTGGGGGTTTCTAAACCGCATTGGCTACAGCAAAAGAAAAGGCACCAAGGCAGGCGAAAGAAGCCGATAGATTTTGAAAATCTAGGCCGCTTTTCTTTCACGTATAGCCACTGCTTGTGCCCAAGAGCTGATCCCACCACAGTTGGTCATAAACTTGGATGAAACAGGGGTCAATATGATTCCTGTTTCTGAATGGACGATGGAGGCTACAGGGTCAAAACAGGTACAGGTGACTGGATTAGGGGACAAGAGACAAATTTCAGTTGTCCTCGCCTGTTGCCTTGATGGTGATTTACTCCCTCCACAACTCATCTATAAGGGCAATACTGCTGTGTCACACCCAAAGCATACATTTCCCAATGAGTAGAGTATAACTCATTCTGACGATCACTGGGCCAATGAAGTCACGACCATTGATTTCATTGATACTGTGTTAGTACCCTACATCAAGCGCATCACTGCAGAGCTGTCATTGCCCAGAGAGCAGAAGTCCTTACTTGTTTTAGACCTGTATCAAGCACACACTACTGAAAATCTGCTCCTGCACTTGGAAGAGTTAAACATTATTCCAGTCTATGTTCTGGCATCTTGCACTGACTCTACAGCCTCTGGATGTCAGTGTAAATAAAATTTTCAAGGACCTACTCAAGAAACAATTCACCAACTGGTATGCATGCATTGTGTCGGAGAGGTTGGTAGCAGGAGGCAGTGACAGTTTAACATCCGATCTCCGACTGCTAAACCTAAAAGAACACCACACTCGGTGGATGGAGACTGCGATCACATCTTTGCAAGGAAGACGAGCAGACATCATATGAGGATTTCATGAGGCTGGTATACTTGACACCCACCACGACTGCCTGAGTGAGTACAGTATTTTTACATTATTGTGTTCAGATGATGGTGGCAGGTAAGAGCAAACGCTAAGCTTTCTGCTTCTTTCAGATACAGTACCACAAGGTGAAGCAGGAGCCGAAAGAAGCAGATGCCGAAAATAGGACATCCCGCACTAGTAACATAAGTGCACTGCATCTGCATCTAAATGGACATTTGGCTCTTTTTTTTTCCTTTGGTGTTTTTTTTTTATATTTTTATCACATTTAATTAAATTGAATTAAATAAATACACGCATTACCGAATTAACGTGCTTTGTAGTTCTTTTAGCTCATGTAGATGCAGTACCTGGCTGGATAGCTGAGTAACGTAGTAGATCGTTATGACTAGAATATTAGCGGTCTGTTAAATTTAGCGCATGTTAATGGGTCCGCTAATAGCGCTAAATTTATCGGACCGCTAATATAACCTACTATACAGTATGCAAAAGCTTAGTTGAAGTAGGATTTTGAAGCCCAAAAAATACCCACAAAGGAGGCTCCTTAGCCAAAATTCTTTTAAAGGTTCTAACATTGCTGCCCAATGATATTGTTGAAAATTAGGTAGTTTGAGACCCAGCTGGAAATATTCCTTAGTCAATTTATTTTTACTTATTCTAGCCTTACCCCTTTTCCATAGAAACTTGACAATAATCTGATCCAGTCTCTTAAAAATATCACTCGGGTTCGTTAATGGAATTGCTTGAAATACATGTAACATTCTTGGTGGTACATTCATCATTACTAACTGTACTCATCCCAATAAAGATAAGGGAAGAGCTTCCCATTTTTGTAGGTCCATCTGCACGTTCTCCATCAGAGGTCTTAAATTAATATCTATTAATTTATTCCATTTATTAGTTATATGTATTCCCAAATATATCAAACTCTCCCTTTTTACGGTTGTGGGGAAATTCGTAATATCAATATTTCTTTTATCTGGATGTACAAATAATGCTTCCGATTTTTCCCAATTAACTGAGTATCCTGAATATTTACCATACTCCTTTATTATTTGCATTATGATGGTCATTTCCTGTTCAGGGTTTTTAAGATAGAGCAGTATATCATCTGCGAATGATGAAAGTTTTAATATACCATTTTCTTTACAACAGAATCCTTCTATTCCTTTATGATTTCTAATAACATTAGCAAGAGGTTCTATAATTAATGCAAACAACAAAGGTGATAATGGACACCCCTGCCTAGTATCTCTAAAAAGAGGAACTGCAGAGCAAGTCATACCATTTGTCGTAATTTTTGCCCTTGGTGATGAGTATATAGCTTTAATCCATCCTAAATATGTAGGTCCCACATTAGCTTGTCTAAGAATTTCAAAAAGATATGGCCATTCGACCCTATCAAAGGCCTTCTCTGCGTCCAGGGACACCACCACATCATTTACTTCTTTAGCACTGTACAAATAATTTAATGCATTTCTAATATTATTATGACCCCTTCTTCCCTTGACGAAGCCCATCTGATCCTTTTTAATCAGATTCGGCAGGATTCTTTCAAGTCTTTTCACTAATATTTTTGCGTAGATCTTGTAGTCTGCGTTTAAAAGTGATATTGGACAATAAGAGCCATACAATGTCTTATCCTTACCTTTCTTGGGAATAACAATAATCAGGGCTTCGGCAAAGGAAGAAGGAAGTCTTCCCTGAAACCCATTATAAAGTTTAACTAATCTAGGACTAATTTCTTTGATAAAGGTTTTATAAAAATCTATTCCAATCCCGTCCAGTCCTAGAGTTTTCCCTGGTTTTAATTCTCTAATAGCATTTACTACCTCTTGATTTGATATATATTGATCCAGAAATCTTTGTTCTTCTAAACCAATATGTGGAATATCTATAAAATTCTTATGAGGTATACCTTGATTTCCTTGTGATGTATATAACTTTTTATAATATTCAAATTCTAAGTTTGTCTCTTTCTCAGAGTCAAGTATGTAACCATTCTTTCTTAACTCTTGAATATGCCTCTCACTTTTTTCTTTTTGTGTCATATATGCCAGTAATTTCCCCCCTCTATCTATATTCGAATAATTTTTAGCTCTAGAAAATAGCATTAATCTTTCCATTTTTTCATTATATATAAGATTATACTCGGTTTTAGGTTTCTCCAACTTTTTCAAATACAAATTAGAATGTGAATGTAATGTCTGAATTATCTTTATATCATTTTCCAACTGTTCCATTCTTACTTTTTGTTGTTTTTATGTTTGCTTGCACGCATGTGCAAGAAACATAGTGCCATCATCGGAGATTTCAGAGGTGTGTCACCTCCTCCTCCAATTCAGGCAGCGAGCTGGCAGGCGCAGCCCCTGTAAGCCAATGCATTTTGGAGCTGTCTATGACACGCCCAAAATGCAGTGGCATACAGTTGAAAGGGGAGCTACGCTTGAGTAAGCAGCGATAAGAAGTTGCCTCGCGCGAGCCCCCCAGCCGCAGACGTGGCACGCCTCGGATGTGGCGTGAGTAGCCGACGGTGCCCAATCCCGCCGGGCTGCGCTGGATCGCCTCCTCTTCCCAGATTTGGTGCCACGCTGATTCCACCCAGCGTGGCAATCAATGATTTTGCCGACGGGGTGCCCAGTCCCCATCGGCTGAACGCCCCCATGTTTGTGCCACGCTGGGAGCCCATCCCAGCGTGGCAAACGGTCTAATAGGTTTTTTGCCGACGGGTGCCTAATCTCTCGTCGGCTGAACGCCTCTCAAAGTCATGTTCCACGCTGGAGCCCACCAGCGTGGGCAAGTGGTCCCACGCCTTTTTTTTCCTGTAAAACAAAATCGTCCCACGGCGTGTCTCCCGAGCCCTCCCACATCCCGCACCCACCCATTGGCGCACTCCAGCCTTCCCACACCCCTCACCCATATTACCTCCGGACTCGTGATGATTCTTTCGTGGATCGGGAACACGCCTGCACTTTCAAAGGCGATCGTGAACTGAGGAAATGCCGTAAGCTGCATAATGGGCTAGATAGAGAGGTTCAACTTTATTGTATATCTCAGGTGAGGAGATCACCAATATGGGTTTTTTGGGACCCCTTCATGAATGATGTCACTGTCATGGCGCTATCGACTCGGCGGGTGATTTCGCCGAGTGACTCGCGCATGACTGCGAAATCACCCTTCTGACTGAATACCGCCATGACGGTGACATAATTTATGAGAAAATGAAACTCCATGTTGAAAATTTGGTGCCAAAATTCAAAAATGACTGTTTGATTTGCTGCATGCTATGCAGTTCCCACGCAGGCTCGTAAGTTCGCTGGAATTTCAATATTTTCACTCCAGATTTTCAACATTGCCATTTCACCACACCATCTTATGAGTAGTACAGCTGTCATTTTCATCTCACCTAAAATTTGTTTCACTTTGTAGCTTAGATCGTAGTCGGTAAAGCAAATCAATGTACGGACAAATTAAGAAAATCACAGTGACACTGTTCATGAGCAGAGGTCTTGAAATGGCTATTTTGAAAAATTTGGGAGAAAAAATCCTAAAATGACTGTTTTATCGGAAGCGCTATGCCAGTTCCTACGCACGCTCATAGGTTTCCTGAATTTTCAATATTTCCACTCCAGATTTCAACATTGCCATTTTTCCACACCTTCTATGAGCAGTACAGCTGTCATTTTCATCTCACCCAAAGCGTGTTTCTGCCCATGTAGGCACAATAGGCGCAGTCGTGCGAACTCAGTGTATATGGACACTTGAGGAAATCACAGTGTCACTGTTCATGAGCAGAGATCTTAAAATGGCAATGTTGAAATTTGGTAACAGAATTCCAAAATGACTGTTTTCACGAGTGTTGCTTGCACAGTTCCCACCACACTCGTAGGTTTGCAAATCTTCAATATTTCCACTCCAGATTTCCAACATTGCCATTTTCCACACCTCCTTATGAGCAGTACAGCTGTCATTTTCATCATCCTGCCCAAACGCGGTTTCCCATGTAGAGCACAATGGTGCAGTCGTGTGCAAGTTCAATGTATGGGACATATTAACAAAACCACAGTGACACTGTTCATGAGCAGAGGTCTTAAAATGGCTATGTTGAAAACTTGTGAAAAATGCCTAGAAATGACTTTTATGAGCGTATGTACAGTTCCTATGCATGCTCGTAAGTTTGCAAATTTAATATTTTCACTCTAGATTTTCAACATGTCCATTTTATTAAAATTCCTTATGAACAGTACAGCTGCAATTATTATATGTCACCCAAAATGTGTTATCGCACATGTAGCGCACAATGGTGCTGTTGGTGTGCGAAAGCAATGTTTAGGATAGATTAAGAAAATCACAGTTACACTGTTCATGAGCAGAGGTCTTAAATGGCTATGTTGAAAATTTGCGACAAAAGTCCATAAAATGACTGTGTTACGAGTGAGCATTGTGCAGTTTCCACGCATCCTCGTTAGTTCATGACTTTGTAATATTTTCAGTCCAGATTTTCACTAGTGGCATTTTCAACACTTCCTTATGAACAGTACAGCTGCCATTTTCACAACATGGCAGTGTGTTTCCACACTTTCAGTGCAGAATCGCTGGTCGCTGTCGGAAATCATTGTTCGCACAGATAAAGAAAAATCACAGTGACACTGTTCATGATCAGAGGCACCAAAATGCCTGAGTTGACAATCTGCTATAAAATATCCCCAACCTACTTATATAACGGTGTGCGTTGCACAGTTTCTATATGCAGGACTTCACCCATTTTTTAAATATTTTTACCACACATTTGCAACATAGCCATTTTTACACCTCCCCATGACAGAGTACAGCTGTCATTTTTACAGCCTGTTCGAATATTTTTGCACCTGTGGTGCTAAACCTCGTAGTCACTGTGCATACAGCTTTTGGCTACCAAACTGATATTCCCCTGTTCATGAGGTGGGGTCACAAAACAAACATGTTGAAAATTTGGAGTTAAAATACCAACGAATGCCTGAGGTATTAGGCTTTTCAACTAAATCGCCCAACCCTATAGAGAGTGATGGGAATCTAGGGTGTGACTTGGGATTCTTGCCTGTGATGCTCATACCATTCCACACCTGCAGTCACTGAGAGGCATCGAGGTATGCCTTGGACTCTTCGCCCCAAACTTCACCCCATTCTCTATATTGCACCCATCTCACCGTGATTTCCTAATGAAATGATAGACAAGGGCCAAAGACCCCAAGGAACACGTGGACACTTGTCAGTCTCTGCAGAGTGGGGTGTGGTGAAATGGCGTGGCCGTTATGCCTGACGACCCAAATGCACACCCCTATGCCTGTCACTCTCTGCAGGGTGGTGGTGGGGTTGGTTTCAGTTCAATACTTCACTGCCATTCCTATTACGCAGCTCTGTAACTTCTACACTACCACTGCCAATGCCAGTAAGCAAACATTCGGCATTGACAAATGCTTGTTTCCTTTTGATTGCATACGAGATAGTAACCGCCCTTACAAATGCCTTATACGCATCCCGCAGTGTTTCATTTGAAACTTCTGGGTCCACATTACATATAAAATAATTCTGGGATTCTTCTTTCATTTTACTTACATAAGGCTCTTCTTTTAACAATATTGGATCTAATCTCCAGTGCTTACTTGTGGTGATGTCCCTGGACGCTATTATAAGGCAAAGTGGGGCATGATCCGATATAAGTATTGGTTTATATTCCACATCCCTAACATTCTTCACCAATACTTGGGATCCCACAAACATATCTATCCGAGAATAGGTTTTATATCTAGCAGAAAAATGAGAATATTCTTTATTACCAGGGTAAATATTTCTCCAAACATCTACCAAACTGAGGTGGTCCATCCTATACCGTACATTCTTCACATCCGGGCCCTTATACTCCCTTTTAACTGCTGGTGTGTCCAGTTGTTGATGGAAAATCAAATTAAAATCTCCACCTATTAAATATGGTTGCAGGTACTCTGTTAATTTTGTAAAAAATTCCCCTAGTGTTATTTTCACCTCTTCACTTGGTAAATATAATGAAGCTATTGTTAAATAATTACTCTTTATCTTTATTTTAGCTATTGCAAATCAACCTTTTCCATCAACATATTGTTCACCAATACTAATATTTGAACATCTCCTAATCAGGATGGAAACCCTTCTTGATTTAGCAGTAAATAGGGAATGTATTGCTTGGTCTCCCCACATCCTACTCACCTTAACCACCTCTTTCTCAATTAAATGAGTCTCTTGTAAACATACCATATCCTGATTGTTTTTTTTGATGTAATTAAATATCTTTTTCCTTTTTGTAGGATTGCTAAATCCATTAATGTTCCACGACATTACTTTTATATGATCCTCCATTATTTTTTTATTATTTTGCACCTCCAATCTGGTTGTGGTATATTTAAACTTATGAAAAAATGCATTCTTATTGAGACAAAAAAGCTCTTTTTTTTCATTTAATTCTGTCTTCCCTGAACATAAAGCATAGCATGATTTAACAGTTTTTGATTTCATCTGGTCAGCATTCCCTAGTATCTCCCCCAAAAAGATAATACTATAATTAGTCTCGGTATAACAACAATCCCCGTCATTCAAAATTGAATGCTCCATTGAAGGGCACTGCCAGCCAGCAGTACTCCTCAATACCCCTTCCATAACTAGTGCTACAAGAATGAAGCCCTGTTACCTCGGTGCAAGCCAACATCGCATCCACCCCCTCAGCAAAAATCATGCCTAAAAAAGAAGGATTAAAAAAAGGGAAACAAACAAGAAATTTCCATAATCTTCAAAATGATTTTTCATTCTAGCCCCAGTCCTTAGGAACAGCTTCTCCCTTCTCATTATCTTCACTTGAGGGAGAGTCCTGAGTGGTCATCTTTTCCGTGTTCTCACTCTCCTTATCCATATTCTGCCACTCTTCATCTTTCCCTCACTCTTGATCATTTACTTCAGCACTTACAGTCTCATTTCGATCTTGTTTACTTAAGCTTTGTTCTGAAGATTTTTTCAGTATGTTTCTTGCAAATTATTTTTAATTTTTATACCCAAGATTTCCTTAGCAAATAGCTCAGCTGATTCTATGGATTCAAAACTGTTAAATTTCCCTTGAAATGCTATCCTTAAAATATTAGGAAAGCTGTGTTGAAATCTAATGTGCTTTTCCCAAAGTACCTCTTTGAGTGGGTTGAACATCTTTCTCTTTTTATATAATTCTGGCCGTAAGTTTGGAAACACCAGTAGCTGTTTTTCATTAATAGTAAGTTGATTTCTTCGGGTATATGTTAAGACCTTTTCCTTGTCTTGATATCTTAAAAAACGTACAATTATTATCCTAGGAAATCTCTGTAGTTGGTTATTATTTGGTTTAAATCCTGGTATTCAATGGACTCTATCCAGCTCAGTTCTGTAGCTATCAGAAATGTCATCTTTAATGACATTATTCAACCATTCCTCAAATGTTCTATGCATATTTTGTCCTTCCCAACCCTCTGGTACATTTAGAAATGTTAAACTGTTTCTCTGTGAGTGCCATTCTAAATTGTCAATTTTTTGTTTAATTTCTTTAAGTTCTTTATTATGCTCCATTAATTTGGGTTCTATTTGTGACAAAAAATCTTCCACATCTGAAATTCTGTTTTCCATTTCTGTTATTCTATTGTTGATTTCTTTAATTCCCTCCTTTGTTTCCACTATTTCTGATCTTATTTCATCCATTTTTACTTGTATACCTTTAAATCCTTGCTTAATTTCTTCCAGTAAGTTTTGGCATTGATCTTCCACTTTTAAGTTGACTTGTTCTTTTACTTGCTTGTCCATATCACTGCTTTTTATTTTTTCCTTGCCATTTGGGATAGCTCTAGGCTGCTCACCATGAACATATGAAAATTCAAAATCAGCAGGTATTTGAAATAAAATTGACGCTTCATCATTTTGTTGTGGAACACCTTGGATTTTTTTTACTTGGACCTTATCTGTGTCCTTATTAACTTCACTATCCGCCATATTTCCCTTCTCTGAATTAATCTGTTCCACATCTTCATTAAGTTCTTCCATGTCCTCCAAATTTATTTTTTTGGCCCACAAATCCTGTACTCTTTCACCTTTAGTTAATATAGCGGTTTTTCTCATTGTACTTATTTTTGTTTTATATTTTGGGTTTTCTACCTCCAGATCAAGTTTGTTTTTACTTCTATCCCCTGATTTCCTAACATAGTCCTTCAGGTCAGTTGTTTCCTTCTTACTTATAGTGAACTTTCACCTTTAAATCTCTCACTTTCAATGCCCATGCAGTCCCCTTTTGTACCACCTTACAGAGCTTTTAGATAGTGATTTTTCACATTTGCAAATGTTCCACCTGCAGCATCCAATTCCTTTCACTCCCCCCCAGCCAGGGAGGGAAAGCGGTACCACCACTTGCAATCTCCAGAAAATCCACTTGAATTTTCCCCTCATGCCAGTTTTCCAGTGCTTCTATAAGTTAAATAAATCTCAATGCCTTTTTTTTGGTGCTCACACAGTCCCCTTTAAGTAGCCTTCAATCTTAATAGCAAAACATCCATGTTACAAGATTACAAAATTTGAATTAAGTGCAGCTTTTTTATTTGCTCACACAGTCCCCACTGTACTGTCTTACAGAGCTTGACGTGTAAAAATTGTTTTCATTAGCACTTTGCCAAATTAAGGAGGTTTTCTTCATATTTTACAAGTACTCACTCACTTCTGCTTACTTTGAGAGCCATTTCCAACAAATTTAATCAGTCCTGCCATTTATAAGTTGATAAATTTCAGTGCTATATATTTTTTTTTTGAAAGTCACTTTTGGTGCTCACGTAGTCCCCGACTTACAGAGCTTTCATGAGAGAGAGTTCTTCCCTTCAAACAGAGTATCCATGTTACGATGTTACAAGATTTGCATTTTCTTGTGCAGCTTTTAGTTTGCTCACGCAGTCTCCACTGTATTGCCTTACAGAGCTTATTAGACCCTCACTTGCGTTTTCCAAACAAGTTAAAATACGTTTAATTCAATCAGTGGCATAAAAAAAAAATTTGAACTTACTTGTGCAGCTTTTATTTTGCTCACGCAGTCCCCACTGTACCGTCTTACAGAGCTTAACATGTGAAAAATGATTTCCTGACCACTTTACCAAATTGAGGGGTTTTCTTCATAATTAGCAAGTACTGAATCACTTTTGCTTACTTCAGGAGCCATTTCCAGCAGCTTTAATCGACCCTGCCATTCCAAGTTTCACCAATTTACAGCAATGACCAGGGCAACCCTCCAGAAACAATTTTGCTAAACTCCCTACTTCCAGCATGTAAGAGCACAGGGAAACACAGCGCCATTACACACCCTCAAAGGTCCCCTTGTAGCAGGTAAGACGCTAAGTCTTTTTCCCCTTTCCTCCTTGAAAGTTTCAAATTTTTAAACACAGACCTTTAGGCTGAACCTTCATCGAGTAAGCTTCCAGCATCCTAATTTGTGTTTCAATCTCACAATGCTGCTACTCACAGAGTTTGTTCTTCATTCCAACTGCCTCTCTCGTTACCGTTTTGAACTATAACTTCTGGACCATCAACAGTTTTTCTCGCAGCATAGATCTTGTTTTAGGCATGGATTTTAGCTTATATTAAACAAATAAATAACGCTGGTAGTGGATACGAGTTGCCCACTGCACCAGGCTCTCCTCACTCCACTCTAACAGGCGCCATCTTGCTCCATCACCCCTCCACCCGTTCCCTTAATTTCCTCACGCATATGGTCCAGTACCAAAATGCACTCTGAGAGAAGGGACAGGAGTTGGTCAGTGCCTTGCCAGATTCCGCACAAAAGACAGAACTTCTGGATGTCTTGAAATTGGACTCGGATGTAGGCACACATGTTCTGCATGCCTCGTATGACACTGTGGATACGGCAGCTAGGGCGGCAGCATCAGGGGTCTGCCTTTGCTGCCATGCGTGGCTGAGATGCTAAAGCTTTCAGAACAATCTGCAGTCCAGAATCGGGGACATCCCATTCCATGGTTCCATCCACTTTGGGCAGGAGACCGAGGCTTTGATCTCTCATCTCCAGGAGTCAGGCAAGTCTATTTGGTCCATCTGCCAGATGTATAAGGGGGACCAAAGACGCCTCCAGAAGCGGCCATTTCATAAATCCTCAGGCCAACACGCCCGTGGCAACAACCAGGGACAGAGAGGTGGCTTCCAAAGGAAGACCGTCAACCAGCAGCCTGGTGGTGCACCTTCTCGAGGCCCCAAGTCCTCCCACACGTCTCTCCCCACCCCAGCTCTGCCAAATGACTCGTCACTGACCCCCCCTCCTCCGGTAGAGGCTTCAGGGGAGGCAGTAGGGGGTCGCTTCTCCCTCCATCTGGAGGGCTGGAGCTCTATCACATCAGACCAGTGGGTATTAGACATCATAAGGAGAGGTTACACGCTGGAGTTCAACCAGATCCCTCCACAAACGTCACCAAAGTCCTTGTGATACCCTCCTTCTCACATTCCTCTTATAGAAGGAGAAATCAAGGCCCTCTTGCAGAAAAAGGCAATAGAGCCAGTTCCTCTGTGACAGAGGGGAAAGGGATATTACTCCCTTTTTTTCCTGGTTCCAAAGAAGATGCAAGATCTTCAGCCCATCCTGGACCTCAGCTCTCTAAACCATTATAAAGAATATCGAAGGTTCAGGATGGTGGCCCTTCCAGGTCTCATTCCTCTGCTGCATCAGGGAGACTGGCTGTGTTCCCTGGACATGCAAGATGCTTACATGCACATCGGGGTCCTTCCCCCCCACAGTAAGTTTCTGAGGTTCTGCTTCCAGGGGGAGCATTATCAGTTCTGGGTTCTTCTGTTCGGCCTCTCCTTCACTGCTCAAGTCTTCTCCAAATGCATGGCAGCGGTAGCTGTGGCTCTAAGGTGCAGGGGACATTACCTCTTTCCCTCACCTGGATGACTGTCTCTTAGCGGCCCCGTTGAGAGAGCGCCTGCTTTGAGCTCTTGGAGACACTTATACATTGTTCCGAGAGGTGGGATCACCCTGAATCTAGCAAAGTCTTCCCCAGAGCCCAGCCAAAGATTCATCTTTATGGGGTGGTCCTGGATTCAATCCAGGGCATGGCCTGTCTTCCTCGAGAAAGAGGAGATCACCTGAGAGAGGTGGCCAGTTCGGTCCTAGTAACTCTGCAGGTCCCAGCCGGGACCTTCCTCAGACTTCTGGGGCACATGGCGGCGGCCTCCCGGTAGTTCCCTTGGCCCGCCTCCACATGAGGGTCCCATAGTGGATGTTCAGGGTGCAGTGAGACCAGGGCTCCAACGGTCTAGACCACATAGTCTGGATCTCAGAGCCGGTCAGGAGTACCCTACGTTGGTGGTTGGACCCTTTGAATCTTGAAAAAGGAATTCCCTTTCAACAGGAGCCCCCAAGTTGGACTCTGACAACAGATGCATCTGATTTGGGCTGGGGGGTACACCTCGGGGATCACCAGACTCAGGGTGTCTGGACTCTGGAGGAGCACGTCCTTCACATCAATGTTCTGGAAATGCGGGCGGTCCTTAATGCCCTAAGGGCCTTTCAAGAGGACCTCATGCCAGGCTCTCTTCTTGTACAGACAGACAACATGGCAGTTGTCTTTTACATCAACAAGTAAGGGTGAACTCACTCCTAGCCCCTGTGCAGGGAGGCGATGAGAGTCTGGTATTAGGCGCTGGAGTATCACATTTTGCTGTTCACCATCCATGTCCCAGGTGTCCAAAATGACTTGGCAGACAGCCTCAGCAGGTCTCAGTCCAAGGCACATGAGTGGGAGCTGCTACAGTCTGTAACGGACCAGCTGTTTGACACATGGGGTCGTCCAGCCAGCTGTTTGACACAGGGGGAGGAAATGGACAAGGAAATGATAGAAAGTATACTTAGAATGGCAGATAAAGGGGAGATATTGCTGATGGATGATCTGAATATGCCAGATGTTAACTGGAGTGCAGTTGCAGCAGCCACTTCTAAGAGTGGGGTTATTCTAGATGCCCTATGGGGGGCATGCCTTAGACAACTAGTATTGGAACCCACTCGAGAGGGAGCAATCTTAGACCTGGTCCTCTCAAATGGAGATGGAGAGAGGATCACAGATGTAGAAGTGGGTAGCCATCTGGGAACTAGCGACCATCGAACAGTATGGTTCACAATAAACACAGCAATAGAGTCAAGCCATACAAAGGCAAAAGTACTGGACTTAGGAGGGCTGACTTGCCAAAATGGGTGAGTGCCTAAGGAATGCACTAGCAAATGGGCAGGAAGGAGGGTGGAAGAACAATGGGGAATAATAAAACTGCCATCACAGAGGTAACAAGTCTTTGTGTGAAGCAAATAAACAAAACAAAACGATGTAAGAAACCACTATGGTTCTCAAAGGAAGTGGCAGTGAAGGTTCAAGAGAAAAAGAAAGCATTCAGGAAGTACAAGGAATCACAGAAGGAGCAGGACAGAGAACTGTATCAGTTAAAGCAAAAGGAAGCTGGGAAGGCAGTCAGAACAGTAAAGGCCTGAACTGAGGAAAAGATAGTCAACTCAGTTAAGAAGGGGGATAAAACCTTTTTTAGGTACATCACGGAGCGAAGGAAGACTAAGGGAGGGATAATGAGGCTTAATAAAGGGAAGGGGGTGTGCAGAGGGTGACAGTGAAAAGGCAGAGATACTAAACAAATATTTTTGCTCAGTATTTACAAATGAAGAGGGGGAGGTACATAAAACAAACAGTAGAAACACTCTGCATACAGAAGTTGATACCAGCCCATTTATCGAAGAAAGGGTTCTGAAAGAACTCTTAAAACTGAAGGTGGACAAAGCAATGGGGCCTGATGGGATTCATCCCAGAATTTTAAAAGAACTAAGGGTAGAACTAGTGACACCACTGACTACCCTGTTTAACAAATCATAGGAGGATGGGGTGGTACCTGAGGACTGGAGGAGGGCAGATGTGATTCCCCTTCACAAAAGTGGGAGCAGAGCAGAAGCAGGAAACTACAGACCTGTTAGTTTAACCTCAGTGATAGGGAATATGATGGAATCACTTCTGAAGGAAAGAATTGTCGAGTACCTAGAGGCCAGAGGGGCATAGGACCCAAGACAGCATGGATTCACAGCAGGAAGGTCATGCCAGACGAATCTAATAGATTTCTTTGACTGGGTGACCAAAGTAGTAGATCAGGGAGGGGCTGTGGACATGGCCTACCTAGACTTCAGCAAGGCATTTGACTCAGTCCCACACAAAAGATTAATATACAAGTTAGCCAGCCTGGGAGTGGGTCCCAAGATGATAGCCTGGGTAAAGAATTGGCTGGAGAATAGGACACAGAGAGTAATCGTAAATGGAGTCCACTCTGAAGAAAGAGGGGTTACTAGTGGGGTGCCGCAGGGTTCAGTATTAGGACCGGTCCTCTTCAATGTCTTTGTAAGAGACATTGCAGAGGGACTGGAAGGAAAAGTATGTCTCTTTGCAGATGACACAAAGATGTGCAGCAGAGTTGATGCACAAGGTGCGGTGGAAAGGATGAGAAGGGACTTGGCAAGGTTAGAGGAATGGTCAAATGTATGGCAGCTTAGATTTAATGCTAAGAAGTGCAAGGTAATGCACCTGGGAAACAAAAACCCAGGGGAAGAGTACACAGTGGGGGGTGAGACACTAACAACAACAAAAATGGAAAGGGACCTGGGGGTAGTCATATCAGATGACTTAAAGGTGGGCAAGCAATGTGAGAGGGCAGTAAGGAGGGCTGGGGGGGAGACTGGGATGCATAGGGCGAGGCATCATCAGTAGAAAACAGGAAGTTGTTATCCCTCTGTACACACAGCTGGTGAGACCCCATCTGGAGTACTGTGTGCAGTTCTGGAGACCCAATCTCAGCAAGGACATAGACAAGATGGAAGCTGTCCAGAGGAGGGCAACTATAATGGTGCAGGGTCTGCACCGGAAGACATATGAAGAGAGACTAAAGGAGCTTAATATGTATAGCCTCGAGGAAAGGAGGGAGAGGGGGGACATGATAGAAACTTTCAAGTACCTCAAGGGAATCAACAAAGTCCAAGAGGGTAGCATCTTTCAAAAAAAGAGGCATACAAGAACAAGGGGCACAATTTGAAGAGGGGGCAGCTAGAGGTAATGTAAGGAAGTATTTTTTCACAGAGAGGGTTGTGGATGCATGGAGCGGCCTTCCGGAGGAGGTTGTGGAGTCAAAAAGAGTGGTTGAATTCAAGCATGCATGGGACAGCCATAAGGTAATTCTAGGGGTTGGGGGTAGAAAGAAGTAGACTGCTGGTTAACTGGGATCTGCAGCTTATCCATTAGGTAGGGAAATGGGCAGACTGGGTGGGCCAAGTGGTCCTTATCTGCTGTCAAATTCTATGTTTCTATGTCCAGAGCTGGACCTCTTTGCATCTCCACGCAATGCCAAACTGCCAGTTTTCTGCTCGCAAGAGCACGCGCCTGATGTTTTCTGGCCAGATGCATTGTCCCTGTGTTGGGCAGGGAGGTTTCTTTACGCCTTCCCTCCCTTCCCTCTCCTTCGGCGAGTGTTGCTGAAGGTACAGGCCGAGGGGACTTGAATGATTCTGATCACCCCGCTGTGGCCCCAGCAGATTTGGTTCCCACTACTTCAGTGGTTGTCCTCAGAACCTCCAATTCCACTGCCAATATGCTCGCAACTGCTATCCCAGGATCGGGGCAGACTGGTGCATCCAGATCTCCGGTCCCTACACCTTCATGCTTGGCTCCTGCGGACGTAGTCACATCCAGGTATGGGGTCACTTAGGAGGTGGCAGACTTCCTCATTTCTGCGAGGAAGCCCTCAACCTGCCCCACTTGTGCCATGAAGTGGAAGCAATTCTGCCTTTGGGCTTCGTCCCACCATCTAGATCCCCCTTCCTGCCCGGTGAACTCAGCTTTACAAAATCTCCTCTCCTTGTATCAGCAAGGCCTGAGTTATTTGTCCATAAAGGTGCACATGTGGGCCATCTCTGCTTATCATGTCCTGTTCGGAGCCAGGACCCTGGCTCCGTGGACGTGGCCTGCACCTTTTTACAGGACATTCTGCACCTATGGCCTCCCATCAGGGATCCTATCCCTTCCTGGGATCTCCTTTTTGTGCTGGAGAAACTGACTCTTCCCCTCTTTGAACCCACAGCAGAATGTGAGCTTCGTTTCCTTTCCTGGAAGGTTTCTTTTTTAGTTGCTATTACTTCAGCTCAAAGAGTTTCCGAGCTATAGGCCATTGTGTGTAAGGAGCCTTATATTATTTTCCATCGGGAAAGAGTTTCCCTCAGAACGAATCCGAAGTTCTTGCCTAAAGTGGTCTTGGAGTTGACCCTCAACCAGTTGGTTGACCTTCCAGTCTATTTTCCTACCCCTACTAATTGGGGAGAGTCTCTCCTGCACAAATTGGATGTCCACAGGGCACTGAGGTATTGCCTTAAGTGGACAGCGGCACACCGCAAATCAGAGTAATTGTTTGTGGCCTTTGCACCTCAACACCTGGGCAAACCGGTGTCAAAGCAGCCAATTTCCCAATGGCTTGTACACTGCATAGTGTACTGCTATAATAAGTACAACAAACCTTTACCGGGCACGGTAAGAGGTCATTCCACTAGAGGAGTCTCTACCTCCTTCGCCTCCTTGAAAAACGTCTCCCTTTGAGACATCTGTGCAGCTGCTACTTGGAATTCAGTGCACACTTTCATGAGGCATTACAGTCTGGACATTGCTTCCAGGCACCGAGCCAGTTTTGGCCTGGCAGTTCTTTTTTTTTTTTTTATACTTCGTTTATTGGTTTAGTTCTTACATTTTACTTTACAGCTTAAGTTGCTTATTACATCCATATACAGTACTCCAGATAACAATATATATCCTCTTGCTTTCAGCCACCTGAGGTTTATCATACCCATCTTTACAGCTTTTTATAGCCATAGCCATTTCCCTTTTTAGGCAAGTAGCTAAAATCACAGGAAAATAGCTATAACAAACAAAATATAATACACATACGTATACATACATACATAGGGTCTCACGTCTCTACAAAACTCCTTTCATTCTTATACCCTTTTCTAATGTGGGAAAGTTCTGGTAATTCTCCTGGCCATCCAACCCAGAAGCTAGCAAGAGGTACTTTGTACCATTACAGTGTTATTTATTAGGAGGTGAAGGCTACCTCCACAGCCCGGGCCTCTCAGCTTTGCCTGACCTTGTGAGGACCCACCCCCAACCCATCTAAGTCCTCTGGGATTAAAGGGATAAAAAGATAAAAATAAAAAATGGTGGGAGAAAAAGAGGGGGAACCTGACCCTGCGTTAAGAGAGCCAGTTTGTTCTCAATGAGATTAAAGCTGTATCCTATCCTAACCAAATAGTCCAACGGGTCCAGCAATTCACATAGACTGCAGTTCTCCTCTGAATCTTAAATGTTAATTCCTCCATCCTCTGAACCTGCCCCACTATTTCCAACCAATCATCCTTTGTTGGGGGAAGAGGCTGCAACCATCGCCTTGTTATAGACTTTAAAGCTGCTACTATTAAAATTTGCCATAATGTTTGGCATCCCTCCCTTTAATTTCTGCGGGAAATTCTCCCAATATGAGACTCTACGGGCCCAGTTGTCCTTGAATCTGGAAGATCTGCTTAAGCGAGGTGGTCAATATTGACCAAAGTGGAGTGATAGTTGGGCAAGACCAAAAGATGTGTTCGTGGGTGGCTCTGTCCACTCCACACTTCCTCCAGCACTCTGGGGAGGACCCCCTATGTTTTCTAGAGACCACTACTGGTACCCTAAAATATCTAACCCTTACTTTCCACATAAACTCCTTCCAGGTGGGGGAGGAGGAAATCCTCCAGATGTTACCCCAAGTCTTTTTCCCAGGTCCCTTTGGGGATAGATAGATAGGGCCATTTCTTGTTCCCAAGCAATTTTAATATAGCTAGTGCCTACTTTAATGTGTTTAATATTCCTCTTATATAGTTGGGATATGACCCCTTTGGGGTGTTCAGCTTTCCAAATGTCCTCAAAGATATATTCCACAGTCCCCCCGAAACCTGTTCTACGCTCCAGCTTAAATTTTTTTCTAACAAAGCTAACAATTTGGCAGTAGTGCATTCTATCTCTGGGGGAGAGACCAAAAACTCTCTGTGCTACCTCAAAGGATAGTAATACCTTCCCTTCTAATAACTGCCATGGTGCCTGTAACCCTCTTCGAGCTCTTTCCAGAAACCAGGTGTCCCATTGTGCTGGGTCAAATGAGGGATCTGTTGCCCACCAGCCATATCTCCAATGACCTCCATGTTTCCTTTCCCTCCTGGTACCCCTCCTCCACCCCTCCCACATTGTACGAGTTGTGGAACATATCTCCTCTCGTGCTGTTATGAGGTCCACAGGATGGAACAGTACTGCTGGCGGGGGAGACATGCAGCCAACTCTGTCTCCTTCCATATAGCCCTATATGAGGTGTGCCCCCATAACAGAGCTATTCTCAGGTGTGTGGCTTCCCAGTAACCTTCAAGCCACGGAACCCCCAATCCCCCCTCCTCCTTTGGAAAAAAATAAAGTGTGTTGCCTTACTCTTGGTCTTCTGTTTGCCCAAATGAAATTCATTAACATTCTCTGCCATGTTTCCAAATCTTTTCTGGTCACCAAACAGGTGGTGCCTTGAAACAAATACAAAAATCTTGGCAAGACATTTATCTTTACAGCCATCACCCTACTGTGAAGTGAAAGAGGCAGTAAACCCCATCTTTTGAAATCATTTTTTAACTGCTGCACCAAAGGAGAGAAGTTCAGAGTTTTTAGTTGTGCAGGGGAGTTACTAATAATGATCCCCAAATATTTCATTTGGGTAAGATCCCATCTCATAGGATAGGATTCCTTAATTTCCTGGGTGGGGACATATCTAAACCTCAAGACCTCTGTTTTAGCAGTGTTCAACGAATAGCCTGCCATCTCAGAAAACCGAGCCAACCTATCCATTACCCTTCTAAGGGATGTGTCCAGGTCTTCCAGATAAAGGAGAACGTCATCTGCGTAAAGAGATATCCTATACTGACAGCCCGCCAATTCAACCCCCCTGATCTCCTCATCCTTCCTAATGCTCTGAGCCAAGGGTTCAATGTAGAGAGCGAAGAGGAGGGGAGACAGGGGGCACCCCTGTCTCGTCCCCCTCTCCAAACAGAACCCCCTGGTATGATGACCGTTCACTCTTATGTATGCTGTAGGGGATTTGTAGATCTTGGCTATCAGGGTCTGAAAAGCCCCTCCCAACCCAAAGGAAGCAAGGACCTCCTCCAGGAACCTCCAGGACACTTTATCTAAGGCTTTTTCTGCATCAATGCTAACCAATAAAGCCAATTTTTTGGAGCTAACTATGTGATCAATTAGAAGGGATGTTTTCCTCAGATTATCCTGGGCCTGTCGGCCCGGAATAAAACCTGTTTGTTCAAGGCCAATTATCTGGGGTACCAATGTTTGTAGTCTCTTAGTCAAAATTGAGGTAATTAATTTGTAGTCAGTATTTAAAACTGAAATGGGACGGTAGGAGGAACACAGTACAGGGCCTTTGCCGGGCTTAGGTATCACTGAGATTATTGCCTGGGACCAGGAGGGGGGGATCTCACTCTCTTCTCCCTGCAGGAACTGAAATTATTTCCCCAGCAATGGGGAGACCTTCCCACCAAATTGTTTATAAAACTCCCCAGGCAATCCATCAGTCCCCGGGCACTTGAGGGTCTTGAGGTTCTTAATAGCCCTAAGCACCTCCCAATCTTCAATCTGTCTACTCAACCAAGTCGCCTGCTCCTCAGAGACCGAGGGGAGATCTAGCTTCCCTAGGAATTCTTTGATCTGAGCACTCGATGGCTGAACACCTTGCTTATAAAGGTTGGAATAATAAGCCCTAAACGATTCCGCAATGGAATCAGTTTCCTTAGCCAGACAGTTGTCCAAGGGATGCTGTATTGCCTGTATGGTGGCCTTACTTCTCTGTACCCTGAGTCTAGCTGCCAGCAATCTCAAAGACCTGGGTCCTCCTTCATAATATTTCTGTTTAAGAAACAGAAGCTTCTGCTCAACCCCATAATCAAGAATATTCATTAATTTAGCCTTAAGTTGTTTCAGTATTTTGGTCCTGTCTTTGTCTATTTTAATCTTCTGCTGGGCCTCACATTGTGCTATTTGTGATATTAGCTCAGCCTTCTTAGCCTCTCTTTCCCTTTTCCTTCTGCTTGACCATTTTATAAAATCTCCCCTTATAACTGCCTTTATAGTATCCCATAACACAGCTGGGGAGGTCCCTGGGAGATCATTTTCCACCTGTGTTTGTTCCAGAGTTCGGGCAATGGATTCCACCACCTCCTTATCCTGCAACAATGACAGGTTCAATTTCCAAAAGGTGGACCTTCTAAACTCCCCAAATGAAACTGACATAAAAATCGGGGCATGATCAGAGAGCAAGAATTCCCCCACCGAGACCTCCCGGACCTAACCAGCCATTTCCTAGGGAACCTTGAAGTAATCCAGTCTTGTGTATACTTGGTATACCTTTGAGTAAAATGTGTATTCCTTCTTTTTCCCCTCTAGATGGCGCCAGATATCCACATACCCCAGTTCAGATACCAACCTCTTCACTTTTTTGGGTATGCCTTGCTCTTTTTTTTGTGTTTGTAAAGTGGAGTCCAATGCCGTATTGAAAATTAAATTTAAGTCCCCTCCCCAAATTACCTCTCCCTGTGCCCACTCCTATAAGATGGTCAAGAAGTTTAGATATGATGCTGTCTGCGAGCCAGGGGGAAAATACACTGAAGCAAGGGTTAGTGGCTTACCTAGAAAAGTGCCCCTCATAAGTACATATCTCCCCTCTCTGTCCGCCAACTCTCCCGTCTTTACATAAGGGGTACCCTGCGGATCAAAATTGACACCTTCCCCACATCCGTTCTTATATGAAGCCGTAGCACTACAACCAAATCCCATGGAACCCAATTTCACATGTTCTTGTGGAGACAAATGAGTCTCCTGTAAAAATATAAAATCTACAGCCTTTTTCCTTAGAAAGCTGAGCACTTTTGCCCTCTTCACCAGGCTGGACAACCCGTGGACATTATAGGAACAAAATTTCCTATCTCTACCCATTGTTATACTTTCGTATCACCTTCAAAACCAGTTTCATTATTGCCCCCCCCCAGCCAGCATCATCATACCACGAACATATTCCCTTTCTGTGAGACCCTTCAAAAACCAATTAACCATTGCCAACAGGGCACTAAGTATAACTATTATACAAATTATATTAGGCTTCCAAGGTACAAAATCTGATAATGCAGATCTCTTTTCTCCTTTCCCCAGACTTTCCATTGGGGAATGGAGATGAGGAGGACTAGAAATGCCCCAAATGAATGGAGCCCCCCTCTGGGGTCTTATAACTGTCTAGGCCCCTGTTTGTTATTAAAGTAAACGTCACGGCAGTGTCCTTCCGCCCAACAGAATCTAATTATTAAGAGCTTTCTTTCTCTCCCCCCCGAACCGCACCTCCAGTTAATACCAAGTTCTGATCACAGCAAAGGTCTTCCATATATATCCCATCTGAAATTATATATAGACCCGGTTTTCAACCCCCGACCTCAATAGGTCCATGTTGCTGTAACCTGGAAGCCCCACTGTCATTTGAGAACCTCGGATGATCGAAATACCCGGTAGTGGCTGAGCCATCTATTAATATATAAAGTAGAGCCCAAATGAACATAGAGAGATAATCTGGCTTAGTATTAATTAGTTCAGTCTCAAGTCCAACATCCTTTATTTATTTTCAGAGGCCCACCCGCTGTTTCCCGAATCCCATATAGGCCTCGCATACAGTTCAGCTCCCTTTAACTTCTAGTGTCTCCAATACATAGTTTCCCTGCAAAGCAGGGAGCATAATTGACACAAAAGATAGAAAATCCTGTCCATACTTATGTTTCAGCCTTCAGAAGCTGCTGGTGGATCCGTGCGGACTAGATTCCCCCTGTTTAAAAGTTCTCCTCCAACCAGCTTCTTCAGCAGTGACCGCGCTGCCTCCAGAGATGTCCCAGCCTTCCTCTTCCCTCCTACAACTGAGTGCCACTCCATCAGTTCCATCTGCTTCCATTTAGTGCGCTCCTGCTCTTGGTGGGGTATCTGGATTCCTTTTTCCCTCAAAGCCTTGTTTAACTCTTCCACTGTATTGTATACTTTCGGGCCATCCGCCCAAAAAACTCTGAATTTCACTGGAAAGTGTGTTTGAAAGCGGAGTTGGAGGCTCTCTGCACATCTTAAAGTAAGGCACCCATCGTTGTCTGGCCTGTTGAATTTCAGGGGGATAGTCCTGATCTAATGTAAGGCGAGAGTCCAAATACTTAAGTTCTTTCTTTTGCCATGCCCTTTTAAGTATATCCTCCTTCACAGGATAGCTTGAAAACTTAATTATGATAGAACGGGGTCTGGCAGATGGCCCTGTACGCTTTGGTATCAGGGATCTGTGTGCCCTCTCGACCCTCATCTGGTAATCTCCTGGTAGCTCCAGCACATCCCTTAGCAGGTCTTCAATAAACAGTGCCATCGGTTGAATCTCCGCACCGTCAGCCAACCCATACAGTTAGAGATTATCTCTCCTGGATCTTGCCTCCAGATCAGTACATTTCGCTTGTAAGGCTAGGGTGTGATGGACTAGGGAGCCCACTGCCTGCGCCAGAGTATCTCCGGCCATCTCAACTTGTGCGATTCTCTCCTCTGCCCCCTCTATATGCTGCTCCATCTAACTCAGCTTCTCATTTAGTTTAGAAAACTCCCTTTTATTCTCTGACCGGGAGTCTTGAATCTCTTGTAGCAATTGTTCAAAACAGGAGCGTGACAAGATCTCCGTTTCACCTTCCGTATCATAGCCTGAGCGATGTTGGCTTGTTATCGAGGAGCTCCTGCTTCGGGCCCGTCAGTTCTCCAGCAATCCAGCCCCATCCGTCCTCTTGGCTGCTCCTTTGATATGCCCCTTGTCTCCTTTATCATGTTTAACACTTCCAGGCAGCATTTTGTGGATTTACTTGCTGTTTTTCTGTAGTTTAAGAGAATTTGCAGTTCTAGCAGGAGGGGAGCTCAGCTCTCAGACAGTTAATGCTGTCATGACATCACCGGAAATCCGGCCTGGCAGTTCTTGAAGGACTCTTGTCCTAGTTTTCTGATTCCAGTCATAGGCTTTACCATCTTTTTATCTGTTATCCTACCTCCCGGGACTAGTCACCTCTTTGATGTGGGACTGCTTGGGATTCTGTCCTAATAGTAATAGCCTGCTACAAGAGTTCCCCCTCAAAGTTAGATAGTACAGTTACGTAAGAACTTACCGTAACAGTAGATCTTCGAGAGGAGCTCTTCCAGCAGGTGCTGCTTTCCCGCCCTCCATCCCCCAGGAGGATTTTTCAGCATGTCTAGGATGGGCTTTGTCCGGTTTTCTCACCAAGATCTGTTCATGGGTCTTGGCGGGGGAACTGAGGTGGAGCCGGGGTCCGCCCCCTTTTGTAGCATGACCGACGTTGGGGTGGAGCCGATGTCAGGGGGTGGTCCCCGCTGAGTACTGCTAGCTAAGTTTTTTCCGGTGGGTCCTAAGGCCTGCAGCAATAGTCCTAATAGTAATAGCCTGCTGCAAGAGCTCCTCTTGAAGATCTACTGTTACGGTAAGTTCTTACGTAACTGTACTTTACTGCTGTAGTACGCATGTCATGCCTTGCGACATTCCCAGCCCTCCAACCCAAGAGAGCAGGGCAATCCTCCCTGATCTCCTACTTCTCTGCCTAAGAGAGTTCATGGTGACAGGGATCCATTACTATCCTGGTCAACCCCTCCATATATGGAAGACTATGTATTGGATGAACAAGACCCGGTTGATTTCACCGGTGACCTTGAAGACGAGGAGTGCCAAGAGCTGGATTTCACTCCTCAATCTCCTTTTTCGAAAATCTTTTCCTTGGATGAGGACCTGCCTAGATATTCTGCAGCCTCTCCTCCTGATGACCCTTCTTTTCATAAAATGATGGTTTAAATCCAAAAAGTCATGGGATTCTCTACTGCAGAACATGACAATCAATTTAAGGATATGGCAGAATATCTTAAACTACCAGAGGAGCCTGTTTTAGTGGTCCCCTCGCTAATCCAAGCTTATCAAAATACTATGCTTGCCACCTGGCACTAGCCTTCAGCTGCCACAACTGTTCACTGCAAGGCAGATCGCATTCATCAAGCTCCTCTGGATCATCCTTTCCTTTCCACTACCCCTGAGGTGGATTATATTGTAATTACTGTCACTCATGCTCATACTAAATAACTTAAACACTTGAGCTCCTTACCTCCTGATAAGGAATCTCAAAGGCTTGACTATCTGGGTAAAAAGGTATTTCCTCCAGTACCATGAATCTCAGAATTCTAAATTACATGGGTCATATGATTAAATACCAGCGTACCTTTGGGTCCTCTGCCATTGATATTATCAATAAACTCCCTCCTTCACAGGAAAGGGAACAATTATTGGCTACAGTGTCAACTAGCAATTCTATTTCTCGACACCTATTCAGGTCAGGATATGATGCCATAGATACCTCAGCCCAACTGTCAGCTTCTGGCATTTCTTTGCGTCGCCATGCCTGGCTTTGTGTTTCAGGTTTTACATCTGATGTGCAACAGAAGGTAGCTAACGCCCCTTTCAATGGGTGCAAACTATTTGGGCCAAGTAGTCAAACCTTACTAGACAACCTACAGACATCAGGCAGAACCTTACGTACAGTTCATGGCATGTACCACACTCCACATACTACCTACCGTACTCAATCCTCTTTCTATTCCAAAAGAGGTAGAAAATATAGAGCCAGTTTCAGAGGTCATCCTCAATCTACTAGAGTCAACACCTCTTCTGCCTGGGGGCTCCCGCTCCCACCATCCGGGTGGAGCTGGACAGCCCAGTGCCCAGTGACTCACTAGGGCTTTGTCCATGCCTCCGAGACCAGTGGGCAGTCATTTTGCCCTTCATTTGGAGGCCTGGCAAATGATCACTTCAGATGAATGAGTACTATAGATTATACAGAGGGTCATACTCTGGAATTTATTTCCAGGCCCACCCCCCATCCTCCTCGAAATATTCATTACCCACCAGATCATATACCCATTCTTCAGGAGGAGTTGAGGACCCTACTGGTCAAATAGGCTGTTTATCCAGTGCCCCCCTCGGAACATCAAACGGGATTCTACTCCCACTTCTTTTCTGGTACCCAAACGAACTGAAGATCTCAGACCGATACTGGACCTCAGACAACTGAACCTCGTCATCCAGTACAAATGGTTTCACATGACAACTTTGAATTCCATCATGCCAATACCGAAACAAAGAGATTGGCTTTGTGTCCTAGATATGGAAGATGCCTACCTGCATATTTCCATCCACCCTCCCCACCACAGGTTTCTTCGTTTCCAAATGCTAGGTCAAAACTACCAGTTTTCGAGCACTCACATTCGGCCTTTCTTTGGCCCCAAGAGTGTTCACCAAATGTCTAGCGGTAGTTGCAGCAACTTTACGAAGAAAAGGGCACTTTATCTTCTCATATCTAAATGACTGGCTAATCAAAGCAGACTCCAAAACACCTCTGCTTTCCTCTCCAGACGCTACCCTGCAACTGTTTCACACTCTAGGGATCACAATCATTTGGCCAAAGTCCAACCCAACTTCGACTCAATCTCTCCAATACATTGGAGCTGTCCTAGATACAGTTTCAGCCAGAGCTTACCTTCCAGCCACCCGGCAGAGCAGACTTTTGTCTCTGGCATCACATATACAAACCCAGAAAATGGTCACAGCCAGACAAATGCTGTGTCTTCTGGGTCACATGGCCACCACCATCCCTACGGTGGCATTTGCCATCTTCATTTGAGACCTATTCAATGGGCCCTCCAGAACTATTGGTCTCAAAGAACAGGAAAATTCGAAGACAAGATCAGAGTCACTCCCTCTCTAAAGTCAGCTCTGACTTGGTGAACAATCAGAACCAATTTATGTCAAGGAATGCCTCTTCATTCCCCCCCCCCACGCAGATGTTAACCATGGATGCTCCCCTGAAAGGATGGGGCGCACACCTGGGTCCTTATCGGACACAGTGCAAGTGGACCACTTCTCTCCCTCAGCCTCACATCAATCTCCTAGAGCTGAGGGCAGTCCACTTAGCCCTTCAGGCATTCCAACCTCATTTGACTCTAGGATCATTGCTGATCCAATCAGACAACACTGCAGTGGTGTTCTACCTCAACAAACAAGGTGGTACGAAGTCCCGTACTCTACGCACAGAAACCCTTACAGTCTGGTAAGAAGCCATCCGACAACATCTGATACTAACAGACGTCCATCTCCAGGATGTTGCAATCTTCTGGCCGACTGTCTCAGTTGCCTGACATCCACACACAAATGGATACTTCATGACAAAGTATTCCAGAAAATTTTCAACCTGTGGAGGACACTGCAGATAGATCTGTTTGCCTCCCCCATCAATCACCATCTCCCAAAATACTTTTCCATTATCCCAAGCAAAAAGGGACGGTCTACTGATGCCCTGTCCCAGCACATGGATGGGACACTTCTTATATGCTTTCCTCCCCATCCCTCTCCTGCAACGGACTGTACTGAAATCTGCCACAATGATACTCACAGCTCACTTATGGGCTCGGCAAGTGTGGTTTCCTCTACTGCAACAATCAATCCAGGAACCCATTCTGTTGCCAATCAGACCAGACCTCTTGACTCAGAATCAAGGAACCCTGTTACATCCCAACCTGAAGGCTCTTCACCTTCACGCTTGGCTCCTGAGGACGCTTTCATAGTCAGATCACAAGTGTCCTCTCCTATTGCCAGTATTCTCTTGGCCTCACATAAGCCGGCAACCAGAGAAACATATTCCAAAGGGAAATGCTTTTCCATATGGTCTGCTTCTCGATCATTGGATCCCTAATCTTGCCCACTGATGAAAGTCCTAGACTACCTGGCCTCGCTTTCCGAGTCAGGTTTGAACTATTCCTCCATCAAAGTCCATTTGGCCACTATTTCAGCTTTCCATGAACCAGAATGTTCTTGAAGGAAATGCTACACATCAAACCAACTATTAGAAGACCCACTCCTCCATGGAATCTCAATTTTCTAATAGAGACATTAACTTTTGAGCCCTTTGAACTGGCAACCGCTTGTGACCTCCATTTTCTTTCATGGAAAACTTTATTCCTAGTGGCTGTCACCTCAGCTTGATGCATCTCTGAACTTCATGCCCTCATGTGTAGGGAACCTTACTTAATTTTTCACAAATGATAGGGTGGAACTTCGTCCAACCATTTCTTCCTTCCTAAGGCTGTGTCTGAACACACTTTAAATCAGTCCCTGAAGTTACCAGTATACTATACTGAATACTTCAGACGTCCATCGTATATTGCATTTTGTTATAAAGAATACAACAAACCATTACCAGGACCTGTCCAAGTCCATTCCACTAGAGCTATGGCCACTACTGTGGCTTGCTTTAAAGGAGCCTCCATAATGGATATCTGCAGTGCAGCTACCTGGTCCACAATGCATACATTCATGAAGCACTACAATTTGGATATTGCTTTGCGTCGTAGGACAGCCTTTGGCCAAGCAGTCCTACAAGGCCTTCTGTCATACTATCCACCCTTCTTGGGTATAGTGCTTGGAATTCTTCCCAAGTGTATTACCTACTGCAAGAGACCACTCCGTGTAAGATAGTACTGATACGTAAAATCTTACTGTAACAGTAGATCTTTGAGGAGTGTCTGTTGCAGTAGGTACAATCCTGCCCTCCATCCCCCTCCTTCTCGAGGAGAACAAATTCTGGTCCAATGACTTTTGGGTTGGGATACCTATGGTATCTCAGGTTCCCCTCGGTCCTCGCTTAGCGAGCAGAATCCGGTGGGGGAACTGAGGATACCAGGGACCGCCCACACCTATATAGGAAACAGGAAGTTGATGTCATGTGTGGGCAGCCCTTGGAAAAGACTTCTAGAAGAGCTCCGGTGTGCCACAGCGCCCTCTGGCGATGACCCAAGTGTATTACCTACTGCAAGAGACACTCCTCAAAGATCTAATGTTATGGTAAGATTTTATGTAACTGTACTTCCTAAGAGTGATATATGATGTTCATCCACACTTCTGGCAGTGTTCCTTTCGCTTTAAGACTCCACCAGAATGTCTACAAGCGTGCTCCTCCCACCAGCCCGAGTGGTGACTCCCCTAGCACCGCCCTGTGACATCAGATCTTACCCGCTGGAAGCAAGACCTGTTTGCCACTTGCCAAGGGAGATCACGTGGGTCAATGTGGAGGAATATCATATACCACTCCTAGAACTACTGTTACAGGTGAGTAACCTATTTTTTCTAGGGATGTGGATATGATGTTCAGTCAACACTTCAGGCAGACTCCTAGCAGTTCTCCTGGAGGAGGGGGCAAGGTGCACACCCCCTATTTAGGGAACAGAGATTGGAGAACTGAGGCCCCAAAACCAGCATCCCAGCATGACTCAATGTCAATGTGGTAGTGGGAAATGAAGATGTATGCTGACTTCCAGGTAGCAGCCCTGCAGATTTCCTGGATAGGGACATCCCTGGAAGCAGCCACCTAGGCTGCGGTATGACGGGTGGAATGAGCCCTTAGCCTTATGGAAGGCTTCCTACCCACCAACCTTTAGCAGAGGTGGATACAGGATACAATCCACCTACCAATCATCCACTTAGCTGCTGGTCTGCCAAGTGCAGCTTCAGTGTTAGTGACAAAAATCTGGCAAACCTCTTCCCGAATTCCAGCCATGTACGCCTTTTAATAGGCAAGCGCCCTCCACAGGCCCAAAGTATGGAGCCTGTGCTCAGCCTCCAAGGTGTGGTTGGTGAAGTACACTGGGATGTTAATCACCTAGATAAGGTGAAAATCAGACACAACCTTCGGGAGGAACTTTGGGTTGTGGAAAAGGACGACCTTGTCCCTGTGGAAGACCAGATAAGGAGACTTCACCGAGAGCACTTGGCACTCACTGATCCTTCTGGCTGACGTAGTAGCCACCAGGAAGGTGGTCTTCATGACAGGTGAGACATGTCATGCCTGTGCATTGGTTCAAATGGCTTGCCCATGAGCTTTGCCAACAACAGCAACAAGTCCTATGGTGGTGGTTCATGCACCAGAGAGAAAATGTGGTCGAGGTCTTTAAAAAAGCACCAGACCACCTTCTCCTGCACCAGCAGACTGTATACCAGCCCATGCCCGGTAAGCAGAGATGGCTGTCAGGTGCAAATGAAGGATTGTCGACTGAAGGCCTAACTGAGAGAGGGACCAAAGGTAGAGAATAGTAGCCACCAGACAAGATAAGGGGTCAAGCCCTTTGCCCTGGCATTAAATGGAGAACCTCTTCCATGTGAAGGCATAGCATTTTCAGGTCGACTCCTTCTGAGAAGCCTCAACCATGGTGAGGACCTCTTTGGAGAGACCCAAAGCCTGGAACTCTGGCCACTCAGGAACCAGGCTGTCAGGTGCAGGAATTGAAGGTCCGGATGGAATATCTTCCCCTGATGGCAAGAGAGCAGGTCCGGGCATAGAGGGAGACATCTCGGGAGTCTGCAGCTGAGGCCAAGGAGATCGGGGTACCAGAACTGGTGGGGCCAGTCCAGAGCCACCAGGATCATCCATGCCTTGTCCCTTCTTGCCTTGAGCAATGCTTTGTGGATCAAGGGGAATGGGGGGAAGGAATAGAGAAGGCCCGGGGTCCAAGCCTGGAGAAGGCATCTCTCTGCAGTGTTCCCTGCTGAGGGGGGTGGGCACGTACATCCTCAGCTTTGCGTTCTCCCAGGAGGCAAACAGGTCCACCAGATGGGTGCCCCACTGGGAGAACAGGCTGTGTACTACCTCTGGGTGGAGAGACCACTCATGAGATGCCTTGCTCACATGGCTGAGAGCATCCGCCAGCTGGTTGGAAACACTGACCACATGGATGGCTAGGAGATTGGCCTCCAAACTGCGCTCAAGGGTTCAAACATGAAGAGCTTCCTTGCACAGAGCAAGGAAGTGCGTCCTGCCCTGTTTGTTGAGATAGTACATGGTCATGGTGTTGTCTGTCTGGACCTGAATGACTTGACCCCAAAAATGCGAAGCAAAGGCTGTCAGCACCAGCTGAACTGCCTGAAGCTCCAGCAGGTTGATATGGCACCAGGACTCCTCAGGAGTCTAGAGGCTGTGGACTCTGTGTTCCCCTAGGTGGGCACTCCAGCCCATGAGAGAGGCATCGATCATTAGGATGACTGTTGGCTCTGGGTGGAGAAATGGGATACCTTCCTGCAGATGTTCCGGGACCACCCACCACTGGAGGGCGTCCCACATCAACTGGGTCACAGAGACTGGCTGGTGAAAGTGGCCTTTGCGTTGAGACCACTGGCAGGGCCAGCTCCAGTTGCAGAGAGCGCATTCTCCAGTGGGCCCAATGGATCACACTGATTCATGCCACCATGTATCCCAGTAGGCACAGGAAATCCCAAGTAGGGTGCAATTGCCCAACCCGAAATGATCGGGCAAAGGAGAATAGAGCCTCCGCCCTGTCCGCCAGAAGCTGAGCCCTGGCTCTGCCTGATGAAGTGTGTCACCTGCGAGGGCATGAGTTCTGACTTGGCCTTGTTGACCAGAAGGCCAAGAAGGATGCAGGTCTGGAGGGACCTGCAATAAGCCAGTCATCCAGGTTGGGGTATACCCAGATTTCTCGGCACCTCAGGTAAGCTGCTACCACTGCTATGCATTTGGTGAAGACCCAGGGGGCCAAGGAGAGGCCAAATGGCATGGCCTGGAACTTGTAGAGGATCCCCACCACCTGGAACCAGAGGAACCGATGGTGGGACGGACATATTGGGATGTGGAAAAATGCATCCTGAAGATCCAGAGAGCAAAACCACATGTCCCATGTGAGAGATGGTATGATCTGAGACAGAGTGACCATCCTGAAGGTGCGCGGCCTGAGAAGCTTTTTCAGGTCATGCAGATCTAAGATGGAGCACCAGCCCCCCATCCATTTTGGCACCAGGAAGTACCTGGAGACAAACCCTGGTTGTTCCATAGGCTCCGAAACAGGAGCCATGACCTCCTTGCAGAGAAGCTGGGCAATGTCGTCTCAAAGGGCTGACAGAATGTCAACAGACATCATGTCCTCCCGTGATGCATGGGCTCAGCAAGGTGGGTAGGCATTGAACTGTGGAAGCAGATCCTGACTGACTACTTCTAGAACCCACCTGTCCATGGTAACAGCAGACCAGGCAGAAAGGAAGTGGCAAAGCCGACCTCCCATGGGAGGACCCTGGGCAGGTAGGATGGGCATGAGGGAGGCACCCCTTATCGCATCACTGGGCAGGCATGGTGGCAGAGGAGGGACCAGCTGAGGAGCTGCTGGGTACTCCAGCCTCCTGGCTTGTGGACGACTGTGGACACAGACTTCAGTTGTGGTCCCCAGGCCTGAGCCTGCTGTCCAGCCTTAGGCTGGGCCAGTTTGGCTGCCGGGGCAGAGAGAGAGGCTGAAATGGCTTCTTCATCTGCTGTGGGAGAGTGGACACAGCTGAACAGATAAGGGACTTACAGGAAGATCTGGAAAAGCTGGGGAGATGGTCCAGGATCTGGCAGCTTGGCTTCAATGCTAAGAAATGCAAAGTTATGCATATTGGAGTCAAGAATCCCAGGACAGAGTATTACCTGAGTGGAGTCCGAGTATCTGCTTCAGAGAAGGAGCAGGACCTGGGAGTGATGATCACTAGTAACCTGAAGCACTCCATGCAGTGCAAGAAAGCAGCAGCAAAGGCAAGCGATGTTGGGATGCATAGCTAGGGGGATCACTAGTAGGAGAGAGGAGGTTATACTGCCCTGTACAGGTCACTGGTAAGGCCACATCTAGAGTATGGCGTTCAGTAGTGGTGCCCACACCTCAAAAAGGACATTAACCTGCTGGAGAAGGTACAGAGGAGGGCTACAAAGATTATAGCCAGTCAGCAGGGCAAGGCATAAGAGGAGAGGTTAAGGGCACTAAACATGTACTCCTTGGAAGACAGGAGAGAGAGAGGGGACATGATTGAGACATTCAAATACTTTAAAGGGATAAATTAGGTTGATAATGAGAGTCTCTTTAAGCTGAGTGGCAACCATATCACAAGGGAGCACAGTCTTAAGCTGGAGGGTGGGAGGTTTAGGAGGGAGGTCAAAAAGCACTTCTTCACAAAGAGAGTGGTGGACACTTGGAATGTACTGCCAGAAGATGTCATCTCATTGAAGACAGTGGGCAGCTTTAAGAGAGGCTGGGATAGGCATAGGGTTAAGGTAAGAATCATGGGTAGGGAGGATGGGAGGAGTGGAAGGGAGGGCAGGGACATTAGCTCAAGCTGTGGACCCTGCAGTAAGAGCAGACTTGATAGACCAGATGGCTTTCTTCTGCTGGCTTCTTCATATGTTTGTATGTTTGGAGCCCCTGGGATCCCTCTGCATGAAAGTCATCGAGTCCAAGGTGGCACTGGACTTTTCAATGTGGGTGAGGCGCCCCATGACCCCAGGCCCGAGCAAGTTGGTACCCAAGAAGGGGACATCCACCAGCCTGTGCTGGGTATCTGCCATAAAGGTGGAGATCCTCCGCCATGCTCTGTGATGCATGGCAATCATGGCTGCCATGGAACTAGCACAAGAGTCACCAATGTCCATGACAGTTTGGAGCTGCTACTTAGCCATCGCTCGGCCTCGATCCCGGACCTGCTTGACTGTGCTCTGTAAGTTCACTGGGAGATGAGGAAACACCTCATCAAGCATGCCCAGAAAGGCAAGGGCGAAGTAGGCCATTAAAAAGGCTGAACTTGCTTGCTGAAGGCCGAGCGAGGAAGCAACATAGATTGTCTTGAACTCCATATCAGGAGGCTTATCAATGTCTCCCATGTTGCTTATGTGCTGAAACACAGAGTCGGCCACCAGACTCTCAACTGAGGGGTGCTTTGTGAATCCCGAAAGGGAACAGGTAGGGACCAAATACTTGCAGACCATCCAGGCCGAAGGCACAGGGCAAGGGTCTGGATGCTGCTGCAGCTCCAAGGCAGGACCAAGAATAGCCTCTGTGACTGGGAAGGCTTCCTCGGGGGAGTCACCCCATTCGAGGATCTCAGTGAGTTGGTACTAAGCCTGCTTCTGGACGGGCTCCATCAGGAGACCCATGGACAGTGAGATGAGGCAGAAAAGACCCATAAAGGAGGTGGGACCATGCTCCATCGATAGATCCTTGGACGACTCCACGTCCACTGGATGGGAGTGCAAGGAGGAGTCCTCTGATTCTGAGAAATCATGAAATAAAGGTTAACTGCCAGAGTCCCTGCTGACCCTATGGGGTTGGTCGGGGTTAATGGTGACTGACAGCCTATGGGGGAGTCCCGATGCCAGACGGGCCTCCTTAGTCGGAGGGCCAGTCTTAGGCTGTTTTGGCGGCAGCTGCACCAGAATCAGTGGAGAGGCTGGGGAGGCCAAGCTGGGACTTGACAGGTTGGCTTCTGCCAATGCGGAGAGGGCTGTAGCCTCTGTGGTGAAAGCCATGTGATGGCTTGAGTCAAACTGGCACTGGCTTCACCCTGGTGAACATGAGCTGCTGCCACATCAAATCCTTGGAGCTCTGATGCAACTTGTGCTGGAGCCTCTCCTCGCCCAAGGAGGATGAGAAATAGCAGTGGCAGTGTGTGCCTGAATGTCAGGAGCACGAGCATCAATGCTGATGCGGGCTGCTCAACTTGGGACTACGGGACCATGACCATCAGGGGCCAGTGCTGGTGGGTCTCAGAGGGGACCAGCGAGAGCCGAGCCTCATCCGAGTCCGGGAAATCCTGGGTGAGAGGTGGTGGATCAGCCGACTGGTTCGTCCCTCCCTGAGAAGTAAGTGGTAATACCAGGGTCCTAGATAAGGAGGTGTCAGCCTCTTCTGGCAACAATGGGTCAACTGACTCGAGACACATCTCAGCCGGGAGATCGACCTCCATCTTGGCCAACTGGCCTGACAGGGAGACCATGGGGCTGGCGGCCTGGGCTGAGGAATCAACCAAAGTTGGAACCTCTGGAGAAGTGTGGGAATCAGAGACCCAAGAGAGTTCACGATCCCATGATCATCAACAAGACCATTTCTTGGTACCTTTTTTAGACTTATTTTTAGATTTTATTCCTGAGGGACTCTGCCCATGGGTAGGAAGGGCCTGGCACAAATCTCAGAATGCCCAAGGGGAGTGGCCAAAAGGCTGTAGCTGAGGAAGCTTGAGCTTTCTCAAAAGCTGTAAGCTGTTAGGCAGACCCCGCAGCCGCAGAGACCACCCAATGGGCATCCTTGGATTTGACGGGTGAATCCTGGTTGTCCAGATGACCCAACAAGAGTCAAGCATGTTGATCTTCTAAGGCAGACAGGTGAAGACTGTGGCACACACCGCAAGCCTGGGGATCATGCTCGTGAACAAGGCAGTAGACGCACATGGTGTGCGGATCCATCCAAGATATTTTCTGCCTGCAGGCACATTTCTTAAATCCCGGCACTGACTTTGCGCCATCCAGACCAGATGCAAAAAGGAGTCATCCGAAGACAGTTTTTAATTTTTGTAACAACTCAAAGTTTTACTATGCAAAGAGCCTACTACGCATGAGAGTGATAAGGGGGAACCTTCTTCCAGCAGAAAGGAAGATCTGACATCATGGGGCAGTGCTATGGGAGTTACCACCTGGGTGGGTGAGAGGAGCCAGCTTGAAGACATTCCAGTGGAGTCTTAAAGGGAAAGGAACACTGCCAGAAGTGTGGATTGAACATCATATCCACGTCCCTAGAAGAACAAATTACTCACCATAACAGTAGATCTTTGAGAGACTCCCATCCATTGGGCCACACTTTTGGAGCTGTAAGCCATCAGCACTAGGACCACTTGGAAACTTTTGCTTGCCGGGGGCTGCCCACGATGATATACAGTGTTGACACCTGTATAATAGTGGGTAGCCTTGTTCCTCAGTTTCCTGCTAGAGATAAGCTCAGAGGTCCCCTTATCATGAGGAACCAGGAGAGCAGACCAGTACCAGACACACAAGAAGAAGCATGGGACTGGAAATATAGTATGTATAAGGCACCAATGGAGACTTCCAAACAAGGCAGTGGACAGACTTTCCAGTTGACAGGATGTGTTATGGACCAATGGAGGAGACTGTCAAAGACTGGGGCATGGCTCCCACTGGGAAGGGAGCAGTCTTAGACCTGGTGCTCTCAAATGGGGATGGAGGGAGGATCTCAGATTTAGAAGTGGGTAGCCATCTGGGAACAAGCAACCACCAGTGTGGTTCACAATAAACACAGCTGTACAGTCAAGCCATGCAAAAGCAAGGGTGTTGGACTTTAGGAGGGCTGACTTTGGCAAAATGGGGGAGTGCCTCAGAAAAGCATTAGCAAACAGGCAAGAAGGAGGGGTGGAGGAACAATGGGGACAAATCACAACTGCCATCACAGAGGCAACAAGCCTTTGTGTAGAGCAAATCAACAAAACAAAATGAAGGAAAAAGACACTATGGTTCTCAAAAGAGGTGGCAGGAAAGGTTAAGGGAAAAAGGATAGCATTCAGGAAATATAAGGAAACACAGAAAGAGCAGGACAGAGAACTATATCAGTTAAAGCAGAAGGAGGCAGGGAAGGCAGTCAGAATAGCAAAATCAAAAACTGATGAAAAGATAGCCAACTCTGTTAAGAAGGATAAAACATTTTATATGTACATTTGGGAGCGAAGAAAGACCAAGGGAGGGATACTGAGGCTTAACAAATGTGAGGGAATGTGGGCAGAGGGTGACAGTGAAAAAGCAGGGATACTGAACAAATACTTCTGCTTAGTATTCACAAAAGAAGATGAGGTGGAGGTACCTAAACCAAACACTAGAAACTGTGGACAAAGCAATGGGGCCTGACAGGATTCACCCCAGAATTCTAAAAGAACTAAGGGTAGAACTAGTGACACCACTGACTACTCTCTTTAACAAATCATGGGAGGATGGTGTGGTACCTGAGGACTGGAGGAGGGTGGATGTGATTCCACTTCACAAAAGTGGGAGCAGGGCCGAGGCAGGAAACTATAGATTTATTAGTTTGGTCTCTGTGGTAGGGAAAATGATGGATTCACTTCTGAAGGAAATAATTGTTGAGTACTTAGAGGCCAGTAGGGCACAGGACCCAAGGCAGCATGGATTCACAGTGGGAAGGGTATGAGTAGTATAAGTTCATATATCTCATCAAATGTTAAATTTCAGCCAATCAGCGCGTGCCACGTCATTTGACAGGTGGGCGTGGCCTAAAATGGACCAATCAGAATCGCCCCTTGTTAAACGGGAAGTCCCTCCCTAAAATGCGCTAGCCTTCCCACTTCTGAGAAGTGATGCAACCTCAAACCACGTGCCCGCCCCTTGCGCAGGAAATGACACATTCGAACCCATGTCCAGCCCTTTTGGTGGAAAATGACATGCGCCGAACCCCAGTGCCCCGCCTTTGCACAGGAAATGACCTAACGGCACCATTTTGTAAGCTGCCCACGCCTCCTTCTCAGACACCTCGAGCCCCTGCCAGACCATCCTGTCTCGAACCCGAGTCCCACCATGCTAGGTTGAACTCCTGCATCCCCACCTGTCTCCTGCACTCCCACCATCCTGGCTCGAACCCCCTGTCACCCACCCCTCATTCTCGTGACACCCTCGAGCCCCTGCCAGACCATCCTGTCTCGAACCCGAGTCCCACCATGCTAGGTTGAACTCCTGCATCCCCACCTGTCTCCTGCACTCCCACCATCCTGGCTCCAACCCTGTCACCCACCCCTCATTCTCAGACACCCTCGAGCCCCTGCCAGACCATCCTGTCTCGAACCCGAGTCCCACCATGCTAGGGTTGAACCTCCCTGCCCCTCCTGTCTCCTGCACTCCCACCATCCTGGCTTGAACCCTGCCCCCACCCTCATTCTCTCGTGACACCTCGAGCCCCTGCCAGACCATCCTGTCTCGAACCCGAGTCCCGCCATGCTAGGTTGAACTCCTGCGTCCCTCCTTTCTCCTGCACCCCACCATCCTGACTCAAACCCCTGTCCTCTCTTCATCACTGTGTCCTTCCACCCCAAAAATCAGTTAGTGTTTATGTAGTGGTGTGTGACCCTGTAGCCTATTGTATAACTGCAGGGGCATGTGTGTTTTTGATTAGGATATTTTCAGAAAGAAGTATCTAGGAGGGAACCTGATCGTGCAGAGATGTCACAGATCTGTGGAGACCCCACCCCGAGGGAATTCATCTGCCTGTGTGAGTACCCCTTTTTTCTGTTTTTGTAACAGTATACAAAATTATTTAACATGCATCTGTAGGACTGTGTCAAACTTGCATCAAAAGGATAGCTTTATGTATACGCATGTAACATTTATAAGCTAAAACGGGGGGACCTCTGTGTAAATAAGATGGTTCAGCAGTTTTCTCTGGATAGCATTGCAACAATCGCTAAAAACTAATTATACTTTTGTCATGAATTAGAAAGAATAAAACTATATAAGAAAAAGGAATACATACCTATAGTTCACCCCTCAGCTCTGTGTAGTATCAAGGAGAAGGCTGAAATGAAATGTGTGTATTTATAATGTTTTGAAAGGGGGCTACAACAGATGTACCCTCTGACACGTTACTATGTATAGTATGATGGGTGTGGTGATGGTTTTACCAAGGGGCAGTCCATCTTGCTAAGCATTATATAAACCCTGCATTTGAAGCCAGAAGGCACAGCTTTTGAGAGATTTCTCAGATTCTGTTTTAGAGACTTGGAGCAGATTATCAAAAACATCAAGCAAGAAGATGGCAAGCGCTTCTCATTTCAACATCCCTGTAACAGGTCAGATTGTCATACCACCTAATGAGAAATTCAACCTCCTGTAACAAGCCAGATTGTCACACCACCTAATGAAAAGTCTGAGATGAAAAGCCAAGCAAGAAGATAGCTGTCGGGCCCCACAACCCAAGCCAACGTATGTACTACGTGAGGTGTGAAACAATGCCCCACACAAGTCTTGTTGAGTGGAAGAGTGTCTGACATAAAAAAAACTCGCTGAACAGTTTGGTGAATCAGAAAATCCTAAACCTGACTGTCCTTCTGAAGAGACACCACTGCAAGACCTTGAAGAGTTGCTGGGTGTGAATCTGATGCAGAAAAAGAAGTTACTATGAAACCAAAAACAGAGAGTGACAAGAAGGGGAGCCAGAGATGATGGTCAGTGAGACACTGCCAAAAAGCATCAGAGAAAGTTGTGAAAAGAAATGCAAGACAGAGCCAAGAGGGCGTCTCTGACCAAGAGGGTGATGATGATGATAATGCAGCCACAAGCAGTCAGGCCCAGGCTAAGAAAGAGAAAGATGAGAAAAATGAAGAAAGAGTTGCCTTGATGAGGTAAATGCATTTTAACATATAAAAATGTGAGTGGTTACATGGCATAACTGAGGGATATGAGTTAGCAGTAGAACTAAATCTTACCTATAATGAGTCAGAGGACCAATGCTGTTTTTGTTTTATTTTAATAGACTGAAGGATTTATGGGGAGCAGCAGTCATATTCAGACAGCATGGATTCTCGACTTTCCACAAATCTACTGCTTCGACTGTCTTTGCTGTGTGAAAGATACAAATGTGGTTGTTAATGAGATGTGTGAGAACCAGTATGTTAGAAATACAGAGAGCGATAGAATGTTTCAAAATGTCACAGAACAGGCTGTGATCACCACACAACCCTCTTCTTCTACTGAGATTAGACAGGGGCCTCATGTGAAAAATCAGGCCTTAGTAAACCCCCAAAACTGACAACAATATGTATTGTAAGTACATTATGTATCATACCATCCGTGGTGCAATTGCTTCAGTGATACAGAGGGTAATACATTGTGAATTGGTTGATTCCTGTCCTGGGTGTGAGATAGATGATCCGAGTCAGAAAAACCATTCATGTGTCCTTGATGACTTAAGGTCTAAAGAAGCATACAGAAATGTTTCTGAAGCCATACATATAGGACAGCTCATGCCCGTGATCTTGGCAATCGCTATGAAGCATCAGGGGTTAAATATGACCAATTGTACCCTGGAAACTATAAGTCATGTTTTAAATGATGTGAGAAAATCTGATGACCCCATGTGGTTAGTTATGCAAATGTAAAAGCAGACAGACGGTGAAATTAAAAAAGATGCCTGCCGTCTGGTCAGCAAAGGCTCCTTTAAAAAAGTTCTAAAAAGAAATTCAGGAACACTGTTTATATTGTAAAAAAATTACCACAACAACTGCCCCTCCCCCTCCCCCAAATTACTACATGGAAACATTTCAGTACCAAAATGTGTCATATTTTATTTTTTACAGATAATCATGCGGAATGCAAGTACAGAGAGAATCCAAAGGTTTATGTATCTGATCCTAAGCCATTACTGTCATCCATCACTGTTTGGTTCACCTCAATATGACATTTGCCTTTGTGAGATACATGCAGCCTATGAACTGATGATGTTTGCCCTTCCAGAAGTATGGAGGATACAGATAAATATATAAATGAATCTGTGTTACCACTTGTAGAAAATGTTAAAGTGATTGCTGATATATTCATGGAAGACGATGAATGTCTTTGTGGACTTTATATCATGGTCGCATAGCTATGTGTGTGTGTACTACAAAGCAGAAAAAACCTTGTGATATTGTGCATGTTGTTAACCTGGCTTCTCTGCTTGCTGAAATAATCCACTGGTCAAAAAAAGGACCCTTTAAAAAATGATATAAGGAATTCAGGAACACTGTTTTCATTGTTAAAAACACCCCCCACCCCAAAAACTGCTACTTGTTACCATTTTAATATTGTTCATATTGTTACCCTGGCTTTTACCACTTGCTAAATGTATGTTTTTTTCCAGAGTATACAACGATGGGAAACACCCTGTCAGTGCATCCAGAGGCTTATTTACCAACTAGTCAGACACAAAGCTAAACAACCTGGTTTAAATCTACCACAGGACAAGCAACTGCCTGTACTTTTAGAGACATGCCAATGTCTTTTTTGATGGTCTCCAGAGGGACCCCAAAAGGAAACTGTGGATTATTTTAAGGATGAGGGGCTACTTTGAGGAAGCAATGTTTAAAATTGCTATAGAGTTTATGCATAACCCTTATGATGTAATACACTTTTGTGGTTTTATCTGTACTGCTGTTGACTTTTTAGTGTTTAGTTTGCAGAATGGGGGTCTGAGTCTGACATCATAAATTTTGCTTCTTTTATCGCTTTTGTTGTGTTTCATAAACCAGATTTAGCATATGCTTTTCCTAAATAGTGTATTATAATGTACTTTCAGATGGAACGATACTGGCATGCTTCCAATATTCCAGACAGTCTTGATGTCTACAATGTACCGTGTGATAAAGGACATTTTAAAGGAACCTATATACTTTGGAAAGCAGCCTGTATTAAATGTCTGTTTGAAGATGCTGCTGCTTCACTGGCAGAAAACACACTGACTTGATTAAAGAGTTCGCCTTGTATGGAGATTCTATGTTGACCTAATGGAAAACAGTAAACGTGAGCAGTATGCAAGGTGAATGTCATTTTGATGTAACAGAATGTCTTCAAAATCAGCCTTATTATTTTGAGTGGTATGGTATGTGTGTATGTATTGTGCATACCTCATCACTAAGGGTGAAGTGGACGTATGCCAATGCATGTGTAAAACATACAGCTCAAAAGTTGCTGTTTCAGGTATTGTGAGCGGTAAAATTGAAGAGTAGAAAACAAAATTATTATATAATCTGTTGCATGCTTACCATGTGTTATGCCTTTTGTATGTAGAACCTATATGCATTAGTTGATGTATTATAAAGTAAATATTCAAATACTGTTATGACGTGTGTATTTATAAATAAAATATAATCATGCATTGCCCTTTGTGGTTGTCATAGTGTTATGCCTTTGTATGTAGAACCTATATGCATTAGTTGATGTATTATAAAGTAAATATTCAAATACTGTTATGACGTGTGTATTTATAAATAAAATATAATCATGCATTGCCCTTTGTGGTTGTCATAGTGTTATGCCTTTTGTATGTAGAACCAATATGCATTAGTTGATGTATTATAAAGTAAATATTCAAATACTGTTATGACGTGTGTATTTATAAATAAAATATAATCATGCATTGCACTTTGTGGTTGTCATAGTGTTTTAAAAGAACAAAAAGAGCACATACTTTATTTTACTGGTAACAAGAGTTTTGCTAGCTAGCAGATGTGTCGGGTGTTGACGAAAGGAGATGAATGATCACCTGTTCCAGAATATATATTTAATGCAAAAAGTGGGTAGTTTCACAGGGTGACTCAGCTGTATAAGGCTGCAAAAACTTGATAAAGAGGTCACCAGGAAGGTGTTGCAGAATGGCTTATAAGCAGGAGCCCTATTCATTACACAAAGCAGCCAGAGTCCGATTTAAGAGAAATCCTGTTATTGTTTCTGACATAGACAGACAATGGCAAGCTGATTTAGTGGATATGAGTCAATATGCAAAGTACAATAATGGGTTTAAGTCATACTGACGGCATCGATGTGCTGTCCAAGTATGCCTGGGTAGTGACTTTAAGAGACAAGTCAGGCAAGGCCGTGATGCAAGCCTTTAAAACTATTTTTAAAACTGACGCACACCTCAGAAGCTGCAGACTGATCAGGTAAAGAGTTTCTAAATGCTTCCTTAAAGAACCTATTAAAACAAAATAAAATACACCATTTTGTGACGAATAATGAAGTTAAGGCCAGCATTGTAGAAAGATTTAATAGGACACTGAAGTCACGCATGTGGCGCTACTTTACAGCCCAGAATACTTGAGATATACAGATGTGTTGTCAGACCTGGTGCACAGCTATAACCATATTTTATCACAGAAGCATTAAACACAGACCTGTGGATGTTAACCCTTCCAATGCCCTGGTGTATGGAAGATCCTATACGTAATTCTGTTCTTGGCAAAAACAAAAGGGTACCCTTCAGAAAGATGATCACTGAGACTATCTAAGCTAAAAGGGGTGTTTGAAAAGGGATATGAACAGACGTACACAGATGAGATATTTATTGTGACGGAGGTCTTAAAGACACAGAGGCCCACCTATAAGCTAAAAGACTATCAGGGGGAAGACATTAAAGGTACTTTTTACGCAGAGGAGCTGCAAAATTGAACCTGATGAGGACCATGTGTACAGGGTGCAGAAAATGCTGAAGGAGAAAAAGCGTGGCAGAAAAACTTGGTATCTGGTAAAGTGGAGAGGGTGGCCTGATAAATTTAATAGCTGGGTTGAGGCAACACAAGTTCAGGACATTAGAAGCAGATAAGGCTTAATATGCTCAAAAATGGATTTTATATTACATTGCCCAGCAATGCATCGCATAACATTTTCCCCAACAATACTATATCCACTTTTACTGTAAAGTTACCACAAACGCTTGAACTACCTGGTGAATGGGAAGTGGGCTTAGCAGAAATTCAGTACCCTCATACCTGGGACAATGTGCCTGCACAGAAAAACAGGTTCAGTATGCTCTATCAACCTCTAAACGTAGCCCACAGTAAACACCACCAACTGGACCCTTTACTGAGTCAGCAGCATTTAAAATCCCATCGGCTATTATCCTAACATGGCTGGTGTTATTGCTCAAATTAATAAAAGCATATTTGAAGTAAATGAACTGCCAGTGGTTTTGGAACAACAAACCGTGGGAGAGAAATAAGCGTTGACAGTGACATCAAATGTATTTTGTTTATGCATGGACAGTTACAGTACTTTTGGGTTTTAGCAGACTCGAGTAGGTGTAGGAAAGAATCTAGCAAAGAACCCTCCAGATATTAATGGGGATTTTACACATATATATATACACTGACATTATCACACATGAAATAGTGGGTGACAGTCTAGTGCCTTGCTGAGATGCGTACTCTGTCAGGGGCCAAGACAATGAGATAGTGACGCGGACTCATGATAAACCCCATTATCAAACAGTCAGTAAACATCAGATCGATACAGTCACTATTGAAATAAAGAATGATCAAAATGAACCTGTACCATTTCGATTTGGAAAGGTGATCGTGAAGTTGCATTTTCGCCCCCAGAGAGTGCTCTAAAATTTAAACAAGGATGGTGATTGTTCGACATTATGGGGACCCTGCCTTGTACAGAGCTATTACAAGGCACAGGCAGGATACGGTCTGCCAGGCTTTCATGGTCTTCCTACTATGTATGGTTCTGGTATAGGAGGGATATTTCATAGTCTGTTCAGAAAAGCAGTTCCATTTTTAAGAAGGGGGTTTGAAATTGCAAAACCACATCTACAGACAGCTGCTAAAAATGTTGCAAAGGATGTTGTGGGGCATGTGACTAGTGCGGTCGCTCAAAAGATGTCAGGGGGTGATAAGCCTACTCAGGGTGGCTCAGGGCTGATTGTATTCAAGAGAGGTAAAAAGAGAAAGCTCAGAGTACACCCTTCGCTTCTCATCGCCCCCGGCTACTTTAAAAGAGGTGTTTCAAAACGCAAAACTTCACATAAAAGAAAACGCCAAAGGCAAAAGGATCTTCGAGGGTCGAAAAAGCAGAGACCTGTTCTAAAAACATGGCTTTCGTGCACTGTGGTTCTGAAGAATGCACAAAATCAGAACTTGACTTGTTTGCCGTCTTCTCCCACACAGACAAGCATTGAAAAAGCATTTATGTAGAGATACCCTCTGGCTGCCCTTTCAGAAAACTCACCAATTGAATTTTATATAGCAGGGACTGGTGAAGACTATTTGATCTAAACAACACACTTCTTACCTGGTTTGCAAAATCACTGAAGCGGATGGTAGTGATATACCTGCAGCGCCAAAGTGTGCCTTATAAACTACCCAGTGGCAAGCATTTTCAGTCAGCTGATGTGACTGTCGGTGATCGGCTCATCAGTCAGAGCAATAACTGTTACCCCACAGGGCTGTCATAGAATCTGTGCTGAACTTCAGTGAAGAGACCCTTTCTACAATTCCATCGAAGGGTTATTTTACAAAGACACCCCAGGAAACATGAAATCACAAACAGAGATGGTGATAATGTAGGTTTTAATAAAAGAAGCTCCTTCACACATCTCAGTAGAGGTAGAACTGCTCGGACACTTGCACACAGACTTGTTTTTCAAGAGAAACTGATGCTGAATGGCGTGGATATTAAAATTAAACTGACACGTAATAGGGATAGCTTCTGCCTGATGAGTGGAGATGCTGAGCCTTATAAGCTAAAAGTCATGGCCGCTCTCTGTTTGTCAAAAGGGTTAAGTGACCCCGGAGTCCGTCTGGGACACCTGAAGCCCTGCTCACCTCCAACGCTTAAATACCCTATAGACAGAGTGGTATGAAAGTGTTCAGCCTCCCTGCAGGCAGCAGGGTCTGCAACCAAGATAATTTGTTTTTGGGACAGTTGCCAAAAATGATAGTCATGGGATTTGTTGACAATGATGCTTTTAGTGGTTCCTACACTAAAAACCCCTTTAACTTTAAGCATTATAACATTAATTTTGTGGCTCTGTATCTGGACGGTGAACAAATCCCCGCTAAACCTCTGCAGCCAGATTTTAGAAATGGGAATGCTGTGAGAGAATATTTTAATCTAGTACTAGCGGCGGGGAAATCTATGAAAGATCGACCGCTTTTAGTTAACCGTCAGGAATTTACCCAAGGGTACACCCTGTTTGCCTTTGATCTCACTCCGGACCAAGAATGTGCTGATCATTATTCTTTAATTAAACTGGGAACCTCAGAGCTGAGATCAGATTTGCAGAAGCCCTTCCACAAACAGTTAATCTCATTATCTATGCAGTGTTTGATAATGTCATTGAGATAAACCAGAGAAGAAATGTCATTTTTGATTATATGTGATAAACCATAAAAATGAACACAAAGCAGCTGGAAAAAATTATAACCAGTGACACCCACATCCGTGACTGCTTTCTGGGTGTGTTTCCCTGTGATCTGCTACCCAAGGAGAGACTGAGAAACCTCCCCGCAGCACTAGTCATCAATACTGACCCCCATGACCTCCCTGGACAGCACTGGTTAGCCGTATACATTTCAGAAAATGGGGCTGGGGAGTTCTTCGACAGCTACGGTTTTCATCCTGACAATCATGCACAAACTATTGGATTTTTTTTAAACAGAAATGCAAACAACATTTTGTACCAAAACACACAGTTACAAGATACCTTTTCTACCACCTGCGGATTTCACTGCATATTTTTCTTACACCACAGATGCAAAGGACTTTCTTATGATCAGATTTTAAAAATGTACTCTAATGATTTGTTGAAAATGATGCCATGGTAACTAGTTTTGTACGGCATTTTTCCAGACATCTAAACATGTCAGGCACGATCAGTGAGGTGGCAACATGTTCAGACTTGTTTGTCTTGTAATGAATTTAAAATATGCAGCAGCTTGTAATTTTGTTCAAAACCAGTCACTTATAAAAATCATATATAAACACTCATAATTGTGTGTCTCTGTTTGCTGTGTTTAAACTGGGGGCTGTGTTTAACATTTTCAGATATGCAATGTCTTCAATAATGACAAAAATATATAAAATATAAAGGTGTTTATTGTAAAAAACTGCCAATAAAATACAACAAAAATCAGTGGTAACATCATGGATAAGATATGCAATGTCTTCAATAATGACAAATATATAAAATACAAAGGCATTTATTGTAAAAAACTGCCAATAAAATACAACAAGTATCAGTGGTGACATCATAGATATGATATAATAAAACAAAAGCATCTCCTGTTAAGAAATGCACACTATATACGCCATAGCCCTGAGGTAGAATTATAAGCACATCTTTCTAAAAACATGTTAACATATTTAACTATGAAGTAGACTAACATGCATCAATATAAACACTTTTTGTAAAACAGGATTACATATTCAGTATGAGGTAAATGGCTAACATAGGTTGTACACAGCAGTCACTGAGGTAGGATTACATATTTAATATGAGGTAAAATGTTCAACATATGCTGTACACAACAGTCACTGAGGTATCTAACATTCATACATAGAGATTGCATTTTAAGTTTACATAGTGAGCCACACAGGTTTCTTAAAAGACTTTTGTCTTTTGGGCATCACTGACCATTGGCTAACTAGAGATGGCTGTGGCTGTTTTGCACCAGCTACCGATTTCAGCCTTTCCACATAGCTCCTGTTTGCTGAGTGAGCAAACACTGAGGTGGGTATGTTAGACTCAGCCATTGCTTTGACAAAACATCCCAGCCCTTTGGCTTTCTGTGGTCAGGGATTGGTGAGTGGCTGTAGCCGCCTTACTAAATCGACTATGTGAGACCCAGAAACAACAGTGCCTTTATACATTAATTCACCCTATCACTCCAAAACACAATATCCTTGTTCTTGGCCATATGCTTTAACAAAAGTTCAGCATTGGTTTTAGACCGATGAGAAACACTACTTAAAATGTCTTTTTCCATAGTACTAGGTACAGAAGCTGTCTCTGCCATGATCGCAGGGGGGTCAGACATTGATTCATTTTCAGGCATGAGTAATGTCAAACTGGTTTTAGCTTGTTCTCCTTGTCTTACCAAAGTCAGATAGCGTTGTAACACAGCAGAGTACATCTTGGCTTTGTCATAGTCTGATAAATCAGTCCGGGACAGTATAGCTCTTATGTCAGTGTCCAAACTGTTAGTTGCAACTGTTCTCATATCCTGATCAGGGTAATTAGTTTTAATGTGATCCATCTGTTGCTGAGGTACCAAATACATTTTCTGTGTAAATCCATTATCTGTTAGCCAGCAGACCTGTGATTAAAGGGATGGCAATTCCTAGCAGCGTTCCTATAAAGCCACCAGTCTGATTAACTATTTTTCTTTTTCCTTTTAAGGTTATTTGTTTATCGCTAAAGTTTTAATGACTCTCCGCTTTTTTCAGTACACCTAACTGCTTGTTGACAGTGGAATATTTCTCTGAGAGTGTTTAAGGCTATCTCAGCTATAGCTGATATCAGATCATCAGAGGCTGAACATAAAATAGCTTTTCTTAAGCTCGGAGGCCCTTTTACTAGTAACTTTAAAAGACAGATTTCTCTGCAGTCTTTGACATAATGACAATACAGTATCAAATATTTTTAGAAGCAGAATGTGTTTTTTCATGACATATGCCACAGGCCAGTCAGGGGAAACACCCCACTACGTAGTCTATATTCGCCTGGTGTATTGGATCTTAAATCAACCAGTAACATAGCCATGAGGCTTTCTTGTGGCATCTTCAAAAGCTTCTAAGAAAATTTTGTCTGACCAGGATACATTTGTCTAGCTAGTGTTGTGATCTGAAGCTTGTCTCTGGGGTTTTAAACAGAATCATGTATTTGGCATTTAGTGTGATGGTCCTGCTTTTTTACCTTGACAGAACACATTCTGACAATTAAAAATATTGTCAATTGTTTATGATGACTGTACTTGGTAAACCCATATTCCACTTCACTATTTTTACAGGCAGAGTCCATCAAATCATCTATAACTGACAAAATTTACCTTTCCAGGGGTAAGAGATCATTGTCAGCTAGTGACATCGGTAGCCCCTCCACAAATTTAATCTGAGGGAACTTTAACAGCAATTCATTATACAAAGGTTGCCAACAGCTGTAGAACCAGACAATATTTTCAGGCTTGTGTGATAAAGTGGCATCAGCATGTTCCAACAACTGTTTTATAAAGAAGCTCTTCCCACTATTAGAGGGGCCAGCCAACAGACAAGTAAAGGGATGCTGCAACCTGATATCCATTTTTCACAGTCAGTATCCGTAAGGAAGTGTTTTAAAATTGTCTTGTAAAACTCGCTTGTCATAAACTACTCTCTGTGTCTTGGACAGCGTTTTTGTTTCAAGGGACCACTGCTTTTATTCCTAACAATGCTGGGTTGCCTCATGGTAATTTCTTTAGAGATCTTAGACCCAGATAGTCAAAGACCAGGTCCTTCAGACTTTCAAAATTAATGTGTTTACTGTTGGCTACATTAAGGGTAGACCCTTCACTTTAAGAACAACCTCACCACTGGACAGCCTGTAACTGCGATGCTTTTGGGCCTGCAGAAACGAACTCTGTAATGTGTTCATCAGCAGGAACTTCACTGGTCAGCTCCCCAAATAATCACTCAGAGGGGTGCCCAGTCACCCGGTCTGGACACAAAATGACAGAGTCTGTGTCGGTAAAGGCACCTGTCCTGTAACCTATCTAGCAGGTTGTAGAGTTCGACTCTGCATATGCCGCTGTAAAACTAGCTATAAATATGTTGATATTATTGAATTTGTGTAATGATCGCTGGTATATTTCAGCTTAAACAAGCTGTTTCATCATCGATGAAAAAGCACGATGAGATATCGAAATAGGGACCTAAGACATATTGAAATAATTTCTGTGGGTCTGTTAATATATGATGTTGTCGGTAAATTAGCTCTCTGCCCAAATTTACCCCAAAGAGAATTTAAAACAGTTTAGATTCTGTCTTCTGCAGGGTTAATAGTTATGGCTGCAGGGTTCAAATGTACATTTTCCTTTCAAAATACTGTTGTATGTACCTGACTTTATCCTCTTCAGTTTTGACCCATGAAGGGAAACCAGATGCCTCTTGCTTGCCTTTAGATGCAGCTTGATGTAATCTGCAAAAGCTCTGTGCATGATCTTTAAAATGCCAAACTTCATAAATGTTAATGATTTTGTAGCCTTTTTCAGTGCCAGGTTTAGTTCTACGGTACAGTAGGTACCAGTAAGTGATCATGTTTTCATCATGTGTGCATGATGTTGTTTGAAGTCTATTTTCAGCGCATGCACCATATAATGTAAACACAAGCTTTTTACCAATCCTGGATGGCAACACTGGAAAGAAAAGACCTCTAGGGGTAAGACTTTTACTTTGCTAAACCAAAGTACTGAGTGAGGTCATCAAATGGTCATAAATGATGTCAGGATGACCGATCGGATACTGTTTGGTTTTGTTAACAAAAGGGTAGAGGCTGGTAAAATCATAATAGTGTATTTTCTCATCAGGCTGTGTCTTATAGTACAGACAAATGGCATTTGTTCTCCCCCAAACAGTGACTGCCTAGGTTCGAGTGGCTGTGGTAGCTGCCTGTCCTCAAAAAATTATTCAAACCCTGATCCGTGGTCTGCATTGCTTTCATTCATGTTCCCACAATACTCTAACTGCAAAACCCTGTCTTTTAGAAAATGAAATTTGTGCATGGTCCTATTAAATAACTGGCCAAAACTAGTCCCCTGTCATGTGGTTTCTATCTTCTCACAGTAACAGATGTTGCAGCCATGAAAAAACAACTATTAAATTCAAATGCTGTGGGTATTCCATTTATGACTGAATAGCCATCCAAAAGTACGGACTCACCTTAAATTCACCACCTCTTAGCGCATGCTGAATAGAAATGTTTTCTCAGATATGTACATAAGCCACTGAATAGCAGGTGTGAGTACCCTTCAATTGTCTGTGGTAGTTGTCTGGGGAAGAACAGCAACAGTGCATTCTTTCAAAACAGAAACCTGTACATCGCCATAGAAACTGAGGCTATGGTGACGCACTGGAAGGGGTCTAAGGATACTGTTTCATACTCCACGGTATCATCGCCTGACTGTTTTAAAATACTTTTCCTAGTCATCTCCAGTACTTCATTTCTAAATCTGACACAGGCTTTTCAAGAATTTCAACATCTAACTGACGATAGTAGCGAAGCTTCTTTTCAGATTAAATTTCTATGTCTGTTAGCTAGGTACCATTGCAAAACTCTTGCTTTTCTGCAGGCAACATATATTCAGGACCATAAAACTGAGCATCGGCAGGGGTCCTACATAATTTTCATTAGCCTTGGTGTTAAAAAATGGGGAAGTAGCCTTTAGCAATCTCTATTCTCAAATCCAAGGGCTGCAGGGATTTTTGCTAGTTTAAAAGGAAGAAAACAATGGCTGTCAATAAATCTGATGTGTAGGGATGTCACTGTGACACAGAGTACTTTTCCTCCTTGTGTGAGCAATTTAATATCAATTTTTCCTTGACTAGCTGGCTAATGATAAAGTAACTGTCATAGCCTTTGGCATTGTGTGCTATAAATGTGTAGTGTCTAAATGGGGCATCAATAAAATGTCCTACAAAATCTTTTATGCAATCTTCACCTTCGAATTCCCAGGACCTCTTCCCATCTAACTGCTTAGCATACACAAAATTTGGTATGTGCACCCCTGCTTTTGTGTGTGGCTTCAAAATCAAACACTATGTATTTCTCAGTGCTTTTTACAACTGTGAGTGGTGACATGTAACACAGATGCTTGTCGCTGTCATGAAAGAACCACATCTGCTACACTGAATCAATTTACATGTATGAGATCCCTTGTAAAAACAAAACATTGTTCACACAGTTTCATGGATTTACAAGACCCTGTATCACCATCAGCTCTAGCTAAATGTCTTTCTAGGCACGCTGAAGACCTACAGATCTTCTTACATTTGTGACAAGATACTGTGCCAATTTCTTTTTCGAGACAACATGGGTCGAAACAAACTTTGCACTGTTGTGCACAGATATGATTCCCCTTATGGCTGTAGGCTACATCACAATATTCACAGAGGTACCGTGCGCCTATGAATTTTTTTACATTAGTGATACCATAATAATGTTTTTCATGTAATAATACAAACAGTGTTTTAGGAAATCTTTCTGGACCTGTTGAAAATGTTTGCCAGTTTCCTTCATTATGATATAAAATCTTAATTTTGACTCCTAAAAAGCGTTCAAACTGTGACACATCACTAAAAGTGACAGGGCTTTGGTCTGACAAACCTAGCTCAGCATACAATATTTTAGCCTTGTTCAACAACTGACTGTCACCCATATATGGATTTAAGAGTGCGAATGGAGCCACCAAACACAAACTATTGTCTCTGTTATTTAAATCAATCAGGTATCGCTCTTTTTTGTAAAACTTGCTATACAAGATGGAGCTCAGTGTCCGCTCCCCACCCCGACCTCTGGTGGTTTCTGATGGTCGTTATCACAAGATGTATAGAGGAATCAGCAATTACTTCAGTATTGCTCTGTAGCATATCAGCTATCTGATCTAAGAAGGTTGCAGCATTTAGTTCATTTGGACTTGTCTTTCTTGAGAACAAGGGTGATTCAAAGAAGCAGCATTTAATCTTACCTGTATAAAATCCCATATTGTGTTTTCTCTTCACACTGTCTAACAAACTTTCTATAGCCTGGCATTGCTGCAATAGCCTCTGTAAAAGATTTTATTCTATCTAGATTTATAAACTTATATCTTTGATGAAATTCTGTAGCATTAAATTTTTTAAACTCATGCTCATATTCCTGTACAGCTTCTAAATACACTGTAGGGGCGTCTGTTAGCCTGATCATCATCATCATCATGGTTTTCTAATTCAGACTGCAGACCATTTGTAACATTTTGTAACAACCTCACTGAACTATTTTCCTGGCATGTTTTACTTTTCTGATCAACTTTCTCGTATTGTTTTATTTTTTACCCAGATTTTTCTTTTTGACCCCATTTGTTATTTTTTTCATTTTGCTAGTGATGCAACCCCTGTACTCAGTTTATGAGAGCTTCTGTGCTTTCACTTTGTATTTTGTTCTTTGTTTTGGCAGCTTTTTCCTCCAAGCCCCTGTACTTTTCATACATGACGGCTGCACTAAAAGCAGTCTTCAGTTCTCTGATAGAATATTTGGAAATATTGATTAAACCAAGCACACTGTTCAGTACAGTAGCTGAACTTTTAAAAAGCTCAGATTTAAGCAGCTGATGATCGTAATCCTCACTAGATAATCTGCCCTCAATTACCAAGGCATTAAACAAACAATCAATTGTTTTAAAAATATAGGCTTTCCTAATATTGATCATGTCAATGTCACTTTCTTGAAACCTTTGGTCAGAAACTCTTGAGCCATGTGACTAAATGGCTGTACAATGTTTATTGGCACATTTGGTTCATTCACAGCTGCAGAGACTCTTAAAACATTGCTCGTAGATGGTTGTATATCTTGTTCAGTTATGCTATATGTATTCTGGTCACTGACCCCAGTTGAAATTCTGCCATGCCTTTGAAAACATCACGCTCATGTAATGATCTCTTTTCCTCTCACACCTGTAGGGTTTGTCTGTGAGGCTGTTTAAAAACAGAAAATAAACCCCTGTCACTACTTCAGTATTTTAAAACTTTTATAAGACAACATTTAAACTCTAAAACCTGCAGCATCTACTATTTCTAGATAAAAATATATACCTTCTGTAGCAGTAATCTGGGATTAGCCAGCCTCACCCCTCCAGGATTTCTCATGGTTCTATTTAAAACAGAAAATAAGCCCCTGTCACTACTTCGTATTTTTAAAACTTTTATAAGACAACATTTAAACTCTAAAAGATGCAGTATCTACTATTTTCTAGTTAAAAATACATACCTTCTGTAGCAGTAATCTGGGGATTAGCCAAACGATTAAATGTTTGGATAAGCTCTTCAATCAGAGTCCACGGTTCCATGGCTAATTGTTGAATATTTTGAATTTTTCAGCTCAAGACAAAGGACAGAGCGATACTAACACAACTGCTACTTGAGCTTCAGTATCTTCAAATGCTTATATAAAAATGACTCAGACCCCTCCCTCCCCTCACCACCCACCGCAAGTATGTGTCAAGTAGTGAAAACATCTGGCACTGTCCATCAGACCAACACCCCCTCTCCCCATTCTCCAAGGGGCTATATAAGACCCTATGCTAGTCAATGTAGGCTTTTGTTTCTCACTTCCTCGACAGCTGGAAGGCATTAAGAAATGCCTTCTGCTAATAGGCTGGTCACAGTCTAATTAAAAACAGATGCTTTTTATCAATCTTAAACACAGAGAGGCTGTGGAGTGCAAGCCTAGTTATGCTTTGAAAATAAAACAGAAATTTTGTCTTTTTAAACAGCTGCATCCTTTAAATTAGTAATTGGTAAACTGTTTTGCCTACCACTAATCAGAATATAAATCTTTGTAACATATCATTTATTTTCTATTTAGTACTACAAGGCTTTTTAATTTTTGATAATGTAACTATAGACATATCATTTATTTTTCTATTTAGTACTACATGACTTTTTAATTTTTGATAATGTAACTATAGGCATTTTGCAACAAAAGCATAAAGCTACTTTTTTTACAGACCCCTGTAATCCCAAAAATTTTGAGACACACGTTTCCAAAGAGAATCAATAGGCCTTTGTAGCCATGGCTGTGTAAATGAACAACAGATGTTTTGTCACGTCTTAACAGACAAAGGCCCCTACCACACAGCCAACAGGCCCGTGAGCTCCAAAAAGTCCATCTATATTTTAAACATCCACAAAAAGCATTGCTTTTTCCTACGTGCCTAATGAGGGACAGACACACATACACACACACACACACACACACACACACACACACACAAGTGTGTATTTTTTGCAACGACTCTAAACAAAGCTGTATATACGTTTTAAGACTGTGTGTTTAAAATTATTTTGAAAGAGAAACATTATCATTTTACATTCTGTCTTTTCTTTGTAAGATATCATTTTTTCAAAACATTATAAATATCACACACATTTCATTTCAGCCTTCTCCTTGATACTACACAGAGCTGAGGGGGGTGAACTATAGGTATGTGTATTCCTTTTTCTTATATAGTTTTATTCTTTCTAATTCATGACAAAAGTATAATTAGTTTTAGCGATTGTTCCAATGCTATCCAGAGAAAACTGCTGAACCATCTTATTTACACAGAGGTCCCCTGCTTAGCTTATAAATGTTACATGTATACATAAAGCTATCCTTTTGATGCAAGTTTGACACAGTCCTACAGATGCATGTTAAATAATTTTGTATACTGTTACAAAACAGAAAAAGGGGTACTCACACAGGCAGATGAATTCCCTCGAGGGTGGGGGTCTCCACACAGATCTGTGACATCTCTGCATGATCAGGTTCACTCCTAGATACTTCTTTCTGAAAATATCCTAATCAAAAACACACATGCCCCCCTCAGTTACAGAGCCCTAGGGGTCACACACCACTACATAAACACTAACTGATTTTTGGGGTGGAAGGAGCACGGTGATGAAGAGGGACAGGGTTCGAGCCAGGATGGTGGGGTGCAGGAGAAAGGAGGGCGCAGGAGTTCAACCTAGCATGGCGGGACTCGGGTTCGAGACAGGATGGTCTGGCAGGGCTCGAGGTGTCACGAGAATGAGGGTGGGGGGCAGGGGTTCAAGCCAGGATGGTGGGAGTGCAGGAGACAGGAGGGGCAGGAGTTCAACCTAGCATGGTGGGGACTCAGGTTCGAGACAGGATGGTCTGGCAGGGGCTCGAGGAGTGTACGAGAATGAGGGGTGGGTGACAGGGGTTCGAGCTAGGATGGTGGGAGTTCAGGAGACAGGTGGGGATGCAGGAGTTCAACCTAACATGGTGGGACTCGGTTCGAGACAGGATGGTCTGGCAGGGCCCGAGAGGGTGGTACGAGCATGAGGGGTGGGTGACAGGGTTCGAGCCAGGATGGTGGAGTGCAGGAGACAGGTGGGGACGAGGAGTTCAGCCTAGCATGGTGGGACTCGGGTTCGAGACAGGATGGTCTGGCAGGGGCTGAGGTGTACGAAGGAGGGCGTGGGACAGCCACAAAATGGTGCTGTTAGGTCATTTCCTGCAAGGAGGGCACTGGGTTCGAGCATGTCATTTTTGCAAAAGGGGCTGGACATGGGTTGTCGTGTCATTTCCTGCGCTCGAGGCGGGCACGGTTTGAGGTTGCATTACTTCCGCCAGAAGTGGGCGGGACTAGCGCATTTTAGGGAGGGACTTCCGGTTTAACAAGGGGCGATTCTGATTGGTCCATTTTAGGCCACGCCCACCTGTCAAATGACGTGGCACGCGCTGATTGGCTGAAATTTAACATTTGACGAGATATATGAACTTATACTACTGGTATGTCAGATGAATTTAATAGATTTCTTTGACTGGGTGACCAAAGTAGTAGACCAGGGAGGGGTTGTGGACATGGCCTACCTAGACTTTAGCAAGACATTTGACACAGTCCCACACAAAAGATTAATATACACGTTAGCCAGCTTTGGAGTGGGTCCCAGGGTGGTAGCCTGGGTAAAACATTGACTGGACAACAGGATGCAGAGGGTAATAGTAAACGGATTCCACTCTAACGAAATGGGGGTTACTAGCGGGGTACCACAGGGTTCAGTACTGGGACCGGTCCTCTTTAATGTCTTTATAAGTGACATTGCAGAGTGACTGGAAGGAAAAGTATGTCTCTTTACAGATGACACAAAGATCCACAACAGGGTCGATACACAAGGTGGGGTGGAATGGATGAGAAGGGATTTGGCAAGGTTGGAGGAATGGTCAAATGTATGGCAGCTTAGATTCAACACAAAGAATTGCAAAGCAATGTACCTGGAAAACAAAAATCCAGGGGAAGAGTACACAGTGGGGGGGAGATACAACAACAAAAATGGAAAGGGACCTGGGGTAGTCAGGTAGTCATATCAGATGACCTAAAGGTGGGCAAGCAATGTGCGAAGGCAGTAAGGAGGGCTGGGGGGATACTGGGATGCATAGGGAGAGGCATCACCAGTAGAAAACAGGAAGTTGTTATCCTATACAGACAGTTGGTGAGACCCTATCTGAAGTACTGCGTGCAGTTCTGGAGACCCCATTTCCACAAGGACATAGACAGGATGGATGCTGTCCAGAGGAGGGCAACTAAACTGGTGCAGGGTCTGAACCAGAAACCATACAAAGAGAGACTAAAGGAGCTTAATATGTATACCCTCAAGGAAAAGGAGGGAGAGGGGGGACACGATAGAAACTTTCAAATACCTCAAGGGAATCAGCAAAGTCCAAGAGGGTAGCATATTTCAGAAAAAGAGATATGGAGGAACAAGAGGGCACAATTTGGAGATAGAGGGGGGACAGTTCCGAGGTAATGTGAGGAAGTATTTTTTTCACAGAGGGAGTTGTGGATGCATGGAATGGCCTTCCTGAGGAGGTTGTGGAGTCAAAAACTGGGGGAATTAAAAAATGCATGGGACAGACAGAAGGCAATTCTAGTGGAGGGGTATGAGGAAGTAGGCTGTTGGTTAACTAGGATCTGCAGCTTATCCATTAGGTAGGGAAATGGGCAGATTAGGTGGGCCAAGTGGTCCTTATCTGCCATCAAATTCTATGTTTCTATACTCCGTTCTGGAAAGACAGGGTGGGAAGAAGGAGAGGAGAGATGGTACTGTGTATCAGGGAGGGTATCAAAGCAATTGCGACACAGGCAATCTGGGGGGGGTGGAGGGATTCGAAGTACTGTGTGTCACCTGGAGACAGGAACTGGAGCCACTGTTCACACTAGAGTGATCTATAGCCCTCCAGCATGGGGAAGAAACTGGATAAGGAACTGGTGGAAGCCATTAGCACAATGGCAGAAAAAGGGAAGGGGGCTTTAATTTACTGGATAAGATTGGAGCCTCCCAGCTGCAGCTTCATCTAGAAGTAGGGACAACCAAGGCTCCCTGCAAGGGGTGTTTCTCAGGCAGCTAGTCAGGGAGCCCACTTGAGATGGAGCAGTACTGGACCTGGTGCTCACAAACAGGGACAGTGTTTGATAAAGACTCGGATGAGTCGAAACGATAGAGGTTTTGTGTGTGGTTCTTTCTCCTACCCAGTGTAGGTCTCTGTGACTTTTTACAGTATATTTGGCATCAATAAAAGGATTTTTGAACAGTAGAAATCCTAAATTTTGGACTAGTTTTTCAACTGTGCATCCTGGGTAAGTGTCATAACTTTCTGAAAACAGTATTGCAGGTGTCGAAGTGGGAGGCCATCTGGGGACCAGTCATCATCACAGAGTGTGGTTCAACATAAGCACAGCAGCAGAAGCAAACCACACAAGGATGAGGGTCCTGGACTTCAGGAGGGCAGATTTAAAAAAAAAAAGTGGGCGAATGCCTCAGAGATGACCTAGCGGGTGGGGGGGGTGGACTGACCTGGGGTGGTGGTGGAGGAATAGTGGGCTAATATAAGGGAAGGCATAGTGAAGGCAACAAATCTCTGCACAAAGGAAGTGAGAAAACAGGAGAAAAAAGAGACCACTATGATTCTCAAATCTGGTGACACGACTGACCTCAACAACTACAGGTCAATTTCTAGTCTTCATGATCTCTCAAAACTTCTTGAAAAGTTAGTCAGTGACCAGTTAAGAGACTACCTTAATCAGTCCAACCTTATAAACCCACTCCAATCTGGATTTAGGCCCAACCATAGTAAAACCTCTGCTCTAGCCCTAGTGATGAACAATTGGTTCACTGCCTCAGATCATAGACTAACAGTTGGAGCTATGTTCCTGGATCTGAGTAAGGCATTTAATACCGTAGACCATAACTTGTCAATAGTTAAACTCAAGGAGCACGGCCTGCATGATACTGTCCTGCGATGGTTTTCCAGTTATCTGACAGACAGGTTACAGCAAATTAAAGTTGATGGATTGCTGTCCTCCGCACTCCCTATTACCAGAGGTAAATAATTGTTAATTGTAAATTGGATTAAGCCATGGTAAATAGAAACATCTTGGAGTTTACACAGTACCATGAATTTAATATCCAAAATCTTTGCATTTGTTGCATAGTTTGTTTTATGTTACTCAGTACAAGTGTACAGAACCATCTTAAAACAGGACCTTTGGTCCTAATGATGTGCATTTATTAACATCTTCCTGCATAAAAATAAAGATTTTTACTATTGCTACACCTCAGGGCTCCATTCTGGGACCCCAGTTGTTCATGATCTATATCAATATCTTCAGCAATAACATCAAGAATGTGAAAATCCATTTCTTCGCAGATGACACCGTGCTTTACACTGCTAAACCCTCATTAGCCGATGTCTGTGCTGCATTACAACTGGACTTTGACCAACTTCAGATCAACCTTGCCCAATCTAAATTGCTTCTAAATGCTAGAAAAAAGCAAATTTATGTTTTTCCACCCTACAAATCCCCCACCTGACCCCAAAAACATTTCAACCACCACACCCATCACTACCCTCCTAGGGAAATACTCGATGTGGTGGATAAGTTCAAGTACCTAGTCCTCTGACTTGATCACAGTCTCTCCTTTTCAGCCCACATTGAGGCACTCACCAAAACGTTAAGGATGAGACTAGGTTTTTTCTACTGTAACAAACCTTTATTCGCCAACAAAATCAGGAAACAATTGGTCCAAGCTAACTTTATACCCCCATTAGATTACGTGGACTTTATCTACAGCTGTTGTTCATCCACAAATCAACATAAGCTGGATGTGCTATATTACTGAGCAATTTGTTACATTACTAATGCTCCCACCAGAACCCACCACTGCAAACTCTACTCTGAAGTAGGATGGTCCTCACTTGCCACCACAAGACTTGCGCATAGCTGCACATGGCTCTACAAAGCACTACTTAACAAACTACTCCTCTATATATCAGGCATGTTCTGCTGCATCTGGAGCTGCTAATCGCTCAGAAATAATTTGCTTATTACTCTCAATGTACCCAGGTTCCTCACACTCTGTGGTAAAGCTGCCATTGGCTATGCCTTGCATTCAGCCTGGAACAAACTACAAACTATGATTAAACTGACTTACCTTGCACCACTAACTGCTTTTAAATCCCTAATCAATACCCACCTGGCAGATACATGCAACTGCCACCCATAAATGCCCTTGCCAAGCATGGCCGATCCCTTCTTCTCCTCTGCATCATCCACCTCATACCCTCCACCCTTCCTCTCCCCCTTTCACCCCCTACCACCTCCCTATGATTCAATGCTCTGTATGTCTTTGCTAGGTCCAAGTATTGTCATGGGTTTCCTTACTGTTTTCTCTATATTGTTAGACAAAAATCTGTTATATTATCAGGCACTGACATTTGTACAGCTCCTGCTTATTGTACATCCTTGTTTTATTATTTGTGTGTTGCCCTTCTCGCATTTGTTAAGCTACTGTTTTGTATTGTTTTGAGCATCACAGGACCTCCTTGAAAATGAGCTTGCTCAATGGAGTTTTCCTGGAAATGAACTTGAAGTGCTTGAAAAGGTAAAGGCTAAAAAGGTAGCATTCAGGTGGTAAAGAGAGATGCAGAGGGAAGAGGATAGGGAGGTGTATCAGGAGCAGTAAGATAGGGGCGCTGCACTATTGAGCTGCCATCCTTCAGATGAGACATTAAACCAAGGTCCTTCTACCCGTTTCTAGTCACTGTCCAGGTGGAAAAAAAAGATTCCATGGCACTTATCAAAGAAGAGCAGGGGGGCTTCCCCGGTGTTATGGCCAACATTCTTCCTGTCAATAAAACAGATCCATGCAACCCATACTCCAGAACATACCTGGAAAGCAGCTATCATAACTTAGTGTGCCTTTCCTGGTCAACAATGTTATTGTTTATTGTTTATTTAGATCTAGGATTACAATTACCCTTGAGCCAAGGCTCTTTTACAAAGGTTCCACGTCAGGTGAGTATATACATGTTAAACATGTTAAACAAGGGCATACAATATTAAAGAGAGCATACAACAATACTCGTCAGTTCAGGTACGGCATCACAGTAAATAGGATACATGACTAACACATACAAGGAATTATTTCAGAAACCTAGAAGAAATCAGGGAGGAAGGGTGAGAGGATAGGGGGGTTGCAAATTGCAAATAAATAAAGCAGAAGGAAGCAGGGAAAATGGTGAGGAGTGCAAAGGCACAAACTGAGGAAAGAATAACCCAAGGGGTAACTAAAAGGGAAGAAACCTTCTTTTAGGTACATAAGTGAAAAGAGGAAGGATTTAATGTTAAGAAGGGCAGGTGGCAGGACTGTGCAGTGTAGGGTCAGGAAAAAGCAGAGATCCTGAACAAATACTTTTATTCAGTCTTCACAGAGGAATGGGATGGGCCACGGCAGGTGCAAACTGGGGGACATGGTTTTTAAACAGTAGGAAGAATGATGTCATACAGAAGACAGTGATAAACTTTCCTTTTTTTTTCAACTGCATATGTAATGTATCAGGAGCCTATTTCACAATTGAGTTTAGGAGGTGGTGTGAGACTTGTTTTTCTCTATACCTTAATGCCTTTTGTTGAAATTCTGTTTTTTTTTTCCTTTTTTACATGACCCTTACAGTTTGATACAAGTCAGATGTGATGTTTAAACTGCTATCAATAAAAATACGGAATATAAAAAAAGAAAAAGCAGCAGGTGCACCGGGGGAGGTAGACACAAGTCCATTTACAGAGGAGAGAGTCCTAAATGGACTCGAAAATCAAAAAGTGGACAGAGCTATGGGACCAGATGAGGTACACCCAAGAGTACTGAGGGAGCTCGGGGATGCACTAGCTGCACCTCTGAAAGTCCTATTCAGCAACTCACTGGAAACAGGAGTGGTTCCGAGGTACTGGAGAAGGGCAGATGTAGTCTAACTTCATGAAAATGGTAGCCGGGAGGAGGCTGGCAACTATAGGCCAGTCAATCTGACATCAGCGGAGGGGAACTTAATGAAGTCTTTGCTAAAGGAAAGGATTATGGAGTATCTTGAATCCAGTTGTTACAAGACCCAAGGCAGTACAGATTCACTAGGGAGGAGGAGGACGTCAGACAAATCTGATAGTTTTCTTTTGACTGGGTGACTAGAGAAATAGATCAGGGTGAGGCAGTGTATGTGGTCTACTCGGAATTCAGTATTGTACCACATAGGGGACTCAAGAAAATGCAGCAGTTTAGGGCTGAGTCCTAAGGTGGTAAACTAGGTAAGATATTGGTTAAAGATCACATGCGATGAAATTTCCAGAAATTAAACTGTCAGCATCATTCATTAAATATTGTTATAACAACTGTGTCTGCCTAGTGTTTTATATGAAAATCTACCATTGCATACCATTTATAGCTATTTATTATGTGTTCTACTTCAGCAACACTGCTAGATGCTGAGATTTTCTGTTCCCTGTGGTAATCGGCATGTCTCCACCCTGGTGATGTCATTTGGGGTGCTATTCTTTTTCATCTATATACATAAGCTAGGAAGACACATTGTCACATTGCTGAGGTCAGTAAAGACTTTTTTCCTTGCACTGTGCCTGTTGCAGGAATCTCAGAACTGTTTGTAGTTGTATCACGCTCAATGCCAGTAACGCACAAAAACAGTTTACATAGGTTATTTTAGCCTGTGCAGGAGTCAGGGAGAGTAGCACATTGATGTAAAGTTTGCAAACTCTATGGGCAGGATTCACAAAACAGATGCGCTAGTGCAAGTCAGAAATGCACCAGAAGCCAATTCAGGAACAGGGATAAAGCACCAGCGCAAACGAGATACCCTGCGCTGAAAGACATGCGCCACAGGCGCAACATAATGACATGCGGTGCATATACAGGGGGCGTACACATGCATGTACAGCACAACCCGATTCAAAGAGCACAACCAGGGCGCATCAATGGGGCAAATCCAGCGCAAATCCAAGGTGCGCCAAAGAAAGATAAGTACAAAAGAAGGAGACTTATGTCCAGCACACCAGCAGGCCATCAATGGAACGACAACAGCAGCACACAGCCACAGTCAGAGGGGAAGTGGAACCAGACAGAGGGAGAGGCACAGGCAGACAAACCACCAGCAATAACACCAGGCAGCAAGCTACACCAGAGGACCACAGTGACAGAGGGGATGAACCTGGCAGCAGTTGCCATTGCCAGTGCCCTAATGAGAAGGAGGAGGCAGGGCGCCGGAAGGAACCATAGGTGGCGAGCCCCACGGTGGTACCGTGCCCAGCTGTCCTTTGAGCAGCTGACAGAGGTGGAGACAGTTGGGCGATACCGCCTCAACAAGGCCATGCTGAGGCAGCTATGTGAGCTGTTCCATGATGTGATGCAGGCACCCACCGCACGAGGTCATGCCATCTCGGTGGAGACCAAGGTGACAACGGTCATGTGCCTGCTCACCACGGGAACTTTCCAGAGGCCTACTGGGGACACCACTGGCATATCACAGGCCTCAACGTCCCACCTCCTCACACAGTTCCTCACTGTACTGCTACTGCATGCTTCGGAATACATCAAATTCCCCAGCACACAGGCAGAGTAGACAGAAGCCATGCAGGGGTTCCACAGGGTGGCACGCATGCAAGGTGTCATGGGACCATAGACTGTACCCATGTGGCAATCCACGCACCACCTGGTGAGGAGGGCATCACATACGTGAATCGAAAGGGGTACCATTCAGTGAACTGCCAGGTGGTGTGCAATGCCACAGGGTGCATCACCAATGTCTGCGCCACACACCCTAGGAGCGCACATGATGCATACATATGGCATCAGTCAGCACTCTGCATGAGGTTCGAGGCCGGGGACATCTAAAGTGGACACCTGTTAGGTACATGTGACTGAGCGCCAACAGCCCAGGATGGCACCATGTCCAGGACACATAGGGTGGGCTGTGGGCGGGTAGTTGTAGGCATGAGGGCACTGGGACAGCAGGGGTGTGAAAGGGTGCATAGGCGGACACAGGGTGGCACGCGACCGATGTGCACCACATGATGGATGGGGGCAGCCGAGGCAGGGATGCAGGACTGCCAGGCATGCGGCTGCATGGGCAGGGGAGCAGGACAGGGGCACACACAACACAGTGGGCGGGATGAGGACAGGGCACACGCCACAGTGTAACACAATGTACTAATGGAGACACGTCTACCCCCACAGGTGATGCCGCATACCCATTGCAGCCCTGGCTCCTCACCCCCATTCGACGACCCAGAACAATGGTGGAAGAACGCTACAATGAGGCACACATTGCAACATGTGCCATCATCGAGCGTGTCTTCAGCATGCTGAAGATGTGTTTCTGATACCTGTGTCGGTCAGGTGGTGCCCTACAGTACAGCCCTGAGAAGGCATGTGGCATATTCCTGGCCTGTTGTATGCTACACAACATGGCCCATGACCATGGGATACCTGTCGAGGCCGGTGAGGGCAACAGTTCCAGGGAGGAGGAGGGGGTGGTGGAGGGTGTGGCCAGTGCACACCCTGAGGACCATGGAGGTGAAGTCGGGCATGGACGCAGGGATCCCAGGCTGGTGGCAAGGGCACGGGCATACCGCACACGAGAGTGGTGGAGGAACACTTTGGGACACACAGGTTGGTACGTGTGCACTACAGTGTAGGGACAGCATGACAGTGGAATGGCAGGCACTGTATGCCACACAGGGGTGCACATGCAGTTGCATGCCCACGGGGGGGACATATACACTCACACACAGCCACCATGCATGCATCACCCCAGAACCACACAGGCCATACCCAAACTTTCACAGGTCAATGTGCACTGCGGCCATCACATGGTCACTGCAGGCACCATAACGCACTCATCATTGCCATGACACATGGCACGACAGCGGTACACACAAACACACCGGACAGCCTGCACAGGGGGGTGCCAGGGCAACCGTGTGGCTGGTGACCCCCATACACAGCAACACTGGCACCACCCACAGGGCATTCAGTACGCACGGGTGTGCCACCTGCCACCACAGACCCCTGGGCATGGGCATCACAGGGCTGCCTCACGACAGCCACAGACACGCAGGCAGCCTCTGCCACAGCCGCTGGTGATGGGGGTGCCATCACCGGCCACAGGGGGTGTCCCCAGGGACCCCGCAGGGGTGCTGCACTGAGGCCGTGAACGGGTGCTCAGTGGGGTGGCCGTCCGACGTCCACCAGTCGAGCCGTGGCTGGTGGGTGTGGATGCCAGTGGCGACGGGGTCAGCAGCAGGGGGCTCACCTGGCCCCGCTGTCGGGGTGTCTGGGATATGCTCCTGGGCATCCAGCTGGATGCACGGTGTCCACGGCGTGCTGTGGATGCAGCCACTTCCTCTGCAGCAGCCACGATCCGCTCCATGACTGCGGTCATGCCCACCCGCGTGATGCATATCTCAGACAGCATCTGAGCATACCATGACAGCCCTGTGGCTCCGGAACTCCACTCAGAGTGCCTCCTGACTATCCACATTTGCCCATAACAGGTCAAGGTAGGCACCCATGTCGTCGGCAGGTGATGCGGCATGGTGGTGGTGCCGACGTACAGGGGGATGGGTTGACCTCACCAGGGTCATCCACAGGTGGTGGCCGCACCCTGTCAGGTTGTGATGTGTGCGGATCTTGGCTGAGCACTGCCGCTGGCTGTCCACGTGTGTTGTCCACCAGGCCCACTGTAGTGGGTGCATGCACACCAGCACCCTACCTGGATGTCACTGCCACCACCAGCAGTGCACTGGGCAGTGGTGCAGGGGGCATGGCACCCACCACCCTGGGCAGCCATGCTGCCACTGCACCGGTGTCCAGCACGGTGGGAACACCATTGGCACCCAGGGTCCCATGCACGGGCATCCCCGCACCGTGTGCACCACCGTCGACCATGGCAGTGGTGCTGCTGACGGTGGAACATGCGTCGGTGCCACTGCCCTCACCCTGCATGACACTGGTGAGCACAATGAGTGCATCCGCTATGTCCACCACTTCATCCGGGTCAGCATCATACAACCCAGTCAGGCCCCCTAACCATGCGATGTACCTGCCATCAGTACCAGCAGCGCTGGTGGAGGGGTCCACAGGGCCCTCTGCCGCAGGGACCGTGACTGGTGGTACACAGAGCATGGACGTTGCAGGTGCGGACACGCCCACATCAGTGTCAATAGCCCCATGGGGTGGGCCTACATCATCGCCCGTGAGGGCTGCACAGTCGGCCAAGGCTGTGCCCTGGAGTCACGATGGAGCTGTGGAAAAGGGAAAGGAAAACATGGTTAATGCACAGGACGCACATGACACAGTGTCAACGTCACACACAGCACAGTCGGCAACACACTGCCGGGTACACATGCCTGTCCATGGCAGGGCCCGGCCAGGATGCACAGCTATTCACCATGCTGCAACGGGCTGCCCCCTGTCTGGAAGCCACCTCCTGGGATGCCATGCATAGCCGTCCCCAACACACTGGCGGCTAGGAGGGCCTTCTTGGGGCTGAGCTGTGCCACCGAGCTGGGTCTTCCCCCTGTCTGCCACAGGGATGCCTGGATGCTGTCCACCCTCTCATTGGCCCTCCGTCAGCTGTTGTTCCAATGCTTACAACACTCCTGCACTGTGCGGTTGAACGGTGCCACCGCGTTCACCTCTGGGCCACCGCCTCCCAGCCCTCCACACGCAACGTCCGGCTGCCTCTCCTACCGGTGAGTACATCCAGGTGTAGGTGGCATGCCTCGATGAGTGCCCTCTCCTCATCCTTTGTGAAGTTTGGTCACTGCCTGGTGGTGGCACCTGCCTCCTCAGACATTTCGACTACTGTGGGGAGAAGCATCCTGGAGTTAGACTCACCTGTGGGTACACATGGACCTGCACCCATCTCCCATAGTCTGTAACCTCACAGTGGTCTGTGTTGCTGGTAGCCTGTGCCGTGGGCTGTGTGTGGGCAGCCGAGCACAGGTGGACATGCACTATGGTATGTGGTGCATGTGGGACACCACACGTGCCACTCACGGCACCCAGGCTATGGTGGGGGGTACAGTGTAGCCACCCCAGGGGGTGTGACACTGTCCCGTCTGCCGTGTGCATGTCCCAGTACCACTTCAGCAAGTGTGCCGCCACTATGGTGCTACATCCAACCTGGGTGTCACTCCTGCGATGGCTGCACCAAATATGTAAATCACGCACGCCTGTCACAGACCAGCCGGCCGGGTGGAAGTCTTGCGCAAGGTAACATGTAGAGCGACACACAGGTGCCACGACTGTGTCATGCACACACACATCGCCCAGGTGCACATAGGGCGGTGGCAGCAGACAGGGCGGCACGTGCATCATGGCCGCTCAGCAGCCACAGGCTACTCAACGGCCACAGGGGGGGTTTGTGACTGCCCCCCAGGGGTCAAACTGCGGGAACATGACTGGGTCCTTGCAAGGGTCAGTAGGCACCCAAACAGGCTCGCCCCAGGCGTGCCTGGGATGCCAACAGTGGAGTCCGGCATCGACACTGAGGGTGTTGCCCAACGCTGGGTCCATGGGGTGGACAGTGCACTCCACGGTGACTGTGTAGTAGGTGGACATGCCCTGTTGCAGCCAGTGGCGCAAGTCCGACCGAGATCACATTGGCTATGCGGTCCAGGGATGCGATCGTGTCCTCCCGCAGATGCTGTATGGCCTCCAGGGCCTACGCGGTGCCCCTCTTGTGCTGCTCAGCAGCCTGGCATACCTCTGCAGAGTGCACGCACCCCAGCTACAAGCAGCACCTGTTGCTCCTTGGAGGCCTGCAGCAATCGGGTGTGCTCAGTCAATGGGTCGGTGCCCAGGGGTGCATGGGCATGTCGCCATCCCACCAGTGGTGGACGACTGCGCTGCACGGTCCCCCGCTCAGGTGGACGCTGCACAGCGAGGTCCCCATGGGGTAGGTCATTGTCAGGCGCACCAGCGACGGACGCTGCGCCCAGCCACCCATCATCTCCAGCTGTCTGCTGGTGCTGCCCCTTCGGCACCTGTGCACTTGCCAGCACCTGGGCGGTTGCACCACCACCCAGCACCGCTGTGCCTGTGCACACAGCGGACCCAGGGGCAGTGGCGGGCAGCTGTTCCACTGCCGACAGGCCACTGGCCATGCTGCCAGTGATGGTGGTAGGTATGGGTGTCTTCTCCACGACAACACCCCCACTGTCCAGGATGATGGTCATGTCGTCATCTGTGTCAGACCCTGCCCCAATCTGTGTCTCCATGCAGAGCACGCCATGGCTGGCATCCTGCTGGAACACAGCCAGGGCCTCGTCCGCCACCACGCCCAGGACATCCGGCTGGACAGTGGTGGTGTGCTGCAGCCGATCAGGCCCCTGGATGCCCATGGAGGTGGATGGCTGGTCCTCCAGGGCTGGGCCTGCCCCCACGGCAGCCACAGGCACCCTTGCCACTGCATGCTGGTGAGCCAGTGCTGTAAGGGAAAACAGATGTGTCAGTGCCGCTGTACCAGCCACCCCCCGGCATACCTACCATGCAGTGATGGGCTCCTGGCACACCCTCAGCTGCTCTGTGCTGCGCTGCATGGTAGCTGCCACCAGCTCCTCTTGCACCATGAGCTGTGGCACAGCAGCCTGGCCCCCACCAGTGGCTGTCCTGGCAGCTCGTATGGCCGCCACCTTCTCCTTTATCCTGCGTTTGTTGGTGCCCACCTTCTTTCTGTACTCCTGCGCAGACTGCTGGTGGCTGTCCTGCTGGTTCATGGCTGCTACCACCTCCACCCAGGCTGCAGCCCTGGCCTGTGGTGTGCCAGTGGTGCCACTCAGCAATGGCTCCCTGTCAAGGTACGCCTCAAACAGGGCATCGGCCTCCGTCTTTGTAAAGTTGGGCCTGTGCTTACGGGCAGACCCACGCTTCTCGCCCTCCTCATGCTCGGACATGTTGCTACCTGTGGACATGGACATGTGGCTACTGGCTGCAGTGGCCAACCCCATCCATCCTGATGTGCTGGCTGTCCCCACGGCAGGCACAACTTACCTCAGATGGTTGCAATACCGGTCCATGGCATGTGCTGTGCGGCACCTTTATAGCGCATTGCATGCAAATTAGCTGCTGCGCAATGGTAATGACATGCAAATATCTCCACTGCACTGTGGATAGGCTGATGAGCTCATTTGCATGTGATGGCTGAATATCACGCACTTGCACCTTGCGCAATGGAATTGCTCCAGTGCATGTCGTGGCGCAATGCCGTGCTATGCGCAGTGCGCCGCCCACAATACACATGCGCCATGGCATGCACTACCGCCTATTGTGCACTGTGTGCTAGAAGCACTATTGGGGCCATAGCACCTAATGCGCCATGGAACCAACAGTGCTCAGGCGGTATAGGGCCCATGGCACTCAGGCGCTATAAGGCCTATGACGCTCAGGCACTATGAGGCCAATGGCGCTTAGGCACCATTAGGCCTATGGTGCTCAGGCGCTATTAGACCTATGGCGTTCAGGTGCTATAGGGACCATGGCGCTCAGGCACTATAGGGCCCATGGCACTCAGGTGCTGTTAGGCCAATGGTGCTCAGGCACTGTGGGCCTATGGTAAGCAAGCTATAGGCCCATGGGCATGGTCGCTTATGGGCCCTATGGTGACCATGCGCACTTGCATGCTGACCCCTGCCCATGCCCCTTTGGGACTCCTGCTACAAGTGCCGGTGTGGTCATGCCCATGCCGCGCATCTACGATGATGCGCGATTGCTGGACACCACACAACCATCCATGAGGCGCGCATCCCACGCACGTTGTGCATGTGTGCTGCTGGGCACCATTTTGGTTCAACACTGGTATAGGTAGCATGGGGTTCGTCGTGCATGAAACTGGAGCCAGGTAGAGCTCATCAACCTGGTGGCACAGGTGGAGCCACATGCTGCAGGCCTGTTTGGGCAGAAGTCCCTGCAGCAGGCCAGGACGGATGTGTGGCAGGCCACAGCTGCTGGCCTGGTCCAGGCCATGAGTGCAATGCACTGGGGAGCAGTGCTGCCATTGATATGGCGACCTGATGCGGAGGGACCCAGAGAGACTGAGGGCACTGCAAGCATGTGTCTGCAGGGGGGCCATGCCATGGCCAGGTAAGTGGGCACATGCTGCTTCTGTGCATGGCCACCATACCATGGTGTTGCCTGGGCTGCCTGCCATGCCGGGGGGGGCACTGTCATTGTGTGCCCTGTGGTGTGGCATTGCCAGTTACCGGGTGAACTGTGCCACTGCCCTGCTGCTCATGCCCAGCTGGGGTCACACTGTGCATAGGGGTGGGGGTGGTGGGCTCATGCTGTGGCTGTGTTCTGATGTGTGCCTGTCTGTGTCCTTTCCCTAGGACCTGAGGATCGACACCGTGCCAAGGTGGGAGGGGTGCCCGGCAGGCCGCAGCAGGCGGTGGTCACCTGTGGCCCACCGATGTGCATCCCTGCCACTGTTCCTGGCCAGGCTGCACTGTCTCCCCGCGCTGTCTCTCCCCCACCTGCCTTGCTCCCAGCTGTGCCTAGGGCTGGTCCTTCAGTGCCTTGGCACATTTTCCATTGCTCTCTTGTGCATCTCTGGTTGCACTATGGCGCTGGTCAGGTTGCTCCCTGGTGCACCTCTGGCTGCGCCATAGCACATCCCTACGATATTCAGCCGTGTTGCGCTGGTGCATGTCACCGTGCACAACCATTGAATATTGCAGTCACTGCGCCATAGCACAGTTGAGTTGCACTGCACCAGGGTTGCACCGGTCTTTGGCGCATTTCTGAATATCAGGCCCTGTATGTACAATTCCTTATTTTGAAAATAAACATTTGAGATATTCTATTGTTGTAACCACTATAAAACAGAAGACTGCACCTCCCAGTAAGAAAAATGGAAAATAGCTTTATATTGTACCCACAATGCTTTGCTATGTATATTTACATATTTGGTGCTATGCTGCAGTCACCAGTACCAAAACAGGAGACTGCACCTCTTCCTTGTTCTTGTGTGTAAATTGGTATACTAGCTGTTATAGTTAGCTAATTTAACAAAAAGGGACTACTTTATCGAATTGTTTCTCAATAAAATTTTATTTAAAAAAGGGGGGATTACTTTATGTTCAAATGCAGTTACAATGTTTTTGAAGGTAGTATTAGGATTTTTTTTCTTTTTAATTTTACAGTTTTAACATATTTTCTACACATGTTTTAAGTGCAATAAAGTACCCCAGAGTGTGTGATTATGGTCAATAATCACACTTCTCAGTTGTTTAAAGGCACTTGGTACAAGTGCATTGTGCCTAACAACACCCATGAAAGGCGTGCGATTATTGACCCATAGTCACACACCCTGTCATACTTTATTGCATCCTTAAAATGATCTTTTTACCAGGGCTAACACATCCATCCCTAGTGAGAATTAGTGCAGATAAGGTCCCTATTAAATCTAAATTATTGTAAAGCTGATACTGACCAACAGCAGTGAAGTTACCAACATTGTATTACTAGCAGCAATACAACTTCTTAACAGGCACAGTTAAGTAGCACCTCAAATGACATCAGCAGCCTGGAGGCACGCTGACTCAGCATCCAGCAACCTTAGAGAAATGGACCAAAACAAAAAGATACTAAAAATGCATTAATTTGTTGACTTTTGTTACAAAACTTGGAAAACACATAGGTTTTATAGCAATGTTTATTGAAAGGTGCTGACTCTTTTAGCTTTAAAAACCTTTGCATATGACCTTTAAAGGATAGGCAAGAGAGGGTGGTGGTAAGCAGGGTTCACTCTACAGAAGGGAGGGTGACCAGCGGGGTGACCTCAAGGCTCAATTCTGGGACTAGTTCTCTTTAACATCTTTATAAGTGACCCTGCAGATCAGCTGGAAAGAAAGGTATGCCTCTTTACAGATGACATCAAAATTTGCAATAGGGTAGCCATTTCAGAGGGGTTGGAAAGAATGTGCAGAAACCTGAGAAAACTCGAGGAGTGGTCAAGGGTATGACAGCTGGGTTTCAATGTGGAAAAGTGCAAAATCATGCACCTAGGCACAGAAACACAGAGGGGTAGTACAGAATGGGAGAAGAGGTATTGACAATCACCAAACAGGAACGGGACCTGGAAGTAATCATATATGATGACCTCAAAGTGGTGAGACAGTTCAACAAGACAGGTGGTAGGGCCAGTGGGATGCTGGGAAGCACAGGGAGGGGTATCATCAAAAGAAGGAGGGAGGTGTTGTTGCCACTCTAGATCGCTGGTGAGATCCTACCTGGAGTAGTGTCCAGTTGTGGAGACTGTATCTCTGGAAGGACATAAACAGGGTGGAGACTGTCCAGAGGAGGGCAACTAATATGGTGCAGGGACTACATCAGAAGCTCTATGAGGAGAGACAAAAGGACCCAAGAATGAACACCCTGGAAGAGGGATGGGGGGGTATATTATAGAGTCCTGTAAATACTTCATGGGGTTGAATAAGGTACAGGACATGAGTATTGGCAGAGAAAAAGATGGATGAGAACGGGGGATGTGCAATGAAGCTGGAAGGGGGAACATTTAGAAGAAATGTGAGGAAGTACTTTACTGAAAGAGTGGTGGATGCCTAGAATAGTGTTCCAGCAGTGGTGGTGGGCTTTAAGCATGCATGGGCACAAGGGAATCTTAGTTGAGAAGTGTACGGAGGGGGACAGAGCCAGAGATCAAGTAGGGTCTGCAGTGACAGTATAGGCAAGGACAAATGGGCAGACTGGATGTGCCAAATGACCTTTATCTACCATCAAATTCTATGTTTCTATCTACTGTTACAGTAACTGTTCTGTCTTCATCAAGGATAACTCCTCCATTGGGCCACACCACTGAAACGATTCCCAAACAGTACACAAGGTACCCAGGGAGGATGGCAAAGTCTGATAGTAGTCATGACACAAGGCCTTGCAACACCAAAGCCAGCAAGTCTACAAGTGATGATGTCTAAACTGTAGTACTTAGTGAAAGTATGCATGGCGCTCCATGTGGCAACAGCACATATGTGAGCAGCAGAAACATTCTGAAAGCAAGCAAAGTACAGTTACATAGGAACTTACCGTAACAGTAGATCTTTGAGAGAGGTTAAGTAGCTCACTCTCCCCCACCCCCAGCTGCTGGTGGTCTGACACTGAGCAAGGAAGAAGGAGACTACTGAAGAATACAGGAAGTTGTTTTCCCAGAACAGGAAGGGTGAGAGTTGTAAGGAGAGGAGAGAGTATGCATACTGAAAAACAGGAGAGGGGACACAAAATAAGACATGATAGGAGTGGTGCAGTGCAATGGCTGTGGGACGACAGTGTTCCGGGAGACATTCTGGAGGCTGAGATGCTGCCCTATTTGCAGGCACCTCTCTGGTCTGAGGGAGGAGGTTGCCCATCTCCAGGCTGACCTGGCTAGGATTCGTGAAACCTCCTCCCCCACCAAGGGACCACCAGGGCCAATGCCACTACCTCAGAGGTTGCCAAGAAAGAGCTGAGGCTGGATCAGGGTGGGCTCAGTGAGGGAGAGGGTGGTGGAACAGAGTTTCATCCCTCCAGCTATACCTCTCCACAATTCATACCCTCTTCTGTTGGATAGTGGTTCCTCTATGGAGGCACCAGCAGTGGAGACCAAGGAGGATGCTAGGAACCTTCACAAAGGAGACCCACAGGAGGGTGGCATGGGACCCCACAGGGGAAGGAAACAACTCCTGCTGGGGGACTCAATCATTAGGGGGGTAGAAATAGGGGAGGAAGGGGAGAGGGAGGTAAGGTGCCTGCCTGGCGCCATGGCTTGGAGGGACAGGAAGCGAATCCTCAGGTTCATGGGAGCAGCTGCATGAGAGAGGGAGCTGGATGTCATTGTCCACCTAGGGACAAATGACCTGGCTTGGAATGGGATCAGAGCAGTGCAAGAGGAGTTTGTAGAGTTGGGGAGGGCCTTTAACCAAGTAGCACATACGGTAACCTTCTCAGAGGTGCTGCCTGTCTATGGCAAGGGTGATGCTAGGGTACTCCTCACCAGGGAATTCAATGAATGGTTGAAAAACTGGTGTGGAGCTCAGGGTTTTGGCTTCACTGGGGACTGGGGAGCCACCTGGAGGGATGCAGACCTATACTGGCGCGATGGTCTGCATCTGTCCAGGGAGGGAACCAGGATCCTAGGTGAGAAGTTTAAATGCTTCATTGGCAAGCATTTAAGCTAGCCAAGGTGGGAGGCACTGAAAAGGAGCAGGGAAATCCCAGCCTCCCCCCACAAAACACGGTAATTAGTCAGGTAAACACCAAGGTAGAGAAGTCATTAGGGAGCAGGACAGAGGTAAATGTAAAAAAAGGCAAAGGCATTAAGGACAGAAATGAGGCTAAAAGGGGTAAGGCCATTAAAAAGTGGAGGGTGATGAGTACCAATGCCCGTAGTCTGTGTAACAAGCTCCCTGAACTAGTGGCCTTGATGGAAGAGGGTTGCCTGGATATTGTGGCAGTCATAGAAACTTGGTAAACAGAGAACCATGACTGGGATGTCAACATACCAGGATACACAATCTACAGGAGGGACAGGGAGGGTAAAAGAGGAGGAGGAGGAGGAGTAGCTCTCTATGTAAAGGAAGGGATCAAAGCAATAGAACTAAAGAGTAAACAGGGAGCAGATGAGGCATTCTGGGTCACCCTGGAGACAGGAAATGGCACCACAATCCACATGGAGGTTGTATACAGACCCCCATCTCAGGGGAAGGGAATGGACAAGGAAATGATAGAAGGCATCCTTAGAATGGCAGAAAAAGGGGAGATATTGTTGATGGGGGGACCTGAATATGCCAGATGTTAACTGGAGCACCTTTGCTGCAGGCACATAGAAGAGCAGGTTCATTCTTGATGCCCTACAAGGGGCATGCCTCAGACAGCTAGTATTGGAACCCACTTGGGAGGGAGCAATCTTAGACCTGGTACTCTCAAATGGGGATGGAGAAAGAATCTCAGATTTAGAAGTGGGTAGCCATCTGGGAACAGCGACCACCAAACAGTGTGGTTCACGATAAACACAGCCATACAGTCATGCCATACAAAAGCAAGAGTATTGGACTTTAGGAGGGCTGACTTTGGGAAAATGAGAGAGTGCCTCAGAAAAGCACTAGCAAACAGGCAAGAAGGAGGAGTGGAGGAACAATGGGGAGTAATCAAACAGCCATCACAAAGGCAACAAGCCTTTGTGTAAAGCAAATTAAAATACAACGAAGGAAAAAAATGCTATGGTTCTCAAAAGAGGTGACAGGGAAGGTTAAGGAGAAAAGGATAGCATTCAGGAAATATAAGGAAACACAGAAGGAGCAGGACAGAGAACTTTATCAGTTAAATTAGAAAGAGGCTGGAAAGGCAGTCAGAATAGCAAAGGCCCAGACTGAGGAAAGGATAGCCAACTCTGCTAAGAAGGGGGATAAGACCTTTTATAGGTACATTAGGGAGCGAAGAAAGACCAAAGGAGGGATACTGAGGTTTAATAAAGGGGAGGGAATGTGGGTAGCGGGTGTACAGTGAAAAGGCAGGGATACTGAACGAATATTTCTGCTCAGTATTCACAAAAAAAGAGGAGGGGGAGGTACCTAAACCAAACAAGAGAAACACTCTGAAGACAGGGGTCAACATCAGTCCATTTACAGAAGAAAGGGTTCTGAAAGAACTAATAAAATTGAAGGCAGACAAAGCAATGGGGCCTGATGGGATTCACCCAAGAATTCTAAAAGAACTAAGGGTAGAACTAGTGACACCACTGACTACTCTTTTTAACAAATCATGGGAGGATGGGGTGGTACCTGAGGACTGGAGGAGGGAGGATGTGATTCCTCTTCACAAAAGTGGGAGCAGGATAGAGGCAGGAAACTACAGACCAGTTAGTTTTACCTCAGTGGCAGGGAAAATGATGAAATCACTTCTGAAGGAAAGAATTATTGAGTACCTAGAGGCCAGTGGGGCACAGGACCCAAGGCAGCATGGATTCACGATGGGAAGGTCGTGTCAGACGAATCTAATAGATTTCTTTGACTGGGTGACCAAAGTAGTAGACCAGGAAGGGCTGTGGACATGGCCTACCTAGATTTTAGCAAGGCATTTGATACAGTCTCACACAAAGATTAATACAGAAGTTAGCCAGCCTTGGAGTGGGTCCCAAGGTGGTAGCCTGGATAAAAAATTGGCTAGACAACAGGATGCAAAGGGTAGTAGTAAATGGAGTCCACAGTGAAGAAAGGAGGGTTACCAGCGGGCTACCGCAGGGTTCAGTACAAAGTCCAAGAGGGTAGCATCTTTCAGAAAAAGAGATGTGCAAGAACAAGGGGGCACAATTTGAAGATAGAGGGGGGACGGCTCAGAGGTAATGTGAGGAAGTATTTTTTCATGGAGAGGGTTGTGGATACATGGAACAGCCTCCCTGAGGAGGTCGTGGAGTCAAGAACACCGGGGAAATTCAAGAATGCATGGGACAGACATAAGGCAGTCCTAGTGGGGGGTAGGAGGAAGTAAGCTGTTGGTTAACTAGGATCTGCAGCTTATCTGTTAGGTAGGAAAATGGGTGAACTAGGTGGGCCAAGTGGTCCTTATCTGCCGTCAAATTCTATGTTCCTTCAATAGGTCATTACATATAGCACTGGTGCCACCTGGCATCGGGCCGCATGGCAGACTTTCTAGCAATCCCTGACAGGGGACCGCCCACCTGATGTCAAGTGACTGACATCAGCATGACCTTATATAGTTGGTAGTCCCCATGCCCGCCCTTCAGTTCTCCGGCCGGAGCCAGGAAAAGGCCTGATAGCAGGAGCAAACAGGATTTGGAGTCCCTGTAAGAAATAAAATGAGGGGAAGGAGGGAGGGAAAAATATGACCTACTAAAGGAATCTCTCTTGAAGATCTACTGTTACAGTAAGTTCCTATGTAACTGTACTATCTTACTTCAAGAGGGTTCCTTCAGTAGGTCATTACATATAGGACAGAGTCCCAAGCAGTCTCTCCAAAGAGAGACAGAGAGTAACCAGGGAGGAGGAGAAAAAAGCTCAAAAACTGGGAACCAGAATGGCCCCAGCCTAGGACAGAAGGCCCTGCAAGACAGCTAGGTGGAATCCAGCCCTCCACCTAGAAGCAATGTCCAGACTGTAGTGTTTGGTAAAGGTATGGACAGAACTCCAAGTGGCTGCGGCACAGGTATCAGCCACAGAGATGTTCCGCAAAGAAGCAGCCATCCTGCTAGTAGAATGACCTCTGATGGGACCCGGCAGAGGTTTTTTGTACTTTTAATAACAATACAGAATACTGTTGCCTAACCATTTGGAAAGACACTGCTTGGAAACCGCTTTGCCCTTAGACCTGGGGACAAAAGAAACAAAAAGCTGATTGCAGCTACGGAAATCCTTGGTCCGGTGTGTGTAGCACTGAAGGATCCGATGGATGTCCATGGTGTGCAGGAGTGCCTCACCTCTATTCAAAGGGGATGGAAAGTAAACAGGAAGCTTTACTGATTGGTTCAGTATGGCTTCTGACACCACCTTGGGAAGAAACTTAGGATTTGTCCTGAGGACCGCCCGGTCCTTGTGGAAAGTAAGATAAGGCTCTTTGCAAACCACAGCGTGAAGCTCAGAAATCCTTTGGGCTGACGTAATGGCAACTTAAAATAACGTCTTCCAGAAAAGGAAGCGCAAATCACAGCTCACGGCCAGCTCAAATGGGGGAAGAGTGAGCTTCTCCAACACAAAGTTTAAATCCCAAGGTGGAGTTGGGCTGTGGATGGGGGGTTTCAGATGGAGGATCCCTTTCAGAAAGGTTTTTGAGACTTGCAACTGAGCCACGGGTTTACCATCCACCAGTTTGTGGTACGCTGAAATTGTGGAAAGGTGGACCTTCAGGGAAGAATATGACAGGCCAGAGTCTGACAGATGAAGGGGCTATTCCATGATTTGAGGAGCAGAACAAGAAAAGGGGTTCCAATTCTTGGAAGTCGCCCAGATGGAAAAACATTTCCACTTCATGGCGTAAGTGGAATGAGTAGAGGGTTTTCTAGCCTCTATAAGGACTTGAGCGACTCGGGAGGAGACCCTGAAGTGAGAAATCGGTATGTCTGCAGGTGCCATGCATAAAGATGCAGTGTTCTGAGCCCTGGATGTGCAAGACAACCTCGATCCTGAGTCAAGAGGTCGTGGGTCACTGGAAGTGGAACCGGTGGTTCCCTGGATAGCTGTTGTAACAGTGGAAACCAAATTTGTCTCGGCCACAGAGGAGCGATGAGAATCATCCTCATCTTCTTTGCCTGAAGCTTGAGAAGGATCCTCTGGAGAATGGGAAACAGAGGGAAGGCATACAAAAATGTCCCTGTCCAGGAGAGAGACAGCGCGTCATGTCAGAAAGCACCATGCCCTGGAATGAGCCAGAAAAAACTGGGAAGTTTTGTGTTGTATTGGGAGGCGAAATGGTCGATTTCCAGATGCCCCCAATTTAGGAAGAGAGATTCTACCACTTCCTGAATTAATTCCAATTCATGAGCTAGGGTCCGAGACCTGCTGAGACTGTCCATCAGGACATTTAGAACACTGGAACATGCATGGCCACCAGATCCAGATTGTGCTGGACCACCCAGTTCCACACCTGCATCACCTCCCTGCACAGGGGATACAATCGGGTTCCTCCTTGTTTGTTGAGGTACCAGACTACTGACATACTGTCCGTTTGGACCAGCAGTGATCCTTTGGGAAGGAAGGTCTGGAAGGCTTGCAAGGCATACAAGACTACTCTTACCTCCAGAATATTGATGTGCAAAGGTGCTTCCAAGCTGGACCACAGTCCTTGAGCTTGGTGCCCCCCAGATGTGCTCCCCATCCCATGTTCGAAGCGTCCATAGTTATGGATGCCAGTGGAGCAGGGCTCCTGAAAGTGAGACCTAAGGAAAGGTTGCAGGGGTCCCTCCACCAAAGCAATTCTTTCTGAACTGCTGAGGAGACCAGTACCAGATGGTCCAGGTCGTCCAGGAGTTGGTCCCACTCCACACGCAAGGACCACTGAGTAACTTTCATGTGAAGCCTCACCAGGGGAACAGTAGTGATGGAGGCTGCCATCAGGCCAAGAAGACAGAGGATATCCAGGGCCGGGATGGTCCTGGATGAAGTCACTCGCGAAGCCTGATGGATCAGGATCTCCACCCTGTCTGGAGGAAGGAAGGCTCCGCATTGGACCATATCCAAGACTGTCCCAATGAACTGTAGTCTCTGGGACAGGATCTTGGATGACTTGGGAATACTGATTATAATCCTCAGTCTGCCAAAGAGGTCCAAGGTGAAAGAGAGAGTCTCCAGTATGGAGTCCCTGGATGTGGCTGGGATCAGCCGATTGTCCAGGTAAGGGAAAACTGCAATACCTTGGTGGCATAAAGAAGCCGCCACCACCACCACCAGGCACTTGGTAAACACTCAGGGTGCCGAGGACAGACCAAAAGGGAGTGCCTGAAACTGGAAGTGCTCCCCTTGGAATTGGAACTGCAGGAAACGGCAGTGGCTGGGGAAGATGAGGATGTGCAGGTAAGCATTCTGCACGTCCAGAGCGCACAACCAATGATCCTCCAGAAGGAGTGGGAGGAGACTGTGGAGCGTCAACATCTGAAACTTGTTATACTCGACAAACTGATTAAGGTTGCTTAAGTCGAGAATGGAGCTGAAGTCTCCCATCTTTTTTGGAACCAGGAAAAAATGGGAGTAAAACTCCCTGTCCCTTTGCCAGAGGGGAACACGCTCTGTTGCTTCCTTGAGCAACAGGCTTTGAACTTCTTTTCGGACGAGAAGAGCCTAATCCCTGGAGTAAGAAGATCTTTTTGGTGGAAATTCTGGAGGAAGTTCCGGAAACTCTGTGGTGTGTCCGATGAACACCAGTTGCAGGACCCATGCGTCGGAGGTCATTGCCTTCCATTCCTGCGCATGGCGGGTGAACCTCCCCCAACACCTGCTCCTCGTCATGAGACTGAGGAGGTAGTGGGGATAGTGAGTCAGGAAGTGGCAGGACATTCAAGACGATGGCCCCCTGCATGTCACTTGTTCTTGGCGACCGGAGGAGTGGTGGAACCCATGGACTTGCGTTTGTCCCTCAGATCCTTTTCTGAAGGGCTGCTGCTGCTGTTGAGTGCCCGATCAGTACATGGACCTCACTGATCTGAGGCGGGCCTCTGTCCTGGAGATCAGTGATATCTTTGGTGTCCCCACCAAAAAGCACTGAGCCCCGGAAGGGGGCATCCTGAATTGCCGACTGTACCTTGTTGGCAAGGCCAGAAATGCGAAGCCAGGAATGCCGTCTTAGGGCGACGGCAGTCGCCGAGGTGCGAGCTACAGTCGATGGAGTCATATGTAGCCCACAAAGCATGCCTACATGAAAAGTGAAAGAGGCGGAGGTCCTTGGCAAGCTCCTCTTTGAGGCTCGAGGGTTCCATAGACTGGACATGAGCCTCTAACCTGGCCAGGGTAGCCTTTTTTTGGGACACCATGTGGGCCACATAGTTGAGGGATCTAAGCGCACATGTGGCTGAGGCATAAACTTTCCTACTGAACTGGTCCATCTGCCTCAACTGTTTATCTGGAGGAGAGGTGCTTGGGTGCAACGGAGTGGTCATGAGCAGCTGAGATGACAACAGAGTCCACCTTAGGATGTGTCTTTAGGAACGGAGCATCCTTCAGCGCCTGGGAAATCCTGTCCGCCCGCTTGGGGACAGCCGGGAGAGAATGAGGCATCTGCCACACCATAGAGGTGAGGTCCTGGTGAGGCCTGATCCAGGGAGGAATGGGGACCAGAGACTCCAAGTCCAGGTGTTTGGCTAGCCTCTGTCTCATTGGGTCTTGTTCCTCCAACTCCCAGTTGAATAAATCCTTCATGGACCTCAGAAGATCCGAGAAGGTAGGGTCCTCTTGGGGGAAACCTTGCCTTTCAGAGCCTCGGGCTCCTCCAAGGTGTCCTCCACCAACTCGTCGGCATCCTCATCATCATTATCACCATCATCATCTGCCCCCCCGTCAGGAAGATTATGGATGTCAGGAAGGGTAATGTTCTGGCGAGCCACCCCGAGACATGTACCGTGAATGGAGAAGAACTTCTCAGGGACTCAGACCTAGGAGACCACGGAAGAGGGAGTCTTGTCCCCATGTCTGAAACCAACTCCGTGCGTGCCCCCTGCCACCAAGACTGGATGAAGGTCTTAAAATCCGGTGTAGCTGGAGGAGGTGGAGGGGGTGGAGGAGGAGGTTGTGGCTGAGGGGCAGGAGGAGGAGGAGGCATAACCGGTGGGGTGGGTATTGGGAACCCTGGTATCCCTGATAATGGTGATAGTGGTTATAATCTGGGTAGTACTGCCCAAAAGAGCTCTATTCAGGAGGAGAACCAGCTGGGAAATGGTCCCCAGGATACCTGAAAGGGTAATGTGGGACAGTCCTGGGTCTGGTATAAATCCCCACCATCAGATCTAACAGAGGGGGTACCCACGTCAGACCCACTGTAGTATAAATCAGCAGGGGGTCCAGCGTCAGGATTGCCAACGTCAACGGGACCGACGTCAGGACCAGCACCACCCAATCCGGCGCCAGAAGTGGATCTGGCGTCGGGGGCTGGCATCGGGGCTGGACGAAGGGAGCCCAATGGCGGAGCTGGGTCTGGCACCGGAGCTGGAGCTGAAGGCTGGGGCAGACCACAAGGCCCTGGTTGTGGAAGAGTCATTGGAGTATCCGGCGTCGGAATGTGATTCACTGGATCCGACGGGATCGGGGCCAGGATATTCGTCGGCTCCGAAGGAATCCCTCCTGGAGGAGGAGGGACCTCTGCTGGAAGGCCAGATGGCCGAGGAGAAGCCTCCTTCTCCGTGACCCCATTAGGAGAGCTCGGGACAGCCCCCGAGGAATCTATCATATCGAGGGGGTTCCACGCTATCATCGCCTGAAGTACCTGCCTGAGAAGAGGAGGATAAAGGTGAAGGAAGAGGGGGGAGAGGGGCCTTCTCTCCCTGGTTCTGCCTGTCATCGGGTGAGGCACCGCTAGGCCCTGATGGGAGAACCACACCTGAGCAGCCATCGGAGATGGGTGTCTTATCAGGTGGAACCGGGTGGGCGGGGGAGGAACCCCCAGCCGACTTACCAACTGGTGCCGGGCGGGTCCCTGAAGGCTGGGGAGCCATCTTACTGGCAGCTGTGTGGTTCCCAGAGGAGCCGGGGGCCAACTTAGTGGCTGTAGCGGTGTGGCCATTGGAGGAGCTGACAGTCAACTGATCCGCTGAAGATTTGCCAGACTTACTGTCCAGGGTCTTCTTAGGTGGTTGCTGGGCCTTGCTCGTCGAGGGCCGTGAGGTCTCAGGCTGGTCTGTGGAGCGCTCCTACTCCCAAGATTTCTCCTTATGATGCTTCTTTGAGGGAGAAGATTTCTCAGAAGAGGACTCTCTAATGCGGTCCATTTGCTTTTCTGAAGGTGTGCCTCCAAAGCCTGCTGACTCCACTTTTTGATGGCCTGATTAAAAGTGTGGCACTCCGAGCAGGAGGAGACAGGGTGGTCTGGGCCCAAACAGATCACGCACTTCAGGTAACTGTCTTTATGAGGGATCTGCGTGCCACAGAACGAGCACTTCTTCTTGGGTGAAGACATCAAGTAGAGGAATATTGAAAATAAAGATTTAGCAAAGGAGAAATCCGACGCAAGAACTAACACGATGATCGCTGTATGGAAGTCTGCAATGCGGCTGACACGCGGTGATGGCAGGAAAGAACTGGTGGGCGGGTGTGGGGACCACCCATTATATAAGGCCACGCTGACACCAGTCACGTGATGTCGGGTGGGCGGTCCCCCATCAGGGATTGCTAGAAAAGTCTGCTGTGTGGCCCGATGCCAGGTGGCGCCAGTCCTATATGTAATGACCTACTGAAGGAACCCTTTCGAAGTAAGACTGTAAGTGTCCATACCACGTATAGAGTGGCCCTGCAGAGTACCACAAAGTTCCTTACTGTATTTCCCATAACAAAATTCAATACAGTTAGCCAGCCATTTGGACAAGCACTGATTAGACACAGAGGTGCACTTTTTGCCAGGGGCAAACAAAACAAAAAGCTAAGAGAACTTTCTGTAGTCCTTAGAACTCTACATTTCTATCTTGATTGCACTGTGTACATTAAGTGTATAGAGCCATGCATCACCTTTGTTAGCATGCTTCAGATAATAGACAGGAAGGTGTGTGATCTGATTTAATGTAAAGTCAAACACCACCTTCGGTAGAAATGAGGATTAGTCCACAAAGACATCCTGTCCTTTTGGAAAATTAAATAAGGAGGCTCATGCACGAGAGCCTGAAACTCAGAAATTATACAAACATGTCATGGCAACCAAAAACAGCATTTTTCATGAAAGGAAATGCATCTCACAGGTTGCCGCAGTCTCAAACAGAGCCAGAGTCAATTTCTCCACTATGAAATTCAGGTCCCAAGGAGGAATATGTTTATGAATCAGGGAACACATGCACAATACCTTTGAGAAACATATAGGACACTTCTAGTTATGCCACCATGCACACATCAGTAAGGGCATGGAAGGCCGAAACAGCTGACAAGTGTACTTTAATGGATGAGTACTGGAGATCAGAATAAGAGAGACAGAAAGTAGTCCAGTGCTGTTTTCACAGAACATGTAAACGGGTCCACTGGATGGGAAGCAAACCATATGGAGAAGCACTACCATTTCAAACACTAGGTGGCTGGGATACTGGAAGGGCATTAGCAATCGCTAAACAGGTTAGCTACTGGCTAATACCACTCTGTGCCTCCAAACCACAGAATGATCGCAAAAATGCCATATTGGATGGCATGGTTAGCGAGTCACTAAGCTGGTAGCAATCGGCCCTAAATCATGCCAGTGTGCCTATGCAAAGCAGCTATTCATACTTTGCATATAGGCAAACTGGCATGCTGGAAGGTTTGGAGAGGTGGTAAGTAGCTTTTACTGCCATGCTATTTATGGACTCCCCAAACCAAATCTTATGAGCTGCAAAAGTTCCTTGATGTCCAGTGGTCCCCCCACCCCTGATCACCCCTCCAATAAATAAAAGAATGTCCCCTGGTATCCAGTAGTCTCACTTGCATAACCCTCCAGTAAATACACAAATGTTTGCTGGTGTCCAGTGCAACCTGTTGTACATCAGTAGCAATTCTAGCCATACTAAGCCAAGAATACCTCTGAAGGCATATGCTGGAGGCAACTGCCCTGGCAGAAGCATCAGATGCAGAGCATAACAGAAGCTTTCCAGTATCCACACCAGATGAGGTGACTTTAAGCAAGTCAGTCTTGGCAAGACCATCAGACAGAGCCTGAATGGTAGACAGCAGATTTCCAAAGGTTATTTTGATATTTAATCATGTATGCCTGGTATTTTGCAATTTGTAGGCCTATGGATGCAGAGGCATAAGTTCTTTTGCCCATAACATCCACCCTCTTGGATTCTTTGTCAGAAGGCAAAGTGTTTATGTGTCTAGAGGCTCTAGAGCAGTCATGATAACCACAGAACATGTTTCAGACTGGGAGGCATAAGGCTTAACAGAGGGTACTGCAGGCAAAGTATTAAGCATGTGCCAAGCAGCAAAGACAGCATCCTGTAAGGCAGGACATACAGGAGGAATCACAGAGGAAGGTATAGTGGGAACCTCCAAAAACTCCATTAAATTTTTCTTATTGGAGTCTTCCTTCTCAGCTTCAAATCCCATGACATCCTGGATTTGTCTGAGCAAAGCCTGAAAAGGGGGATCCTCAGTAGGAGATCTAGGGGTATACATCACAGAGTCCTTACAGCATGAGTAGAGGGTAGCGCTGGAAGGCAAACCCCCCCCTCATAGGGATCATTGTCCCTTTCATCATCCTCCAAATCCTCCTCCCTATTATGGAGATCAGGATTGTATTCTACCTCATCATCTGGGATGACAAAGGAGCAATCGATGGAGCCAACGATATAGGCGGTGGTTGCAACAGAGGAATGTTACGTGTGCTTCTGGAGTCTGTCGACAATGGTACCCATGGGGTAGGCCCAGTCAATGGGATAGCCATTATTGTCAGTGGAAGCAATGGTAACAGGAGTCCAAATATTCCCAGAGAACAATGCCAGCACAACCTGGGAGTCTAAGGCACCCTGTAAAGAGCTTGGGACAACCAACATCGAAGGGGTAGAACCAGTCAACAGGGGCTGCATACTGCCCATAGTAGAAATGGCAGTGCTAGAGCCAGATCCCGACCTTGGTGTCTCAGATAGTTGGGGGGGGGGGATGAAGTCACCACCGGAGTGGATGACAATGAGGACTTATCCTTCTTTAATGGAGACCTTGACCTAATCGGTGAAGCATGAGGTTCATCCTTATGTTTGTGGTGCTGGCTGGAGGAGGAGGAGGAATTCAATGACTTATCCTTGTATTTATCCTTAGTCCTCAACAACGATAGCAGTGATTGCGTTGCTAAACACCATGGAGTTCCCTTCCTGTAAGTCATCAAGTGAGAGGAAAAAGCCGACTTTGAGCCTGCAGCCTTGGCTTGAGCGTCCATGGAATTAATGGCATTGAAGGTTTCTAGAGCCTCCTTTTGGCAACTTCTTGTGGCCTGGTTGAATCCATGACAGATGTTGCAGGCCCTGATGTTGTGGGACAGGCCTAAACAGCAAACACAAACCGTGTGAGAGTCGTCCTGTTAGATCTTGTAACCACAGATACAAAAATCTAAATAAAGGTTCTTTCTATGGCAGTATAAAAGGAAAACATTGACAGATAAATGAAAGTTTACAAAATATAGCAAAGTCTAAGAAAACAGTGTTTTCCTGCAGGTCCAATGAGTGGTTGATGGCAGGAGAAAAAACTAAGGAGTAATGGGGGCTACCACAATTATACAGGCACCGTCATTGTGGATGGCACCTGGATAGCAAAGTTTCCAAGTGGTCCTGACGCCGACAGCTTACAGTTCTAAAGGTGTTGCCCTATGGAGGAGATATCCTTGATGAAGATCTAACTTTCAAAGGGAATGTAAACAGGTTTTATATACCGCAGCAAAAAAAAACACATCACTCTAGGTTATCAGCTTACCTACCTAATGATGTATTTGTTTTGCCTCGAAATTTGCTTTAATCCACTGTCGCTAAGTTTTAAAAGTGTCCGAGAGATGTAAACAAACTGTTGCCTCCTACTCAAGCTCCACACTTCAGTAGCTGCCTAAAATGGCTGCTGCATGCTTACGCACTGATGTCACAATAGCAAGAGTGCTCCATGGCAATAATACAGGCTAAACTGAGAGCTAGCAGTAAACATTAGAAATAAGATTAACAAAGTGCTTGTCATCTGAATCTTTTACTGTGTAGTACGCTGCGCAGTAAGGGATTTGGATAAAAAGCACTTTGTTACTCTTATTTCACTTCCTATTTTGCCTCGGTGCCTACAGTAATGTGTGTTTTTTTGCTGTGGTATTTAAAGCCTGCTTACATTCCCTTTAAACAAAAGAACAAACACTTGTTATAAAGTGATAAGATAGGTAATCAGAAGGCTGGAGACAACTTCAGAGTGATTTCTGTCTTCAAGGGGAGAAGCAAATCTGGAGTTAAGCCAGTAGTGGGAGATTGACCACAGCACAGAGTTTGAACTTAGCTCAAAGTTTGAAAATTAGCATAAGTTCTATCTCTCAGGCAGCACACTCTTGCGGACTGATGCACTTTTGTAAGGCATCATTGATGGATCCCTGTTACAATACAATGATGATCCCACTTTGTTGTTCCAGCTAATTCCCTTTCAGGTTGTTTACACCCAAAGAGGAATAAAGAACAGTTATGTAAGAATTTACCATAACAGTAGCTCTTCGAGAGAATCTCATCCATTAGGCTTCACCTTTGAAATTGTAAGCCATCAACACCACACGGAAATGTTTTCTTTGCCGGGGCCTCCCACAATGATGTACAGCATCAACACATATATAATGTTAGTGGCCCCAACACTCCTCAGTTCCCCGCCCGAGATTAGCTTTGGAGGGCCTCTAACTATGAGGAACCAGGAGATTATACCAGTACCAGGCATACAAGGAGAGGCATGGGACTGGAAACAGGTTGCATGGAGTAAGGCTTTAGGCGTAGCATCTGATATAACCCTCAAGGAAATCAAAAGGGGAAGGAGGGAGGATACGGCATGGCCTAATAGAGATTGTCTCAAAGATTTACTGTTATGGTACATTCTTATGTAACTTCTATCTTCATTGAGGATATCTCCTCCATTAGGCCACACGTTTGGAATGACTTACAAGCAGTACAAGTAAACAGAGAGGATGGCGCAGTCTGATATGATCAGGACAGGAGACCTTGCAGGACAGCAAGACCAAAACCAGCACATCTACAGGAGACAGTGTCCAAACTGTAATGTTTAGTGGAAGTGTGAGCAGTGCTCCAAGTGGCTGCAGCACATTTTTGTAATAATCAACAGAAGTATCCATACCCCTTGTGCAATGACCATGAACAGCACCAGGACGTTCCATTCCTATAACAAAACTTAATACGATTTGCTATCCATTTGTACAAACATTGATTTGATACAGGAGCACTCGGTTTCCCAGGGCTGAATGAACCAAAATGCTGAGAGGACTTTCTATAGTCCTTGGTTCGATCAGTATAGTATCTCGGTGTTTTATGTACATCTAAACTATGGAGCAATGCCTCATACTGGTTGGCATGCTTGGGATAATAAACAGGAAGATGTATCATTTGGTTCAGCATAAATTCTGATACCACCTTCAGCAGAAATGTAGGATCTGTATGTAAAGAGACTTTGAAAAATCAGATAAGGAGGCTCACAAATTATAGCCTGAAGCTCGGAAATCCTCTGGAAATCTAGGCTACAACTCATGAAAGGCTCAGAAGGACCCAAAGGCAATTTCTCAAGTAAGAAATTCAAGTCCCAAGGTGGGACTGGATCACAAATGGGAGATTTTTGTGAAGAATACCTCTCAGAAACATACAGGACATCTCTAACTGGGCAACTGTATGACCATCAGCAGCATGGAAGGATGATTCAGTGGCCAAATGCACCTTAACAGAAGAATACTGCAAACCTGAGTTAGACAGGGAATGCAAGTATTCCAACACAGAATTAACAGGACATGTAAAAGGGTCCATATTCTGGGAAGCAGACCACAGAGTGAAATGCTTCCATTTCAGGGAATAAATATGTCTGGTAGAAGGCTTTCTAGCCACAAGCAGGACATCAGCAACCTTAGGGGATACCCCAAATTGTACATTGGCTATATTTTCAGGAGTCATGTGTGCAGATGCAGGAACTTCAGGTCTGGATGGACCAGAGACCCCTTGCCCTGGGACCACACACCCCAACACAGAGGTAGAGGGACAGGATGTTCCACTGCCAAATGCTGAAGGAGTGGAAACCAAATCTGCCGAGGCCAGACCAGAACAATGAAGATGAGATTGGCATTCTCCACCTGCAGCTTGAGCAGAACCTTCTGTATTAGAGGAATCGGGGGGATGTGTATAGGACAGTGGTGTAGTCCTAAATGAAGAAGTGTAGGGTCTCTACAAACCATGTTCTCCCCGAAACCCTATAAGCCAGGGGTCTAGGGGGCCACCTAGGCCCCCAGAAGCTATGAGGTTTTAGATGCATTCTGGTACATTTTGAGAGTCATTTTTACACTATTTGGCTGCTTTTAGAGCCTTCTCTGACTTGTTACAACCAACCAATATCACTAACAAAATAACTGGCTTTTTATTTTCTTTAAAACCAATTGGCAGAATTGAAGCTGAAAATCACACTCCTCTACCCCATGCCCACTCTGAGTCCCTAGTCCCTAGTGCTGTCTGCCAGACACACTGCCAGTGTAGAGTGAGTGAGAGGTCTGTGATCATTCATGAGGAGGGGTGGGTTAGTATCATCATAGTGACGTTTGGCTAAGCATCACTTTGGTGCTACTGACCCCTCCCTCTCTAATCTGAACCTCCTGCTCCTCTACACTGGCAGTGTGGCTAATGGTAACACTAGGGACTCAAGCAACAGCGGCAGCAAGAGAAGACTAAGTCCACGCTACTGGGAGTGGAGGGGGTCCACAAGAGCTAGCCATGAGTTGAAGTATACCAGACCCGATCCTCCCCGCCCCCAGTTCATCAGCCTTGACAAAAAACATCAGCAAACAGTGTGGTTCACACAGTGCAAATACCTGCCACTAAAGAAAAAGAAAAAAACATAATTAGGGGCACATTTTGTGAATGCGGAAGGAATTATCTTCATTAGCACCACACTACTATGTATGTTCTCTGCAGGTGCACTCACAGCTTTTACAAATAACAGCCAGTTTAACATTAAATAAAACACAACAGTGCCCTTGTAACATTTTATTCCCAGGGCCCATTTAACTTCTGTTCATCAACTGTGGCATTTTGGGAATTATACAGTTATTATTAGTCAGGCCACACAGCTCTTATAATTTGTAAGAGCTGTCTGACCTGACAAATAACTATGTGATGCCCAAAATGATTATGTGTTTGGTTACTGTTTGCCTAAAACACAACATGCATTCCCTTGTCTGATATTTGATTCCTCCCAGTACACTTTTGTTCTCTCAGTGTTACACCTCTCTATCTTTCTAACACTTCCTCCAAGAAGATTGCACACCTTTCCTAATTTCTTATTTTCGTCTATGCCTACTCCAGACCACTGCTGTTTACTTTTATCCATACCATACACAAGGTAGAACCAGGAGCATTGTTTCTAACATGGTGTGAGACCATTAGACCACACACTGTCAGTGTGTGTGGTCAACCTCCTGCCTGTGAAGAAGGAGTGACCAGTGCAGGAGGCAGCTGGTTAAAGTGCCACCTTCTGAGTTCTGAATATTAATAACCAGCTGCCTGCTGCCTGTTAAGGAGGAGGAGTGATGAGGTGCTCTGGGGAAGATAAACTGAGTAGTTGAATATCCTTGCTCACTCATCCATGACCGATGTCCTGTCCTGACAACTCAAAGTCCCACACAGCACTGTACTCACAGTGTTTGTTTTGCAGTTTAAAACATAACAAAACTGAAAATAAATAATAGTTAACATGTACACTTGGGCTTTCTCTCTGTTGTTACTATGCCCTGTGATTTATCTTTGATGCAGGCAAGGCAACCACTATTTTTATTACCTTTAAAATTATGAACTGGTGGGTTATTAATAACCCCCACATTATTACTGGTTTACACCGGTTCCCTTTTTCTATTCAATTGGGGGGGGGGGGTTACCACAGTAGGATATTTATGAAATTGTCAGTGACATGGTTCTCAACCTCCTAATAAATGCTCAAAATACATCCAAGTCTATTCAATAAAAGTTTCAGAGTCCCATTTGACCAATAAATTTATTTTTTTATTAATATTATTTTTTGTCTTTTCTGGCTCCTTAAATATTTTTCTGTTGTCAAGGTAACATTTCAGGACTACAGACTGTCCCTTCATCAGACCATGGAGCTACCGAGTATTCTAAACAAAACATAAATGAAATCTCAGTTAATGGCTTCTCATGTCGTAATATTAAAATTTCAAGAAAATGATAATTTAATTATGCAGTAACCAAAGTGGGAACCAACCTTATTCATACTCTTATAAACATCAAATATTAAATACAAAAACCAAGTCACTGGTAAAAACCTATGGGAACATAAATATACTGTTTTGTAAATCCATACTGTTCTCAGACCACATCAAATGTAAACTTAATTATAGGTATGAAAAGTCTTCAGTTATTAAGTTGTTCATTGTACCTTCTTAATTCAAGTTGCTAATTTATTTGTAACGTCTCCTGGAGCAAAAAGTCACAACGCTTTCTGTGTGGAAACATAACACAAAAATCCCTTAATATTTCTTCGGTTCTGTTTTCCTGAAAATTACTTTTCATTTACATTTAGAAACATAGACTTTGACGGCAAATAAGGACCGCTTGGCCCACCTAGTCTACCCATTTCCCTACCTACAGGATAAGATGCAGATCCTATTTAACCAACAGCCTATTTCTTCCTACCCCACACAAAAATAGTCTTATGTCTGTCCCATGTGTTCTTGAATTCTCCCACAGTTTTAGACCCCACAACCTCCTCAGGAAGGCTGTTCCATGCATGTGTTCACTACCCTCTGTGTGAAAAAATACTTCCTTACATTGCCCCTGGAGCTGTCCTCCCCATATCTTGAAATTGTGTCCCCTTGTTCTTGCCCAACACTTTTTCTGAAAGATGATACCCTCTTGGACTTTGTTGATTACACTGAGGTACTTAAAAGTTTCTATCATGTCCCCCCCTCTTCCTCCTTTCCTCAAGGGTATACATATTAAGCTCCTTTAGTCTCTCCTCATATGGCTTCTCTTGCAGACCCTGCACCATTTTAGTTGCCCTCCTCTGGACTGCCTCCATCCTGTCTATGTCCTTGCGGAGATGGGGTCTCCAGAACTGGACACAGTACTCCAGATGGGGTCTCACCAACTGTCTGTACAGAGGGATAACAACTTCTTGTTTTCTACTAGTGATGCCTCTCCCTATACATCCCAGTATCCCCCCAGCCCTCCCTACTGCCTTCTCACATTGCTTGCTTACCTTAAGGTCATCTGATATGATTACCCCCAGGTCCCTTTCCATTTTTGTTGTTGTTACTTCCTGCCCCGCATTGTGTAATCTTCCCCTGGGTTTTTGTTTCCCAGGTGCATTATTTTGCACTTCTTTGCATTGAATGCAAGCTGCCATACATCTGACCATTCCTCCAACCTTGCCAAGTCCCTTCTCATCCTTTCCACACCTCCTTGTGTATCAACCCTATTGCAGATCTTTGTGTCATCTGCAAAGAGGCATACTTTTCCTTTCAGTCCCTCTGCAATGTCACTTATAAAGACATAAAAAGGACTGGACCCAGTACTGAACCCTGCGGTGCCCCACTAGTAACCCCTCTTTCTTCAGAGTGGACTCCATTTACAATTACCTTCTGTGTCCTGTTGTCCAGCCAATGTTTTACCCAGGCTACCACCCTGGGACCCACTCCCAGGCTGGTTAATCTGACTATTAATCTTTTGTGAGGGACCCCAATTCTGATGTCTATAAATTAATTTAAACTTACTTTACTCATACATGGCATGTTCCTCTATAGCCTATTAAATGTTGACCATGCCATTACTCAAAACCACTGAAGGAGTAGAAAAGGGGCCGGGCCACTGAGTGCATGCACCTAGGCACACTGATGTCACATCTGTGAAGTGCACCCTTAGTGGCCCGGTTACTAAGTAAAACCTCCGATGGCCAAATGGCCAGATTAGGAGGTCCCCCTTATTCTATATACATTTTTAATAATTTGCCATCCTAGCAAGATAATGTCAAACCACTCTGAGACAATTAGGACATGACCCATTTCAATAGCAATTAATGTCCTACTTACTACAAACGGGGAGCATTGTACCTTGAGCATTGGGACCTGACATCTCCTGAAAAACATATCACAGCATAAGGCATATTTTATCTACTAAATACTTCATTTAAACTATTCCTACATCAGAATATATTAATTTATTCCTGTTTTGAAACAAAATTGCTATGTTTGCATTGGCCTTCTCTAATTTATGGGAAGTCAGTGCTAATTGCAAAAGGTCATCAGAACTTCAATGAACCATATCATGTTAGAATTCAGCTTATTAAATTTGCTTTACAAACATCCTTCTAAAAAGTAATGTACCTAAATGTATAAGCTCTTATAGCATTATTTTGGAATGCCTGTGTTATGCTGAACTAAACAGAAGATTTTATTAATTCCCTAAATCTGGGGGTCAGATACCTGTGCTCAAGGTCAAGTTCCCTTTCTACTGTTAAGTTTTTCTATTGCCAAATGCAATCCACTATAAAGTCTGTAATGATCTATTATTATATTGAATCATACTTTGTAAAATATTTCTATCTAAAACTGGACCATAAATTCTCATTTAGTCCATAAAGTTTTCTGTGTGTCTGAAGTGTGAAGATCCACCATGCTTCTCTTCTGTCTAGGATAATGTCTCTACAATATTTCCTCCTCTCTTTGGTTCCATAATCTTCTCTATACCGAAAAACTTTGGAGTGGAAACCTGATGTTTGTGTGCTTTAAAATGACATGCTAGAGGGGATCTCTCATCTTTCTGTCTGATATAGCTATTGTGTTCTGTGATTCTCTGTTTCAGGGGTCTTGTTGTTTGGCCGATATAATATAGTGAACATGGACATATAATGCAGTTTATATTATAGGGGTTGAGTGATAAAGCATTAGATAAAAACAGCTATTTCTCTCAAGAGAGACATATGTTACAATGACGTGTAGACAGACAGAAAGAAACACAGGTTATCAGCAATGTCATTACATAGCTACTGCTGTCAGCCCTGTCTACATGTCAGTGATAACATGAATGCCGAACTACATTCACTACTAATGCTGCCAATCATGATTCAGGTGAACTAAATTAATTAGACGGCAAATTACGAGCAGAGTTGATTGAAACTAATACTAAAAAGAAAACACAAAAGCACTTGTGCACCATACATTTCAATTAACCTACATATAAAATACAGAAAAAAAAGGAAGGTACTAAAAAAACGATTAGAGAAGAAAAAGCAAACAACAAAACAGTGAGAAATGTGTTTTATAGAACAACGGAAACACTTCTCTAAAAATGGCAACAAGTAATTTGAAAGAAGAAGATGAACATAACGAACTACAAGACATAATGAACTACTTTGAAAGTGACACTGAACCGTTAACAGACCCAAACAGTTACTGTTCTACTATCAACTATCAGGAATTCAACACTAAAACAATAAACATGACAGCCGAAAACTACACTAGAATAAATAAATATATTGAGAGTGGAAAAAACATAAACACTAAAAGAAAAACGGAATCAGACATACAAAAACTAAAAACATTCTTAACTGACAAAGTACAACTATATGAGCTAGTTCATCAGATTTCACCAGAATATCTGGATCAACTGTTATGCCACTTTTTTATGGACTTAAAAAAACAAGACGGATCATCATATGAGCCACTGACAAAAAAAACCTATATATCTCAGCATAGACAGATACTTAAAAGAAAATGTATATCCAGAATGACTGACAACGTCAACAAAATTTATAAAGACAAGACAAGTACTGGACACAAAACAGGAACATCTAAAAACAGAAGGGAAAGTTAACAAACCACATGCATCAGAAGAACTAAATGATTCACTTACAGAAGAACTCTATGATCAAAAACAACTGGGACCTCACTCCCTGCAATTTTTATTAAATACCATGTGGTATACTGTTACTTTATATTTCGGCGTTAGAGGAGCAACTGAAGCTAGAATCCTGAAATGGGGAGGCATTAAACTGAAAACTGATGAAGATAACAAAAAATACTTAAAATATACAGCAGAACTGCAAACGAAAACTAGAATAGGACTCAACCCAAAAAACACAAGACAAATTAAACCTCTCGCATACCAGTCCACAGATCTACAAAAATGCCCTATTGAATGCTACTTACTCTATCAAAACAAAAGACCTCTGAACACACTACATGATGAGGCTCTGTTTTTCTTATCAATTAATTACCACTCCAATAAAGTTCAGTATCCAACCTTCTTGTTTAAAAACCAGCCCCTTGGGATAAACACGATCAGCCAAATGGTGAAAAATATGATAACTCGATGTGGAATTGAAACACCAGAAAGACTCACAAACCACTCCATAAGAAAACATCTTATACAAAAATTATCAGACAGTGAAATTGCTCCAAATGAGATAATTCAAGTCTCAGGACACAAAAAAGTGGACTCTCGAAATCAGTATTCCAAAATAAATGATGAAAAGAAAGAACAAATATCCACTATTTTAACAACTAGTACAACACCTAAAGCAATGACAAGTGACAGTAAAACTAAATCCGAAGAACCACAACCAAGTACATCTGGAACATCGAAATATGATTTATCACAGAATACTAACAACCTTACAACACCACAACTGGATACACCTTTTCCGACATGGTTTAAACATACTACGATTAATGCTAAACATGTGACGTTTAACATCGTTCAAAGTAAGTATCACCCCCCCCAATAATACAATACATACAAAATATGTACAGTACTAAATAATATCTCTCTTTTTTAGGTAGCAATCCAGGAGATATATCCAACAAACGGTGAAAACCTGTAATATCGGACACTAACTCCGACTGAAAGTGCAACTCAAGAATACATTTTGAAACAGTGAAACCTGAAAAAACATTAAACATTTATTTTCCTACATAATTTACTTTATGAAAATGCAAACATATTGCTAAAACGCAAATAATATGATGTCACATAAACTGAATAAAGTACTTTAAGTTCTCTGTTGTAGTATATCTTTGTATACTAAAGTGCATAGCAATAAAACATACAAATTCAGATGTGTGTACAATACAACTGACTGATCACTACTTACATAACAAAGTATACAGAAGCACAACACAAAGAAACAAATAGATGTCCCATTACACACAACATTATACTACTAAAATATATGCAAAAACAAACAGCAATGCTCCTGACCCGAAAGAGACCGAAACCAGGAAGAACAATAACCCGCCCACATCGCCCAACAACCAATCATATAACACTTCGTCACACTAACAACCAATCATATATTTTGTAGCGTAGCAACACAGACCCATAAATGAAATCCCCAAACAGATCCGCAATCTACCAAAATAACCACGATGACACACAAGCAACTGACACAAGGAACTCATCCCCTATAATACAAAATGAATATGTGATGGTGCAGCATCTGATAGTGATTTAATCAACACTCGTGGCCAGTGAGCTCGGGGATTAATCACTCGTGGCTCCGCTTCGTGGAACCACTCGTGATAACCCCCGTGCTCACTGGCCACTCGTATTGATAGAATCGCTATCAGATGCTGCACCATCATGTATCCCCTTAAGACTACATAGTCTGTATTACATGTAATCAAATTTCTGATTTCTTATCTTTTATCTTGACAAGTGCTTTTTGTGAACTTGGTTTTCAATTCGTTGTTGCAATGTACACAATTACCACTAGGGAAAAAGCCTTTGACATCCTATTCAGCCATGTTGTAGGAAGTGGGGGCGGAGTCCAGTGCTGTGTTTTAATCAACTTCTATTTAATAGTTGTTGTCTTTTTTGCTGTGACCCATGGTTTTTGTTGAAAAATGGTGTTTACTTGATCTGTTGATTGTAATATGTTCCAATTCTTGAGTATGACATTTTTAATTCTCCCAAATGATTCTGAATAGTAAGGTAGACATTGTAAGTTTAGATTCTGTCTTGTTCCAACTTTCTCTAGTAATAATTCTTGTCTAGATAAATTGTCACATTGTGTTTCAGCTTTGGTCAAAACTTTTTCATTATAGCTCCTCTGTTTAAATCTGTCTTTTAAATCTTCCATATTGTTTTTGTATCTGCTTTCTGTTCCACTATTTCTTTTCATCTGTAGCATTTGGCTGTGTGGGATACTTTCCTTAAGTGTTTTAGGATGGAAGCCGGTGGCATGTAGTAAGGTATTTCTGTCAGATTCCTTTCGATATAAGTCTGTGACTATTTTATGTCCTTCTTTAACCAGTAGTAAATCTAGATAAGGGATTTCAGTGTTTTGGTAGTTCATTGTAAACTTTAAATATGGAATTACATTATTCAAGTATTCAAAAAATTCTTGTAAGGTCTACACCATGGTGTCCTATAGGATTAATATGTCATCTATAAAGCGTTTATAAAGCTTAAGGAGATTCTTATAGAAGTTTTGCTCTGAATAAATGTATTTATGTTCAAATTCTGACATAAATAAATTTGCATAGGTGGGGACTAATGTTGCTTCCATGGCAGTACCCATTAATTGTCTGTAACTGTTTTCTTCAAATTTACAATAATTATTTTCTAACACAAACTTGGTAAGGGTAATAAGAAATTCCTTATCAGGTTTGTTTGTTATTCTGTGTTCTAATGCTTTTTCCAGTGCATCAAGACCCTCTGTATTCGGAATGGAGATATATAAGTTCTTGATGTCAAGGGTCACCAGAAGATACGATTCCATATTAAATTCCCTGTAGACCTGTTCCAATATTTGTATACAGTATTTACTGTCTTGGATGTAAGATGGTATTAGAGGGACCAGTTCTTTACAATAATGGTCTACAGAAATAGATAATGGTTCAGTAATTGAGGTGATCCCCGAGATAATTGGTCTTCCCGGTGGTCTATTTTCATCTTTATGAATTTTTGGAAGGCAATAAAAGAGAGGAATCTTTGGATGTAAATTCATTAGTTCAATTTTTGTCCAGTCTTTTATTATTTTTCTGTCTGCTGCCTCTGTGACTATGTCCTGGATCTTCCTTTTTAAGCTTTGAAATGGAATATTGGATACTTTTTCATATGTTGTTATATCATTAAGCTGTCTCAAACATTCTTCCTGATACCTCTCATAGTCCTGTATGACGATGGCTCCTCCCTTACCAGCAGGTTTAATTAGTATACTTGGATCTTTGGTTAAATCTTCCAGTGCCTCCCTTTCATCTTTCTTTAGATTATATTTAGTTTTCTGTGTGTTGTTCTTTACTATTGTGTCGACTTCTCTATTTACTTTTTCAATATATGCACTGATATTTGGAGGTGTGAAGCCTATTGGATTGAATGTTGAGGTAGTTTCTAACACTTGTTTCAATTTTTGTCCCTCTAACTGTACAAGGGGATCTTCCTCACATGTTTCTTTAAGTGAGAAAAAATGTTTTAAGTGTAGTTTCCTGAAAAATCTTTCTAAATCAAGTTTAAGTTTAACTGGATTTATTCTCTCTGTGAGGCTAAATGACAGGCCTTTACTTAAAACATCAATCTCTGTTTGAGTCAGACTCCTTTTAGATAAATTGTATTTTATTTGTTGAGCCTCCCTTTGGATCTTGTGTCGTGTACCTTGTTGCCTCCTCCTAAATCTTGTCCTCCTGAATATCTGTCTCTTCTAGTTTGGGTACCCCCTGAGGTAGATGGTTCTGAGTCCCCTGTTCCCCTCTGAAAATCCCAATAATAAGATCTGTCTCTTCTGGGCCAACTTTGATCATCAAATCAAGTCAAACTTTATTTTTATAGCGCCTTTCCAAACTAATATATGATAGTGGGGATCATAATGTTCTCCTCTATATTACCCCTGATTATATTGATTTCTGAAAGGGGTGTATTGTATAGAGTATGGTCTAAAATTCTGAAATCTTCTACTGTATCTGTGATAGTATCTTTTGCCACTATTGCCCCTCATTGGTCTATTTTCCTGATTATTGGAGTCTGATAACTGGGCTGATGTATCAGTGTCATCTAGATTATAGATAGTGGTTTAATATTCAGATTTTTTCCATGAATAAATTCTCCCCTCCTTGTAATCTACAATATCTCTTCTGAATGTTTGTAATTTAATACTTCCAATGTGGTTGTCATATTCCTGTAATGATTTCTCAGTTTTTTTTTTCATTAAAGACTTAAGTTGTGCTGTTTCTATAGTTTGTTGCATATGGGATTCCAATTTTTGTATCTCATCCAAAACTTTAGTTTGCTTAGTGGTCAGGGTTTCGATCAGTAAGAGCATAAAATCAAATGAGCATTTAGATCTTATTCCATCCCATTTAACCTGGAAACCTTCTGGTGAGAAGCCTAAATGTGACTCTACTAAAACCTGTAAACCTCTTGGAATTCTTTTCTGCTTCATATATTCTAGTAGTGTCACTGCATGCATGTCCAGATGGACTTTGTGTTATTTTAGAGATTCCAGTTTGTTTATTGAAATTTTAGGGATTTCCACATTATTTGTCGTTTGCTTTTCACAAGACCCATAATACTCTCAGCTTCATCCTGATTAATACTGATACCTGTTGACCTAATGTTGATCATATCCCCTAGCTCTGAGAAATTTGCCATTATGGTAGTTTCCAGGCTTCTAATATTAAAATTCTGTATCTTGTAAACCCTATTGTGGCTCTTTAAATTCAAATATCTAATTTAGGGAAACACCATTTCTTGATCCACAAGATAATAATACCCACATTATTACTTGTTTCCCATGATCCCCATTTTCTGTTCAGTTGTGGGGGGAGTTACCACAGTAGGATACTTAGAAAATTGTCAGTGATGTGGTTCTCAGCCTCCTAATAAATGCTCAAAACTCATCCAAGTCTATTCAAAAAAAGTTCCAAAGAGTCCCATTTGACCAATAAATTTATTTTTCTATTAAGATTATTTTTTTGTCTTTTCAGGCTCCTTAAATATTTTTCTGCTGTCAAGGTAACATTTCAGGACTACAGATTGTCCCTTCCTCAGACCAGGGAGCTATCGAGTATTCTAAACAAAACATAAATGAAATCTCAGTTAATGGCTTCTCATGTCGTAATATTAAAATTTCAAGAAAATGATAATTTAATTATGCAGTAACCAAGGTGGGAACCAACCTTATTCATACTCTTATAAACATCAAATATTAAATACGGAAACCAAGTCAAGAAAGGTGGGGTTTAAACTTGTGAGGGGGGAAGGGATAAGGGAGGGGCTGACCGAAGCCTCTCCTCAGATGAGGGGTAGCCTTCAAGCCCAAGGGGGAGGGAAACAGACTGGGGGTGGAGGTTTCAGGAGGAGCAGAGGGAGGATGGAAGTATAAGGAATCTGGGTGGGGTTCGACAAAGAGGATCAGGGATAAGGGGTGGGGGTTGGTGTTAGTAAATGCCAGGAGCTTGGGAAACAAGTTGCAGAGTTCCAGAGCCATGCTCTTGAAGTGGATGGATGGCAGCAGTCCGCGAGGCGTGGGCCAACAAAAACCATGACTGGGACCTAAGCGTGCGGGGGTACACTATGCTTAGGAAGGATAGAAAGGAGGGCAGAGGGGTGGAGTGGCTATGTTCATTAGAGATGACATAGAAATTGCTAGGGTAAGAAGAGGCAGAGGAAATGTGGGAGGCCTTATGGGTCACTTACGATCCCCAGCAGGAGATAAGGTCAAGCTGGGTGTAGTATATAGGCCCCCTGGGATGGTGATGTTCTAGAGGATGGTTTGCTGGACAGCATCATTGCCCAGTGTGGACCAAAAGGTGAAGGAGTGGTGTTGATGGGGGACCTTAATATGCCAGGTACAAACTGGGGAACCATGTCCTCTAAGGTGGCCAAGGAGCAGAGGCTGCTGGACGGCTTCCAGGATGTGTTCTTAACACAGCATGTGATGGAGCCCACAAGGGAGGGGGCATGTCCTGGATGTGGTTCTGGCAGATGGGGATCTGGTAAGGGACCTGGTTGTACAGGACTCCCTGACTGGGAGCGACCACAGTACTGTCTGGTTTCAAATAAGGATGGGGGGGTGAGATCTAGGACACTGGCAGTGGACTTCAGGGGGCAGACTTTGTGGGCATGGGAAATAATCTCAAGGATCACTTGAAGGGGATTACATCAATGACAAGTGTGGAAAGGAGATGGGAGGTCATAAAATGGGGACTTCATGAGGCAGTCAGGATCTGCGCTAAGTTGAAACGTAAGGGAGCAAGGTCACATAAACCATGCTGGTGGTCCAGTGAGGTACAGGTAGCAGTCAGAGAAAAGAAGCGGCCTACAAAAATATAAAACAACAAGAGGATAGGGATAAGGAAATGTACCATCTTGCATCTAGAAAAAGTCACCCGTATGGTGAGGAGCAAAGTCAGTAAGAGCAGCGGCTGGCACAAGGGATACATGGAGGAAAAGGGGTTCTTCTGGTACATTGGGGAGCAGAGAAAAACTAAGGGCCATCTCAGCAGATTGAGATCAGAAGGAGGTGGGTGGAAGAGGGGGACCAGGCAGAGGTATTTAGCAGTACTTTGCCTCTGTGTTCACTAGGGAGGATGGGATATCTACAAGCAAGGCATGAAGAAGGGATAGAACGGCAGTTAGTGGGATCAGGAGCAACAGAAATGGAGCAAAGAGGAGAGAGGGCACCCCAGGGTGTCACATCTGGATAAGGATAAAAGGCCAGTAAGGTGGAGGGGACGGATGATGCTATCTCTCGCCAAAGAGGCGTGGTTAGCCCTCAAGGCCCTAAAGAAAGACAAATCTCCTGGGCGGATGGCATTCATTCGAGTACTATGGGAATTGGTGGACATACTGGCTGCACCTCTGGCGGAGCTCTTCAACAGGTCACTTGAGACAGGGAGGTACCTAGAGTTGGCGAGAGGCACATGTGGTGCCAATCCATAAGAAGAGGTCGAGGAGGTACCAGGTAACTATAGACCCATCAGTTTGCCCTCGGTGGTGGAAAATTAATGGAAGTATACTAAAGGAGCGATTAGGGTGTACTTGGAGGAGGTGGGAGGTCTGGATGAGTCGGCAACATGGGTTTGTGCCAGGTAGATCATGTCAAACCAATCTTGTGGAGTTCTGAATGGGTAACATCAGAACTGGACAGGGGAAAGCCTGTGGATGTATTATTCTTGGACTTCAGCAAGGCATTTGACTCTGTCCCCACAATGGTCTGGTGGAGAAACTGATGGGGCTGAGGTTGGCCTTTGATGGTCAGATGGATTGAAAACTGGCTAGCTGGATGCACCCAGAGTAGTGGTCTGTGGGAGCTCTCGAACCCTAGAGGTTGGTAGTGGGGTACCGGGGCTCGGTCCTGGGTCCGATCCTGTTTAGTGCATACATATCGGACATCAGGAGGGTATAGGGTGTGAAATGAGTCTCTTGCGGATGACTCCAAGATGGGAGCAGTAGTTGAGGGAGAAGAGGGAGGTTGGCCTGCAAGGGACCTGGACACCCTGGAAAGCTGGGCTCACCGTGAAATTAAATTTCCAATATCACCAGTGCAGGTGTTGCATCTTGGTGGGAAGCTCTAAACACAGGTACACCCTGGGAGGGGAGGCGCTGGAGGCCTCAATAGGGGAAAAAGACCTAGGGGTCATGGTGGATGCATGTATGAATAACTCTGAGCAGTGCAGGAGAGCGACTAGCAAGGCAAACAGGATGTTGGGATGCATCGTAAGGGGGATCACCTCTAGGAGCAAGGAAGTGATTCTGCCGCTGTACAATGGACTGGTTAGACCACACCTTGAGTACTGTGTACAGTACTGGAGACCACACTTGAAGAGGGACTTACAGCTCCTGGAGAGGGTACAGAGGAGGGCAACTAAGATGATACAAGGGCTAGGGATTTGGACGATGAGAACAGACTTGAGGAGCTCTGCCTGTTTTCATTGGAGGAGAGGAGAGAGGGGACATGATTGAGGTCTTCAAGTACCTCAAAGGGAATAAATAGAGGTAAACATGGAGGATCTTTAGACTAAAGCAGGTAGGTATCACCAGAGGGCATGGTTTGAAGGTGGAAGGGTGAGGAGGGAAAAGAGGAGGAGGTTTTTCACTGAGAGGGTGGTGGACCCTTGGAATGCACTGCCTGGCGAGCTGGTTCAGAGATCCACAGTGGAGGGCTTCAAGAGAGGGTGGGACAGACACAGAAAGTGGATGTATCAGGTGATGGCCTGTCCCATGGGGGTGGGGATGGATGATAGGGGTTTCTGGAGCACAAGGGATGGGAGGGCCTCGGCACCCAACTAAGGATCTAAGGTTCGAGCAGACTCGATAGACCGTAAGGCCTAATCTGCTGGCAAATAGTATGTTAGTAAGTCACTGGTAAAAACCCATGGGAACATAAATATACTGTTTTGTAACTCCATACAGTTCTCAGACCACATCAAATGTAAACTTAATTATAGGTATGAAAAGTCTTCAGTTATTAAGTTGTTCATTGTACCTTCTTAATTCAAGTTGCTAATTTATTTGTAATGTCTCCTGGAGTAAAAAGTCACGTTTCTCTGTGGAAACATAACATAAAAATCCCTTAATATTTCTTTGGTTCTGTTTTCCTGAAAATTACTTTTTACTTACATTTAGCTTTGAAACCCCAATTCTGATGTCTATGAATGAATTGAAACTTATTTCACTCATTACATGGCATGCTCCTCTGTAGCCTGGTTTCAAAGTATACTGTTCTTATTAAGCGTCGACCGCGCCATTACTCAAGAACACCACTTTCGGGCTGAATTGCACTCCTTCTTCATGAAGGAATAGAAAATGGGCCAGGCCACTGAGTGCATGGGCCTAAGCACACTGACGTCATGTGTGACGTGCACCCTTAGTGACCCAGTTGCTAAGTAAAACCTCCGATGGCCCGCCAAATGGCCATATTAGGAGGTCCCCCTTATTCTATATACATTTTTTAATAATTTGCCATCCTAGCAAGACAGTGTCAAACCACTCTGAGACTATTAGGACATGACCCATTTCAATAGCAATTAATATCCTACTTATTACAAACGGGGAGCATTGTACCTTGAGCACTGGGACCTGACATCTCCTGAAAAACATATCACAGCATAAGGCATATATTATCTACTAAATACTTCATTGAAACTATTCCTACATCAGAATATATTAATTTATTTCTGTTTTGAAACAATTTCCCCAAAACAGTATTACTGTACTCACGTTTTTTTTGCCGTAGAGTGCTTCTTTATTTTAAATAAAATACAAAAAAAATCCTCACAGCCAGAGCCACAAGCTGCAGTGTTAACAGCCACATGCCAGAAGGAAAATGGGCTGCTGAAGCGAAAACGAAAGCCTGAACCCAACAGAAGAAAAGAGTCCCTCAGTGACTCCATCTGATCGTGCATACACATGGTACTGGAGATATAGGCCCACAAATTCAGTAAAGACAGTAAAAGCCTGAACAGTTGGACTTCACGTGGCTACTTCAAACAAATGCACAACAACACATGGAGAAGCGAGCGGCGAGCCTCGTCAACACCTCGATGTCTCACACAGACTGGTGAAGGGAAGGGATGCGTGCTGCATGTGAGATGCCTCCATGCATGCCCATGCCCACAGCATAGGAAGCTCAGTTAAGATAAAAAACCAAACCAAGCCCAAGTTGTATATCCTGGAGGACTCAGAGTCGACGTTATTGTGCTTGTGCTGACTCTGAGAAATATTCGAACCCCCCCCCCCAAAAAAATAGATTGTAGTTTAAAAAGTACAGGAGTGGTGCTCCCGCTCATTAGAAAGTAAGGGGTTGGCATTCCCACACAACCCCACGGCACTCACCCTGGTATAGAATTTCCTTTCAAGAGAGACAGTGCATCTCGCCCCAAAGCTCCAGACCCTGGAGAGCGAGCGAGCAGAAACAAGGCAGTTTTGTGTTGTGTGGGGATGCAAAAAGGTCAAGCTCTGGACAGCCCCATCTTGTGAAGAGGTCATTTACCACAGAGGTCAGCAGTTCACATTCATGAACCATGGACTGTGACCTGCTAACCAGTCTACCAAGACATTTTGGAGACCTGAGAGAAACACAGCTGACAGTCGAAAGTTGTGAGGCAGAGCCCAGTACCATACTCTTGATGCTTCACTGCATAGGGATAGGAGTGAGTGCTCCCTTGTTTGTTGATGTAATATATCACACTGACATTGTTCTTCTGGATGAGCACTGGACCAGAGTAGAGGTGATTCTGAAATGTCTGGAAACTGTACAGGACAGCCCTCATTTCCAGGACATTTATCTGTAGCTTGGCCTCCACCTTGGTCCATGACCCTTATGTCTAGTAAGGTCCAAGATGAGCACCCTATCCAAAGCGTGAGGCATCCGTGGTGAGGATCTGTACAGGAGCTGGTACAAGGAATGGAAGGCCTTTCAGTAGATTGTTGTGATCCTTCCTCCACAACAACGCTTTGCGTAGCAGTGACATGATAAAAAACATTTGCCTCAGCTTGTCTGTCAACTGATCTCACTGGATTCCGAGCATCCACTGTGGGATCCGCAGATGAAGTCTGGCTAGTGGCACAGTCACTATGGCTGCAGCCATAAGGCCCAGGAAATGTAACATTGTTCACACAGACACATAGTGGCTCCTGTACAGCAAGTGTGCCTGAGCAAAATGTCCGCTCTGTCCTGGGGCAGGAAGGGACATCCCTTTTCTGTGTCCAAGACCACCCCTGTGTACTGCAGTCATTGGCACAGAGCCAACACAGACTTTGGCACATTCACCATGACCCCCACATCATTGAACAACTGACGTCTTTGAGACAGGGTGTGAAGCAGAGTATCCTAGGAGCTGGCCTTCAGGAGCCAGTCATCCAGATAAGGGAAAACATGCAGGACCTCCCTGCAAAGGGCTGCTGCAACTACTGCCAAGCATTCTGTAAAGACTGGTGGTGCAGAGGATAAGCCAAAGGGCAGTACTTTGAACTGATAATGCTTGCCCACCAGCATTAGGCGGAGGTACTGTCTGTGAAACTTCCTGATCTTTATATGAAGGTATGCATCCTTCACGTCCAGTGAATAAAGTCAGTCCTGTTTTTAAGAGGGGAATCAGCACTCACAGAGACAACATTTGAAACTTCTTGTATTCGATATATAGGTTGAAGTCTCTGAGGTCTAGTACAGGTCTTGGATCTTCTGTCCATTTTGGGATTAAGAAGCATCAGGAATAGAACCCTTTGTTCAGTTCTTTGTGAGAATCACGTTCTATGACACGCTTTTGGAATAGGGTTTGAATCTCCTCCTTCAGTAGGGACAAGTGGCTTGGAGGATAAAAAGAAGGAGGCAGAGGATGATCTAGAGGGATTTCTAGCAGATCCAGAGCATGACTCCTTGCAGTTATCTCCAGAACCCAGTCATCTGTAGTGATCTCCCATCACTGTTTCAGATGCAGGGAGATCCTGCCGCCCACAACTCACCCCTGGCAGTAGCAGCTGAGGATGGGGGAGAGATGGAAGAGAGTCAGGTGGAACCAGGGGTGGCAGGGCCCAGGAACAGTTTTCTTTGGGTGTCTTTGCATGGGCAGCAGGGGAAAGGGGACCTGGGAGGAGACCACTGCCTCTGCCACAGCATTGATGATGGTTGACATGATTACTTTTGGCAGTAGGTCTACGAAAAGAGTTCTACCATGACCTCTACTGAGAGTGGGGTACAGGGACTTAACAGACCTTAGAGTCATTTTAGAACTCTGAAGGCCATGCAGGGGCATCTCTGACATCATAGACAAACAGTCTGCACTCTTTAAAGTGAGCATTCAAAACTGCCTCTTATGCATCAGCTGCAAAGCCAGCAACTCCAAACCAAGAATATCTCCTCATGCAAATACCAGAAGCTGCAGCCCTGATAGAAGCTTCATAAGCTGAGTACAAATGTTTGCCAACCTCAGCACCAGCAAAAAATGTTTTGAGCAAATCAGTCTTGGCAGAGCAATCAGGCAAAGCATGAGCAGCAGTACGAGTAGCTTTCCACAAGCTGTTCTGGTATTTGATCATATGAACCTGATAGTTTGCAATCCTAAGGCCCCGGTGAGGCAGAGGCATACTGTATGTACACTTGCCCATAACATCCAGCTTCCTAGATCCTTATCAGGAGGTAAAGTACTCACATGTTTAGGAGTCCTAGACCTATTATGAGCAACCATGATGACAACCTTTGGGAGACAGTATGGCACAGTGGTTTAAGGCTCTGAGCTGCAAATCTGAAGACCTGGGTTTGAATCTCACAGCCCCCACTTGCATACTGTGTGACCCTAAGCAAGTCACTTAACTTCCTCGTGCTCCCAGGTTGCACCTGCAAACAAGCTTTCAGCTTAGTGTTTCTCACCTGGTAAAATAATTGGTAAAAAAAAAACAACAGAGTCGGTTTCAGGCTGGTTATTTATTACAAAATTAGGAGTACATCTTCAAGCACAGGGGCTCATTTGCAAAGAAGGTTCCATGTCTGAGACAAGAAGAAGAGACACAAAACAGTAATCTAGAAATCATTATACAAGTAAAGATTAAGCCACTAGAAAGGATGGGTCTACTGTGGAATTAATCCACGGTTGGGTCATTGGAGGCACTTGGCCTTCAGCCTCGTGCCCCAACACCCCCCAACCATGGATTAATTCCACAGCAGACCCATCCTTTCGAATGACTTAATCCGCTTGTAACATGGCATTATATGTAGGAGTAATGCCATGTTACAATTTTTAAGAAAATGATAACACATATGTCAAATTTCGTTTCAATCTCTTATAATTTCAGCTGAAACACACTCGTTACATAGTGCAGAAAAATCAGAACTCCTCGGTTAGACATTTTGCAGGTGTTAAACATATCCCACTTAAAAAACACTGTATTCCATAGTATGTGCTTGTGTAATGTGTACAGGCATTTTTTTGCTAATATTTTCTTACATTTTGTAGAAAGTCTTTGGTGCAACGCGATGTCCACTACTAGTCTGGTGCATTGTGGGATTGAGGCATGCTACTGCAGAACTGCACCATGGAACAAATCGGCATTGCATACTCAGAATACTATTTTAAGCACAAATTAAACATTTTAAAACTTTTTTTTAAACCTTTTAACAATGTTTACAAACAGCAATACCATTCTATAATAAGTATCACGGGTGTACCACTAGGCAATTTTTTTGTGCAACATAAATGACAGACACTGGGTGGGTGGGTGGGAACCAGTTAATTGCAACAATTAATATATGTATTTTTTAATATAGTGCTTTTTAGTTTGGTGGATTATTTTGGTACTACATTGGCAAGCATGGTCTACTGTAGAATTAGACCATGGTCGCTAATGTACCACACATACCTCTCAACTTTCACACATTACAAGGTATGTCACTCATTTTCCCCCTCAGAAATTCTTTGTCCCACATGGGGAAGGTGATATTCCACATTTCCCACTGAGACTTTAAAGCAGAAATTAATAATACTCTATTACGTTCAGTTATCAGCAAACATTAAGCACATTAGTGCACTGATAACCATAGTGTTCTGAGGTTGCAGTGCCATGTTTGATGATATGTCACACATAGATACATAGATACATAGACAGTGTCGGCAGATAAGGGCCTATGGCCCACCCAGTCTGCCCATTTAAGTTTGTAAGTTCAGTTTATGTTTTCCAGGAAGTCTGTTGCCCCTTACCCCTGACCTCCAGAATTCCTTTATGTCTATCCCATGCATTCTTAAATCCCGTGATTGTTTCAGCCCCCACCACTTCCTCTGGCAGGGTGTTCCACTTGTCCACCACCCATTCTGTGAAGAAATTCTTCCTCACATTTCCTCTGAATGTCCTCCTCCAACTTCATCCCATGCCCTTTAGTCCTGGAACATCTTTTTCGCTTAAAAATAGTGCATTCCTGCACCCTGTTCCTCCCTGTAAGATACTTGTATGTCTCTATCATATTCCCTCTCTCCCTCCTCTCCTCCAGGGAGTACATGTTCAGTGCCTTCAACCTGTCCTTATAGGACTTGTGATGCAATCCATGCACCATCTTTGTTGCCCTCCTCTGAACCTTTTCTACCCTGTCTATGTCCTTACGTAGGTAAGGTCTCCAGAACTGCACAGTGTACTCCAGGTGCGGCCTCACTAGTGTCTTGTATAGTGGAATTATGACCTCCCTTTTCCTGCTGGTGATGCCCCTGCCTATGCATCCCAGCATCCTATTTGCTTTACCTGCTGCCTTGTCACACTGTTTCCCTGCATTGAGGTCATCAGAGATGATAACTCCAAGATCCCTTTCCTGCTTGGTGCATGCTATATCCTCACCCCCCAACTGATATATTGTGCCAGGGTTTTTGTGCCCCATATGCATTATCTTGCAGTTCCTTGCATTGAATTTCAACAGCCAAACCCCTGACCATTCTTCAAGTTTCTGCAGGTCCCTTCTCATTCTGTCTACACCCTCTGGTGTGTCTACTCTGTTACAGAGCTTTGTGTCATCAGCGAACAGTGAAATTTTGCCTTCTAGGTCCTGCGCAATGTCACTGACACATTTTGGTAACTAGTCACACATTTCAGTAAAGAAAGGTTGAGAGGTATGGTACCACATGGTATGTTTGAACGAATGAAACTGCTTCTTTTCTGTTTACTTTTTAATGCCATGTTACAATAGTTAATAATGCAGTACCAGCAGCTCAAGTGGAGTGTAGTTAGCAGGACATACCAGCAGCTCACGTGGAGCATAGTCAGCAGGACATAGGAAGATGAGTTGAGTATAGACAGTTACTAGCAAACAGCAGCTCCAGTGGAGCATATTCAGCAGTAAACATTGGAAGCTTTAGTACCTTTACAAACAATAAGTGTTTCATAACCAGGTGAAGATATATCATGACCCATGGGGACCAGATTAGATTAGCTGTAGCAAGTGTCATTTACCTCTTACTGAGTACACTAGTGGATGACCTGGAGTCACACCCGAGAAATCTCCAGATACTCCTACATTACCTAAACCCTGTGCATCCTGAGGTCCACCTCTTGACATCTTCCAATGGAGGGGTGGCCATTAAACTTCCATCTACCCATGTGGCTGTGCATGAAGGAAAAGATACCTATCTTAATACTGTGACGGTTTCTCCAGACAATTCTACTATACAGATCGAATGGAGAACTGGTAATCTGATTGAAAAGGGCCCTCCCAATGGCCTGTCTTGCAAAAGGAACTTTTCAAGATTGGCCCAATACCCACATTTGACCCAGTGGAACTTTGTGCATCTGCCAGGTTGACCAACATCATACAGGGCCATACAAGGTGACTGCAATGCTGGGACAAGACTTTTACAATCAATATTCTATTGCCACCATGCACTGCAATTGTTTGACTCAATCAATTGCAACTGCTGCTCTTTTCCTTACAGTCATACCAGTCTCACCAAATGATCCCCTACAGTGCCCACTGATGGAACCAGGTCTGCCTAGTGGCCTGGCAGCAACCTCTGTTCCTGGGACTCTTATAGTACTGTTCAATTTATGCATGTTCCTGTTATTTTGAACTTTACCCTCTGGAATATGGCCAAATTCGGCCAGTGCACCAATACTAGTGTTTCTAAGTTTCATGCCACCATGTTACTAGATGTCATTGCTGCATATCAAGCACATTCACATGTCCCTGTAGCTAGGCAACACACCCCTGAACACTGAGGGGTGTTCTGCCTTAAACGGAGTTTGGGTGTGCCAGCTGTAGCAGGCATAGCTGGTACTGTTACAGGTATGTTTGGATCTGGAATGTCAATTTGGAACTGAGCTGATTTGGCAAAAATTCAAAGTCATATAAAATATTTTAATAGTAAACTTGGTCAAAATGTGATACAACCCATGCTACATGGTATTACTGATTTATCTCAGGAGGAAAGGTTCATGGTGTATAACATGCCCGATATTGCATGTTTATTTAATGAGACCAAAAACAAAATCAATTATTTGATTTACTTTAACAATAAAGAAGCAATAGAGCACCACATAGGCAGGGAGCTCATTTGTTCAGCTTATGGTAGCTATGCTATATACACTATTACCAATCTTTTCGAGATCTGGAGTTGGGGCAGATTCCAGATTTGATCAACGATAAACATATGGCTAAATGGTACTGCTCCTAAAGTAAAACCCTGACATATACTACCAAGTGCATGGTCAGGACTGTGTCCTTTTCTTTGGCCACAGCTAGGAAAGTACAGTTGCATACTTACGGTAATGGTAGATCTTCGAAGGGTATCTCTTGCAGCAGGTAATACACTTGAGTTATCACCAGAGGGTACTGTGGTGCACAGCAGCTCTCTTCTAGCAGTCTTTTGCCAGGGGCTGCCCACACATGACATCACTCTGCTACTATATAAGAGTGGGCGGTCCCTGGTATCCTCAGTTCCCAGCCGGATTCGGCTCACTGAGCGAGGGCCAAGGGAGATCCGAGGTACCATAGGTATCCCTTCCCATATGTATTTGGATCAGAAGTTGTTCCCTTAGAGAAGGAGGGGGATGGAGGGAGGTATCATACCTGCTGCAAGAGATACCCCTCAAAGATCTACTGTTATGTTAAGCATGCAACTATATTATCTTCCACAGGGATAATCTCTTGCAGCAGGTAATAAACTTGGGATGACTCCCAAGCAGTAAACCCAGGAAGGGCAGAAGTTATGGCAAAAGGCCTTGTAGGACAGCTCGACCAAAGGCCATCCTATGACGTGAAGCAATATCAGAGTTGTAATGCTTTGCGAAAGTATGTATTGTGGACCATGTGGCTGCATTGCAGATGTCTGTGATAGACGCTCCTTTGAAGCAAGCTGCTGTAGCAGCCATAGCTCTGGTATAATGGGCTTGGACAGGTCCTGGTAATGGTTTATTACATTTTTTATAACAAAAAGTTATACAATGTGTCAGCCAATTGGAGATGGTCTATTTAGCAACTGGGAGATCTTCCCTAGTTGAGGTCAAAGGTATCAAAAAGCTGATAAGTTTTTCTAACAGATTTGGTATGATTGGTATAGTATCTCAATATACGATGGACATCTAAGATGTGTAGGATATATTCTCCCCAATTAGAATACTCAAGGTAGTGAACCAGTAATTCAGTGGTCTGATTTAAGGTGCGTTCTGAGACCACATTATGTATAAAAGGAAGGACTGTTTCAGAGAACCACTCTGTCTTTGTGAAAGATTAGGTAAGGCGGAGGTTTAAGATGCAGGATGCACCTCAAAAGGTAAGGGAGACATCCGGCTGAGCTATAGTACAGTCACCCATGGTCTCATGAAAGGCAGAGACAGCCAAAAGGTGTACCTTGAGGAAGGAGTACTGGAGACCTGAGTCAGACAGAGAGATCAGGTAGTCCAGGATCTGATTCACTGGACGGTAAAAGGGTCCAGATTATGCTTGGCAGCCCAAGTGGTAAACCGCTTCCACTTCATGGCATAAGTGGCTCGGGTGGAAGGCTTTCAGGGGGCCACTAGGATGTCTGCCAGTCAGTGTTGGGTAAGTTACTTGTAAAAAGTAATCAGTTACAGCTACTCGTTACTGTCCCAAAAATGTAATCAGTTACAGTTACAAATTACTCGGATACAAAAAGTAATCAGTAACTGTAATGCATATTACATTTCATATTACTTTATATTACTTTTAATACATGAAGTTCATTTACTCATGGATTGTATTTACGAGGTCTTGGAACACCCAAAAATCATCAAAAACAATAGAAATGGAGTCTTGGAGAAGAAATCAATTTGTATGTTATTTTATTTCATGTTTTCCATGGAAAATAGGAAAACAGTTGTTGCACATAAATAATGTAGACATGTCATGTCACATTGTAATAAAGCAGCACATTACATCATGACAGGATGATACATTATATTGCTTAAAAATCTGAAGAACCATACTACTACATATTATGTTACGTATTATTAGTACAATATAGTATATTATGTAAAATGGTCTTATTACATGGATGCTGCTATTCCCTATTGTCATGTGTGGAAAGCTGAAAATATATGCTATGATACAACTGTCAGTGACAGAGTATGGCAGTACATACAGTACCTCATCTGATTTGTCTTTCTCTGTCTCTCCCTCCATTTCTCTCAGTCTCCCTTTCTCTCTCTCTACCTTTCTTTCTCTCTCTGCTCTTTCTCTCTCTCTCTCTCTCTCTCTTTCATCTCTGTCTCCTTTCTGTCTCTCTCTCTCTCTTCTCTCTCTCTGTTCCCTCTCCCTCTCTCTCTCTGTCGCTCTCTGGCTCTCTTTTTCTTTGTCTCTGTCTCTTTGTTTCTCTGTCTCCCTCCATCTCTCTCTCCCTCTCTTTCTGTCTCTCTCTCTCTGTCTTACTCTCTCTCTGTCCCTCTCTCCCTCTCTCTCTGTCCTCTCTCTCCCCCTCTGTCCCTCTCTCTCTCTCTGTCCCTCTCTCTCCGCCTCTCTGTCTCTCTCCCCTCTCTGTCCCTCTCTCTCCTCTCTTCTCCTTCTGTCTCTCTCTCTGTCTCTCTCTCCTCTCTCTCTCTGTCCCTCTCCTCTCTCTCTCTGTCCCTCTCTCCTCTCTCCCTCTCTCTCTGTCCCTCTCTCTCCCTCTCTCTCTCTCTCTCTCTGTCCCTCTCCCCTCTCTCTCTCTCTGTCTCTCTCTCTCTCTCTCTGTCCCTCTCTCTCTCTCTCTGTCCTCTCTCTCTCTCTCCCTCTGTCTCTGTCTCTCTCTCTGTCCCTCTCTCTCTCTCTCTGTCCTCTCTCCCTCTCTCTCTCTGTCTCTGTCCCTCTCCCTCTGTCCCTCTCCCTTTCTCTCTGTCCCTCTCTCCCTCTCTGTCCTCTCCTCTCTGTCCCTCTCTCCTCTCTCTCTTCTCTCTCTCTGTCTCTCTCCCCTCTCTCTGTCCTCTCTCCTCTCTCTCTCTCTCTGTCTCCTCTCTCCTCTCTCTCTGCTCCTCTCTCCCCTCTCTCTCTCTCTCCCTCTCTCTCTCTGTCCTCTCTCCCTCTCTCTCTGTCTCCTCCCCTCTCTCTGTCCCTCTCACATCTCTCTCTCTGTCTCTCTCTCTCTCTCTCTCCCTCCATCTCTCTGTTTTTCTGTCTCTCTTTCTCTCTCTCACTCTGTCTCTTAGTCTCTTTCTCTCTGTCTCTTATGCTCTGTGTGCCTCTTACTCTCTGTCTCTTACTCTCTTTCTCTCTCTCAGACTGTCTATCCATCTCTCTCTCTCTCTCTCTGTCTCTTTTGTTCAACTTCATTAAAAAATAAATAGAGTGCTGTTATGTTGTACCCCAATGCTTTGTTTGTCATGGTGGGTTACATCAAACAAAATAAAATACTAGGAATCAAAATGTTTCACTTAGTAAAACAGCACAAGCATAGTACCACATTTAAGTGCCTATTTTTGGGAGGTGGGGTACTAGGGGAGAAGGGAAGTTTGTCTATACTGTCTGTGCTCATTTAATAAAATTGGTACATTCCCTTCAAGTGTCCCTTCATAGTAACTGCTAAGTCATCAACTTCCCATGCCGTGGTGAAGTTGTTGAGTTTGCCTCAACTATGACTGGTAGTGGGGGGACACATAACTGTTGTTAAAGCCTCATAATATTTTGAAGACCTGAATGTGACTGTGGCTGAGATGTTAACAGAGCCACTGTGCCAGATTGTCATGGCTGCGGACGTTGTAGTGACTAGTTTATATTTCTTCACACCCATGTAAGTACGAGGTGGCAGTGGCAGGTTTAGCCAGTGGCAGTGTGTCAGTGTGCAGTGTGTGAGTAATGTGTCAACTGTGGTGCCCACCATGCCCTTTCATGTGTGGCCCATGCCCCAGCCACATTACTGGTTTTCTTAGCGCATGCTCATCACAGCCACTTTCTGCCATGATTTTGTGATGAATGAGTGCCTTTTGGGCCATTGACTGTATTTTGTGGAGCAAGATGATGATGATGATGATGACCATGGCTTACGGCATTACCATTACTATGACTGTCTGCAGACAGAAGACCTCATAGGATGATGATGAATATTACAACAGAAGAAGAAGCAGAACATTTCAATTACAAATGCTGGACAGTCACAGGTCCTTACAGCTGACAAAATACCTGTTAGTATTGGAACAGAATGACATTGGATTGTTGTTTTGCTTGCTCACCCTTGGTTTTGGTTTTCATATTTTGGTTAATTCAAAATGTATAAGTAGCCAGCCAGCAAGTGGTCCCTGAAAGTGCAGCAACCAACAACCACAATGTGCTCTTGTGCTGTGGTAAAAGTGAAAAGCGCCAGTACAATGCACATTCACTTCACATCAGATCATGTGAAAATGAATAACATCATGAGCTACAGTAGTCTGTAATCAGAACATGTGAGTATTGGAATAATTAAGCTTGTTGTTTAGGGTGAGATAAGTGCAACTGCAAGATCACATTAGATGCCCATGCCTGATGCTGTTAAGCTACTATCACTGTCAAGAGTCTAGTCAAAACTGATAATAGAAGACAGTAATATGCTTGTTGTCTAGGGGGAGATAGTAATTGGGTAATCAAGTATGTGTGCTACTGCTACTACTACTACTACTGTTGTAACTGATCCAGTGGCTGTTGCTCGGGTGCTTGTTAGCTACATACTGACAATGACAGACCAACTGTATCTTGCTCATTGACTGACTTGTCTAGGCAGCAGCAGGGGAGGGGACAGAGGACAGGGCAGATAGGTAGGTGGCATGGCAGACAGGTAGTGCCTGCTGGTAAGCTGCCTACAGCAGACCAGTAGACTGTTAACAGACCTAACTATCATGCTCACTGACTGACTTGTCTACCACAGACAGCACGGGACAGAGATAAATGGCTTGAGGCATACAGAGGCAGTGGTGTCTGTCAGACTGTCTTTTTAAATTAGGCAAGGAGACCGTCATGATCATCAAGAGACTAAATGTAATCACGCTCATTAATGACTAGTCTACCGCAGGCAGTGGGGAAGAGTTGAGATAAATGGGTTAAAGTTGTGGCGACCAGAGGTGGTGTGACCATGGTGGTGTCTGTCAGTGTGTATTTTTAAACTGGACAAGTAGACTATCATCAAGAAACTAAACTTAAATACGCTCATGAGTGAATAGTCTACCATAGACATTAGGGAACAGTTGTGATACATGAAGTAGTGGTGCCCAGAGGTGGTGGTGGTGTCTGTCAGTGTGTTTATAAGATGGACAAGAAGGCCGTCATCAAAAGAGAAGAGACTAAATTTAATCATGCTCATTAATTGACTTGACTACAGACACAAGTGGAGGGATCGCAAACAGATAAGTGCCCACTGTTATTGCTCAGGTCATGCCTGCCTGTTAAGCTACGTAGTAGAGAGGTAGACTGTTGAGAGACTTAACTTAATTATGCTCTTTGACAGACTAATCTACAGACAGCAGGGGACAGTTCAAATAAGCAACCATTGGCACCAAGGTGGTGGCACAAACCCATCACTGTGGTAACAGTTATTTGGATAAGTATTTTTTTAATTAGGTGGCAAACAACAAGCACTAGCAGTAGCACACAGTCGACAGCAACATTGTGTCATCATACGTTACAGCATTGCTAGAGATTCTCAGTAGCAGTCCATGACCACGACCAGAATACAGCTATTTATTCCCAGTAAGTTTTGTTGCAGCATAAAAGTAGCTGCATTTCAAAGTTTTCATTACCAAGTCTGTTTCTTCTAGGTGTAAGGACCTGTCCACCAGCACTGAATAGTCTTTCTACAGGTGCACTTGATGGTAGTGCTGTATTATAACGCAGGAATATTTTCTTGACTGTTGGGAAGTTTTGTAAACTTTCAACATTTTTATTGGCGTCTTTCAGGTACTGCTCCAGTTCATGAATAACTCCACCACCACAGGTAGGTTGTGTAGCTTCATCAGACTTGAAGCAATCATCATCGTCATCCTCAGGATTGTCTTCAGATGATGGGCTGCCATGAACGGTATCTTCCTGAAGTATGTTTTGCGCAGCTCTGTCTTCACCATCATTCCCTAGCCATCTTAGACGAAATTGTGGTAACATGATGCTAGCGAGAATCAACTCTCTCTCTGCTCAAAACCGGTACTAAACTGAGTGTCTACCACTTTCATCATTGCATCCAGAAGTGGCAACGCATACCGTAATGCTGGTCTCATATCAAACAATTTTTTTTTCAAAGCAACCAGTGTTGGAAGAAAATAGCCCATGTAACATTTTGTTTCTGCCTGCAAAATATCCAGTGAATTTGCTAAAGGCTGCATTACTTTACAGTACTCCACTAAGAAAGCAATGTAATTTGCTCTAAATCTTGTGAGACCAAGTGCATCGCATATGTTATGCAAATCTTCTTCATCTTTTTTTGACAATGGACCTTATTTTGTCAACTGCTCTATAATATGAATTCCACCTTGTGTCATTGGGGACAACTAGTTTGGTACCAATTGTGTCATCAGAGACAGTTTCACTGGCTTGAGAACTTCGGTGTACTTTGTTCCAAAGAGCTGAGCATTTAACCATTGTGCTGCAGAACACCTTTTTGTAGGCAGCATTGGATGTAGCAGATTGAATATCCTTCACTGTTATTAAGTTCAGGGTATGAACCACGCAGCATTGATGAGAAGGAAGATTGTATGTCTCTTCCATGTCTTCATCCACATCATCTAAAATGCGACACACAACAGTGAAGCTTACAACATCTTCTTCTGTGTCATTGTCTTCTTCAGCAGTACGACTGCTGCTTCCCCCTGCCTGCTGCTGCTGCTCATGGTCATCATCATCATCATTTTCCTCATCGTGGAACCATGACAGTGCCAATGGTGGTGTGTGATATACAAACACGTGAAAAGCCTTCACAAAGTTTGATCCGTTATCCGTGACAGTTTTAACAACCTGGTTCTGAATGCAATATTTCAGTGTATTTGCTCCAGTTTTGAGGCAATAGCACCATAAGTGTGTCTGCCTTTTATTCTTATGCATGCCAATGCTGCCAATTTTCTCAACAATGTTTTCACATCTAGCCAATGTGCAGTGACACCTAGATAGCTCCTATTATGTGCTGTCCAAATGTCAGCCATGGTACAGATGTGACATACATTGCTGAATTCAGAAATCAAGTTTGATTTCATGTTTTGGTACAGTTTCTCCATTCTGATTGACAGTGTTTTACGTGTCATGACTTTTTTATTTGGCTGCAGAACCGTGACTAATCCGACAAATGAAGGCTGTTCAACAACACTGAATGACTGTAGATCTTCTTTGACAAACTGAATAATACATTTGTCAATGCGTGACTGGCTGACAAAGGGAATTCTTTATGGATTCAAATAATTGTTGTTGTAGAAAGCATTTCTTAATTTAATTCACAGCTGCTTCTGATGACACAGACCTTCCACTGCTGCTTGAGCTGGAAAAGTCATCATCCACCTCTTCTTCATGATCATCTCATGACCTTTTGTGAGCATGGGTGGTCATGTCTGAATCTGTATTAGTATGACCACTGCTGCAGCCTTTTGACACAAGTTTTTTGATTTTTTCCACAGATGAAAAATGGATGCGTTCCATATGTTTTTTTAAGTTTGACATACTATTTTTTTGAGGTTGACAGCAGCTTCACTTTAGGCACACAAAGTTTACACTGAACAGAAATGTTTTTTCCCTTATCAGATTTTACCTCAAAGAACTCTCTCAAGTACCACTTTTGAAAAACAGACACATCCCATAACTGTGAGCCACTATGTGGAGGTATAAAAGAGAATGATGAAGAAGAGGAGGAGGATGCATTTTGCTGTTCAACCTGATCAGCCTCATTGTCTTGTTGTGTTTCTTTCTGGTTAACAGACATATTGACTGCCAAGGAACATGCCAAAATGTGAAAACCTAAGAACACTGAAGTCACTGATGACATGGACACTGACAGACAGACAATGACAAACTGCACACTGACACTGGCTGATCAGTAATTAGAATATACTTTCCCTACAACTAAGATTACAGTTTTGAGACAAATTCAGTAATATAACAATAACTGTATATACTACTAATGTATGTGCTTCAGACAGGAACAGTGCATCTAGATGGACAATTCATACATTACATGTTGGGTATGACTTGTTAATTATTGACTGAGCAATGCCAAACCCCTTTTTTCTTTCACTTGCTCTGGTTATGTAATAAACAGCAAATGACCCTGCCCAAGACTACCAAAATGTAGACATGGACAACAATCAGGGTCTTGATATGAGAAATTCTGAATGACTGCAAAAACTTACAAGACAAGTGTGCTCACACTGTATGAAAAACATTGTCTCACAATGTGAAAATGTCAATAATTCTGTCTCTTTTTGCTATTTACTGGCTTGATGCAACAAAATGTGCTATGTATCTTCTGGGCTCTGTCTCTGATATCTGCCTTAGTCTTGCTGAAGCCTGAAGATTTAGATGATGATGATGATGGATAGTCGGAGAGTTAGTTCTGTTTCTCACGCACCTTTAAAAAACAACAAATAAGAAAAGCTATGGTATGCATGCACGCTCAACACAGTACACTGCCACATCTGTTCTAAGTACAGTACAGTGCAATCTCTCTTAATTAGCTGAACTCCACTTACCCAGACCATACCTGTCTATTATCTGAACTGTGATAGTGTACCTCAGTTCTCTTAACTTTCAAAGGTGATAAAAAACAGTTTTTGTAGGTACAACACCTTGAGGTGCTTATCTGTTTTCCGTTAAGTGATGATTGGAACCAGTATTCTGAAATGGTTAACTTAAGTGGTGAAAGATCAGTTCTTTGGTCCTCTGTAAATGAAATACCACCAGGAATACCTTTTCACAATTACTCACTATATGATGAAGGATTGATAATGTACTGTCTTGCACAAGTTGCATCGCCTGAACATTGGTGACTGTGTGTTAAGTCATTTGTGCATCACATGAGTCATGACTGTAAGTTATGTATTTTGTTACTGGTAAATAAATCAGAAATATACCAAAAAAACCTGTGTCTGTCTTTTTTTAATCAATGAATGCAGTAAATATTTTCTATGTTGCTTTTGCTTGTATTTATTCCAGTATCTGCACAGACTGCAGTCAGCAAGTACAACACATGGCATGCTTTGATTGTAAATGCAGACATCGCAGTGCCAGTCAAGATGAGCATTAAGATAGCATGATTGGTGCCCATGGACCTGAAACTTTCAGACACATCAATCACAGCAACTTCAGCTGCAAACATCACAGAATAAGGATGGTCAGACCACACCAGAACAGCACATGCTCACCTCCACTGGCACTTACAGGTTATGTGCACTACTACTTCTTCTAAGTGTATTGGCACTTGACTTGAGGGAGGGGGTTGAACACTCCATCCTGTCCTGCTCTGTTTCTGCTGCTCTGGTGATGACATCGACAGGAGTCACATAGTACCCAACAATAAAATGCAACAAACTTACCTCGCTCCACTTCACTAACAGACACTAGACGCATGCTCCTCAGTCTTTGAGTCTGCTCCCCTGCTCCTGACCGTCCATATCCCAGACACCTGGCAATTGCTGTTGTTCACAGTTCACCTTCACAGAGTCAGCTTGGCTGGTGAGATGACAAGGGCTCAAGTTCTGACAAATCATGTAATGGAAAAATGTACTGTAATGATCTTGGGCCAAAAATCTAGTCCTCTGACTTGAGACAATGCTTCACTCACTACTCTGGGCCCATGCCGGGTCATAATGTTGTACGCTTAATAGCACATGGCATTATGTCAAAACTGGACCTGTAAGGCTGAGCTTGTGTTGGACTCTCTGGAGTTAGGAATCCTTAGTGGGGGTCTGAGGTGCTGCCCCCTGTAACAGGGGGTGGGGTGCAGGGTGGAGCACCCCAAAGAAAAAAAGTTAACATACAATCGTGCAATGCGATTATGTCGCACAACATTCTGCCATGTGTGGTATTGACCCTGTGCACTCTGTGCCCTGCTCTGCTTTACCACTACCTGCTCAGCAAACAGACCACATCTTATGCAGTTCAGAGACAATTTAATGTTCATTTCACACACAAAAAAAGCAAATAACATAACAAATATGCAAATGACAGTAATTCGTAATCTTAACCAAATTAACAATAATGAATTAGTGGGTATTTACATTACTGTTCAAGTTAATACCACCTGGGGGCAATATGACACTCAGTTGTGCCTCATGCCGCATTACACCCCCCAGGGGTTGATTAACTGCAACATAATGTAATCCCCATCATTCATTACTTCTGAAATAGCTATACCCTGGCCCCATGCACCTTGTCCATATATCATAAATTCTGTTTTCTACCTAGCAGCCAGTAGTCCTTCCACAGAACAGAATACCCCTCCATATGTAGGCTGGCTCACTGTGTTTTCCATTAGACCCTTGTCCTTACCCTCCTACACAGTGATGGCCACCACCACCTAACACCTCTTAGTCCTATGCATCACCCCACTGTCTGCCACAGCCTGCAAGGGAGGGAAACAAGAGCAGTCCACCTCTGTTCACTGCACACAGTATGCTGCAATGTGAGTTGTTGTCAGTAATTGTATACACACAGCTGACAGCTCAGACTGTAGCTGGCTGTAGAGGGAAGTAGAAAGAAGGCTGTGCCAATCACTGTGTCCAAAAATGTGGGGATATACAGTATATAACACTGGTGTGCATACAGGGGGTGGAAAGCACTGCACTCCAGAACTGGGGATTCTACATTCCATACAGAATGTGAGTCTGGAGGGGTATTCGGTTGGGGAGGGGACTGTCCTTGATACTGACCTGACACATTTAATAGAATATTATAATATAATAGCACAGCAGTCGAGAGGAATCTCAGGTACTGTCAAATTTAGGAATGGATTCAGGATTTCCGGACTGCATCTCTGAAAAACCTAAATGCAATAACTGGATCAGATGCTGATGCATCCGTCATCTCTAAATAAGTTGCATCCAAAGCACGAGCATCCCTAACGTAATGTAAGGCAGAGTCACATGAGTGCAGAGCCTTCAACTCAAGTATCAAGATCTGCAGTAGTTATGACTTCCTTACCTTATGTATGCTGGCTTGGAGCTGCTATAATTTTTACCTTCCTGTCCTACTAACTTGATTGTGAAAATCCAATTGACCTAAAAATGTATTAATGGCAAAGAAGCATGAAAGTGCTGTACAGGCACTGGAAAGGAAAGTAACACAGGTAAAACAAAACCAAATCAACTTCCACATTGACAATGTACATGTTGATATCCGCAAACATTGCACCATTTTACTTGCCCTCATCTAGACTGCCTCCACCCTGTCTATGTCCTACTCTGTCCTTTCTGATATGCAGTGCAGCATGCCTACATCCCTGTTTCTTGACTCCTGAGTGCTCTGTCAGCCTGTGTGTACAGGTGGCACTAGCAGTAGTCCCATCGCACATGGGATATGGCAGTCTCCACCACAGAATTAGCCCTAGGCATCCTTTGACATGATGCTCCCCCCAACTGATTCGCCCCCGACAACCTGGGCTCATTTTTGAACCCAGATCACCTGCATCGTGATGAGTAAGCCTGCTAATGCTGCATGTCCAAGAGGCCATCTAAGGCTCATCAAGTTAAAAAAAATCTGTTTCTTGGTACCCTGTGGCACTGCCACCCTCACTCACCCATCTCCTTGACAGTAGTAAATAAACACAAAGAATACTGTGCATCTTGACTGCCTGGTGTTCAGTCAGCAGCACCACTCCCCCCATCCCTGGCAAGCCTGCATGCATATGAAATATCTATAATGCACACCTGTCCAGTTGTCCCCCATCATGGTGGCCAGCACAGGATGAGGCAAGGCAGTTGGTGTCAAATCAGTGAATGAATGAGCAGCACAAATAAGCATACTATTTGCAATACGGGTGTTACACTGAGAAGCCTGGCCAAGAGGGATATAAGTGGGGGCTGTGCTCACCAAGATGGGGGACAACACAGGACAGGGTGTGCACTAAAGATATTTGGATGCATGGAGGTTTGCCAGGGATAAGAGAGTTGAAGGGGTGCCTCTTAACTTCAGGGTGCCAAGAAACACAGGATTCTTTGTGTTAATTTAGTACTGTTCAAGTAGACAGGTGAAGGTGCAGGTGGGGGAGAGATGCTGTGCATGAAGAAAAACCCATGCTGGCACCCCACTGGGTTAGGGACACAGCAAAAGAGAAAGTGCCTGGGAAACTGACAGTAAAATCCTCCCACCCACCCTCCCTCCTCCCTCCCTGTAGTTCCTTGCATATCCAGTCCAAAGGCAGTACACGCCTGTCCCTGAGCATTGTAGTACAGAAACAATAAGGCACTCCCAGGGGTTGCATTAGCAGTCTGCCAATCATCCCTAGGATTATGTGGTGCAATGCATATCTGAGTGCCACACAGGTTGCCCTGACTCCTGGGAGTGCCTTTTTGCTATTATAACTTTTTTTTTCCAAAAGAGGAGTGTTAAAAAAATATTTTTTGAATTTTCAGTTTAGAGAGAGATTTTTAAGCTTTAAGGCATTCCAGTCATTCAGCAGTACTAGATGATGGAATGCTGACAGGAATCCATGTGCCATGATGATCAGGCTGTACATGACAGTATAACTGAAGCTGAACTGGCTGGGCATCCATATAATACCGCTTTGATAGCACACTTGTTCTTGCACACTGAGCACAGACCATTTTGTTTCCTAGCGCACATTCTAGGGGAACACAGGGTACACTCACTGCAAGTTAACACAATTTTACAGAAAAAAAAATGAACCTTTTCATCCTGGGGACAAACTTTGGAAACACTCAGAGACAGAGACAGTACAGTGAGATAAACTCCAGACCATAGGCGTGGGGGTGAGGGGGGCCAGGGCCATGCAGTCAGAACCACCATTGGTGAACGTGCACTGACTTGCAGCATCATTTCAACGTAGCTCGTCACCCCTGCCCTCCTCCAAAACAAAGGCACCAAACTGACCCAGCCCAGCATCAGTTCATGGGAACTCCCAAGGTAAGGCATGTAAGCACCTTCTTCATTCATGGTGGGTACATAGGCATAGACTAGCACTGGCAGCAGGTGCTCTTAAGTCAGACTCATGCCAGATGCCACCACAGTTGGAAGGGATTCATTCTGGGAATAGCAGGCCCCCTTGAACTATTGTGACCAGTGTCCTGAGCGGACTGCTTTCTGCTCTTCAGAATACAAAACTGGAGCTGAACTAACTGGACACCCAGAATTATTCATTTCAGACAGCACAGAGCATTTTTGTTTTCATAGCAAACAAGAACAGGAGGAGGATGTACTGAGCCTGCTGATTGATGCAAGGGGAACACATGGTGGGTGGGTACTACACTGCAACTCTTCATTTGAACACAATTTTACCCCCAAAAAAATAAATGGACAGTCTCATCCTGGGGACAGCAGCTTGGAAATGTAAGTGTTCCTCTGTGGTGGGAGGGGAGTAGTAGGGGAAGGGGACATCTTGAGGCTGCTGTCTACTGTCTGCCAGTACTATTCTATTGACAATAATTGCAAGTGCTACAATCCAAACCAAAGAATAGCTGCTGTCGTGTTACAAAAAATGATGTTGATGATGATGTTGTACAAAATATTAAATAAATTGAATACCTGCTAGGCTGCTACTGGTGTGATCTCGATGGACAGTCGGTGACTCCGTTTTCTATCCTCCTCTGCAGACTGCAGATTGCTGATGGTGGACTCTCTCCAGATGACTCCTGGCAGCATTTGTTCGTGGACCCTGGTGTTGGTCTAGTGCTTTGTGCATTGCACTTCGCCGCTTACTGCTTCTGCACACCAGCCACCCACAGCCCAGTGGGCCCACACAGACTAACCCAGGCCAGCAAGGCCGCTCGCCCCCCCCGCATTGACTTCGGTCCTACTTACTTAGCGGCAATAGCCAGGCAATATCTCTACGATCCCGGGAATCCTGGATACTTGCTTCTCCCTCCCCTATCATGTCCTGATGCCACCTGTTTGTGTGGGGTCCGTAGAACCGTTCTTGCTCCACCACAGTGTCCTCTGCTTCTGACTAGCGACTGGTGAGCGACGATGACTGACTGACTGCCTGTCTGGCTCTGCTCTCTCACTGTAAGGACTAGTCTCCCGGCCCTCTTTTTTTTTCAATTTTTACCACCCCTGCCTAGCCTAGACACCAGACCAGTGTCCCACAGATATCGCGCTCTGCTCTCCTTGGTTTGACCTCTGCGCACAAAATGGTGAGTGGTGCCAATAAGGCTCAGCGAGCTCACAAGGTGCTGGCTGCAGACTAGTGAAGTCTGATTCACTCCACCTGCCTCATCCAATCAGACTGTGGCAACAGACAGAGACAGACAGCAATGTTCAGCCAACCAGTGGCTGAGAATCACTTTTACCCATAGCAACACACTGCTGACAGCCTGACACCAAGTACCAGAAGTCAAGTCAGGCTGAACATTTTTCACATTTCAGAGATTTTTTTTTATTTTTAATGCTCTTGGTATGCAGGAAAGGGCAGAGGAAAAAACAGAAAAGTAATAAGAAGTAACACATTACAGTAATGCGTTACTTCTACAAAAAAGTAATCAGTAACTTGGGAGAATTACTTTTTAGTATAAGTAATCTGTAACTAGAATACATTACTAATGAATGTAATCTAATTACAGTAACATGTTACTTGTAATGCATTACTACCCAACACTGCTGCCAGACTATTAGAACCCCCAAACCTGGCGATGGCTACGTCCTCAGGTGCCAAACATGCAGACAGAAGGACCTGAGGTTGGGATGGACCAAGGTCCCCTGATCCTAGGTCAGCAGATTCCTGCAAAAGGGGAGAGGGACCGGAGGTTTCTCTGCCAGCTGCTGTAGAAGAGGAAACCATATCTGGTGAGGCCAGAAAGGACCTACCAGGATCATGCTGGGCCCACCATTTGCAGCTTGATGAGCACCGTCTGAATCAGAGGAAATGGAGGGAAGATGTAAAGAAACCTCCTGCTCCAGGCAAGGGACAACATGTCTCACCAGAAGACTCCAGGCCTTGGATCAAGCAAGCAAAAACTGGGCAGTTTTGAGTTGAATGAGGATGCAAAAAGTTCCAACTCTGGATGACCCCATCTGTCAAATAGATCTTCTACAATGGATGAGAGAAGTTCCCATTCATGTATGCTGGACTGAGTCTGGCTGAGATTGTCCATCAGAGTGTTTAGCAGTCCTGGGACATGGACCACTGAGGGTCAGGCTGTGGTCCAGTGCCCAATACCACACTCTCATGGCCTCCCTGCATAGGGGGGTATGAATATGTTCCCCCCGTTTGTTGATCTAGTACACTACACAGAGGTTGTCTGACTGAATCAGCAACTGACGTGGAAGAAGATGGTTCTGAAAGGCCTGCATGGCATACAGAACCGCACGCATCTTCAGGGCATTGATATGCAGGGAGGCTTCAATCTGGGCTCAAGAGCCCTGGGTTTGAAGGGACCCAGATGAGTGCTCCAGCCCAGACTGGAGGCATCAGTGGTGAGGATTTGCTGAGGGGAGGAGATCTGGACTGGAACTCCTTGCAACAGATTCAGGGGGTCCATCCACCACTGGAGCACTTTGTGGACTGGGGAAGAGACCAGCACTAACTGGTCTAATTTGTCCATCCACTGGTCCCACGGCACTTGAAGAGTCCACTGGCGGATGTGTATATGAAGCCTGGCCTGTGGAATGGTGGGAATGCAGCCACCATCGGACGCAAGAGTCGCAGATACACCCTGGCAGGGCTATAACAACTGTGGGCCATCTCCTGAGCCTGGGCAATAAGGCACTCCACCCTATTTTAAGGCAGGAAGGCCTTCCCCTGCTTCAAGTCCAGAACCACCCCTATGTATTGCAGTCTCTTGGACAGAACTAAGACTGACTTGTGCAAGCTGACGGTGATGCCCAGGGAAAGGAACAACTGAAGATTCCTTTCTAAAGTCCCCTGGAGCTGTTCCTTGGATGGGGCCTTTAGAAGCTAATCATCCAGCTAAGGAAATATGTACAGCACCTCCCTTCTGAGGGCCACAGCGACTGCTGCTAAGCACTTGGTAAAGACCTGTGGCCTAGAGGACAAGCTAAAGGGTAGCACTTTGAACTGGTAATGCTCGCCCAGAAAAAGAAACTGGAGAAATCTCCTGTGACGAGGAAACACTGAGCTATGCAGGTAAGCATCTTGCATGTCCAGAGAGCACAGCCAGTCACTTTGTATGAGATGGGGCATCAGACCTGACAAAGTTAACATCCAGAATTTTTTGTACTGGACATAGAAATTGAGGTCCTTTAGGTCCAAAATGGGCCTCAGATCTCTGGTCCTTTGGGGACCAGGAAAAACCTCGACTAGAACCCCTTGTTTCTCTGGTGCCTGAGCACTGGCTTGATGACCTGCTTGTGCAGAAAAGACTGACCCTCCTCCCGCTGAACAGCCAGATGATCCAGGGGGTAGTTGGGGGGCAGGAGGGGGTCCTCTGGAAGTTGCTGAATGAGCTCCAGGGTGTGACACTCTTTCTATAATTTGCAGAATCCATGCATCCAAAGTTATGGTTCCCCACTGATTGAAACTGAGGGAGAACCAGCCTCTGAGCACCGCTTCTTGGTCTGGGACCAGAAGAGGGAGTTTGGCAAGGAGTCAAGTGAAGGCGGATCCAGCCACAGGGGCTGATCCATCACCCCTGGAATGTTTGGCCATTGTTCCAGCATTGGAGGAGGTGGACAGGGCAGTGGAGGCTCTGCGCTTGCCTTGGGGCCAAGGGGCTGCTCCTGGCCTGTTGAATATCTTACGAAAGGGAGGGTGCTGTCTGCCTTTAGGCTGCATAAGGTAGAGTGAATGGACAGACTTAATAGCCCTGCCAGAAGCCTGCAGGTCATTAATGATGTCCTGGATATCTGGACCAAAAAGCTTAGCCCCACTGAAGGGAGCATTAAGCACCTTCTGCTGGACATCAGCGGCAAAGTCAGAAACCCTCAGATGAGAGTGCCTATGGAGCCAAATGCCAGTGCCAGAAGCCCTGGCAACTGTGATCAGCATGTCATAGAGGGCCCACAGGAGGTGCTTGCTAACATCTTCAGCAGTCTGCAAGCATTTGAGAATCTCCTGCTCCTGTGAACCTTCTGAAAGGGCATGTGCAGTGGCCCTGCCCTTTTTTCAGTTAGCGTTCTGGTACTTTACCATGTGGGACAGGTAATTGGCAATCTTCAGCCCAAAGGTGGATGAGGCATAAACCATCTTGCCCCAAAGGTCAATTCTGCGCGACTCTTTGTCTGGGGGAGGGAACTAATGTGTTTGGGCACCTTAGATCTGTCAAGAGCTGCCTTGATGACCACTGAATCTGTTTCAGGCTGGGCAGCATAATACAGAAACCTCTGAGGGGCATGATAAAATGTATCTGCCCTACAGGGCATAACTTGCACCATGTCAGGCCTGTGCCAGGCTGCAGTACCAGCATTCCTCAAAGCAGGCAAAACAGGAGGAATGCTCTTGGGAGGAAACTATAAGATCTCCAGGAAGTCCACCAGATCCTTCCTGGTGACATCCTCCTCCTCCTCAGTATGGAACTCCATGGCTGAGGACAACTGCTTCATAATATTAAAAAAGGTAGGGTCCACTGGAGGAGACCTGGGGGCGTGCTTGACAGAGTCCTCACTGACAGAAGAAGCAGTGGACTTGTATGAAGTAAGAGGATCTTCCTTCTCTTCCTCAGGGTGCTAACTCTGCCTTGACATTGACCTCTTCCAAATCCAGGTCCGACATATGGGGTGCTGACAATGACCCATGGGAACCAGCCCATGACCAATGAGGTGTCGACGGTGAAGGCAAGGTAGGCCTGAAGGCACCCAGTTGGTGAACAATCACCGAAGTAAATTTGGTAAGGATCTCATTGAGAATGATGACTGTTGAATCCTGTATCAAAGGAGGAGGTCGACAGTGCAGGAAGCGACAACCCGTTGGTCGGACCCTGGGAGTCCAAGGAGCCTACTGCCCAAGGTTCTGGAGCAGGATTAGGCCACAACAGGAGACCTGTGATGACAGAAGAGGGGGACAACGACCCAGAGGCTGACAACCAGCTGCCCTGAGAATCAGATGATGGAGCTGTTGGCATGAGTCTGGCAGGCACAGAGACCTGGACAGCAGATTTGTGCATCGATGCCATAGCAATCGGAGTACCCCCAGATGAAAAAGAAGAAGTCATCGGGGAGCGGGACCACTGCTGGGGGGATCGGTTCCAAACTTGTTTATTTTCTGTGACTTTTCCCCAAGGACTTGTCTCAGGCCTTAGCAGCTTGGGAGCGCAATGACTCTGCCAGCGATTGAGAGGCTGGGACCTGGAAGGACCCCTGCATGGAAATGGCTACCTGTTGTTCCATTAGGAAAGATTTTAGAGCCTTTCTTCATCACCTAAGGGTTGTTTGATTAAACTTCTGGCAGAGCTTACAGTCAAAGACTTCGTGATCAGGCCCAAGTCAGCAGACACAGAGAGAATGTTCATCTGTGGAGGCAATCTTCTTTCCGCAGTGGCAGTGATGGAAGAGAGAGGTAGAAGGAGTAACTCTCAACAGAAACAAAAGAAGGGAATCTCTTGAGGAAAGAGATTCCAAAGTAAAATATAGAAAAAAGGCATAGGTGAAAAAGGTGCAAAACTGTTTCGGAGTTTCTGTGGAGACGGCGGGAAAGAACTGAGGAGGGAGCGGGGCCACTCACACCTTTATAGGGTTGGTGAAGTCATCACATGACATCACATAGGCAGCCCAAGCTGTACTGCTGAAACTCTTCCATGTGGATCCTGCTTCACCGACAGTGAAGTTCCTATGGTGCGACCTGATGACTGAGATACCCCCAAAGAAGATCAGCCTGTACTCGGTATGCAGAGATGGCTGCTAAGTGAACCTTAAGGGTCGTCAAGTCCCAGTTGGGACACATGCCAGAGGTATTACAAGATGCTAGCCATAGGGCAGGCAAGGGGATCAAGCTTCTGGTCCAGACACCAAATGGGACACCTTTTCCATTTGAAGGCATAACACTGGCAAGCTGACTCTTTGAGAGACCTTTACAATGTGGAGCACATTATCTGAAAGACCCAGAGCCTAGAACTCTAGCCACTCAGAAACCAGGCAGTGAGGTGTAGGGACTGAAGGTCCAGGTGCAAGACTGTCCCTTGTCATTGGGTCAGCAGATCCAGGTGAAGAGGCAACCATCATGGGGGTCTGCTGCTGAGGCTGAGGCAATCTGGGTACCAGATCTGTGCCTTGCCTCTCCGAACCTTGACCACAACCTTCTGGATCAGGGGAAAGGGAGGAAAGATGTACAGGAGGCATGGAGTACAGGATGTCATGAAGGCATCCCCCACCAGTGTCACAGACTGTGGGAGTGGGTACAGAAAAGCCTGTTTTGTGTTCTCCCAGGAGGCAAACAGGTCCACCAGGGGGGTACCCCACAAAGTGAACATGTGGCCCGTGATTCCTTGAGTGATGTCTTGCCCACCTGGCTGAAAGCCACTGCCAGCTGATTATCTGCTCCTGCATCATAAACTGCCAGGAGATCTGCACCCTGATTGTGCATATGGTTCCATGTGCGGAGGGCTTCCTAACACAACGGAATGGAGTGCGTGCCACCCTGCCCATTCAGGTAGAACATGGTCATGGTGCTGTCCAACTGGACTTGCATGACCTGACCCCTGCCCAGAGGAGCAAATTCCATAACAGCTAGCCACATTGCACAGAGCTTCAGCAGATTGATGTAGTGATGAGACTCCCTGGGTGACCAGAAGCCATGGGTCCTGTGATCCTCCTGTGCACTACCCATCTGACCAGAGGTGCATCCTTCATGACAGCGACAGTCGGTTCTGTGTGGACAAATGGGACTCCTTCCTCCAGATGCTGTGGGATCAGCCACCACTGGATGGCATTCCACATCAGCTGGGTCACTGACCGGCCGGTCCAGGTGTCCTAGGAAATGGCAAAGCAGCAGAGAGAGCCAGCACAGAGTTTACAGGTAAAAATCCAAGTTTATTTGTAACAAAAGGATAAAAGTACTTATAAGTACAACAGACACATTTAGTAAACCAGAGAGTGCAGAGCCTGCAGTGACCCAGCCAGTTTTGCTCAGATGCTTTCTCAAGAGTCACTGACACCCCAGTGTAGTGGAACCTTTAAGTATCCAATGTCTCTTAGCAGTGCTTCAATCGTGGGATAATATTTAAAATTAATTCAGTTTGTCTTAAGCTTACCTCCTTGATATGTGGCAGGTATCCCGAAACAGGACAGTTACTTTTTTAACACAGTGCTGCAACAGTCAGGTGCATCATTTCAGAACAATTATAATCATTACTGTTTAACGACACTATTCACTATTAGTTTTACATAGGCAATTCTTTATATGTTTCTTATTTCTTAGTCAATAGTAGTACCTGCGATTGTGTAAAGTTTACATTAATGAGGAGACATGAGTACTGAAAGAAAGATTTTGTACTGAACATGTAATGTGGTTATGTGGGATTTTCTATCTGCCATTTTTAACTTGCACCTCTAATTCATGATACCATAATGAAGGTACTGGATGTGTCAGACAGAATAGTACCCGACTCCCAGTGTAGGTCTATATTACCTTCCACTTCCTCCATGACTCCTGTCAACCAGCACCATCTGATATCCATGAAAGAAAAGGAGACAACACCATTAACCATCACATTGTACTGAAATTCAATACCATATTCAATACTGACTTATTTTTAACTTATTTTCTCCTGGCTATTGCTGCTGTCTCTACATGATCATTAAGGTCTGGTGGAAAGTGTCCTCCTAACTGTACTATCCACATAATTTCTCATTGTAGTACCAAGTCATCAAGGTCCCCTCCCCTCTTTGCCAACACTACCTTCTCAATTCCACAATATTTAAACTTGTATACAGTGGGGTCTTCTTGTAAGTGTACATGTGTTGCCAATGCATTTGTTATGTCTGTTAAGTATCGCCCTTTGATGTTCTTCCACCATCTGTTTCAGGAGTTGGTTCGTTTTCCACACATAGAAAGCTTTGCACATACAGATGGCTAAGTAAACTGTGTGTTGAGTCACAGTTCACAGACTTACGTGTAACCCCCGTGCCGATTTGAGGGGTTACTAATGATAGTCTGTTGGCATTGGATCTATGCACGCACAGTGCCAGGTCTGCCAGGAGATGAAGCCTGGGCATCACGAGGGAATTTTCAACACCCACTGACACAAGGGGAGCCGTTGCGGGTAGTCGTCAAGAAGTCTGAGGAGAGTAAGGAGCAGTGGAGGCCTGCTTCTAGACCATTCAGGGAGGGCTGCCAGTTGGGGGGGTGGATAAATTGTCCCCAGCCCCAAAGTAGCCGCAGGACCTCCCCCCCACAGCCCATTGGTGGGGAGGGAGGACAGCTGTTTGCTGCAGCTGAGGAGAGAGACCAGAGTGAAGGAGCCTGACCAACTCTGTGAAGAGGATCCAGTTTGGGGTGGCTGTCATGGTGGGCCCCGGGCCACTGAGTGTCAGAGAGGTGGTCTGGAGGGTCCAAGGCGGTGGATTGGATCCCCACCCATAGTCATGTCCACCCAGTAGAAATTTGGAGCTGTGGTGGAGAAGTAAAGGGAGAGACCTGTGCCCAGAGGGATGGTGGCTGCTGCCCTGTGTGAACCCTGCCCATGGACCGGCAGGGCAGGCAGCTTGAGGAGGTGGGACTATGCCCATTAACATCTGAGCCCTGAGGAGAAATGTGAGGTAGGATTCTGCCCCGCTCCCACTGACGGGGGGGGGGGAACTGAGCAACTGTATGTGCTGAGCACCCCAGAGTGCTGAAAGGAGGAAAGAGCCTTTAATGGCTCAACAAGCAGGACAAGTTGTGTGAAGGATCCAGGTTCAGGACCCTGGCCCCCTAAGTAGACAGTGCCACGGCCGCCATGCCATAGTGAACATATGGAAGGAAATGTAACTGACACTGCCTAAAACTCCATGGAGCTGACTGTTGTGGCACGAGCCTTTGAATTTTACAAATAAAATATGCCTGATTGCATCTGATTTCAGCCTGGAATGAATTATTGCTGTCCAAGTTGAGACTGCTTGCTGTTGTATTTTTAACAAAGTTTCCCTTTAGACCTTAAAAGTTGAGTCTTTGCCTACCAGTCATGATGGGAGTAGAGAGACACTATCAGCCTGCACCTCAATGGAATCCACACCACCAACAGAAGAATCCTATTTCTGCATAACAAAGGTACTGTGTATTATATTTAACCTGCTGTCACTGCCTAGTCAGAAGCTGGTGTCCTTCCTTTCTCCACAAACATTTTCCATCTCAAAACTGCTAGACAGGGAGCGGAGGAGGGTAGCTAGACTGGAGTGCCACCTCAGGGACTGGGAGTGAGTGTACTGCCTGTCAATTCATGGACTGTCTGAATAATTATAAAGAAAGTCCAAAGCAGCAGCTGGAGAGGGGAAAAGTGCATATGTACAAAAGTCACAAATGGAGTCCCAGAGCGAGCAGGTGGGGGTTACATGCAGATTTCAAAATCCTTTGTTGCATTTATACTCATGAAGTGACTTGTTTTTTCCCACCATGGTACAATATTCCTAGTTCCACATGTGTAGCATTCCTGTGGTAACCTTGGTAACCATGTCCCCTTGGCATCAGCCCCTGCTCTCTGGAGGCTGTGTGTTAGAAAATAAACACAATAAACCTTTCATAAAGAGAACTAACTGAAATGGAGTTAGCAGTACTGGGAAAGGGACTTTCCTGTGCCCAACGTATAGGTACTCTCATTTTGAACGTTTTCAGGACTTGAAACGTTTCGTCAGAAAACTGAACTTAAAAGCCTTTTGGAATAAAACCAACCCAGGCTTGAGAGTGGAATCATCATCATCATTACAGGGAACTAATGAAAATGTCACCTCCGACGGGGTGGGGATGGAAACACCTTTTGATCCCATAAATGTACTGGTAAGACAAAATTAACTGAATTTAGATAAATTTAGCAGTCTAAATTCAGCCCAGCTTACAACAATAGTGTGCCAGTGTTTGAAAGAACATGTGAGGAAGAGTTCAGAGTAATTGTTAATTATAATCAAGATAGATATGTGTTTGACAATTTAAATAAATCTGAAAGAGAAGCACTGAGGGTATTACAGAAAGATAAAAGCATTACTATCAAAGGGGTAGACAAAGGAGGGGCCGTGGTAGTCATGGAAACACAAAAGTATGCAGAGGAATGTTTGAGGCAACTGTCTAACTCAGAGTGCTACTCTAAATGTGGTAGTGATAATAATTTTAAGTATAAAAAAACAAACTGATGCGCTACATAACCAGGCGTCTACCTAACGAGTTATCACCAAAGATGAATTTGATTTTCTAAGGGTTGAACATCCAATAAGAGCTTGTTTCTACACATTGCCTAAAGTCCATAAAAAACATGTTCCCCCCTTTGCCAAGCACCCCATAGTGGCAGGATAGGCAGCCTTATGAAACCAATTTCCCAATACATTGATGCCCATATTAACAAACTGGTTAAACAGATACCATCCTACCTACAAAATACTACTGAGGTCTTAAACATGCTAGAAGACCTACAACTGGAGCAGTCCTGGTGGCTTGTATCCCTAGACATAGAGGCACTATACATCAATATCTCTCATGAAGAGAGAGTAGTGGCTTTGTACCACTGGCTGGAAGAGGGTACTGACTTCAAGGAAGGTCTAATAGAATTCTTGTGTGAGTGTACCAAGCTGGTATTGACCTCTAACATGTTTCTGTTCCAGGACGAGCACTACTTGCAGTTAAAAGGTACAGCTATGGGAGCTACTTTCCTAATTATGCAAACTTGTATCTAGGGTACTGGGATAGGCAAACTATAGCTCCAAGACCAACCATTATCACCATGGGCTGGATCTCTGGATGCGTTACTTCAACATGCCAGATACAGATTGGTCAATACCAGCAGGAACATCTGCCAGAACTAGACTCATAGTGGATTCCCTGCAGGGGGAGGGCCTCAAACAACTGGTACAGCAACCCACAAGAGACAGGGCTATCCTAGATCTAGTACTGACTAACAAAGAAGGGATCACAGATCTCCAGGTAGAAGGTCACCTGGGGGCCAGTGACCATCACATGGTATGGTTCAATTTGGCTACTACATCTAAATCATCCCATTCCAAGGCAAAAATATGGGACTTCAGAGGAGCTGACTTTGATAAGATGGCCAACAGAGTTAAGCTAGCCCTGGCAAAAGAAACACAGGTGAGGAGGTACAGGCAAAGTGGGCAAGCATTAAGGATACAATACTTGAAGCAACATCCCATTGTGTTAGACAGAAAAGGAAGTGCAAAGAAGAAGGAAACCACTTTGGTTCTCAAATACAGTAGCAGAAAGGTCAGAGCCAAAAGGCTGGCCTTCAGAAAATATAAGGGAACACAGCGGGATGAAGATAGGGGCATACCAAACTGCCTAAGGGAAGCAGGTAAGGCAGTAAGGCAGGCAAAGTCCCAAACTGAGGAAACACTAGCACAAACAGTAAAAGAAGGTGACAAGACTTTCTATAGATACATTAGTGAAAGGAGAAAGTCCAGAGGGGTATTAAGTGCTTAATGGAGAAAAGGGAGCATATGAGGAGGAGGACCCTGTAAAGGCATCTATCCTAAATAGATACTTTTGCTCAGTATTCACTGAAGAGAAGGTAGGGCAGGGCCCACAGCTCAGCATCATGGACACAGGGGAGGAGGTGAGCACTACTCCTTCACAAAAGAAGGGTCCTACAAGAGCTTGCTAAGCTCAGGGTGGATAAGGCAATGGGACCTGATGGCATACATCCCAGGGTACTTAAGGAGCTAAAGGAGGAACTAGCAGAGCCATTAGCAGAATTGTTTAGTGAGTCTCTGAGCACAGGAGAGGTCCCAGAAGACTGGAGAAGGGCTCATGTGATCCCACTCCACAAGAGTGGTAGCAGGGAGGAGGCGGGAACTACAGACCGGTCAGTCTTACCTCAGTAGTGGGCAAGATTATGGAAGCACTCCTTAAGGAAAGGATAGTGCAACACCTGGAATCCATAGGGCACAGGATCCAAGACAGCATGGGTTTACAAAAGGAAGGTCCTGTCAAACTAATCTCATAGATTTCTTTGACTGGGTAACCAGAGTGGTGGACCAAGGGGGAGCAGTTGATGTCGCCTACCTTGACTTCAGCAAAGCTTTTGACACTGTTCCACATAGATTGATAAATAAGCTAGGTAGGCTCGGGGTGGGTCAGAAGTTGGTCAACTGGGTGGCAAACTGGTTGGCTGGCAGAAAACAGAGAGTGGTGGTAAATGGTATACAGTCAGAAGAGATGCAAGTCACAAGTGGGTACCTCAGGGATCAGTCCTGGGGCCAGTCCTATTCAACATCTTCATTAGTGACCTAGCAGATGGACTAGAGGGTAAGGCTTGTCTGTTTGCAGATGACACCAAGATCTGCAACAGAGTAGATGATCCAGATGGGGTGGGCAGAATGAGAAGAGATCTGGATAAACTAGCAGAATGGTCAGAAGAGTGGCAACTGGGATTTAATGCAAAGAAGTGCAAAATCATGCACATAGGGAAGAGAAACCCTGAAGCCACTTATAGGCTGGGAGGAGTTGCTAGCAGTCACAAAGGAAGAAAGAGACTTGGGCATCATCATCACTGATGACCTGAAATCATCCAAGCAGACCTCTAAAGCAGTAGGTAAGGCTAGGGGGTGTTAGGGTGTATTAGTAGGGGTATCAGAAGTCGTGAGGGGTAATAATCCTCTGTATAAGACATTAGTTAGAGCCCCATCTGGGTACTCGTGCAGTATTGAGGCCACACCTTCACAAGGACAATTGAAATTGAGGCAGTCCAGAGAAGGGCAACCAAAATGGTGCAGGACTGCATCAGAAGACATATGAGGACAGATTAACGGAGCTCAATATGTATACCCTTGAGCAAAGGAGGAGAGAGGTGATATGATCGAGACATTTAAACACCTTAAGGGCATAAACAAGGTGAAAGAGTCTAACATGTTTAAATATAAGAAAAATAGCAGGACAAGAGGACACAGCATGAGATTAGAGGGAGGCCGATTAAGGGGGAATGTGGAAATTCTTTTTCACAGAAAGGGTGGTAGATGCATGGAATGGCTTACCACAAGAAGTAGTGGCTATGAATACAGTGCAGGGCTTCAAACAGGCATGGGATAGGCATAAGGGAGCAATACAAATGACTATGAATAGATAGGTCACTGACATAGCAAAGGCCGATGGCACATTTATAAGATAGAAAAAGAAATGGGCAGACTGGATGGGCCTTGCGGTCCTTATCTGCCGTCAACTTCTATGTTTCTATGTTTCTATGTTATATAGACGATATCTTGATGGTATGAAAGGGCAGCAGGAGTGAATTGGATGAATTCGTGCAGTTCCTAGAGAGTACGAATCCAAACCTTAGGTTCACGGTCAATGCAAACCATGAGAAAGTGAATTTCCCGGACCTGGACATAAGGAAGCAACAAGATGGTACTATAAGGACAAACCTATACAGAAAGCCATCTGATAGGAACACTGTACTCCATGCTTCAAGTTGCCACCTGAAGCATCTGATAAACATCTCAAAATCCCAGTACCTCAGAGCAAAGCACAACTGCAGTGACGATAGTGATTACAAGGAACAGAGCAGATAGATGAGGGAGAGGTTCAGGGAAAGAGGTACACTCCACAGATTCTGGACCAAGCAGAAAGAGAAGTAGAAGTCAATAGGGGTATCCTACTAGTAGTTAAACCCAAGGGAGATGGTGGAGAACAGCCGCTGAACTTTATTATGACATATGGTAAACAAGCGAGGGCAATTAGGAACATCATCTAAAAGAACTGGAACATTATACGTAGTGACCCCATACTGCACAATTACAGTCCATATCCACCAAGATTTACATATAAGAGGTCCCCCAACTTGGCAGATACCCTAACACAGCCTCCAGACAGCAGGGGCTGACGCCAAGGGGACATGGTTACCAAGGTTACCACAGGGATGCTGCACCTGTGGGAAATGTAAATATTGTGCTGTAGTGGAAAAAGCAAGTCACTTCACGAGTATCAATGCAACGAAGAATTTTGAAATTTGTAAGTTTGTGAACTGTGACTCAACACCCATAGTTTACTTAGCCACCTGTACATGTGGAGCTTTCTTTGTGGGGAAAACTAACTGACTCCTGAAACAGAGGGTGGGAGAACATCAGCGTGATACTTAACAGACATAACAAATGCATTGGCAACACATGTACACTTACAAGAAGACCCCACTGTACACAAGTTTAAAATATTGTGGAATTGAGAAGGTAGTGTTGGGAAAGAGGGGAGGGGACCTTGATGACTTGATACTACAACAAGAAATGATGTGGATAGTACAATTAGGAAGACACTTTCCACCAGGCCTTAATGATTGTATAGAGATAGCAGCAATAGTCAAGAGAAAATAAATGAAAAAAAAACAGTTGGTCGCTGCAGGCTCTGCATGCTCTGGTTTACTAAATGTGCCTGTTGTAAGTACTTTTATCCTTTTGTTACAAATAAACTTAGATTTTTACCTGTAAACTCTGTGACAGCTCTCTCTCTCTCTCTCTGCTGCTCTGTTTTACCTTTTCCAAGCCAGGCACGAGCTCCCAGAGTTCTGCTTGCCCATCCTAGGAGCTGGGACCACTGATGGCCCAGTTCCACTGCAGGTGCCTCATCCACCAGTGAGTCCACCAGACCATGCTGATGCAAGATTCCATGTATGCAGTAAGCCTCAGGAAGTCCCAGATGGCACGAGCACCCAACCTGAGATGACTGGGCAAAGGAGGCAAGATTCAATGCCTGGCCTGCATGGAGGTCAGTCTTGGCCCATAGGGAGTCTAGCTCTGAGCTAGAGGGGATCAGTTCAGATGTGGCTGGGTTGACCAAGATGCCCAAGTCTCTGGAAAGCCAGGTCTCTGGACCACTTCACTATCTTCCTGAACAGCCTGGATATCAACCAGTCTTCCAGGTAGGGATAAAGCCTCACTCCCAGGCATCACAGGAAGGCTGCCACTACTGCCATGCACTTGGGGAAGACTCTGGGCACTGAGGACAGGCCAAATGGCATGACCTAGAACTGACAGAGCACCCCTTCTGCACAGAACCGGAGGTACTGCCAGTGGACGGATGGGCAGGAATGTGAAAGAACACATCCTGGAGGTCCAGGGAGCAGAAAGTACAGTTACCCAAAGACTTAGCATAACAGTAGATCTTCGAGAGGAGTTCTTGCAGCAGGTCAGCACTGGTAGGACTAAGTCGCCAGGCACCAGCAACACCAGTAGGACTAAGCTGCAGGTGCCAGGATTACATGGAAACCTCTCTAGCTAGCAGTGTACCATAGGGGACCACTTACCACCGACGTTACCCCACTGATGTCAGCCTATCCTATAAAGGCAGGCAGTTCCCCACACCCTCCTCAGTTCTCCTTCCACAGACCCAAAGCAGGCAGTGGAAGAAGAAACCAAGGTGGTTTCCCCAAGAGCCAGAAATAAAAGCAAGAGCAGAAGACTCACTCACATGGGAGAGGAAACAGGCAGACAGACAGCAGGGGGAAGGAGGGCAGGAAAATGATGGCTTGCTGCAACAGCTCCTCTCGAAGACTACTCATATGGTATGTTCTTATGTAAAGTACAGTTACGTAAGAACTTACCATAACAGTAGCTCTTCGAGAGGAGCTCTTGTAGAAGGCAACACTGGTAGGACTAAGCCACCAGGCGCTAGAACCACATGGAAAACTTCTAGCTAGCAGTCTACAAAGGGGGATCACCCCTGACACTGGCATGCTAACGTCCATCCTGTGGTATAAAAGAGGTGGTCCCCTAGAACTACCTCAGTTCTCCTGCTGGAGACCCCAGAGCCAAAGGCAAACAAATGGACAACCAAGGAGGTTGCTCAAAGCCGAGGAAAGGCAGCATAGCTGCAAAGGAGAAGAAGCAATTAGGGGGAAGGAGGGAGGGAGGGAAGCAGGGCCTGTTTCCAGAGCTCCTCTTGAAGATCTACTGTTACGGTAAGTTCTTACAGAACTGTACTATCTTACTTTGAGGGGGCTCTTGCAGCAGGGAACACCGGTAGTGCTAAGTCCCACACAGTACTGGAACTGACCACAAGTCAGCTGGGAGAGGCAAAAAATGTACAACAGAAGGTTGGTCATGACAGAAGTCCCTGAAAGACTGCAATCCTGAAACTGGCTCTGTGTCTGGAGGCAATATCCAGACTAGTGCCTGACAAAGTTGTGAACTGAACTACAAGTGGCAACTTTACAAATACCCACAGCAGACACATTTCTGAAGCAGATGGTAGAGGCTGCCATTCCTCTAGCAGAGTGGCCCAGGCAAGGACCTGTCATACTTACAGTAACAGCACACAGTGCAATTTGCCAACCATTTAGACAAACACGGTTTCAAAACAGGTGCCCCTTCCCTCTTAGGGGCAAATGAAACAACTGATCAGTCTTACAAACATGTTGGGTGCAGTTAGTGTAATAATGAAGCACCCTGTGAACATCAAGAGTATGCAGCAAGGCCTGCCCCTGATTAGAGTACTCAGGGAAATAAACTAGAAGGTGGATGGATTGGTTCAAAGTAAACTAAGACACCACCTTAGGCAAGAACGTTGGGTTGTACGCAAGAACACGCTGTCCTTGTGAAAAAACAAATAAGGCTGTTTACACACCAGAGCCTGAAGCTCAGAAATCCTTCGAGCAGAAATAATAGCAACTAAAAACAATGCTTTCCATAACAGAAAGCATAGTTCACAATTCACGGCCAGCTCAAAGGGAGGTAGAGTGAACTTTTCCAAAATGAAAAGATCCCAAGGTGGGACAGGGTCTCGAATGGTAGGTTTCAAATGTAGAATGCCCTGCAAGAAGGTGCAGGAGAGGTCCAGTTGGGCAACAGCCTTGCCCTCAGCAGGCACATGGTACACACAGATAGCTGAGAGATGCACCTTTAAGGAAGAGTACCCCAGGTCAGAGTCCAAAAAGGAGAGGAGGTACTCCAGAATCAAATTTACCAGGCAGATGAAGGGATCCAGGTGATGAGCCACAGCCCAAAGGGAGAAGCATTTCCACTTCATGGCACAAGTGGCTCGCATGGAAGGTTTCCTGGCAGTCACCAGGACATCGGCAACCCTGGAAGACACCCCAGTGTGGGCTATTGCTAAGTCTGTAGGAGCCACGCATGGAGATGAAAGGACTTGAGGTCTGGATGAACCAGGGTGCCCTGGTCCTGGGACAGCAAGCCGGTGCATAAGGGCAAGGGAACTGGGGGTTCCGCCACCAGCTGCTGAAGTTGAGGGAACCAAATCTGACATGGCCAGTAGTGGGCTATGAGAATCATCTCCGCCTCTTCTGACTGGAGTTTCAGGAGGATCCTTTGCAGGAGTGGGAAGAGAAGGAGGGAAGGCATACAGGAACCTCCCTTTCCAGGAGAGGGACAATGCATTGCGCCAGAACATTCCAGGCCCTGAATCAAGAGAGCAGAAAAGTGGCAGTTTTGCATTGAGTGGGGACGCAAAAAGGTCCAACTCTGGGCATCCTCACCTGTCGAAGAAATCTTCAATCACAGAGGACAAGAGTTCCCACTCATGTGCTCTCAACCTGGACCGTCTTAGACTGTTGGCCAGGGCATTTTGGTCTCCTGGAACATGAATGGCTGAGAGTTCTAGGCCGTGTTCTATGGCACAATACCAGACCCTCATAGCTTCCCGACAAAGAGGGCAAGCGTGAATGCCCCCTTGTTTGTTGATGTAAAAGACTACAGATACTGTATGTTGTCCATCTGCACTAGCAGTGGTCCTGGAAGAATTGGGGTCTGGAAGACCTGCAGAGTATAAAGAACTGCCCACATTTCCAGCACATTGATGTGGAGATGCTGTTCTGAGTCAGACCAAACTCCCTGAGTCTGACGGTCTCCTAGATGGGCTCCCCAGCTAAGCGCTAAAGCATCCATGGTCAGGATATGCCGAAGGGACACTGAGCGGAAAGGAACCCCAATCAGCAGGTTGGTGGGGTTCTGCCACTATGCTAAGGTCCATCTCACTGTGTCGAACACCAGCACCGGCTGCTCGAAATCGTCGGTGCATTAATCCCACTGGGCTCAAACAGTCCACTTGGGAACTCTCGTATGAAGGTGGGCCAGGGGGACAGTGGTTATGGCCACTGCTATATGTCCCAGTAAATGCAGGAAGACTCTGGCCAGAATCTAGTGACTGGAAGACACCAGCCAGGCCTGCGCTCTCAAGTGTTCTGCCCTGTCCTCTGGTAGGAAAACTTGTCCCCGGGATGAGTCCAAGACCACTCCTATAGGTAGGAGGCATTGGCTCGGAGTCAGGCAAGACTCTGGCAAATTGATAGTTATCCCCAAGAACTGGAAGAGCCGAAAAGTACAGTTACATAAGAACTTACCGTAACAGTAGATCTTCAAGAAGAGCTCTTGCAGCAGGTAATACCATTGGGACTAAGGCTGCCAGTTGTTAGAACCTCACAGAAAAATCTTCTAGCTAGCAGTCTGTGGTGGGGGACCACCCCGCAATGTCAGCTCCACCCTGACGTCAGATGTGGTATAAAGGGGGTGGTCCCCGGCACCACTTCAGTTCTCCTGCCAGAGACCCAGCTGAAAAACAGATGTAGAACCGCGGAGGATCTCCCATCCCCAAAGAGAAGATATGAAATTTGTCTCTGGGGGCAGGTGGGTGGGAAAGCCCCCTGCTACAAGAGCTCCTCTCGAAGATCTACTGTTACAGTACGTTCTTATATAACTATACTATCTCACTTCGAGGGGGAGTTCTTGCATCAGGTAATACCATTAGGACTGAGTCCCAAGCTATGCCCAAGAAGAGACTCAGGTTGGAAGAGTGGAGAACAAAATGCTGTGGGAAATTAGGAGAGAAGTCCCTGAAGGACTGCTAGGCCAAAACCTGCTGTCCTCCTGGAAGCAATGTCCGGACTGTAGTGCCTCACAAAGGTGTGCACTGAACTCCAAGTAGCAGCCACACAGAGGTCCACTGATGAAATGTTCTGAAGGGAAGTGAAGCATTTTGCTATTCCCTCTGGTGAAATGACCCCTAACCAATCCCGGTAGGGGTTTGTTATGGTGCTGGTAGCAGAAAGTGATGCAATGCATGAACCACTTAGTTAATGTTTGCTTTGTGACTACTGGTACTCCAAGCTTTCTGTGGGTAAAGGAGACAAACAACTGGTCTGTCTTTCTGGCAGAACTGGTCCTGGCCAAATAGTGACACAAAAGTCTATGTACATTAAGACTGTGCAACAATGCCTCCCCTATGTTCAAGTACTCTGGATAATAAACTGGTAGGTAGTTGGATGTCCTGGTTCAACATGAACTCAGACACTACCTTTGGTAGAAACTTAGAATTTGTACACAGGGCTACTCTGTCCCTGTGAAAAATAAGATAAGACTCTTTACACTTCAGAGCCTGCAGCTTGGAAATCCTCCAGGCTGAAGTAATGGCAACTAAAAATAACGCCTTCCAAGACAGAAGGCGTAGCTCACAACTTGTGGTTGGTTCAAAGGGGAGCAAGGGAAGTTTTTCCAAAACAAATAGGAGATCCCAAGGTGGCACTGGGTCTCTCCTGGGGGGTTAATATACAAGATGCCTCTTAGAAAGGTCTTGCAGATGTCCAACTGTGCCAGAGTCTTCCCACACATAGGTGCATGGTAAGCTTACAGAGCACAGAGATGCACCTTAACAGATGAGTAGCTGAGGCTCAAGTCTGACAGGTGGAGAAGATACTCCAGTACAGATTTCACCGGACAATCGAGGGGATCCAGAGAATGGGGAATCACCCACAAGCAGAAACGCTTCCATTGCATGGCGTATGTAGCCCTGGTAGAGGGCTTTCTTGCTGCCACAAGCAGCTCTGCCACTCTGAGGGATACTCCAAATCTGTCCCTAGTTAAGTCCGAAGGAGCCAAGCATACAGATGCAGGGACTGGTGAGCCAGATAGACCAACATCCCTTGCTTCAGGGACAGCAGGTGAGTGGAGAGGGGCAATGGAACCAGCATTTCCAATGCCAGGTGTTGTAACAGCGGGAACCAAATCTGTCGAAGCCAGAAGGGTGCTACCAGTTTCATCCCGGCTCCTGCCTGCAACTTGAGCAGGACCCTCTGAAGAAGAGGGAAGGCATACAGAAACATCCCTGTCTAAGAGAGGTACAATGCGTCTCACCCAAAAACACCAGGCCCTGGATCTAGCGAGCAGAAATTGGGCAGTTTGGCATCGTGTGGGGATGCAAAGAGATCCAGTTCTGGCCAACTCCACCTTTTGAAGAGGTCATCTATGACTTCTTGCTATAGTTCCCACTCGTAGTTCTGAGACCGAGAGTGACTTAGGCTGTCTGCAAAGATGTTGTGAATCCCTGGAACATGGACTGCCATGATGGCCAGGCTGAGATCCACTCCCCCCTTGTCCATACTCTCATCGCCTCTCTGCATAGAGGATAAGAATGTGCACCCCTTTGCTTGATGAGATGGAAGACTACTAGGGTATTGTCAGACTGAACTAGCAGAAGTCCTGGGAGGAGCACCCCATGGAAAGCTTGAAGGGTATACAGTGCAGCTGTCATCTCCAAAATGTTTATGTGGAGAGCTTGTTCTGTTGAGTTCCAGGAACCCATCATCTGTTGAGAAGCAAGATGTGCTCCCCATCCCAGTCCTGAGGCATCCATAGTAAGGATCTGCTGTGGGCTGGTTCGCTGGAAGGGAGCCCCTGTGCGCCAAGTGGGCCCAAGCGAGCCACCAGGTCATGGACTGCTGGACTGCACTGGAGATCTGAATGGGCTCCTCTAGCTCATCCGTGCCTTGATTCCATTGAACCTTGAGGTACCACTGCAGGATTCTCATGTTCAGACATGCGAGTGGAACCGTGACTGTGGCTGCAGCCATGTGACCTAGAAGTTGTAGAACCACCCTCACAGGAACCAACTCTGAGTTCTGTACCTGGTGAGTGACTTCTATTAGTCTTGAAGTCCTGCCTGTGGGCAGAAAGGCTTTCCTTTGGACTATGTCCAGGACAGCTCCTATGTATTGTAGCCTTTGAGTTGGCCATGGTTGTGACTTGGGCAGGTTTAAGATAATGCCCAGAGTCTGGAATAGACTGAATGTCTCCTCCAAGGTTCTGTTCAATTGGTCTTCTGCTGGAGCGGTAAGAAGCCAATCGTCCAGGTAAGTGTATACAAAGTGACCCCCTCTCCTGAGGGCTGCCGCCACCACCACTGCTAGGCACTTGGTAAAGACCCTTGTTGCTGATGATAGGCCAAATGGCAGCACCCTGAACTGGTTGTGTCCGCCTTGGAAGGTAAAGTGGAGGTAATTCCTGTGGGACAGCAGAATCTTGATATGCATGTAGGCATCCTGCATGTCCAGGGAGCAAAGCCAGTCTCCTTGATGGAGCATGGGTAACAGGTTCACCAAGGTCACCATTCTGAACCATTTGTATTTGATAAAAGTGTTCAGCTGACTCAGATCCAGACTGGAACAGAGGTCTCCCATCCTTTTTGGGACAAGAAAAAAATAGGAATAAAATCCCTTGCCCCACTGATCAAAAGGAACCTCTTGTATGGCTTTTTTGCCCAATAAGGCCTGTATCTCTGCCCTCAGGAGGAGTGCATGGGAAGGTGAGCAGTGGGAGGGGACTGGTGGATTGTCTAGTGGGATCTGGGTGAACTCTAGGGAGTATCCCCTTTCAACTTTCTGGTGGACCCATTGGTCCGATGTGATACTGGACCATCTGGATAGGTAGAGGGAGATTCTCCTTCCTACCGTCTCCCCCTGTACTTTCTGCCATGGGGGAGGTGGTAGGGAGTCATGCCATATTGGAAGGGGTAGGCGGGGGGGTTCTGGGCACCTTGGTATTTTTGGGACCCTGGGTGCCTGAAGGGACAGGGTGGCCTTTTCTTTTAAAACCTCCCTTATGTTGTGTTTGGCGTCTTCCTTGCTGTCCCTGATTTTTGTGAAAGGGATGGTGACATGTGGGTTGCAGAAGAAGAAGAATCAGCATTTATATAGCGCTTTTTCATACATCCAAAGCGCTTTTTACAAGCAATGCTAGACTGGTAGTGAAGTGACTGAATGTGTGGTGGAGGCCATATCGCACATCATCACCCACACACAGCCTGGATAATTGCATGAACCGGTTTATGGGAAGGGGAATGTTGGCCAGAACACCGGGAATGTTCCCTACTCTTTTGTGAAGAGTGCCCTGGGTTCTTTTACTTCCACCTGGACACCCACCAGGACAACACCAGGATGGGCAGAAGGGACCTCGGTTTAACGTCTCATCCGAAGGACGGCACACCCCAGCAGTACAGCACCCCCCAATACTGCACTCGGATGCCAGCGAATTTTAGGTGCAAGTCCAATCCCGGTGTGGGACAAGAACCCATGACCTTCTGGTCCAGAGGCGGATGTGCTACCAACTGAGCTATGCTGACACCTTGCAGCTCTGATCTGTACATCCTGTGGACTTCAGATACTGCTTTGCCAGAATCTTGCATCCAGTAATCAGCTTTTAAGCATCCTGACTGAACAGGACTGGTCCCTGAAAGGGAAGCATCCAGTTGATCCTGTCAGAAGCCAGAAACTCTAAGCCAAGCATGCCTCTGCATGCAAATGCCAATGGCCGCTGCTCTTGCTGCTGTATCTGCGGAGTTGTAAGAACTCCTTAGAACATGTCTGTCTAAGTCCATGCCAGACTGTATGACAGCAAGGAGTTCTGCCTTACCCTCTGAATCTGGCTGGGCCTTGGCCAGATCCATCGCCTTTGCCCACAGGGGCTTCTGGTACATGACCATGTGGGCAAGGAAGTTCAGTGACCGGACAGTGCAAGTTGCTGACGAGTACACCTTATGACCCATTTGGTCCACTTTCTTGGATTCAGGGTCTGTGGGCTGGGCACTCATGTGACATGGTTGTTGTGCCCTGCCATGGGCCATCATCAGGATCATGAAGTCTGCCTTTGGGTGTTCGCCCAAGAAAGGCTCCCCTTCTGGAGTCTTATAGAGTCTGTTGGCCTTGTGCAGCACTGTGGTCGTAGTGGCTGAATATCTCCATGTTGATCTGGTTACATCCTGAAAGGGTTCTACCAATGGGGGGGTGACCAAGGGTTTAGGGTCAGTGGCCCCCCAAAATTTTGCCAGTCTGCTCTTCTGTGTCCCACTGGTATCCACTGGTATAGCGCCTGTATGTGCCGCAAAATATCCAAAAAGGACAGGTCATCTGGGGATGACCTCAGAGAGTCTTTTGGATTAGGAGACGGAATGGGCAGTTCATCCTCTGAGGAGTAGTCTGAAGAAGAATCTCTGGCATCCTCCCCTGAAGATGATGGTGGGTGTCCGTTCAAGGATGGGATGGATGATGGGTGTCTTTTTCGGGCGCCCGACCCAGGCATCCACTTGCCTTCTTCATTGGGCGGCAGAAGCGCCTTTGGTGGCAAGGGCCGCTGAAGTGATTGATCCCTAGGCAGTGGCCAGACCGGGGATGGATCCCTGGGTATAGGGAGAAGATCCCCTTTAATGGTGTTCCACCAGGTGTTAAAGAGTACTCCCACCTCGGTGAGTGGAACAACTGGTGGTGGGGGCGTCTGGTTTGAAGCACTGGAGGGCCCAGATGTCTGGTCCTCAAGCACCTCTGTAGGTACATCCAGTGTCAGATCCGTGCTGTCTGATGGTCTGGCATCCAGCTCTCTTGGAGGAGGCTGCTGGGCGTCTGGTGTTCCTGTCTTCAGGGTTTCAGTTACCAGGGCCGAGGGCAGTCCTTCGGTGGAGACAACCATTCTTTGGCCAGTGGTGCCTACTCCTTCTATGATGGAGAGTCAGAGTGTCCGGTGGTCTGCCTTCCATCGGAGGCAGATGACACCCATTCCTCGGGTGGGGAGGCATCCAGTACTTGACGACCTCTTAGTGTTTTGTGGAATTGAAACATTTCTTGTGCTTCTCGGATGACCCAGAGTGCCTGCGGGCACCAGACTCGATTGATTTTCCCAAAGCTAATGCCTGTCCCTCATGGGTCAACCTATGTTTGTGGGGTTGGTGGGCCAAGGGGACTGGGGTTGATCTGCCCCTTTAACGTGCAGTAAGGTATTTGACTTCTTGTGGGTCTTGCCTTGGTACCTGGGGGGACAGACTCTGACCTCCTGCCGGAGGTGGAGGTAGAAGACGCCCTGTGAAGGGACTTTGGACAGGACTCCGCTCCGGCTCTCTCCTTCTCCCAGTGGTGGTGTTTCCCTCCCAATCTCTTCTCCTTGGGGGGAGACTTCCTGAGTGAGGAGGATGAACTGTGTCCTGATGGGGCCTTCTGCTTGGCAGCTACTTGTTGCCCTAGTAGGTAGGCCTTCAGAGTGTTGGCACGGTGAATCCTCGTTTTGTTGTTAAACTGTTGGCAATGCAGGCAATTGTCAGGTCTGGGCCTAGGCAAATCAGGCAGGCAGAGTGGAGGTCTTTTGCCAGGATCTGCTTCTCGCATGCACACTTGGATTTCTGCCACTGTGTCAATAAAGACATACACTTAACTGATGAAAAAAATATGATTTTGAGAAAAAAACAACACAATGCGTGAGAAAAAAGGTGGTTAACTGCGACTATGGTATCCATGGATCCAATGTTAGTGGGTCAATGGTGGGAAAAGAACTGAGGTGGCGCCAGGGGGCTGCCCCCTTTATGCCACGTCTGACGTTGGGGTAGAACCAACGTCGGGGGTAGTCCTGTCCTTGAGGCACAGGTCAGGAAGCATAGGAAAACCAGGAGCAGTTGTAGAATTCACCAAAAAATATTTATTTGTACTAGCAGTAACATAAAAAATAAAATTGTTCAGTATAACTATTTACAAAGACAAAATAAAATAGAGGAGATCCATCAGAGTTTTCCTTCAGTCTCTGTGTCCCACTTGCAAGCAACTGCAGCTCTGTCTTATAAGGCCTTCCAACCCCCCATTCTTAACAAGCATCTTCCAAAGTGTTCTTGTGTGTTTCAGGCAGGTGCTGGAAGGAACACAGTGTGCCTGAGCTGAGGCCCTTTTCCACAGCTCTTGTGCAAAAGGCTTAAAAATTTCACTAAGTTAACTTCTTGAGTTTCCAGTAGCTTTTTGCAATCATCTCAAACTATAATTATATACATTTCAAAAATTAACACTATATAATGTCTAAACAAAGGGACCCCAATATCAGTTACATTTCCACATAATGATTTGCATATATTTTTATATCAGCAGATATGTAAGGGAGAAAAAGACAAACAGCAAGGGAAGACTGCGAGATAGCGAGAGTTAAATAATTGCGAGACTGTTGGGGTGATCAAATCCTAGGTCCCACAGGAAAATTTGGTTGTGCAACCAGGCAGAAGAAACAGGAAAGGAAAGAACAGAACAGATCCCTGCATTCAAACTCTCCATTACAACTGGGACAGGGTCCTATTCCAGCCTGTCACATATACCCTCCTCTTTAAGAGGGAACCTGTTGAGCCCGGTGGTGCTGAGGGTTGAGGTGCTAGACACCACACCTCGCGCCACGCTGGCAACCCAAGTTCGGGAGTGAGCTTGAGTGCTGGGGGTTGGCAGGGGTGTGTTGAGGATTGAGCACCCATACGGCTGCTCTCCTCCCAGGGGAGAAGGGTTGGGGATCGCCCGGTGTGCCAGCGGCTCCCAGTGGAGACCAAGGGTGCTGCAGCATGTAATTGTGAGGCTGGCACTTGGCAGGGTTGCCTTGCTCTGTTGCATCAGGGTGTGCTCCTTGCATGGGAGGGGGAGAAGCGAGTACCAGAACAAGGAAAAACACAGTCTGCGGGGTAGGCGCTGGCATCTACCCCATGCCCATAGCCAGGTCCATCCTGCCTGGCCTCTCAGGTTCCTCTGCCCAGGCCCCTCACCCACAGTTGGAGTCTGTGTATAAAGATCGCCCAAGAGGAGGGGTTAAGCTGGGGGTGCCGGCTATGGGATGAGGTGGGGGAGTGAGAAGGCACAGGTCGGAGGACTTCAGGCAGGGCAGAAATCAGGCAGGATGCCTGAGAGAAGCCCCACAGACCGTGACCAGAGGGAAAAAGGAGCTAAAAAAAAAAGAGGGAACCCGTTTTATTAAAAAGGTTTCCAAAATGTTCTATTAATTCTGCAACATTAGCTTCTAACTTTCAGAAATTAAGAACATATGCAGTATCCTTTTTCTGTAACAGTACAGCAAACAGTAAAGTTTAAACTCATACACTTTGTTTTTCAACCTTCAGAACCCTCAATTCCTTATCCATATCTTGACAGAAAATCAGCATTGCTATTCTCTTTACCAGATTTGTGTATCACCTTGAATTTAAATGGCTGTAGTGCCAGGTACCACCTTGCGATTCTGGAATTTTTATCTTTTATTTGGTTAAGTGAACAGAGAAGATTGTGATCTGTTATAAGTACAAAGTCAGTTCCTAGTAAATAAAACTTAAGGGACTCCATGGCCCACTTTGCTGCTAAACATTCCTTTTCAATGGTGGAGTATTTTCTCTTTGTCATGCAGCTTCCTACTTATGTACAGAATAGGGTGTTACGTTCCATATATATTTTGACTCAGGACTGCACTTAGGCTTACCTCTGATGCATCTCTTTGTAACAAAAATGGTTTCACAAAGTCTGGGCTTCTTAAAACAGGGGCTAAACATAATGCAGCCTTAATGGCTTGAAAAGTTTCATCACACTCTGGGGTCCATTTCACATTATTTGGGAACCGTTTCTTCATGAGTTCAGCGAGGGAAGTAGTTAACTCAGCAAAGTTGGGAACATATCAATGATAATAACCAGCCAGCCCTAAAAAATGACCTGACATGGTTTTTTTTGTTTGTTTTTGTTTTAGGGACAGGACTGTTAGCTAAAGCTTCTATTTTAGAAACCTCTGGCTTAACTTCTCCATTTCCCAACATATAGCGCAAATATCTGGTTTCCTGCATGCTCGGTGCACATTTGGTAGGATTAATAGTCAGACCTGCATTTTTGATAGCTTGGGCAACTGCTTTTAGGTGTTCTAGGTGGCTTTTCCAGTCTGGACTGTATACTACAACATCATCCAGGTACGCAGCAAAATAACCAGTGTGAGGTGATAAAATTACATCCATGTACCGCTGGAATGTAGCTGGCGCACCATCTAAACCAAATGAACATGGTGGTGAACTGATAGAATCCAACAGGATTGGTAAATGCAGTTTTGTCTTTGGATTCTTTAGCTAAAGGTATTTGCCAGTAACTCTTAGTGAGACTGAGGGTACTGATATACTTTGCACTCCCCAGTGTGTCCACCAAATCATCTATTCTGGGCATAGAATAACTGTCAAATTCTAACACTTGATTAAGTTTCCTAAAGTCAAGGCAGATTCTAACACCCCCTTCTTTTTTGTTTACAGTTACCACTGGAGATGACCAAGCACTCCTCGACTCCTCTATGATACCCAGTTCTTTCATTTTTTTGTATTTCCTTAACCACGTCAGCTCTTAACCGCTCTGGTAACCTGTAAGTCTTTTGCCTAATAGGGCAAGCATTCCTTGGTGCTATTACATGCTCAACCCCTTTTGCTCAGCCTGGTACTATGGTAAAAGTACTGTTAAATGTCTTTAGCACATTCGAATGTCTGCAGTTTGTTCTTAGGTTAAGGAAACATTCACCTTTACAGCATCAGCATTTGCAGTTTGTTCCAGTCTATCATAAACTACATCAATAGCTGCCTTATCGGTTTCTGGTAAAACTAGCAAAACAGCTTTTGGCATTTTTTCAACCCATTTCTTGAGGAAGGTAGCATGGTATATCTTAGTAGGATTTTTCTGTCAGGGGTCTCAATCTCGTAGTTAACGGTGCCAGTACGTCTAAGCACTTTATAAGGCCCTTGCCACTTCATTAACAGTTTATTTTCTGCTGTGGGTAACAGTAGCAAAACATTTTCACCTGGCTCGAAAACTTTTCCTTTTACCCCATGGTCATAATATACCTTCTGATGGTTTGGGGCCTCGTCCTGATTACTATGGGCAATTTCAACATATTTTGCCAGCTTCTTTCTTAGGGCACACATATAAGACGTTGTAGATTATTTCTGAGTGGGGTTATTTTCCCACATTTCTTTTATCACACATCCAGTGTTCCTCTTGGCTGCCTACCATACAGCATTTCAAATGGTGAAAACCCTGTTGATGCCCGTGGCACTTCTCTGAAAGCAAAAAGTAGGTAAGGCAAGTATTGGTTCCAGTCTTTCCCTTTCCCTTTTACAAACCTTTTTAACATGTGATTTAGGGTTTGGTTAAAACACTCAACAAGACCATCTTAGCATGATAGGGGAGGTTCTTATGTCAGTGATACCTAATAGTCTGTACAGCTCCTTAAGTAATGCAGCACCAAAATTACTACCCTGATCAGTAATAATTTCTTTAGGTATGCCCACTCTGCTGAAACTTTTTGCAAACTCTGCTGCCACTTTTGAAGCTGTGACAGTACACATTGGTACTGCTTCTGGGTATCGAGCAGCATAGTCGCATACTACCAGGATAAATCTATTACCCTGTTTACTTTTGTCTAAAGGACCAAACACAACCATTGCAATTCTCTCAAAAGGCACATCTATCAAGGGTAGGGGCACCTTGTCTTTTCTAGTGACTGGGGCTATTTTCTGACACTCAGAACAGTAATTACAATAGGTAGCAACATCTTAATGAATTCCAGGCCAGTAAACTCTATACAGCAATCAGGCAAGGGTACGAGCCCTCCCTGAGTGACCAGCCATAGGACTATCATGTGCTATCTGTAACAACTCTGTTCTATACATCTGTGGTATATCCAATTATTCTGTCTGTTCCTGTGTCTGAGGTTTAACCCAAACTCTGTACAGTAACCCATTACATTTTTAAACATTGGTCCACCCTGCTTTGGTTTCACCCACAGCTGCGTAAAATAACCCTGGAGAGAAACATCATTGCTCTGAAAGAAAATCACAATCAGTTATCAGTTTAGTTTCAGCATTTTCATATGTTAACCCCTTATGTCCATCAGTCATTTGTTACCACAGTTTCTTCAGGCATCATCTTTCTTTCCTGGATTTCTGGATCTTGGAACTGTGCTCAAACAAGTCCGAATCAAAATCACTGAATGGAAAAGTGTCCCCACCATCTGAGATTTTCTTTGCCTGATCTCTTGTCACTACAGCTGTTGAAACATCAGGATTTACTCCTTCTTTGATTAATTCAGAAAATCCTGGAAAGCCATTTCCAATAATCACAGGTATAGGTAGCTTGGGTACTATCTCCACTTTCATTTGTTGTGACAGACCCTTAATGGTCAGAGTCACTTGGGTGGTGGGATAGTATCGAGTGTCCCCGTGGATGCAGATGACACCAGTACATGGTCCTTTTGCACAGCACTTCAACGTGTACTGGGGTCTGTCTGCTTCCCAAATCAATGAGTCTCTTTACAGTCTTATCTCCCACTTTCAAATCTGTTAAGTACTTGCCCCAATTTGCTAAGGACAAATCTGCTCCAGTGCCACTCTCCTTACTATGGCAGTTTATTGCCATATGGCCTGGCTTATTACAATTATAGCAAATAACGTCTTTGGGCACAGATTTGTTACCCCCACCAGAGTTATCAGGCTTGGAGTTTAAATGGGAAAAAGAGTGTCTTACCGGTGCTTGGCTGTTACCTCACTGCTGTGGTGTCTCTCTGGCCATTTGGTAGTCCTCAGCCAAAGAAACATCCTTTTCCCTACTTTCTGGTTGGTGTTCCTTTACCCAAAGCTGCACATCTGTAGGCAGGATGTTGATGAATTGCTCCATGGCAAATGTGTCGATGATCTGTGGGTCTGTTTTGCCCTCTGGTTGGTGCCATTTTATCAGGAGTTCTCTGAGTTGGGTGAAGGCTTCTCGAAGATTGTCTACTAAGTTATACTTCGGAGATCAAAATCTCTGCCTGTAGGTCTCTTCTGAGATGTCATACCTTTTCAGGATTTCACTTTTCACCAGGTCATAGTTTTCTGACTGTGTAGTGTCCACATTGTTGTAGGCAAGTTGAGCTTTCCCTGTCAGGTAGGGTACCAATCTGATTGTCCATTGCTACTTTGGTCATTGGCAGGCTGTGGCAACTCTTTCAAAAGTTGTCAGGTATGCCTCAATATCATCCGAGGGACACAACTTTGTAAGTTTAATGGCTTTTAAGTTGCTTGCGTTTTGATGCTCATCCAGATCTGTGCCAGATTCTCTGCCTTTGATAGTTTGTAAGGCATTCAGCCATCACTGCACCTGTCGCTGCATCTCTTCTCTCATTTGCTGTTTCTCTTCTCTCCTCTCCTCTGTTTCTCCATCTCTTTTTGTTGTATAGCCCACTATTTGAAAAAGTCCATTAGGCTCTCAGGTTCTGTCACTGCCTGTTCCTTTTCCATAACTTGTGCTGGCTGTACAATCTCAGCATGGACTTCTATCTCTGCTAGTTTGGCTGCCATTCTCTTGGTAACCACTCCTGGACTTGCTGCTGCAGAATCCATACCTTTCTCTGTGCTTCCCTGGTACTAGGTCCAGTACTCACACACAAAACTCCTGGCTTAGAGTATGCATAGTGTAAATCCCACTTAAGCTGACACCATCTGTCATTGAGGCACAAGTCAGGAAGCATAGGAAAACCAGGAGCAGTTGTAGAATTCACCAAAAATATTTATTTGTACTAGCAGTAACATAAAAAATAAAATTGTTCAGTACAACTATTTACAAAGGCAAAATAAAATAGAGGAGCTCCAGAGTTTTCCTTCAGTCTCTATGTCCCATGTGCAAGTGACTGCTGCTCTGTCTTATGTCCTTCCAACCCCCCATTCTTAACAAGCGTCTTCCAAAGTGCAAATATGCCAACGATGGCAAAATAGGTGGATTGATACAAAACACAGAAGATGCCAGGGCAATACAAGAAAATTTAAACAGTATAGCTAAATGGGCAAATGAAAACGAAATGTACTTCAACTTAGAAAAATGTAAGGTAATGCGCATGGGGGAAAAAAAAACAACACATACTTACCAAATAAAAAATACTACATTGAAAACTATAACAGAAGAAAAGAATCTGGGAATAATAGTAACTGATGATCTAATGTTTGATACCCATGCAGTTGTAACAGCAAAAAATGCCAAAGAATAATGGGCAGTATACTGGGAAACATCAAAAGCAGGGAAGAAGAGTTATAATTCCACTGTACACCATGCTGGTGAGACCTCATTTGGAGTATTGTGCGTAGTTCTGTGCCCCTACGACAAAAAGGATGCAAACACTACATGAAAAGATACAAGGGAAAATGACTAAAACAATAAGATTAACTAAGAATATACTGTAAGTTATGGAGACAGTCTTCAAAAATTAAATATTTTTTCTACCCAGTATAGGTGAGAAAGGGGAGATCTCTGTCTTGTCTATAAAACCTTACAAGATCCATATATGAAAGAAGCCTTAGGTTTTGGGAGTAACCTTGGAATTGCTGAAACAAGATCACATAAGCAGAAATTACTAGGAGAATCTAACAGTACTGTAAGGAGAAGCAAATTTTACACACAGAGAATAATAACAAAATGGAATAAGCTACCAAGATATGTTACAGAAAGTTCTAATATGAAAACTTTTAAAGAAAACTTAGACACATATATGGGAGATAGGAAATACGTATTCCACTAGTAAGCTGGTGGCAAGTTCATTAAAGGGCTGACACTCACTGGACTTGTATCCCAGCTATGAAAGTGTTCTTGTATGTTTCAGGCAGGTGCTGGCAGGAACACAGTATGCCTGAGCTGATGTCACTTTTCAACAGCTCTTCTGCAAAAGGCGTAAAAATTGCACCAAGGTAATCTCTTGAGTTTCCAATAGCTTTTTGCAATCATCTCAAACTATAATCATATACATTTCAAAAATTAACACTGTGTAATGTCTAAACAAAGGGATCCTAATATCAGTTACATTTCCACATAATGATTTGCATATATTTTGATATCAGCAGATATGTAAGGGAGAAAAAGACAAACAGTAAGGGAAGACTGAGAGATAGCGAGAGGCAAATAATTGCAAGACTGTCAGGATGATCAAATCCTAGGTCTCACAGGAAAATTTGGTTGCGCAACCAGACAGAGAAGAAACAGGAAAGGAAAGAACAGAACAGATCCCTGCATTCAAGCTCTCCATTACAACTAGGACAGGGTCCTATTCCACCCTATCACAAGTCCCCTGCCACAGACTGCTACCTAGAAGATTTTTCCATGGGGTCCTAATGCCTGGTGACCTTAGTCCTAATGGTATTACCTGTGCCAAGAGCTCCCCCTCAAAGCAAGGTGGTGCCTTTCAGGGTCTGCAGCAAATGATCCCTGGTGGTGGCTGTCAGTAGCCAATTGTCCAGGCAGGAGAACACATTAAATCCCTGCCTCTGCAGAGCCACTGCCACCATCACTAGGCACTTGGTGAAGACTTGAGGTGCTGAGGAAAGGCCAAAGGGGAAGACCCGAAACTGGAAGTGGTTCTCTTGAAAACAGAAACAGAGAAAGGGGCGGTGGGCCAGGAAAACTAGGATATGGAGACAGGCATCCTGTATATCCAGGAAACAGAGCCAGTCCAGCTGGTGAATGAGGGACAACAGTCCCTGAAGCATCACAATCCTGAAGCATTTGTTCTCTATAAAAAGGTTCGGATGGCTCATATCCAGGAGTGGACAGAGGTCCCCTGTTTCCTTTGGGACTAGAAAGAAGTGGGAGTAGAATCCCTTTCCCCTTTGACCTGGGAGGGATGGGTTCTAGGGCTCTTTTGTGCGGGAGAGTCTGAATCTTGGCCTGGATGAGGAAGATGTGGGCCTGTGGGTAATGACAGTGCAAGGGAGGGCTTTCGGGGGGCTAGATGTTCTAGAAACTAGAGAGTATGACCCTGCTCAATAATCTGAAACACCCATTGGTCTAAGGTTACAATCTGCCACCCATCTAGGTAAAGAGAGAACTGACCCATGACTACCTCCCCCAAGACTTCCACTTGGGTGGGTTGGGGCAAGGAGTCATGCAGTGGAGCTGGGGGTGAGCAGAGTGGCCAAGGGCACTCAGTGGGCCCTAGAGGCGGCTGCTTCAGAAGGCTGGGTGGTCGTCTTGCACTTAAAGAGGCCTTTTGACTGCTGACTGTTGGCAGGAGGGCCAATGAAAGGGCTGATGCTGGGAGGATCATGGCTGGGAATGGTACATGGAGTGTACTGACCTCAGATCCTTTCCTGATTCTTGGAAGCAGGAGATGATTCCTGACCATCTCCCCCAAACAAGACTGAGCCCCAAAAAGGGCATTCATAATTTTGGCCTGAACATCAGGTGCAAACCCAGACACCCAGAGCCAGGAATGGTGGCAAATGCAAACTCCTGCCACTGCCCTGCATGCTGCAGCATCCACCGTGTCGTAGGCTGCTCTGAGGACATGAGTGCCCACATCAGATCTAGACTTGAGAAGCTGGACAAACTGGGTTTTGGTGGAGTCATCATGGAGGGCTGCCACCAAACCCCTCGCTTGGTCCCAAATGGAATTCTGGTACTGCACCATGTGGGCCATGTAATTCTGGGCCTGGATGGCCAGGTCATACAAGGGTAAACCCATTTGCCCAGCTGATCTAGCTGGCAGATTCCTTGTCTGGTGGTTGGGTGCTCAAATGCTGAGGCTTCTTCATATAATCATGAGCAGTTTACATGACCACTAAATCTGCTGTAGGTTGCTCACCATAGAAGGGCTTGCCCACTGGTGCGTGGTAAAGGCGATCTGCATTTCTAGCCAAGGCTGGAGTGGACAAAGGGTGATTCCAAGTCACCTTGGTTAAATCCTCATATGCCTCTATCAAGGGAAGGACCACCAAAGGGAGAGTCTTTGACTTGCACAAGTAAATGGCGAGGCAACGGCACTCTGGGTCCAGTTCTTCCCTGTCCCAGCCTGTTCCTAGATCATTCTGGCTGCAGAAAGTGGAAGCTCAGCAGTGAGCCTGTAGAAACACAGCTCAGGTCTGTGGAGGAGTGGCCAGCGAGCTTCAAAAAGACACACTGCACCAAACAGTCTGGCATCACCATTGTCTGCTAGCAGCCCATTTTTACATCTTGGCCGAACAGAACAGCTACGGTGTGCCTGACTCCCGATAACAGCGGTTTGCCTTTGAAATGTGTAAGCTGAACATTTTTTTTTTTAATTGTAATTTTATTGAGTTTTTCCATATTTCACACAAAAAACATTATACAATACTTATGTCATTTCATCATAACAAAGTGTCTTTTAACATGACAAAAGAAACATATAATATACTATACAGTGTTATATCAAATCTTCAACTATTTACTCCCCCTTCCCCTAGGAGCATCTGAAACAAGCTTTGGAAAACACAAATTATGCTGTGTTCGTTCTGTCCAACTGTCTTTGTGTTTATCTGTACATTCGCTGCCAGGTTGGCATCCTCCTAGCCTGGTGTCTCTAGGGCATCATGTTCATTCTATTCTTAACTCCCACCCCCCCCCCCCCCCATCATTTTCTCCAGCTAGCCCAGAGTTTCCTGTGCCATAACCTCTAACAGTGGGATCCCTTCTAGTGTATGTATAAATTCATAGTATGGTAGTCACCAGGATTTAAACTTCTCTGTTTGCAGGCGGAGTTGTGCCGTGAGCTTCTTCATGTCTTTGATTTGCTGGCAACAGGCTGGCTAGCCACTGTAATATCTCTGGGGGTTGGTCTGAAAGCCACTTCTTGGTTATAGCTTTATTTGCTGCAGTTATTAGGAGACTAAATAGATATTTTTGGCCTTAGATATGTATTTCATGAGGAAAGCCTCCCAGGACAAGTATTTCACATTGATCAGGGACCCTTCTCTTATTGCTTGGTGTACTTCCTTCCAATAGTTTTGGATTTTCGGACACCCACAGAAGACATGCTCATGAGTTTCCAATTGCCCACACCCCCTCCAGCATTTGCTAGATGGGAACCTGCCATAATGTTTAGTTACAACTGGAGTCCTGAAGAAGTTCAAGTTTATTGTAGGAAAACTCTATTGAGCAAGCTCATTCACAAGGAGGCCCTTTGACACAGACAGGTAGTTACAGATTGCATTATTGAAAAAAACAGTACAAATTCAAGTACAGAATTATGGGGCAAGCATTAACATGTTACATAAAAATGACAATGACATAGAAAAATACATCTACAGAAAAAAGTACAAAGTGCTTGTTTTGGAGTATCAAGGCAGCTAATTTCTAGGTAAGTAAGAGGAAACAGTGGGCTAGGGTTAGAGCAGTGAGCTGGGATTTAGAAGCAGCTGCATGTATCTTTTATTTTTGCTGCAGCCAACCTTTTAAATAGGCTGACAGAGACAGTACCGGGAAGCTTCAGTATGCCTTGGAGCTGGTTCCAGATAGTTGGGACTATGCTTGATATGGCCCACTTGCTGAGTGAGGTGCGAGTTCTCGACACATCGAGGAGGAGGTCATTTTTCCTAAGAGAGTAGGTGCTATGGGAAATACAGAAAAGGTTTGTGAGATAGTTTGGGAGCTTGTTCAGGAGTAACTTAAGAGTGTACCAGCACCTGCCACCTAAATTCCCTCCATGACGGTGATGTTTTTTTCTGGGCTTGTTCCCACATTTGGTCCCAGCTATGTGCAGGAATCACTACTCCTACCTCTTCTTCCCACTTACTTTGGATAGCTGTCCTGTTATGGAGACCATCAGCTCTACTAAGTTTATAAAGTTTAGAAATGAGGTGGTCTTCCTTACCTCCCTCCAAGAAATCAAGACAGCAGCCTGCCAAGGGGTGGTGATCTGTCTTCCCATATTGTTCTGTCTTGTTTCCCATAGTAAGGTGATGCCTTATCTGCAGAAAGCAAAAGAAGTCTTCATGTGGTAAACTGAATTCTGCCTGGGGTTGTGGGCAGCTTTCTATCACATTTCCTGTACACATCTGGTCCATTCTCACCAGACCTTGTCTACCCCAGCTGAAGAACACTGAGTTGTTTTTACCTGGAAGAAAGTCTCTGCACACCGTGATCTTTGTCAAACCCCCAATCTCATCTTTTATGCCTGAGAGTTGCAGGGTATCCCTCCAAGTTTTCATAAGGGTTTTGAGCCAGGGGCTAGGCAACACGTTTATTACCCTTATTTCTTGTTTATCGAGAAGTAAGTCTGTCACTCTAAGGGGGCCCATCATACTCTGTTCCATTTCTGCCCAAGCTAAGAGTTGTACCACCTCTCTATAAGCTGCAATGTATTGTAACTGAGCTGCTCTAAAGTACTCCTTAATATCTAGGACCCCCAGGCCCCATTTTCCCTTTTCCATACACAGCAAACTCCATCTTACCCTGGGTTTCTTACCTCCACAAATGAACTTTCACAAAATCGTGTGAACTGATCTCCAAAATGTTTTAGGTGGGCATACAGTATGGGTAAACTGTTAAATAAAAACAATAGATGGGGAAGGATATTCAACCTTGTCGTCTCAGAGCACCCCATCAGAGATAATGGGAGTGCAGCCCAGCTCGCACAGTGAGCTCTAATATCTTCTAGCAGTCTTAAATGGTTAGCCTGGTATGAATTACTCAGAGCTGATGTAATTTGGACCCCTAAGTATTTGAACCCGTTCGCTGACCACCTCAACTTTAACTTTCTTTTTTCTCCATATTGCTTTTTCTTCCCCTGTTACCACCTGCACCTTTCTTGGCAATGGGGGGAGACATGCAGCTTTTCTGGTTTTCTCCCCATTATCCGAGGACCCCAGAATTAAGTCATGCATGTGCTTGGAGGTGCACATGTGCTTCACGGTTCCAGTGACGGCCCCTTCCCACCACTAGGCCTAATGCCAGGGTTCTCTTGTGGCTTGGCACTACCACCTAATCTCCATCAAGTGGCAGCCAAGAGCTGGGGAACCCTTACATCCCACCCAGGAGAGGAGAACTGCCTTGCAGCATCTCAATCCTGCTCTGCTCCCCCTTCCCCCCCGGCGGCCCGAGCTCACTCCCAAACTTGGGTCACCGGCGTGGTGCAAGGTGTGGTGTCCAGCATCTCAACCCTCAGTGCCACCGGGCTAGCTTAACTGTAACTTTTTGATCTTTTCTGTATTTGCAACTGGGCTTCCCAGCGGCATAATCTCCGATTCTGATTAATTGATCTTGAACCCCGAAATTACTCTGTATTGTTTTAAGAGATTCATTGCCTTGGGAAGCGAATTCACTGGATCCTGCAGATACAGCAGAGTGTCATCTGCATACCTAGAGATACAGTTTTCTTTCCTACAGAGCCAGTCTTAATCCCTGCTATGGCTGGGCTGCATCTAAATGAAGTTCCATGCTCAGGGCAAAGAGCAGGGACGAGAGCCTTGCCTGGTTCCTCTTTGTGCCTGCGATAAGATCCCATTTAACTGGATTTGTGCAGTTGGTTTGGTGTATAGGGCACCTATCCACGCTCTAAATCTGTCCTTAAAGTTACATTTCCGGAGCACCGAGTCCAGGAATTGCCAGTTTAGGCAATCAAACACCTTTTCAGTATCCAGTGCCACTATTACTCCCTGTCTTGCCATCTGGTCTGCACACACCCCCACCAAGGTGGTCAAAAGTCTGTGAACGTTATCATGCATGTGTCGCCGTGGTATCAACCCAGTTTGATCGGGGTGTACCAGCTGTGGTATTATTTGTTGAAGACAGTGGGCAATGACCATAGCAAAGATTTTGACATCTAGATTTAGTAGGGAGATTGGCCAGAATCCTCCACAGATAGTGGTGTCCTTACCCGGTTTTGGTATGACAGATATCAGCACCGAATCTGGGACCACAGCTTGGGTATGACATTTGTTACACACCTTTTTTTTTTTTTTGCTTTCTTCTTTCTTTCCTCCCCTGGCCCTGGTTGGCCTTTCTCATCTGGCTACCGTTCCCTTCAGGCCCTCGCCCTTGTAGCCCCCACAGCTTACCCCCCATGGCGAGGCAATGATGGGGAGCCCCCTACTCACCCATCCCAAGCAGGACATGCAGCTCAGAGTGTTACCTCCAGGAACGGAGCACCACAGGATGGCCATCAAGCCACCATGACCAGCCACCAAGGTCTTTTTCATTTTCTCCCCTGCTAGAGCTCGGTGCACAATGACGCCAGCGATGGGCACATGCATGCATCCACCAAGCTCCAGCCCCCTTGTTATGTCAGCAGTGCTGCTCCAACCCCCAGCTTCTGCCAGGGGTCAGACGCATACCAACCAAAGGCACCCCCCATCCTCAGTGATGGACAGCAGTCCATCGGATGCTCAGTCCACCCTCTTCCCTGCCAACCCCAGTCAACCCTCACTCGTTCCCGAATGTGGGTTGCTAGCATGACGCGAGGTGCAGCAACCAGCTCCTCAGCACCACCGAGCCGGCTAATTGTTACACACTTAGTAAGAAATGGTGCCAGTTCTGACCTTAACATTTGGTAAAATTCAGTCACATACCCATTGGGTCCCGGTGATTTGTTATGTTTAAGGTACTTCTACTTGTGTAAAGGGTCTCTCTATCACCTTAGCTTGTTCTCTGGTGAGCTTAGAAAACAAAGCCCTTGGAAAGGAAGGTAGAGAAAAACAGGAGCTGGGGAAGGTGGGAGGGAAAATAAGACCTACTGCAGGAACCTCTCTTGAAGATCTACTGTTACAGTAAGATCTTATGTAATTGTAATATCTTACATTGAGAGGGTTCCTGCAGTAGATCTTCACACATAAGACTGAATACCAAGCAGTCAAGAAAAAGAAGTTGGAGACATAGTTCCAGGAGGAGGAAGCATCTGCCAACTAATAAGCTGCCTAGGACAAGAGGCTTTGCAGAACAGTGAAAGCAAACCCAGCCCTACGCCTAGAGGTGATGTCCAGACTGTAATGTTTGGTGAAAGTATGGACAGAAGACCAAGTGGCCACAGTGCAAATATCCAAGGTGGACACATTCTGCAAGAAGGCCGTCAAAGCAGCCATACCACGGGTCGAATGGCCTTTCACTTCCCCGGAAGGGGGTTTCTCGTACTTTTGATAATGTATGAGATGCAATTTGTCAACCATTTAGACAAACCTTGTTTTTGAAATGGCCGTACCCTGTCATCTGGGTGCAAAAGCCATAAACAACTGGCCAGATTTATGCACCTCCTTGGTCCGAGAGATACAGTATCTCAAAAATCTGTGCACATCCAACGTGTGCAAGAGGTACTCCCCCTGTTGCAATACTCTGGGCAATAAACCGGCAATTGAACATCTTGGTTCAAAGTAAATTCCAAGACTACTTTCAGAAGAAAGAAAGGGTTAGTCCACAGAGCCACCAGGTCTCTGTGGAAAATCAAATAAGGCTCCTTGCAGACAAGGGCCTGAAGCTCTAAAATCCTTCGGGCTGAAGTGATAGCAACTAAAAAGAGCATTTTCCAAGACAAATAGTGCATGTCACAACTTGGTGCCGGCTCAAAAGGGGGCAAAGTAAGTTTTTCTAAAAGAAAATTTAAGTTCTAGGGGAACAGAATTACAGACTGGAGGCTTAAGGTGGAGGATCCCCTTAAGAAAGGTTCTGGAGACCTCCAACTGTGCGAGGGTTTTGCCCTCCACCAGTAGGTGGTAGGCAGAAACCGCAGAAAGGTGGACCTTCAGAGAAGAGTAACTGAGGCCTGAATCAGACAGGTGCGAGAGATACTCAAGGACCTGGGATGCCGAGCAAGAGAACTGGTCCAAGCCCTTGGCCATGGGCCAGATAGAGAATCTCTTCCACGTCATGGCATACGTAGATCTAGTGGAGAGCTTCCTAGCCTCTACTAGAATCTGGGTGACTTGAGAAGAAGAGACACCTAACTGAGACGGCTATGTCCAAAGGTGCCAGGCATGCAGTTGAAGAAACCTGAGGCTCAGATGCGCCAGGTTGCCCTGCTCCTGAGACAGAAGGTCATGGGAGAGAGGAAGTGGTACCGGGGGTTCCAATGCCAGCTGCTGCAGCAGAGGAAACCAAATCTGCCAAGGCCAGGGAGGGGCTATTAGAATCATGTGAGCACCCTCTGCCTGAAGCTTCAGCAGAACCTTCTGAAGAATTGGAAAGGCAGGGTAAGCATACAGAAATCAACCTGTCCAAGACAGAGACAGCATGTTTTGCCAAAAAACACCATGTCCAGGAACGAGCGAGCAAAAGCTGGGAAGTTTTGGGTTGGATGGGGAGGCGAAGAGGTCTATCTCTGGCCAACCCCATTGATCAAAGAGATCTTCCGCTATGTCCTGCTTTACCTCCCACCCGTGAGCCTATGCGACAGTGCAGCTGAGACTGTCTGCTAGGATGTTGTGAACTCCTGAAACGTGGACTGCTATCAAAGACAGGCCATGCTGGACTGCCCAGTACCACACCCACATTGCCTCCCTGCAGAGGGGCTATGATCGGGTGCCTCTCTGTTTGTTGATGTACCAGACCGTGGCCGTGTTGTCAGTCTGGATTAGTAGTGTTCCCAGTAGGAAGAGGGATTGGAAGGCTTGGAGAGCACAGAGCACAGATCTCATCTCTGACATGTTCATATTCAGATGCTTCTGTTGCGGAGACCATGTCTGCTGAGTCCAATGGTCTCCTAGGTGGGCTCCACAACCTTAACCCGAGGCATCCATCATGAGATTCATGGTAGAGGAAAGGGATGACAAGGAATCCCCAAGGAGAGGTTGGAGAGTTCCTGCCAGTGCTGCCACCAGAGGAGAAACCCTCTTCATGTTGCCGAAGACGAAGACCTTGTGGTCCATGTCGTCCGATCGCTGGTCCCATTGGACCTTGTGGGTCCACTGGGTCACCCTCATATGCAGTCTGGCCAGCGGAACTGTGGGGATGGCAGCTGCCATGAGACCCAACAGGCGAAGGACAGAGCGCACTGTGGTCCAACAGGAGCCAGACACCAACGCAGCTTGCTGAGTTAGAGTTTCCGCCTTTCCATAGGAAGAAAGGCCCTGCTCTGGACCATATCCAGCACTGCTCCAATGAATTGTAGGTGCTGAGAGGGTGAGAGTTGAGACTTGGGATAATTCACAGTGATGACAAGTCTGGAAAAGAGGTCCAGGGTGGTGGAAACAGATTCCATCAGACTGCCCTGAAAGGTGTGCCAACAATAGCCAGTCATCCAGGTAAGGGAACACATAAATCCCCTTGCGGCACAAGGCCACAGCTACCACCACTAGGCACTTGGTGGACACCTGAGCTGCTGAGGAAAGGCCAAAAGGGAGGGCCTTGAACTGATAATGGTTCTCCTGAAAGGAGAACCTCAGGAAATGGCGGTGGGCCTGGAGGATAGGAATGTGCAGTTAAGCATCCTGCATGTCCAGCAAGCACAATAATTGGTTCTGTTGGAGCAGGAGCAAGAGTCCACGGAGAACCTCTTGTATTCCACAAAGAGGTTGGGCAGGCTGAGATCTACAATGGGTCTCAGAGCTCCCATGTTTTTGGGCACTAGGAAGAAGTGGGAGTAATATCCCCTTCCTATCTGCCCTGGAGGAACCTGCTCTATAGCTGGCTTTTCCAGTATAGCTTGGACGTCCTACTGAATGAGGCTTTGATGGCATGATGGGTAGTGAGACCTGCCCGGAGGGTTGGACGGGGTCTGTCCAGGAACTTGATTGAGTGCTCTCTTGCAATGAGCTGGAGTACCCAAGCATCTGCAACTATCATCTTCCACCCTTCTAGGTGGAGGGCGAACCTTCCCCCCACTTGTTCCTCTTGAAACACAGGAGGAGGTGGAGATGATCCTCTCAAGTCAGAACGCAGAGGGGAGTGCCACTTTACTGCCTCCGGTGGCTTTTTGGGCTTTTGCCTGGGGAGTCTGGGCTCAAGAACCAGTGGCACATTCCTTGCCCTGACATCTGACCTGGTTCTGCCTATTCCACCTCTTCTGGGGGCGATGAAAAGGTTGCTTGGGTTTTTGGCCCCAGCGATACATGGAGCGGATGTCCTTGAGTGACCTGACACTCTCTTGTAGCTCCGTTATAATGTCTTTAGCGTCACCTCCAAAAGAGACAGAAACCCTGAAAGGGGCATCCAGAAGAGTGCTTTGGACATCTTGAGTCAGTTCTGTAATCCGGAGCCAAGCCAGATGCCTCAAGAAAATGCCCAAAGCAGTGGATTGGGCCACTGAATCATAGGTGGTCCACAAAGTATGGCGGCAGGAAGACTTGTTAAGTCTTACTTTTTCCAGAAGCTTATTTCTGAGGTCCTCATCTGGAAAAGCTTGTAGTTCCTTTTCCAAGTCAGATAAAGCCAACTTCAGGAAGGCAAACATAATTAAGAGACTGAATGGTGCAGGTGGAGGAAGCGTAGACCTTGCAGCCATACTGGTCCATTATTTTTGGACTCTGTCCAGTGAGGAGGCACTCAGGTGCTTCAGCTGAGCTGACCTATCATGAACTGCAGTGATAATGATAGTCGGCCTTAGGATGGCTTGTTAAATGGCGTGCCCCTTCCAGGGGATAACTCCTGTCGGCCTTCTTTGAAACCACAGGAATGAAGGAAAGTTGTTGCCATATTGTCGATGTTAAGTCCTTGTGCGGCACCATCCATGGTGGGATGGGGTCCACATTAGTTAGGTCAAGAGCTCCGTGAGCCTCTTCCTTTTAGGGTCCATCTCCTGAGATGCCCAGCCGCAGGCCTGCTGGATAGATCAGAGGAGTTCCACAATGGCGGACACTTGGGAGACTCCATTGGTTGAAGCTCTGTAGGGGAATGAGGCTCCAAATGACCGACAGAGTTGGAGTCAGAATCCAAGTCAGAAGACTCCAGTCTACTTGGTAAGGAGGTGACGTCGGGTACTACCCCCATGGTCTTAGCTCCAGAGAAACCCCCATCGGGCACCTGCCCAAGTCCCTGTCCAATGACAAGTAGGCGACTGGGGATGGGCTCCTTGTCACTACCCTGTGAGTCAGGGAGGCAGCCACAACCAGATGGGGTTACCCCATCTCCTGTTAGAGTTGGGATGTTTTAACCCCCAATTGTTTACGTCGGCGATGGAGGCTGGTAGCCTGGGTACCCCATGGTAGAGTAAAGGGGGTAGCCAGGAGTCTGATACCAGTAGGGGCAAGGATGGTACCCCTGATACATGTGGCCCGGCCTCAGGTACCCTGGCATTGGCACCTGCGACGGGTAACCTGGAGATGGCCCTCTAGATGTCAGGTAAAATGGGAACTGTGGCAGCGGGTAGCTGGGATATTTGCCAGAGGGGCCCGATGGTGGAGGAGCTGTAGGCCCAGAAGATGGCGGGCTGAGGGACAACTGGAAGCTTGAGGGTCCGTTGGCAGGCCTGGGGTGTCTATAGGGATCCCTGATGGGCCAGGAGGGGGCTCCGGTGTCAGAGCGGAAAATCCTGAGTCCATCTCCAAATCACTGGGTACTTGAACCAGAGATTGGCCTGGTGTCGAATAACGCCTAACGTCTGATCTGAGAAAGGCGAGGGAGGGTAAGAGAATTGATACCCCTGTCGACAGGTCTGCTGAGGAAACAGAAAACTCAGCAGGAAGGCCCGATGCAGGACAGGCAGGTAGTGTTGACCCAACAGGTGAAAACGAAGAAACCTGTGGTGGGCAGGATGGATAGGAATATGTAGGTAAGCATCCTTCATATCTGGGGCACATTGCCAATCCCCTTGTTTCAATATTGGCATGACGGAGTTTAGGGTGAACATGCGGAACCTTTTGTACTGGATGTATGGGTTCAATTGTCTGATGTCCAGTATTGGTCTGAGATCTCCAGTTCATTTGGGTACCAGGAAGAAGTGAGAGTAAAACCCCTTTAGGTGTTCTGTAGGGGGAACTGGGTAACCAACCTTCTTGGTTAGAAGAGCCTGTAATTCCTCCTGGAGAATCAGAATATAGTCAGGTGGGTAACAGACAGAGTGGGGGAGGGGCGGTGAGGGGGAGGTCTGGAAAGTAGTTCCAGAGTGTGACCCCACTGAATGATCTGAAGTACCCACTCATCCGATGTGATCATTTTCCAGGCCTCCAAAGGAGGGCAAAACAACTACCCACGGCTTCTGAGGCCTGGGCGAAGAAGCGTGGACAGAGCCCCAGTTGGTCACTGGGAGGTGGGCTGACCAGCTACACCAGGAGGGTGGGAGCAGAAGCCCTTGATGGCAGAGGTGTTGGCTCTGGTAGACTGGGAACAACCTCGGAATCCACCCCATGTGAGCGTCTGTATTTTCCACCTCTTTTGGAATAAAAGGAGGATTGAGGGTGGTAGGATGGCTGGGAAGTATAGTACACACCATGTACCATACGAAGAGTTCTTTCTGAAGCTTGGCGATCATCTATCAATGTTTGGGTACCTGGCCCAAATAGTTTGGACCTGTTAAAGGGGGAACTGACCACTCTATGCTGTACATCAGGTGTGAAGCCTGAGACATGCAGCCAAGCATGGTGACACAAAGTAATGCCGGTTGCTGACGTGCAGGACGAAGTACTGACCGCATCATATCCCGAATGAAACAGGTGTCAGGAAATGGAGTTGCCAGTAGATATTGTAGCCAGGTATTGATCCTCTTCCTGTAAAGGAGGGAGTTTATTGACTAATTCAATGGCAGAGAACCAGAGTGTATGCTGGTATTTGACCATATGTCCCATGTAATTTAGGATTCTGAGATTCATGGTACTTGCTTGAAAGACCATTTTTCCCAGATAGTCTATTCTGCGGGAGTCTTTATCTGGAGGTAAGGAGCTCATGTGTTTCAGTTGTTTAGTATGATCATGAGCGGCAGCAATCACCACTGAATCCGCTTCAGGAGTGGTGGATAAGAAGGAATGATCCAGACGAGCCTGGTAGAGGCGATCCACCTTGTGGAGAACAGTCGTAACAGAGGAAGGCTGATTCCAGGCTGCAAGCATAGCATTTTGGTATGTTTGGATTAGTGGGGGTACCACTAAGACCGGATCCTCTGGTAACTCCAAATAGTCTGCCATATCCTTACATTATTTGTCATGTTCAGTAGTAGAAAATCCCATGATTTTCTGAATTTGGACCATCATCTCATGGAAGGATGGGTCATCTGGAGGAGAGGCAGCCACCTGTCTGGACAAATCCTCATTTAGTGAGAAGATCTCTGACAGGGGAGACTGGGGCTGGAAATCCATATCCTGGAATTCCTCATCCTCCAGATCTCTAGTACAGTCCACCAGAAATTCAGGTTCATCTGATAGGTAGTCATCTACATATTAGGGAGGTGACCAGGGTGGTAAAGTGTCCCTGTCACCCTGAAATTGTTTTGGTGGAGGAGTAGTGGAACGGGATGGGTGGTTCAGCTCTCCTGAATTGGAGGGCTGAGCATGCCACATGGCTTGCAAGATATGCCGTACTACATTTACAGTTACATAAGAACTTACTGTAACAGTAGATCTTCGAGAGGAGCACTTGCAGCAGGTATTACACTTAGGACTAATGCCACCAGGCATTAGGACCCCACGGAAAAATCTTCTAGCTAGCACTCTGTGTCGGGGGTCCACCCCCGATATCAGCTCCGCCCAACGTTCAACGTGGTATGTAAGGGGCGGACCACCAGTGCCATCTCAGTTTCCCACCAGAGACCTGGTTGGATATGTTGGAGAACCAAGAAGGAACTCCCCTACTGGAGAGAAATATATGTGAACCAATGACCTGGGAATGGAGGGTGGGAAAGCCACCTGCTGCAAGAGCTCCTCTCGTAGAGCTACTGTTATGGTAAAGTTCTTATGTAACTGTACTATCTGACTTCGAGGTGGAGCTCTTGCAGCAGGTATTACACTTAGGACTGAGTCCCAAGCAATAACCCCAGATAGGTCCAGATCAGAAGGGTGGAAGAATGACTGAAACAGAGAGGTGCCTACCCTCCTAAGAGAGTAGTCCCTGCAGGACAGCCAGCCCAAATCCTGCTCTCCTCCTACAGGCTTTATCCAAACTGTAATGTCTGATGAAAGTATGGACAGTGCTCCAAGTGGCTGCAGCACATAAATCTGCTGCTGAAACATTCTGCAAAGAGGCAAAGAAAATGGCTATAGCCCTGGTGAAATGACCCTTGACCGAGCCCAATAAGGGTATGCCATGATGCTGATAACAAAACATGATGCAGTGCACTAACCATTTGGTTAGGTCTGCTTAGTGACAGGATCCCCTGCCTTTCGCTGAGCAAATGCGACAAACAATTGGTCCATCTTGCGAACAGAACGAATTCAGTCTAATAGTAACGAAGAACTCTGAACATCTAGAGTGTGTAACAGGGCCTCCCCCCTATTAAAGAACTCTGGGTAATACACTGGAAGTTGAATGTCCTAGTTCAGGGTCATTGCAGACACCACTTTCGGAAGGAACTTAGGATTTGAACGCAGCTGCACCATGTCCCTGTGAAAAACAAGGTAAGACTCCTTGCACATCTAGGCCTGAAGCTCAGAAATCCTTTGAGCAGAAGTAGTGGCAACTGAAAATAACACGTCCAAGAAAGGAGGCATAGCTCGCATGTCGCGGCTGGTTCAGAAGGGGCAGGGTGAGCTTTTCCAAAACAAAAAGAAGATCCCACAGGGGGACAGGGTCCCTATTCGGGGGTCTGATATGCAGAACACCCCTAAGGAAGGTCTTGTCTATGTCCAGCTGTGCCAGAGTCCTCTCTCCCACTGGGGTATGATATGCTAAAAGGGCACAGAGGTGCACCTTTATCAATGAGTAACTGAAACCCAGATTGAGGAGATGAAGAAGATACTCCAGCACATGCTTGATTGGGCACTCTAGAGGATCCAAGAATCGGGTTGCCACCCATAGACAGAAGCATTTCCACTTCATGGCACAAGTCATTTTAGTGGAGGGTTTCCTTGCTGCCACAAGAATCTCTGCCACTCTTTTTGAAACTCCCAGTCTCTCCTCTGCTAGGACTGCAGGAGCCAGGCATGTAGGTGGAGAGTTCGTAGAGCTGGATGGATGAGTGTCCCCTGTTCCTGAGAGAGCAAGCGAGTGGAGAGAGGCAGTGGCACAGGGGCCCCCGTGGCCAGCTGCTGGAGCAGGGGGAACCAGATCTGTTGAGGCCAAAGAGGGGCTACCAGAATCATTCTGGCCCCTTCTGACTGCAATTTGAGCAGTACTCTGAACTAGAGAGAAGGGAGGGAAGGCATAGAGAAACCTCCCTGCCCAAGAAAGATACAATGCGTCTCACCATAAAACACCAGGCCCTGGATCTAGTGAGCAAAAATGTGGCAGTTTGGTGTTGCACGGGGACGCAAAGAGGTCCAACTCTGGATGGTCCCATCTGTTGAAGCGGTCGTCTGCTACTTCTTGAAGCAACTCCCACTTGTGGTTCAAAGAACGAGAGTGGCTCAGGCTGTCGGCGAGAACGTTCTGACTTCCTGGCACGTGAACCGCAAGGAGGAACAGATCATGTTGTACTGCATAGGGGATATGAGTGAATGCCCCTTGCTTGTTCTTGTAAAAGACTACCTGGGTATTGTCTGACTAGATTAACAGCAGACCCCGGAAGAGCTGATCCTGGAAGGTCTGGAGGGCATACAAAATGACCCTCATCTCCAGTACATTGACATTGATATGGAGAGACCTTTCTATTGTAGACCATGATCCTCTTGTCTGATGCTCGTTTAGGTGGGCACCCCAGCCTAGTCCCAAGGTGTCCGTGGTAAGGACCTGTAACGGGCTTGGCCACTGGAAGGGTACTCCCTGCTCCAGGTGAGTCGGGTTTTGCCACCATTGAAGGAAGCGACAAATTGCTTCTGATATACAGATGGGATGGTCTAAGTCGTCCATGCCCTGGTCCCACTGGACTCTGAGGTGCCACTGGAGGGTCCTCATATTCAAATGAGAGAGAAACACCGTGGCTGTGGCAGCTGCCATATGTCCCAACAGCTGCAGGACTAGTCTTGCACAGACCTGGATCGAGGTCTGGACCTTTCAAAACAGTTCACACAATTGAAGCACTTTGTCCCTCAGCAGGAAGGCTCTGCCCTGCTGGGTGTTGAGCACCGCTCCAATATATTGAAGCCATTGGGAGGGCCAGGGCTGTGATTTTGGGCAGTTCAGGATGATACCCAGAGAAAGGAACAACTGCTTTGTTTCCTGGAGCATGCATATAAGCTGATCTTCTGAAGGGGTGGAGAGCAGCCAGTCGTCGAGGTGGGGGTAGACGAAGTGACCTCTCCTCCTCAGCGCTGCAGCTACCACTGCAAGGCACTTGGTGAAGACTCTTGGTGCAGATGACAGGCTGAAAGAGAGCACCCTGAACTGGTAGTGCTGGTCTCAGAACAGGAAGTGAAGGAACTTCCTATGTGAGGGCAGGATCTTTATATGCATATATGTGTCCTGCATTTCCAGGGAGCAAAGCCAGTCCCCTTGATGAAGAAGGGGGAAGAGGCTTGCCAGGGTCACTATCCAAAATATCTTGTACAAGATGAACTTGTTGAGGTGACTGAGGTCTAGAATGGGGCGAAGGTCCCCGGTTTTCTTGGGAACCAAGAAAAAATGAGAGTAAAAGCCTTTTCCCTGCTGGGAGGGTGGTACCAGTTGGATGGCCTTCTACTGGAGGAGGGACTGGATCTCCTGCTCCAGAAGAAGGGCATGGTTGGCTGAACAGTGGGAGGGAGATGGCGGGCTATCTGGGGAGACGCTCAGAAATTCTGTGGCATATCCCTCTTAATGACCTGCAGCATCCACTGATCGAAGTGATGTTGCTCCATTCTGAAAGGTAGAGAGAGAATTTCCCCTCAACTTGTTCTCCCCCCGATGAGGACTGATGACTGCAGAGAGGCAGTTGAGAGTCATGCAATTCCCTAGGGGGCGGCGTGTCTGGGAGCCTTGGGCTGTTTAGGGCCTTGGGCTCCTGACTGGACAGGCTGACTACAGCGCTTTAAACCCTTGCTGTGGAAATGGTGGTTTCCTTGCTGGCCTTGAGGTTTGCGAAAAGGGTGCTTATGTGCCGGTTGTGGTTCTGATTTGTACATCTTGTGCACATCATCAACAGTCTTCACTGAATCTTGAAGGCCTTTTATGATGCCCTCAACCTCCTGGCCGAAAAGGATCGGGCCCTGGAAGGAGGTGTCCAAGACTGCATCTTGGAGGTCCTGACGGAATCCAGCCACCCTGAGCCAAGCATGTCTGTGCAAGCAGACCCCTGACATTGCTGCTCTTGCCACCATGTCCGCAGAATCATAGGAGCACCAGAGGACATGTTTATCCACATCCATGCCAGATTGGACATAGGCCAAAATCTCATTTTTAGTGTCAGAATCAGGTTGGGCCTTTACCAGTTCCATGGTCTTCTCCCACAGTGACTTTTGATATGTGACCATGTGGGCCAAGAAGTTCAGTGAACAAATGGTCCCAGTGGCCAAGGCATAGACCTTCCTACCACAGTGAACCAATTTTTTGTACTCTGGGTCCTGAGGCTGAGAGCTGAGGTGTTTGGGTTGGATAAGTCACCCGTGGGCTGCAGCTAGCACCATGGAGTCAGCTTTTGGTTGCTCCCCCAGAAAAGGTATATCTTTCGGGGGTTTGTACAACTGGTCTGCCTTCCAAGGCACTGCTGATGTGGAGGATGGCTTTTTCCAGGTGAGCCTGGTTACGTCTTGGAATGGCTCAACTAGAGGAGGTATGACCAGCGGTTTTTGGTCTTTGTCACCCAGGAATTTTGCCAGCCTTTTCCTTTCCGGGTCCAAGTCGTCCATGTCCCACTGATAGATATTTTGGATGTGTCTCATTATGTCTAGGAAAGAAGGATCATCCAGTGGTGATCTGGGAAAATACTTTGGTCCTGGAGAAGGATGACGATAGCCTCATCCTCTAAAGATGAATCCTCTGTGTCATCTCCAGACGTGAACGACGGGTGGCCACTGGAAGAGAGAACAGTGGACGGCCTTCGTCTTCTTTTCCCTCTTGGACTGGGAGGTGGATAAGAGCCTTCACCTGATGCTTTTTCTGGGGTCGGAGGAGGAGGCAGTGGAATTTCCTAGGAAGGGGGATCTGTAGGTCTGTACAGCAGGTCCCCTTTCACTGTAGTCCACCATGAAGTGAAAAGAGTCCCGACGTCTGCTAGGGGGATGACCAGTGAAGTGGGTATCGGGGTTGAAGGACCGGGCGTTGGATCTTTTGGGACATCTAGTACAGGTGTCTGCTCGAGGGAGGCTGCCCTGGCTGTGGGTCGGGCTCTATATGTATGGGTGAGCGGTTGTCCGACCCAATGCTGAATGTCGTCAGGCAACCGGTCGTCTGGTGGGAGGTCAGGCGTCTGGTCGTTAGCCGGTGACTGCCTTTTATCAGGCGAAGGGGCCTTGCCTTCTTGCAAGGCCACCCAGGCTGGGGGGGGTGCTTGTCGCTGGTGTGAGAGCTCCCCTTAGCTGGTGGTGGAGGTATCAGCAGGAGGATGGTCTCCTGTCACTTGGTAGAGTCTTCTGATTTTCTGTGCTTGTCAGACAATCCACTGGATTTATGGCCTGACTTCTTAGGCCTACCAGTGGGCGACTGTCCCTCCTGGGCCAACACGTGAGAAGACTTATGGGGTTGGTAAGCCAGAGGGACCTGGGCGTATGAGCACCCTGAGGAAGAAGACTGCTCTCTGGGTTTGTCAGCAGAGGAAGAGGGCATCTTCTTGGAGCCAGTCCCAGTGGAAGATGGGGGACTGACCCCGACCTCCCGCCGGAGGCTGAGGAAGAAGCTCTCTGAGGAGACTTTGGGGAGGATTCTGACCTGGCCCTATCTTTTTCCCTTGAATGGTGTTTCACCTGATGACTTCTCTTGGTGGGGAGACTCCTTCGCGGGAGATAAAGAGCTGGGTCCCAATGGGGATTTCTGCATGGCCACTATTTTCTGCTCTAGGAGGTAGGCCTTAAGTGCTTTTGCCCTTCTTATCCTCGTCTTGCTGTTACACTTTTTACAGTGCAGACAGTCATCGTGCCAATGATCGGGGCCTAGGCAGATCAGGCAGGCCTCGTGGCTGTCTTTGGCTGGGATCTGCTTGCCGTGCTGGCACTTCGATGTTCACCGTGGTGGGGATGACGAAGATAATGCAAATTAAGTACTTAATTGAACACAAAAAAATATTAATTACTGCTTTATAAAGCACGAAAAAAGAGGCGGTCGACTGCTAATGCGAGGTGTCCATGGAACCGAACTAAGCAGGTCGATGATGGGAAAAGAACTGAGATGGCCCCGGGGGTCCTTAAGTGCTTTCACTCATCTTATCCTCGTCTAGCTGTTAAACTTTTACAGTGCGGACAGTCATCGAGTTGATGGTCAGGGCCTAGGCAGATCAGGCAGGCCTTGTGGCTGTGTTTGGCTGGGATCTGCTTGCCTCTCTGGCAGTTCACTTTTCACCTCGGTGGGAAGGGCGAAGATAATGCAAATTAAGTACTTAATCAAACAAGAAAAAATATTAATTACTGCTTTATAAAGCACGAAAAAAGAGGCGGTCAACTGCTAATGCGAGGTGTCCGTGGAGCCAAACTAAGCAGGTCGACAGCGAGAAAAGAACTGAGATGGCACTGTGGGCCTACCCCTTTTATATCACATTGGACATCGGGCAGAGCCGACATCAGGGTGGACCCCCGCCACAGACTGCTAGCTAGAAGATTTTACTGTGGGGTCCTAACACCTGGCTGCATTAGTTCCAAGTGTAATACCTGCTGCAAGAGTTCCACCTCGAAGTCAGATCGTCCAGTTGCGTATTGGGGAGGAGGGAAGGGGGTTTCTGGCAAACCAAGGGGAGGGTGGAGGGGATTTGACACATGGCCTGAGCAGGTCTTGCCCCAGGGTGGTAAAGTCCAGGGTCACAATCCATGTCCAACTGGCCCCTATGAGTACCCACCTGCAAGAGTGGAGGGGCAGTATGCAAAGAAAATGCAGTAGGTTTCCCCTGTGGAATGAGGCTCCTCGTCAATGGAACCACTGGGGAAACTGCATTATGCAGTGAAAGTGACGTCCCCATCGATGGGAGAGGAGCCCCTGTCTATGGCACATAAATGGAACCCATAAAGGGTTCATCATAGACTGCTGTTAATGCATTGCAAAGTGCCGTCGACGAGAGAGAATATCCTCCCATTGACAAACAGGCAGCCTGGAATGCCCCGTCAACGGTGGAGCACCTTTAACGGTGGCCATCGATGAGCACTTGGGCATGAAGGTTGAGGAGAGCTTCTCCTTTTTGTGCTGCTTATGAGAATCAGTGGAAGGGGAGCTCTTAGGATGAGCCCCAATTCTCCACGAGAGAGAATTTCTGCTCTATTAAAAGGTTTTTGATTTCCTGCAGCCATCGTCAATGGGTTGCCTGGTTGAAATCCTGGCAATGTATGCAGGAAGAGGTGTCGTGTGTGGATCCCAGACACTTTATACAAGTGGTGTGGTTGTTGAAGTGGTAGATTTTCCTATCGCAATGGCAGGAACAAAATAGCGCTATCTTGCTTGAAGAATTTTTGGATATTCGTCATTTGCTCAAATTCTCATTGATGACTGCTGTTCTGGAGTTGCTCTAGCTGCTGCATGTGAGCTGAAGAAGGCAGGAAAATGAACTGAGGATACCAGAGACCACCCACACTTGTATAGGAAACAGGAAGCTAATGTCATGTGGGCAGCCCCTGGAAAAGACTGCTAGAAGAGCTGCAGTACGTCTCTGTGACCTCTGGAGATAACACAAGTACGTTACCTGCTGCAAGAGACCACTCCATGGAAGATCTACTGGGAGGTGGATATGTTGTTCTAGTCACACTTGTTGGTAGACTCCTAGCAGTTCTTCAGGAGGAGGAGGGAGGCATGATGCACACCCCCTACTTAGGGAACAGAGATTAAAGAACTGAGGCCCCAAAACCAGCATCCCGGCATGACTCTAGGTCAATGTGGTAGTGGGTAATGAAGGTGTTTGCTGACTTCCAGGTAGCAGCCCTGCAGATATCCTGGATAGGGCTGTCCCTAGAAGCAGCCACCAATGCAGCAGTATGGCAGGTAGAATGAGCTCTTATCCCTATGGGAGGCTTCTTGCCTGTCAGCTGGTAGCAGAGATCAATGCAGGATGTTATCCATCTGCCAATCGTCTGCTTTGCTGCGGGTCTGCCAGGTGTGGCTCCAGCATAGGTGACAAACAGCTGGTGAACCTCTCCCCGAACTTCAGCCATTTGCTCCTTATAAAAAGACATTGCTCATCTCAGGTCCAAAGTATGGAGCCTGTACTTGGCCTCCGAGGTGTAATTGGGGTAGTACACTGGAAGAGTCAACACCTGGTTGAGGTGAAACTCTGACATCACCTTCAGAAGAAATTTCGGGTGGGGGTACAGGACAACTTTGTCCCTGTGAAAGACCAGATGGGAGACTTGACAGAGAGAACCTGTAGCTCCCCTGTCCTTCTGGCTGACATGATAGCCACCAAGAAGGTGATCTTCCATGACAGATGCGACAGCTCACACCCTTGTATCAGTTTGAATGACTTGCCCATGAGCTTTGCCAAAACCAGTAGTAGATCTCACTGTGGTGGTGGTTCACACACCAGAGGGGAAATGTGGTCATGGCCTTTAAAGAAACCCAAGACCACCTTTTCCTGTGCCATCATCAGCTGACTGGCCCACGCCCAGTAAGTAGAGATGGTTGCCAGGTGCACCTTAAAAGTTGTAGACAGAAGACCTCTTTTGGAGAGAGACCAAAGGTAGTCGGGGATGCTGGCTACTGGACAGGACAAAGGGCCCAGGCCTGTGCCCTGACACCAAATGGAGAATCTCTTCCATTTGAAGGCATAGCACCTCCTGGTCGACTCCTTCCTAGATGCCTCAACTACACTGAGTACATCTTCAGAGAGACCCAACACGTGGATCTCTAGCTGCTCAGGAACCAAGTTGTCAGGTGCAGGGATTGAAGGTCCAAATGGAATACCTTCCCCTGATTGACTGAGAGCAGGTATGGGCATGCTGGAAGATGCCTTTGGACCCTGACGCTGATGCTGAGATCTGGATAACAGAACTGGTGGGGCCAGTCTGGGGCTACCAGGATCACCTGTGCCTTGTCCCTTCTGACTTTGAGGAGCAACTTGTGGGCCAAGAGAAGTGGATGTAAGGCATAGATGAGGCCTGGGGTCCACAGCCTCAAGAAGGCATCTCCCTGCAGCAAGCCCTGCTGAGGGGGGCAAGTATGAAACAGCCTCACTTTGTGTTCTCCCTGGAGGCAAACAGGTCCATCTGAGGGTTGCCTCACTGGGAGAACAGGCTGTGAACTACGTCTGGATGGAGAGACCACTTGTGGGATGCCTTGCCCACATGGCTGAGGGCGTTCACCAACTGATTCAAGGATCCTGCCACATGAATGGCTAGGAGATCTGCCTCCAGACGGTCCAGATGTGGAGCGCTTTCCTGCACAAAGGCTGGTAGTGCATGCTGCCCTGTTTGTTGAGGTAGTACATAGTCATGGTGTTGTCCGTCTGGACTTGGACCACTTGACCCCAAAGGAATGGAGTGAGTGCAGCCAGCATCAGTTGAACTGCTTGGAGCTCCAGCAGGTTGATGTGGCATTGGGATTCCTTGGGGTCCAGAGCCTGTGGACTCTGATTCCCCTTGTGGGCATCCCAGCCCGTGAGAGAGGCATTGGTCATGAGGACGATCATCAGCTCAGGGCGGACAAATGGGATCCCTCCCTGCAGATGTTCCAGGATGGTCCACCACTGGAGGGCGCCCAACATCTTCTGTGTCACAGTAACCAGCTGGTCAAAATGACCATGTCGCTGAGACCACTGGCTGGCCAGCTTCCACTGAAGGGGCGCATATGCCATTGGGCCCATCAGACCATGGTGGTGCAGGCCACCAAGTAAACCAGAAGTCACAGGAAGTCCTGGGCAGGGCGCAATTGCCCAACTAGAAATTATCAGGCAAAGGGGGAGAGAACCTCTGCCCTGTCTGCCTGGCTCTGCAAAAGTAAAGCTCTACCCCAATGAAGCGAATCACCTGCGACGGCACGAGTTCTGACTTGGCCTCGTTGACCAGGCGGCTAAAGCTGAGGCAGGTGTGGAGGTCCAGATCCCTGGACCTCTCCGCCTCCAGTCTGGAGGGACCTGCTATTAGCCAATCATCGAGACAGGGATACACTCTGACCCCTCAATGCTGAAGATGGGCTGCCACCACTGCTATGCATTTGGTGAAGACCCTGGGGGCCGGTAACAGGCTGAACGGCATGACTTGGAACTCATAGAGTGTTCCCTCCACCCTGAAGTGGAGAAAACTTTGGTGGGATGGACAGATCGGGACATGGAAGAACAAATTCTGTAGATCCAATAAGCAGAACCACATGTTCTGCTCAAGGGATTCATAGATTCATAGAAGTGTGATGGCAGAAAAGGATCGAACTGGCCCACCAAGTCTGCCCATTTGCCCAGCTATCTGCTTGGACCTGTGCATCCCCCCCTTAACACTCCCATGTGGTTGTCCCATGCCCTTTTGAATCCCTCCACTGTTTCCTCTCCAATGACTTCTTCTGTGAGTCTGTTCCACTTTTCTACCACTCTCTCTGAGTAATAGTATTTTCTAATGTTACCCCTGAACTGTCCTCCCTCCACCTGCAGGCCATACCCCCTCGTCCTCTGACTTCCTTTCATCTTGAAGATGCTCCCCCCGGCACCCTGTTTATACCCTTAAGGTACTTCAAGGTCTTGATCATGCCCCCCACCCCGCTCCATGATGTGGGACAGAGTTATCATCTGAATGGTGTGTGTGAACTGAGAAACTGACTCAGGTCGTGCAGCTCTAGAATGGGGCATCAGCCCCTCCCATCTGTTTTGGGACCAGGAAGCACCTGGAAATGAACCCTGGGTTAACAGGGGGATCCATGACTCTGACCATTATCTCCTTGCAGAGGAGATGGGCAATGTCATCTGTGAGAGCCGACCGAGTTTGGGCCAATACCTTTTCCTCCCATGGGGTGTGGGCTCAGCTTGGAGGTAGACCCTGGACGATCACTTCCAAGACCCACCTGTCTGTTGTGACGCAGACCAGGTGGAAAGGAAGTGGTGGAGCTGGCCCCCCCATGGGAGGACCCAGAGTGGTTGTGATGGGCATGGGTGTGGCTGCCCCAACCTGTCACTGCACAGGCTTGGAGGATGACGAGCCAGCAGCAGGACCGCCGGGACCTCTCCCTTTGGGCGTACAGTTTGCCAAAGCCCTGGACTTGGTCTGAGGGTGCCAAAATTGAGCCTGCTGCTGCTGTTGCCCTGTTTGATATTGGGGCTGCTTGGCCACAGGGGCAGAAGGCCAAAAATACGTCTTCTTCTGTTGTTTCTTAGAACCCTGGGGTTCTTTCTGGGTGGAAGTAATGCAGTCCAAGGTGACACTGTACTTCTCGATACACTGGAGGTGACCATCGACTCCTGGACCCAACAAGTTGGTACACAGGCAGGGAACATCCGCCAGTTTGTGCTGGGTGTCTGCCATAACGGTCAAGACCCTCGGCCAGGCCATGCGGCACACGGTTACTACAGCTGCCACTGAACAGGCACAAGAATCTCCGATGTCCAGAGCAGTCTGGAGTTGCTGTTTAGTAACAGCCTGGCACTGGTCACAGACCTGTTTGGCTGTGGTCTGAAAGTCCACTGGGCGATGAGGAAGCACCTCATCCAGAGAGCCCAAAAGAGCATGGGAGAAGTGTGCCATAATGATGGCCAAGCTCACTTGTCTGAGGTCGAGTGAGGAGGAGGCATAGACCTTTCTGGCTGCATGGTCCAACTTTTTGGACTCTTTGTCTGGAGGTCTATCTGTATCTTCTGAGTTGCCAGAGTGCCAGAACAGACTCAGTCACCAACCTCTCAGCCGAGGAATGCTGTGTGAACGCCGAGGAGAAGCAGATGGGAACCACATTCCTGCGGACCATATGAGCGGAAGGTGCAGGGCAGGAGGTTGGATGCTGCCGCAGCTCCAAGGCCAGATCAACTATAGCCTTGGCCACTGGAAAGGCCTCAGATGGAGAATCCCCTTTTCTGAGATTAATCAGTCAGGGGTATGCGGCCCATTTTTTGACAGGCTCCAAAGGCACCCCCGTTGATTTGAAGTTGAGACAGAGGATGCTCAGAAAGGACATGGGACCTTCCTCCATTGACAGATTCATGGAATCGTCATCACATGGACGTGAATGCAGGTCCAAATCCTCAGGCCCAGAGTCTGGGTAAAGCAGACGCCGACCACCAGAGTCATTCTTGACCCACCATGGGAGGTCAGGAGTAAGGGTGACTGACAGCCTGCACTGGAGACAGTGAACGGGCTGAGACTCCTTGGCAGGAGCCCCTGATGGAAGTTGCTTAGGTGATGGCTCCACCAAGATAGGTGGAGAGGCCAACTTCGGCCAAGCAGGGAGGGTCTTCACCGGCTCTGCAGGTAGAGGAACAGTAGCAACTGGCTCTGGAGGAGTCGACATTGGCCTGGAGGCAACATGAGCTGTTGCCACATGAGGTCCTCGTAGCGATGACACAGCTTGCGTCAAAGCCTCTCCTCACCCAAAGAGGACGAGGAAAAATGGTGGCGTTGCCACTTCTTGGAGCGCCACTTGTGAGACTTTCTTGGCCTATTGGTTGAGGGGTTCAGAGATCTAGAAGATGACTCTTGGGGCTTCTCAGAATGGGCTGGGGAGAACCGTGGCTCCTCCAGATTGGGGACCATGACTATGGGTGGAGCACCAGCTAGCTGGGTCTCCTCATCTGTCAGCAGGACTGGAGTCCTAAATAAAGAATTGTCAGCCTCATCAGTTGACAACATGATTGATTATAATTTCGACCTGGTCATCGTCCCGTGTCTGAGCCAGTTGGCCTGCTGGGGGTACCGTGAAGCTAATGGTGGAGGTCACAATTTCAACCGAAGTCAAGATGATAGAATCCTGGGACTGAGATCTCTCCCTGTCCCAAGAGCATCGACGTTGTAAAGACTCTTCTCTTGATCCTCTGTCCTTCTTGTGGGACCGGGAGGTGTGTGAACTGGACGGGCCCTCTCCTTTCATAGGGAGAGACTGGCACATCTCTTTGAAAGATCTAGAGAAGGAAGTGCTGAGTTTGAGCGGAACAAAAACCGATAAAGAAGAGGATTTCTCAGTGGCAAGAGCCGCCACCTCCTCAATGGCTTTCATCTGCTCCAGTTGCTCAGCAGATCCCGCAGCCGTGGAGACTACATGACAGGCCTCTTTAGATTTGACTGGTGAGTGCCGTTTTTCCAGTCATCCAAGCTACAAGCATGCAAGGCAATCATCCACAACTTGCAGATGAAAAGCGCAACAAAAATCGCAGGCCTGGGGGTCATGTGCATGGCCCAGGCAACAGACACATGTGGAATGCGGGTCAGTACAGGACATTTTCTGCCTGCAAGGAGACTGTCTACTCAGCACAGAGTGGTAAGGAGGGAACCTGAATCTTACAAATGGAAAGGAAGATCTGGCATGATGGGACAGAGCTGAGGCTTATACCACCCCGGGTGGGTGGGAGGAGCCAGCTTTCAGACCATCCAGCAAGATTTAAAGGGAAAGGGACATGCCAACAAGTGTGGATAGAAAGAACAGTTATGTATGAACTTACCATAACAGTAGATCTTCAAGAAGAGCTCCTGCAGCAGGCTACACCATAAGGACTATGCCGCCGGGCACTAGGACTCCACGGAAAACTTCTAGCCATCAGTACCCAGCTGGGGCCCACCCCTTACATTGGTCCACCCACCGACGTCACCAGCTGTATAAAGGGGACGGTCCCCAACCCCACCTCAGTTCCCCCGCTGTAGACCTGAAGGTTACTTAGCAGGAGAGCTCTGAGGCAGATGCCGAAGCAAATCTCAAAGGGAGAAACATAATAGGGGGATGGAGGGAGGGGAAAATATCACCTGCTGCAGAAGCTCTTCTCAAAGATCTACAGTTATGGTAAGTTCTTACGTAATGTGTACTATCTTACTTCGAGTAAGAGCTCCTGCAGCAGGCTACACCATAAGGACTGAGTCCCATGCAGTGTCCCCAATGGGAAGACAAATAGAGGCAGGGAAATAAACCTCCTGAAAAACAGGTTACTCACCTGTAACAGTATTCTAGGAGTGGTATATGTTGTTCATCCACACTTCTTGGCAGGTACCTTGCCGTTTTAAGATGTGCCGGAAAATCTTCAAGCTGGCTTCTCCCACCCACCCAGGTGGTATAACCCTCGGCTCCACCGTGTGATGCCAGATCTTGGCCTGCTGGAAGCAAGGTTTGTGCGTCTAAGTCGGGGAGGTCGGGTGGGTTAGTGTGGATGAACAACATATACCACTCCTAGAAAGATCAGTTACCATAACAGTAGATGTTCTAGGAATGTCTCTTGCAGTAAGTCATTACTTCTGGGAGTTCCCAGCAGGTTGTGATATCACATGGCATCTTCTTCCAGCAGTGTCCTCACCAGGGACCACCCACACAACCTCACTTCCTGGATGTTGCATATAAAAGTGGGTGGTCCCTGGCAGTCCCTGTTCCCCGTTGGGTTCAGCTCATAATGGCGAGGGACCAAGGGGAACCGAGGTACCAGAGCATCCCAGCCCTATTAGTGTTTTCCCTGTTATAGAAGGCAGGGGGACAGAGTGTGGGAAGCTGCTTACTGCAAAAGACATTCCTAGAAGATCTACTGTTGCAGTAAGGTCTTATGTAACTGATCTATCTTCCACAGAATGGTCTCTTGCTGTAAGTCATTACTTCTGGGAGATTCCCAAGCAGTTATTTGCCAGTGGGGAGGCCAGCTATGGCATTGTGCCTTATAGAGAGGTGTGGTCGGATGACTGGTAACGTTCTAAAGGCAGTATCCCAGTATATTGCCTGGAAAAGGTTAAGACTTTGTGTTTAGGCAACCACATTATAATGTCGATGATAAAATAATTGCTGAAACAAGCCAAAGTGGCTACTAGTAGTGTTCTCCTGAGGAGTTAGTGATGAGGGTATATTGTATCTATTATAGTAGTAGGTCACGGAATGGATTCATCCATATAATGGAGTGACCGGTAGGCCCCAGTGGCTTGTAGCCCAGAAAAAGCTAGATCCTATGGTAGAAAAAGAGACCGTGTAATGTTTTTAAGTATAACATGTCCTTTGGAATAATCTGGTTATCAGGTTTCGGATACATGAACGATAGAAATGGATAATTAGCTGAGGTTTACAGCAAGTAATTTTGTGAAATTGTATAGGGGTCTTTTAAGTAGATAGTAATATGAGCCCAGGGTTTAAAAGGAAACCCAAATGATACAAATGTGTCTATTTAGGAGTGTTGTTTTGCTGCTTGTTAGGGAAGCCTCAAAGAATGCTTGTTAAATTGTTACAAATGATGTGAATATATCTATTTTGGAAAGTATATGCTACTTGTAACATGGCCAAAAAAAAAGGAATGATAACCAAGAAATGTGATAGGAGGAACACGCTCCATGTTACAAGCGCATTAATCACCACTGAAGGTGGCATCTAATGTGGAGTTAATGCATGGTTGGACCGCTGGATGCCCTCGGCCTCCGGCCTCGTGCCACAATGGTCCCAACCATGCATTAACTCCCCATTAGATGCCACCTTCAGCAGTGATTAATGCTTACTTAGTAGCTTGAGCAGAATGTCTGCTACATGGTCATGAATGATACAAATGTATCCATTTAGGATTGTTATGTACTAGCCCTCAGGGAAACAAAAAATATTTGTCATGTAGTCATGAATGATGCAAATGTACCCATTTGGGATTTTAGAAGTCAGTTAAAAGCTGTTTAGGAACATATCAGGGAAATTTCTTTTGCTATTTTACCCTGTATTAGTAATCTCATTTACAAGGGGTTCTTTAAGTGTTAAGCTTGTAATGCCAGATTTGTGAAGGTCATATATGGACCTTTTCTCTCACTGGTCCCTTAATAGTTCAGTGACCTTTTAGTAATACATAAGCAATAAAGAGAATCCTGTCCAGAATGATAATATGGTATTAATGGAAATATAAATATAGTTATATTTCAGATGTTTGATATGAAAAACTGGGACGTTGATCCCTTCATTTTTCTGTCATGCAAACAAATATCTGTTTTAGTAATGATTCTGGTAACATTCAAGACAAGATTAGTGTGTAGTGAGGTTAATCCACATGGTTTGTATATACTTTGGGCTTTTATGTTGCATCTGTTATTTGCATTTGAGGGTTTAATAAGCCCTGGAATCAGTGTCCACCACCAAAAGGCATTGTTAGTAGTAGCCGAGATCCAAATGTAATGGTCTGAGTGACCTGTATTTGGTCTCTGCTTAAAATTGTCCCATGTTAAGGACATATAACTCCCTGTAATATGGCCCTGGCTGAGGTAGGAGACTGGGCACTTATGTAATGTAGGCGGTATCCAGATGTGATGGTCTGAGCAACCCGTGCTTGGTATCCGCTAAAAATTGTCCACTTTTAGGGTCATGCACCTCCTAGTAAAGCCTCTTTATTTTATTTATATATATATATTTTTTAATATAAAGGCAGAATATCCATGTATGTATACTGAAGCCCTATGGAGAGGGTAGGGGTTTAGATATGTGAAATCATAGAGGTGTAGGTACTGAATGAAAGGCCGGGTAGGCTCAGAGGTAGTAATGTGCCTTTGTTTATGGGAAAAAACACCTATTTAGTAGTTTGCCTGAGGCTTGTAAGTTTTTTCAGAATGCCAGATAGTTTATCGCCTGAAGACAGAGTGTTAGCCCCTTTTATGTTTTGTGTAAGGCTGGGAATTAAAAAGTAGGCCTGACGTTGTATAGTAGTTTCTGTGACATAGTATAGGCATCAAATATTATTTCCCAGGTAAAGGAGGTGATGGAATGCCCAAATTATGCTGGTATTCAGCATATGGTCCACATGATTCAGTATTCGAGTATTCAGAATGTCTGGGCAATATTCTCCATGTAAAATGTAATCATTAGGGTGAGGTGACCCTGGAAAGTTGAGCCTCATTTTTATATTTATGGGGTTAAAATGTGTTGGTTTGCCCCATTCGTCATGAGGTGACTCTGGAATATGTGTCAGGAATCCTCATGGATATATGTAGACAGCAGTGATAAGTCTTTTATCATCAGGTTTTGGGCCCCTGAGGGGTGGACATCAATAATTATCTCTGTTGATGGAGAAATAGCTTCTAAAAGTATAATTTCATGATAAAAAAAAACCTGCCTCATTGACGTTGGAATGTGTTCTGGAGCAGAAAATATATGCTCTGTTGATGATATAGGAACTTCCTATAGATAGAAGGGTTGTACAATGCAGGTCCGTTGACAAGGAAAGGCAGTCCCACAGTGGAATTCATGGTCCCCATTGACAGGGAAGGCAGTCCCGTCGACAGGAGAGGGCATTTTGACAGCCTCCGTTGACGGGGAATGAACATCCTGTCAATGAGAAATATGTGGGAGGCCTCCATCGACAGGGAATGAGCGTCCCGTTGAAGAGAAGTATGTGTGAGGCTGTCGTCGACAGTGAATGAATGTCCCATCAATGAGAAACAGTGTAGAAGCCTCTGTCAACGGGGAATGAACGTCCCGTCAATGAGAAGTATGTGGGAGGCCTCCGTCAATGGGGAATGAATGTCCCGTCGACAGGAAAATAGTGTATAAGCCTCCATCAACGGGGAATGAACATCCCATCGATGAGAAGTATATAGGAGGCCTCCGTTGATGGGGAATGAACGTCCTGTTGATGAGAAGTATGTAGGAGGCCTCCGTTGATGGGGAATGAACGTCCTGTTGATGGGAAAAATAGTGTATAAGCCTCCGTCGATAGGGAATGAATGTCCCATCGATGAGAAGTATGTAGGAGGCCTCCGTTGATGGGGAATGAACATCCCGTCGACGGGAAACATTTTAAAGCCTTTGATGATGGGGAATGAACATACCGTCTATGGGAATTATCCCAGAAGCCTCCATCGATAGGCAATGAATGTCCCATCGACGGGAAGAATTAAAGCTTCTTTTGTCCTCATAGCAGAGGAAATAATGGTGCCATGTATAAAGCCCAGGTACCCCAAGCTGTAAAAATGAAGATCCGTTTCTCTTAGAGACTTGCTTACAGAAGATTGTTCTAGCTGCAGTGCGAGCTGAAGCTGGCAGGAAAATGAACGGATATTGCCAGGGACCACCCACTTTTATATGCAACATCCAGGAAGTGAGGTCATGTGGGTGGTCCCTGGTGAGGAGACTGCTGGAAGAAGCTGCCGTGTGATAGTGCCACCTGCTGGGAACTTCCAGAAGTAATGACTTACTGCAAGAGACCATTCCGTGGAAGATTAACTGTTATAGGTGAGTAATCTGTTTTTCTAGGATCGTGGCTATGTTGTTCTATCCACACTTCTTGGCAGACTCCTAGCAGTTCTCCAGGAGGAGGGAGGCAAGATGCACACCCCCATTTGAAAAAAAGGGACTGGATAACTGAGGCTCCAAAACCAGCATCCTGGCATGCCTCAAGTTCAATGTGGTAATGGGAAATGAAGGTGTGTGCAGACTTCCAGGTAGCAGCCCTGCAGATTTCCTGGATAGGGACATCCCTAGAAGCAGCTACCAACGCAGCGGTATGGCAGGTGGAATGAGCCTTAAGCCCTACAGGAGGCTCCCTACCTGCCAACCTATAACAGAGGTCAATGCAAGATGTAATTCATCGAGCTACTGTCCACTTGGCTGCAGGTCTGCCAGATGCGGCTTCAGCATAGGTGACAAACAGCTGGCGAACCTCTCCCTGAACTTCTACCTTTCGCTCTTTCTAGTAGGTGAGCGTTCATCTCAGGTCCAAAATATGGAGCCTGTACTTGGCCTCCGAGGTGTTACTAGGGTAGAACACTGGCAGAGTAATCACCTGGTTAAGGTGAAACTCTGACACCACCTTTAGAAGGAATTTCGGTTGGGGGCGCAGGGCAACCTTGTCCCTGTTGAAGACCAGATAAGGAGACTCGATAGAGAGCACCTGTAACTCCCCAGTCCTTCTGGCTGATATGATAGCCACCAAGAAGGCAGTCTTCCATGAGAAATGTGAGATGTCACATTTCTACATTGGTTTGAGTGGCTTGCCCATGAGCTTTGCCAAAACCAGCAGTAGCTCCCTCAGAGGTGGAGGTTGATGCACCGGAGGGGATATGTGATCTAGGCCTTTGAAGAAGTGCCAGACCACCTTCTCCTATGCCACTTGACTGCTGACTGACCCGCGCCCGGTAAGCAGAGATGGCTGCCAGGTGCATCTTTAAGGTCATTGACCGAAGTCCCTGCTGGGACAGGGACCAAAGATAATCCAAAATGCTAGCCACTGGACAGGATAATGGGTCCAACCCTTTGTCCTGACACCAGATGGAGAATCTCTTCCATTTAAAGGCATAGCATTTTCTGGTTGATTCCTTAGGGGAAGCCTCAACAACGTCAAGGACCTCGTCGAAGAGACCCAAGGCTTGGAACTCTAGCCCCTCAGGAACTAGGCTATCAGGTGCAGGGATTGAAGGTCCAGGTGGAGTGCCTTCCCCTGATTGATGGAGAGCAGGTCTGGGCGTGCTGGAAGTCACCTCAGGAGCCTGGAGCTGAGGCTGAGGAGATCTGGATACCAGAACTGGCGTGGCCAGTCTGGAGCTACCAGGATCACCTGCGCCCTGTCTCTCCTGACCTTGATGAGCACTTTGTGAATCAAGGGAAGGGGAGGGATGGTGTAGAGGAGGCCTGGGGTCCACGGCCTCGAGAAGGGATCCCCCTGCAGCGAACCCTGTTGAGGGGGGTGGGCATGATACAGCCTCAGTTTCACATTCTCCCTGGAGGTGAACAGTTCCACCTGAGGGGTGCTGCAGCGGGAGAACTGATCTTGTACTTCCTCCAGGTGGAGAGACCACTCGTGAGATGCCCCGCCCATCTGGCTGAGGGTATCGACCAGCTGATCTAAGGCTCCTGCCACGTGAACGGCTAGGAGATCTGCCTCCAGGCTGAGCACGAGGGACCAAATGTGGAGAGCTTCCTTGCAGAGGGGCAAAGCGCACATCCCGCCCTGCCTGTTGAGATAGTACATGGTTGTGGGGTTGTCTGTCTGGACCTGGACCACTTGACCCCGAACAGATGGAGCAAATGCGGTCAGGACTAGCCAAAACGCTCGAAGCTCCAGCAGGCTGATGTGGTGTTGGGACTCTTGGGGGGACCAGAGCCCGTGGGCTCTGTGCTCTCCCAGATGGGCATCTCAACTCATCAGAGAGGCATCGGTTGTCAGGATGACCATCGGCTTGGGGCGGACAAATGGGATCCCTTCCTACAGGTGTGATGGGATGAACCACCACTGAAGGCCATCCTACATCCTCAGGGTCACAGAGACCAGCTGGTCGAGATGACCTAAGTGCTGAAATCACTGGCTGGCCAGTTCCCACTGGAGGGAACGCATATGCCAGCGGGCCCATCAGACCATGCTGGTGCAGGCTGCCATGTAACCCAGAAGACACAGGAAGTCTCGGGCAGGGTGCAATTGCCCAACCAGAAATGACTGGGCAAAGGAGGAGAGAACCTCAGCCCTGTCCGCCAGGAGCAGAGCTCTACTCCATTGAACTGAATCACCTGCGAAGGCTCGAGTTCCGACTTGGCCTATTTAATCAGGAGGCCAAGGTTGAGGCAAGTCTGGAGGGCCAGATCCCTGGACTGCTCCACCTCCTGCCTGGAGAGACCTGTTATCAGCCAGTCATCCAGGTAAGGGTACACCCAGACTCCATGGCGCCTCAGATAAACCGCCACCACTGCCATGCATTTGGTGAAGACCCTGGGGGCTCAAGACAGGCCGAAGGGCATGGTTGGAACTCATAAAGGGTTCCCTCGACTCAGAAGCGGTGGAACCCTCGATGAGATGGACGGATCGGGATGTGAAAGAACGTGCCCTGAAGAACTAGGGAGCAGAACCACATGCCTTGCTCCAGGGATGGTATGATCTGAGCCAGTTACCATCCGGAAGGTGCGGGACCTGTGGAACTTGTTCAGGTCGTGCAGATCTAGAATGGAGCACCAGCATCCCCCTCCATCCACTTTGGAACCAGAAATACCTGGAGACAAACCCTGGGTCTGAAGGCAGGTCCGCTACTCCGTGCACCACCTCCTTGAGGAGAAGCTGAGCTAAGTCATCTTGGAGAGCTGACTGAGAGACTGCAGACACCAGATCCCCCTGTGGGGTGCGGGCTCGAAATGAAGGGGCCTGCTTGAATTCCAGAGGCAGGGCTCGACTGACCACTTCCAGAACCCAACAGTCCGTGGTGACAGCAGACCAGGCGGAAAGGAAGTGGCTGAGCCGGCCCCCCACCGGAGGTCCTGGGGAGGTGTGACGGGATTGAGGGAGGCACCCCCCCAACCCGTCACTGAGTGGGCTTGGAGAATGGTCTGGTGGAGGAGCCGCTGGGACCTTTCCCCCTGGGCTTCCTGAACGATGAGGCCATGGACTTGGCCTGAGAATACCAAGATTGAACCTGCTGGCCCTGCTGTTGCTGCTGCTGGGCCGGTCTGACTGCAGGAGTGGACAAACAAAAGGGCCTGCGGTTCTGATGCCTGGGGCCCTTGTCCTTCTGGGCAGATAGGTTGGAGTCCAAGGTGGCATTGCACTTCTCTATACACTGGAAGTGGCCCTCCATGCTAGGCCTGAATAGGTCAGTACCCAGGAAGGGGACATCTGCCAGCTTGTGTTACGTATCAGCCGTAAAGGTCGAGATGCGCAGCCAAGCCCTGCAGCGCATGGCCACTGCGGCCACTACCAAACAGGCACAGGAGTCACCAATGTCCAGAGCCGTCTGGAGTTGTTGCTTTACCACAGCCCTATCCTGGTCCCAGACCTGCTTGACTGTGGTCTGGAGGTCTGCTGGGAGATGAGGGGTCACCTCAACCAGGGAGCCCAAGAGGGTATGGGAGAAATGTGCCATGATAACTGCCAAACTGGCCTGATGAAGGCCAAGGGAGGAGGCTGCATAGACCTTCCTGGAATGGTCCAGTTGTTTGGATTCCTTGTCCGTGGGTCTGTCCACATCCCCTCTGTTGCCTGAATGCCAAAAGACGGAGTTGGCCACCAACCCCACCATAGAGGGGTGCTCCAAAAATCCTGAAAGGGACCCCATAAGGACCACATACTTGCGGGCCATGTGGGCAGAAGGAGCAGGGCAAGACTCAGGATGCTGTCACAGCTCCAAGGCTGGAACCACAATGGCCTCAGCCACCGAAAAGGCCTCCATCGGAGTATCCCCTTTGTCCAGAATCTCTGTGAGGGGATACTTGGCCCATTTTTGCACAGGTTCGAGCTCCATTCCCATGGACTCAGAAATGAGCTGACAAATACCCATCAGCAAGGTAGAGCCCTCGTCGTCGAAGAGACCCCCAAGATACCTGACGTCGACAGGATGGGAGACCATGGAGGAATCTTCAGACTCCAAGGAGTCCTTGTAAAGCAGGCGACCACCTGTGTCACTCTCAACCTGCCTTGGGCGATTGGGAGTAAGAGTGACTGACAACCGATGGGGCAGGCCTTGGGCCGACCGAGATTCCTTGGTCGGAGCCCCAGACTTTGGTTGCTCAGCCAGTGGTTTCACCCAGATCGGAGGAGTAGCCAGCTTCGGCTGAGCTGGCGGAGCCTTAACTGGCACCTCGGTGACGGTGGCCGTGGCCAATGTCGGTCGCTTGGGCGAAAGCCACTTAATGGCTGGGGTAGAAACTGGAATCGGTTTCGACCTGGATAGGACCAACTGCTGCCACATTAGGTCTTTGTAGCACTGACATAGCTTACGCAGGAGCCTCACCTCACCCAAGGAGGATGAAGATGAGGAGTGGCACCGCCGCTTACCATGGCGTCGAGCCAGAACCCAGAACCCCGTCAGCCAGGACCGACAGTGGACCTCAAAAAGGAGCTGGGGAAACCCACGGCTCCTCCTGGTCAGGTTCCATGGCAGGCGGGTCCTGCTTAGCGAGCTAAGCCAACCCATCCAAGGACACTGGAAGCACCAGAGTCCGAAATAAAGAGTCGTTAGTCAGATCAGGTGACAACCTGCCAATTGGCTTGAGAAAAATCTCTGCTGTGTCAACAGGTGTCTCAGCCGACTGGTCTGACTGTGAAATCAGCAGCCTCGGCTGCAACTTCGACTGAAGTCGAAACGGGTTTCCTGTGAGCGAGACCACTCCTGGTACCAGGAGCGGCGACGTTGTGACTTGTCCTTTTTCGACTCCTTCTTCTGAGAGTGCGAAACATGCGACCCTGAAGGACCCTCTCCCTTGGTAGAGATAGACTGGCACAGTTCCTTGAAGGAAGCTGAATAGGAGGATCCCAGTTGTAGCAGAATGAAGGCTGAAGCCGAAGAGGAGCCTGCCATGGCCTGAGTCACCTTCTCCTCAAAGGCCTTAAGCTGTTCCAGCTGCTCAACAGACCCTGCAGCCATGGAGACCACCCAACGGGCATCTGTGGATTTAACCGGTGGGTAACACTTTTCCAGTTGCCCCAGTTGAAGTCAAGCAGTGCGGTCTTCCAGAACGGAAGGTGAAAAGGACCGACAGATATCGCATGCCTGCGGATCATGGTCATGTCCCAGACAGTAGACGCACGCAGCATGTGGATTGGTGTGAGACATCTTCTGCCTGCAGGGGCACCGGTGAAACTCAGGAACCAATTTGTCTTCCATCAAGGTAGCGAGAGAAGAATGTGAAGACGGAACTTGAGAGAGTTTTAAAATAAGTTTTGAAAGTGAATCCGAAGGTTCTAGAACCAGGGCCTACTACACGCAGGAGTGCTAAGGAAGGAACCTGAATCTTCCAGCGGAAAGGAAGATCTGGCATCATGGGGCAGAGCTAAGGGTTATACCACCCGGGTGGGTGGGAGGAGCCAGCTTGAAGACTTTCCAGCACATCTTAAAGCAGCAAGGTACCTTTCAAGAAGTGAGGCTAGAACAACAGATCCACGATCCTAGAATACTGATTTTTTGTTATTCATGAAATTAGGCCTTGGAGTACAGCAAGGCCGAATCCTGCTCTCTTTCTGGAAGCAATATTCAGGGTGTAGTGCTTAACACAAGTATGCACAGAATTCCATGTTGCGGCAGCACATGTCTGCTGTAGAATTTTTCATGTCTGCAAAGGATGCAGTCACCCCCTTCTTGAATGTCCCTTAACCAGTGCCCGTAAGGGTTTTTCATACTTGTTATAAATGAAAGTAATGCAACTGGTTAACAATTTTGACATGGTTTGCTGTGCAACTGGTTTCCCAAGAACCCTGGGGGCAAAGGACACAAACAACTGATCTGATTGCCATGTCAGTTTTGTACAGCTCAAATAATACCTATGGATTCTACGTACATCTAGAGTGTGAAGAAGGGCCTCCCCTTTATTTGAATACTCAGGATAATAAACTAGAAGGGAGATGTATTGATTCAAGGTTAACTCAGACACCACCTTTGGAAAAAATTTAGGATTAGTGCTCAGAGACACCCTGTCTCTGTGAAAAATTAAATAAGGTTCTTTACACATCAAGGCTTACAGTTCAGAAACCCTTCAAGCTGAAGTTGTGGCAACTAAAAATAATATTTTCCAAGAGAGAGAAAACATAGGTCACAATCCGTGGCCGGTTCAAAGAGAAGTAATGCCAGTTTCTCGAGAACAAAAAGTAAGTCCCATGGGGGAACAAGATCCCTAATGGGAGGTTTCATATGAAGTATGCCCCTAAGGAATGCATGGGCAAGGTCCAGTTGAGCAATATTGTTACCCTCCACAGGAGCGTGATAAGCCGAAATGGCACAGAGATGCAACTTTATGGAAGAGTATCTCAGCCCTGCATCTGAAAGTGATAGGAGATATTTCAGGATTGATTTCACTGAGTAAGACTGTGGGTCCAGGGAATATGCAGCTGCCCATATACAGAAATGTTTCCACTTCATGGCATATGCTGCCCTTGTAGAAGGTTTTCTTGCTTCTGCTTGGACTTCTGCCACCCTTTGTGAAACCCCGTTCCTGGAATTGGCTAACTCTGTAGGAGCCATGCATGGAGGAGTAAGGACCAGAGGTCCAGGTGGACTAATGTTCCCATGTCTTGGGATAGCAACAACAAAGATGTGCTGCGATTGGTGACTAAGTATGGTGGTGCTGTAAAGTAAGGGTAGCCAGCCCACAAGTACACAAAATCCAAGAAACCAGCACTCTTCACCTGTAACTAGGATGAAATCCAGGTCCAATCTGAAAATATTGCAAATTATAATATTTTATTAAGTGCAAATGCACAGAAGAACCAACAGGCACACAGAAAATCAAAACAAGCTTACTAGCCCCAGCGCTTCGACTAACAACTGAGTCTTCATCAGGGGGTGAAGGGTTACGTGGTGGAAGATGACCCTATATAGTGACTTCAATTAAAACAATTAATCAATAAACCAAAACACATGTAAGAAATTAGAATCCATTTCATTATTCTATAGTCAGTGTAGTACCCAGATTAAGTCACTAGATGGAGCTGCTATAATATAGCGCATACATCCATATACAATTTAGAATAAACACAAAATGTGCATTTAAATGGGAAAAGCACTGACACAAATGGTAACAAATGGAAGCTGAAATGAGCACAAAATGGACCAAACCTCCAGCAAATCCTGGCTACAGTCAGTGTAGTAACTATAAGGAAACATTTTATGGGACCTCCTAGAAAATGAGGACCAGGTAGCTTGTGGGCAGCCAGATAAAATGGAAACAAAACTGAGAAAGAAGAAAAATTATTTTTTCAAACATCAAACCTATAAGCAAGCAATATAGCTATAATTCTTAGCATTATTCATTTATCCACAGCAAGAAACAATGAACACATAACCAGCAGCTTTTCAAGACCCACGTAGCATCACTTTTTTCTTCAAAAAAGGTTTAAATCCCACTTGCCATTAAGTCCATGGGGTTTAATACTACGTAAAGTGTAAATCTATAGACTCTCATGCTATAAGAGTAAGTTAGATCTGTCCCCTCCATTTCTCATAGGTGGCACATGCTCCGGTCCTACAAATTTTAGGCAATCGGGTTTAAACCTATGTACATCCGAAAAATGTGTGCCCACTGGAGTATCCTGTCTACTGCTTGCAATCGAATGGATGTGTTCCTGCACCCTCTGTTTGAGGGGCCTGACAGTCTTCCCACTAAGACCAAATTGCAAGTGCACCACAGAACATACACAAAATAGGGGGTGTCACAGGTGATAAGCTCCCTAATTTCAACTTTAATGTTTGCATGCAAAGGACGTATGAACTCCTTAGTTGGCACACCAGATTTACAGATGTTACAGTGACTACATCTGTAATAGCCACAGGGGCAACATGGAAACCACATATTACTGGTTATAGCAGGTTTAGAGATCCTGCTATGAACCCATTTGTACCTTAGGTTCTCACTCCTACTAAAAGTAACTCTAGGTTTGGATCCTACAGATGCACCTACCATATTGTCACCCAAGAGAATGGGCTACTTCCTATGTATAATGTTGCCTATCTGGCCTGCAACATGATTGAAATCCATGACAAAGGTGCATGGCATATTGTCCTGCATCTTATTTTCCCTATGATAATTTCTGAGGAGATTTTTTCTACTCGTTTTTTGAACTTCTTTTTTTGTTTGTTCTAAAAAAAATTTTATCATAACCCCTGACTTCAAATCTCCTCAGTAGTTCATCAGTTTGAATAATAAAATCATTGTCAGAACTGCAATTTCCCTGAGTCTTAGTATCTGTCCAAATGGAATTGAGTTTTTAAGACTACGAGGATGAGCACTACTAGCCAACAAAAGTGAGTTGGTAGCCGTATTTTTTCTGAAACATTTGGTCTCCATTTTATTTTCATTTACAGTAAGGCAAAGATCCAAAAGGGAAATACAGAATGGATCAGCCGTATGTGAATTTCAAATTATATGTGTTAATGTTAAGCCATCCCATAAATTCAGAAATGGCATCAATAGGTCCCCCCCAGATACATAAAACATTGTCAATAAAGCAATGCCAATCTATAATGTGGTTAACAAAGGGATTAGTGTTAGAAAATACTACAGTTTTTTCCGAGAGTCCCAAAAACAGATTAGCATAACTGGGTGCCATTGATGCACCCATAGCAGTGTCACATTTCTGTAAATAAAATTCACCTTGAAACTCAAAATCGTTTTTTGTAAGTAAAAATTCACTGGCCTCCAGAATAAATTCATTTGGGATATTCTCAGTCTTGGATAGTTCTTCCATCCAATATACCACTGCTTCCAAGCCCATATGGCGTTGGATCAAAGTATAAAGGGATTCAACATCTATCCCAAGCCAGTGATAACCAGTTTTCCACTCTATGTTTTTAACGATGTTTAATATGTCCTTGATGTATGAAGGAAGATCTATAACTTTAAATTGTAGAAAAAAATCAAAGAATTTACCTAGATTCTGTGTAAGTGAGTTACACCTGACACTATGGGCCTACCTGGTGGATTAGATAAATCTTTATGAATTTTGGGCAAAATGTAAAAACTTGGAATAATGGGATTATCCTGCCAAATAAAGTCATATTCTTTTTCAGAAATCAAGCCACTATCTACAGTGGGCGGGCTATTCAGACTGCACCAGGCAGGGGCGCAAGCCTGGGCACAGCACAACTGGGATGCGCCAGGGGTGTGGACTGGGCGATATTCAACGGTGCTGCGCCATGGCTCAGCACCATTTAATATGGCACAGGGGCCATCCCTACTGCACCAGTGCAAGTGGCAAGTGAGGAGCAGGGGGATGTGCCAGCGCAAGTGCGGGTGCGCAGCAACCGCGATATTCAGCACTGGGCATGTAAATGAGGCTATTATGCATGCAAGGCACAAATGGGACCATTTGCATGTCATTATGGCCCCATTTGCATGCAGGTGCACTGAGCCACGGCAACTTGCACCTGGCGCCCTGCCAGGCTGCAGCCGTTGGGGACCTAAGCCCCTTGCCCCTCGGCAGGCAACACGCTCCAATGCCCAATCGCGGGCATAGCATAAATAAATCCCTGGTGGTCCAGTGGACCTGCTCCTCTACCCGATCGTGGGCAAATTAATAATTTATTCTCCCTGGTGGTCCAGTGGACCTGCCCCCCTGCCCAAACGCGGACAAATTAATAATTTATTCTTCCTGGTGGTCCAGTGGACCCGATTCTCTGCCCGATTGCAGGCAAATGAATAAATAAATCTCCCTGGTGGTCCAGTGGACCCGATCCCCAGTCCGATTGCGGGCTTCTGTTGTAAGGAAATGCCCAGGTGGGCCGGCGGTACCCATTCCCACTCACCCCTCCAGACCAGCCACCCCGCTCCCCTCCCGGTCAGCCGGGGTGGCAGCTCTCCCACTTCGCAAGCTGCCCTGACCACCCGCCACGACTAACAGCATACAGTGGGCTGTATGCCCCATTGATCCACTGCATGGGCCAGCGGGCATGCAGGCAGTGCTATGCCCCTGATCCCGAAATGTGAATGGTTCATTCACATTTCTGGACTGTGTAGTACAGAACTATCCCTTTCCTCACTGCTACAGAGGGACAGCGGGAAGATGTTGGGGTTCCTGAGACTGCTCCTGCCGCGGGGTCTTCCACCACCACAACCTCTACCGGCGTTGATATGGGAACTGTCATCAATACCACTGGAGTCAGTGCCGGGGTGATTTTCTCGCCCAGCAGTTTGCCCAAGTAGGGCAAAGCCAAGACCTTCCTAGGCAGGGCCATAGCTTGTGCCGAGGGGATCTGGGGGGGTAATCCGAAGAGGAGCCAACTTAGGTTTGGGCTTATCCCCCGAAGTTCCTGCCTTGACTGACGCCGTTTTTTTGTAGGAGGGGACAGCACCTTAGAGCCTTCTGGGTGCTTCCCTGAGCCCGAGGAGGTAGAGGCCTTCTTGAGGGATGAACGGGAGAGAGAGCGGTGATGGGACCAACTACAGTCCTTTTCACGGGAGCGCTTGCCAGACTTGTCCCAGTGTTTCCCGCCTCCCCCCCCCCCCAAGGTATGCAGAAGATCCAAGTTCTTTTCAAGAAGGTGGGCCTTTAGAGCCTTCAGGCACCTGATTCTTGCCCTGCTGGTAAACAGTAAAAATGGAGGGACATGCTGTTGTGGTCTGGGCCCAAGCAAAGACACACTTGTTGTGGCCATCTTGAGATGGGATTTGGCAGCCACAGTGACATTTGTTCTTCTTGGGCCTGGAGGAGACCGACAACGGTGACGACGACATGCGCTGGACTGGAGTCCGAGGTCAAAGCACTGGAAACAATGTCGAAAACACGATGAAAAATTAAGTAAATTTGTAGACAAACTCTTCTTCTTTCTGATTTTGCTGGGCTGGATAGCCTGAACTTCCCCAACATGAGCAGGTGACGGCGGGAAAAAAACCTGGGTAGAACTGGGTCCACCCCCTTTTATACCGTGGCCGATGTCAGGGGAGCGGTCCCTGCAGGGTACTGCTAGCTGAGGATTTTTCTAGTGGGTCCTAAGGCCTGCAGCGTTAGTCCTAATGGTTATAGCTTGCTGCAAGGGCTCCCACTCACAGTAAGATCTGCTGTCAGTGTATGTCCGTGTTCAGGGGCCCAGTACCACACTATCATGGCTTCTCTGCACAGAGGGTAGGAGTGCGTCCCTCCCTGCTTGTTGATATAAAAGACCACCGAATGTTGTCAGTCTTAATAAGCAGGGGACCCTGGGAAAGGTGAGTCTAAAAGACCTGCATGGCATACAGAATCACCCTCATCTCTAAGATTTTGATGTGCAGGGACACTTCCATGTCTGACCATGTGCACTGGGTAAATGATTCTGAAAGTGAGCTCCCCATCTTAGACCTGATGCATCCATTGTGAGGATCTGGCTTGGTGAATCTGTCTGGAACGGAACTTCTGAATCCAGTTTGGGTGAAGTCAGCCACCATGAGTGTCTGTTGGACAGCTCTTGATACCCTTATTGGGTGTTTGAGATTGTTGGACGTCTGGTCCCAATGCACCCTTAAGTTCCATTGAGGAATTCATATAAAAAAGCGTGCCAATGGTACTGTGGGTATGGCCACTGCCATATGTCTGAGGAGCTGTAACATGGTTCTTGCTGTGACTGTATTGCTGTAGCTACTCTGGAGGCTTGGCCTCTCAGTCGAGTGGTCCTGTCGGGTGGAAGAAAGGCTCTTCCTTGTTGGGTATCCAGGATCATCCTTATGTACTGTAGACACTGGTAGGGCCAGAGACAGTACTTTGGGAGACTATTATCCTCAGCTCTGAAAAGTGTCCGAGAGGGTGTGGACTAACTGCGACCTGGTGGGAGCAGTTAGGAGCCAGTCATCCAGGTAAGGATAGACAAAATGACCTTGTCTGCGAAGAGCAGCTTCCACTACTGCTAAGCATTTGGTGAACACCCTCAGGGCCGAGAAGAGACCGAAAGGCAAAGCCCAGAACTGGTAATAGTTCCCTTGAAAGGTGAACCGAAGATATCTCTTGTGAGCTAGAAATACCAGTATGTGTAAGTATTCGTCTTGCATGTGCAGAGAGCATAGCCAGTTCCCTTGGCACAGCATAGGTATCAGCCCTGGTAATGTTATCATTCTGAACCTTTTGTATTCAATGTACTGGTTCAGGAAACTCAGGTCTAAAATGGGTCTTGAGTCCCCCGTCTTCTTGGGAACCAAGAAGAAATGGGAGTAACACCCAGTCCCCCCGTTGGGAGTGTGGAACAGGATCTATCACTCTTTTTGAGAGTAAGGTCTGTATTTCTTGTCTGATGAGGGATATGTGGGTGGTAGGGTATCAAGAGGGGGCTGGAGGTTTGTCCGGAGGAAATTCTGTAAACTCCAGCATATAACCCTTTTGATGATGTCCATCACCCATGTATCTGTTGTTATTTTGGTCCACCCATCTAGGTGGAGGGAGAACTGACAACCTACTGCTTGCCCCATCGACTGTGCTGGAGGTGGGGGCTGGCAGGAAGTCATGCATGTGCGCCTGGGGTGGGCAAGGAAGGTTGGGAAGATTCTGCATTCCTGTGTCCACTATTCCCTACTTGTTGAGAGGGTGCCTTACTTTGAAAGGACTTTGGGGCTGTTGGTTTTTCTGCTGGTTGGCACCTTGGCGCCGAAATGGCTTGTGCCTAGGTTGTTGAGGGTCTACCCGGTACATATGGCGAACTGATTGAACTGCTTTGCCACAGTCTTGCAGTTCTGTTATGTTTTGTAGCTCCTGTCCAAATAGGACAGACCCATGGAATGGGGCATTGAGGATTGAATCTGGGATATTGTGCCAAAAATCGGAAACTCTCAGCCAGGAGTGGCGATGGAGACACACTCCAGTGGCCGCTGCTCTGGCTGCTGTGTCCACTGAGTCATAGGATGCCACAAGTACATGTTTTTCCTACGTCCAGGCCAGACTGGAGTATGTCCAAAAGTTCAGTATGTGAAGGACTATCAGGCTGCTTTTGGGCCAACTCAATGGCTTTCTTCCATAGGGACTTTTGATACTGCACCATATGTGCCAAAATATTTAGGGACCGAATGGAACAAGTGGAAGAAGCATAGACCCTCCTACCAAACTGGTCTAATTTCTTAAGACTCTTTGTTGGGAGGTTGAGAGTGCACATGTTTTGGTTGCTTTGTCCTGCCATGAGCTGCGGCCAGGACCATGGAGTCAGCTCTTGAATTTTCTCCCAAGAATGGCTCTGCCTTAGGAGCTTTATATAGTCTATCTGCCTTCTTAGGAATGACCAAAAAAGAGGAAGGGTGGTCCCAAGCCAACCTGGTTAAGTCCTGAAAAGGAGGGACCAGACGGGGGATGACCAAGGGTCACTCATTCCTAAAAAAGTATGAAGCCTTTTTCTCTCTGGGTCCAATTCCTCAGTGTCCCATTGATTTAGGAAGTGTATGTGATGCATCACATCCATAAATGTTGGGTCATGGGGGGAGCCTGGGTGAATTATGGGGGCCCTCTGGTTCGGGAGTATAACCTCTGAAAGAGGTACCAGAGGAGTGAAGGTTGCTTCTGGAAGAGTCAGAAGATGCTGACCGTGAGCATTTACGCCCACACCGATGTCTGCTCCTGTCTTCTGAGGAAGACCTGGAGGAGGAGGAGGAGTGGTGACGTCTGCTCCACGCCTAGTATGCTCGAAGTCTGACCATTTTGGAGTCAGGTTCCTGGGTGTGTGTGGAGACTGTGGCCGGGAGTCTGGGACTGATAGTTTATCCAGAACTATGGGGTTGTGGAGGCGGTGGAGGAGGGAGGTCATCTTTATTTAGTAAATCTCCTTTTAACATGTTCCACCAGGAGGTAAAGAGTTTTCCCACATCTGCCAGAGGAACCATTGGCACCTGAGGTGGCATGTCGCTGGGTTCCATGGGAGTGACAATAGGGTTGCTCTGTGCTGGAGTCTTCTCATGGGGTACATGAGGATTCGGTGGAGTAGCACAGTCTGTCATCTGATTGCCTGTCGTCGGGTCCCCTGATGTCAGGTTGTCAGGTGCCGAGGGGGTTTTATCTGGCGATTTATCAATAGGTGGCCTGTCGTCAGCGTGCCGTATGGTCTCAGCTGACTTTGGCTTCTGAGGTGGCTGCTTCAGAGGCGTCTGACTCTTAGTGGTCGTAGCGGATGTCTGGATGCCTGACATCTTACTTTGAGATGTCTGCCTTTGGCCCTTCTGTTTGTCGGAAGACCATTCATCCGGGACAAGTGTCAGGGTCTTTTCCTTAGTTGCTGATGACTTGTCCCTGGGGGAGTGTTCCCTAAGGTGAGAATGTTTCCGGTGTCCGTGTCTGTCATCCGATGCGTATGACTGGCTGCAGGACGAGGACGCAACCTTGTCAGTTGCAGTTCCCCTCTTAGGCCCCAAAGGCTGGGGGATGGACCTGAGGTTCTCTGCCCTGAAGAACTGCTGCTGGTTGAAACTGCAAGGGCTGAAGCCTTCGTCAACGTCAGGCCTGACAAGGGACTGAATCTGCTCTCTCTCTCCAGAGCGTGGACTGGAAAGCTTCTCCTTATGAGGAGATTTAGATCTGGACTCTACCTACTGTGCTGCTTGTCCTGCTGATGGTGCTTCCCTCCGGAGTGTTTCTCCTTTTGGGAAGTCAGCGATTGGGAGGCTGAGGAGCTGGCTTTCGACGGGCGTTGAAGAGCGGTGAGCTGTTGCTCCATAATGTAGGCCTGGAGAGTCTTGTGGCGGTGGGTCCGGGTCCATTGGTTGAACTTGCCACAGTTTGGGCAGGCTTTGATGTCGTGGGTAGGCCCCAGACAAAAGAGGCACTGCAAATGACCGTCTTTGGCAGCAATCTGCTGCCCACATGGACACTTACATTTCTGTTGCGATGTTGAGGAAGATGGAGATGACAAACTAACATTCACTCAATACTACACGTAGAAAATAAAAGGAAAAACTGGGTACTTTTAACTGAAGTAAAATGGCAGTAGACAAATGCAACGAGGCGTTCGATGGAGCCAAAGTGCACCGGTCACTGTCGGGAAAAGAACTGAGGTGGGGCTGGGGACTTCCCTCTTTATACAGCTGGTGACATTGTTGGGCGGACCGACGTAAGGGGCGGGCCCCAGTTGGGTACCGCTGGCTAGAAGTTTTCCATAGAGTCCTAGTGCCTGACGCCAGAGTCCTTATGGTGTAGCCTGCTGCAGGAGATCTTACTCGAAGTAAGATCAACATATCCATGATCCTAGAAAAGGGTATGTAGTCTTTTTTCTGAAATGGTTCCAAAGGAACATTCAGGAACTCAGACATAAGCTGAAGAAGAGCCCCAAAAAGACACCAGCCTGTCGTCAGTGATCCGTTCCTTGACCAATTCCCAGTCAAATGTATACATCCTCAAGGATTGCATGGAGGACCAAGCAGAGTCATCGGAAGACTGGTCAAAGAATACTCTTGACAGTTTCCTGCCATGAACCACTCGAGTCATCAGAATGGGAAATTTCCAGACAACCGACCTGCAAACCATTCCCCAGATGGGAGTCCTTGGTAGGAACTCCCCACACGGGCTGCTGTGTAGGTTGTTCCATCCACAAGGGTGGAAAGACATGCACTGCAGAGCTGTACTAGGTGGACTAGTGTGGGCTTGACTGGCACTAGCCAGTCGAAGGCAGGGTTAGGGTACAGCCCTACCCTGTCCCACCAAGACCCATTGTTGCCAGAGGAACTCCTTGTAGCACCACCGCATCCGAAGATATGAAGGATTAGGAGTGCCAACAGCAACACCTCCCAGTCAAATGGGATCAAGAACTCGAGCCCCTTGACCTCGGTCTTTTCCCTTAACCATCGACCCAGAGGCCAATGTCAAGGAGATGCAGGTGGCAGTGCAGTGTGGACTACTTGCACTGGTGCTGACTGACTGCATGACCTCTGGTGAAGGCTGATCCTGAACAGGAACAGCTGGAGATACTGACCACTCCACATCCTCCTGAGTGAAGACTGGCATGACCAGGGTTTGGGAGATCAACTCATCAAAGGGGTCAAGAAAAATCTCCACCTGATCAACCAGTGTCCAAGTTAGCAAGGCCGACAGGGGTACCGTGGAGCTAGTGCCCCCCCCCCAATCAGCCTATAAGGGCTCTGCTGAAGTTGAGCGCTCGACAATTGAATGGCCCGGGGAGCCTGGAGGGGGAAAAGAGAGTGTGATCTCTCCCAGTCCCACGACCGACAGCAGTGTTTCTTTGTGCTTCTTATCACGGTGTGCAGGGCTCTCCCTGAAGGTCTCCAGGGTCAGACACATCACAGAACTTCCCCATGAAGGATGCTCCAATATAGGCCCCAGTCGGAAGCAGCACTGAGGCCAACAAGGTATCTGCCACGGCCTTACTGCCACCTCTTCCATTACTGCTGGTTGCACCATGGACAAAAGCTGCCACGGAGACCACCATGCAACCACCCTTGGCCTGCAATTTTGGATCTTGATCTTCTAGACAAGGTGAGCATGCCCACAGCCAAGCAAGGATGGAAGCATCCTTTAACAAGAGGCCTCAATCAGCAACATCATGTGTCAGCCTTGGGAAGTACAGGCATGACACATGTGGGTCTGTCCACATCTTCTGCCAGCACGTGATGCACCCTTTGAAGCCAGGTGTGGGCTTCCCTGTGTTCCATGTTTTTGATCTGAGGTCAGGAGTGGGACCGAGGAACATAAAAAGCATTTTAGAAAAATAGCTAAATTTTCCAATGGTGCATTTAATAAGCCCTACAGCATGCGGAGATGCAAGGGAGACCAAGTTTCCAATGGAAAGGAAGATCTGACGTCACAAGGTGAAGCAGAGGGATATACCATCCGGATGGCAGGAGAAGTATTGCTAAAGAGATTCCGGTGAATCAGCTCTTAAGGAAAAAATGCCAATGTGAGGATAAATGAACCATATTTTTATTTTTTTATTTATTTTAGTCTTTGGTAACCGGGTAAGGCCCACTAGGCACAAGTGACTGTTTTCAGGGGGGACCTGGGAGCACTGGGTGGTTAAGTGACTTGCTCAGAGTCACACAGTAAGCAAGTGGAGGTTGTGAGAATCAAACCCAGGCCTGGTCTGCTGGATGTACCAAGCTCATTCATAGCTCATTACTCCAACCTCTAGGCTGTACTGCATATCCACGCCCTAGCACATGCAGTTCTGTGGCACAATTTCAGTATCTACTAAAGGGGGAGGCAAACTGACCTGTACCCCTGTTAACCCCTTTATCTTTCAACTGCCTTAACTATTAATATTACAGGGGATCACGTGATGTGGTTGGCTAAGTAGCAGCCTTCTCACAGAGCTCCTGCCTATCTGGCACAAATATCTTCCTAAACGCAAATAAATGATAGATACCGACTCCAAATCTCTTGGAGACACATTCTAGATACCAGCGATCAAGACAAATAAGTTTGTGGTGCGACGATGGAAGCGGAGATGCGCTTAGCTCTCCCCAAACACATGCCACCCTCAACACCGAAGAAACAGAGCAAAAAATCTAGGCCATATGGCTCGGCCTCCAGGAAACCTTCTACTGTCACCCAGGATGCCAATCTCCTAACAGTAGAGCACTTTCTAGCAGAATTTCGGCCATTTAGAGATGAAGTGAAATGTCTTACCGATGAGATGAAAACCATAGCTACTGCTTTAGAAGATCTCTCTCGCCGTGCTGGGGACAATGAAGTGTGCATCAAATCTCTAGAAAAGAAAGCAGACAAGGTAGAGCATGATCTCATCACTATCAGGCAAAGGGTCGCACAGATAGAAGCCAAGATTGAGGACCTAGAGGGATGCAGTCGGTGCAATAACGTCATTCTGATTGGACTCCCAGAAAAGGAAGAGGGTAGTAATACAGTGCTGTTCGTGCAAAAACTGATTAAGAAATTGGCAGGCCCCTCTCCATTTGGGACAGAATATTCCATTGAAAGGGCCCACAGAGCATTACGACCAATGCCCCCACACGGAGCTACGCCTTGCTCCCTAATTTTTAAATTCCTCAATTTTCAGGAAAGGCAGCATTTCCGCAACAAGATCAAAGAGCTGCACGAGGTGAAGTGGGGAGAAAATAAGGTTCAAGTGGCTCAAGACCTGCCTGCCATGGTACGCCAAAGGCGCACTGCATTTCACCCGATCTTATCAAAGCTAATTCCAGCTGGAATCAAATTCAGGATGATGTATCTGGCCAGACTCCAAATCTATCTACAAGGCCAATTGAAAAGTTTTGAGGATCCATCTACTGCAGAGAACGAGCTTACACTGGCACTTCCTGATCTTTTTAAACCGCATTGAAGAGCTGGCTTACAAGGCTTGGGGGTCTTATCATGATAACTCTCGGTCTATGGAAATAAGTAATTTAACTGAAATGCATGATATAGTATTTACAAACTGTTGGACGGGAGGCTTTTCCCAAATCAAAACACAGGCCTGAAATGCCTTATATGTGAAGTTGGATCGTACATGCAACAATCTAGGAACGCTACTATATTAGTTTTGATTCTGCCATAATACACAACCTCATTAGTGCATCAGTATTGTATAACTATCAGGGATAAAGCTCATGTTGGAGTTTATGTAAAAACCTCTGATCTGGACACTGGACATTTTCTGTGTTTTAAAATGGCCTATCAAACCGAACAAGGTTAACTCTTTCTTTATATTATATCTCTTACCCTGAGGAAGTGGGCTAAATATGAGTTATTGTACAGGCTTTGTACAGGTTATATTTAATTTTCTGTAGGTAGCTGCATCCTAGCGGTTTAAAAACAGCAGTAATAGGAAATCGTTGTAATACCCAATTTTGGCCACAAGAGGGGAGTACTGTTTATAAGGTTATATGGTTATTCACACTTATGTTACAAGGTTTTCACGATTCTAATAGTTAACATACTATATGTTTAGATATAGAACTTATACTTGGATAGTGCGTTTTAGGATACTACACAGAACGTTGGGAATACAAGGGCAGGAGCAGGAGGGAATGGAACTAGGTTAGTTAGTACATCATGGATAGAGTGATTATTGTTAGTTTTGAGGGGTAACCACCTCAAGTCTCCTAATGCTTCCAACTCAATTTTGGACAGCTTCTTACAGGGGAGGAAGGGAGTATGGGCTAGGAATTAGTGTATTTTCTTTTCTGTTTGGGTTGTTGTACAAAGGAGGAAGGGGAGGGGAGGAGGGTAGATGTTTCTGGAATGGGATATCGAATTGCATCATCTGGGCTGCGAAATGGTAAGGGACAAGAAGTGGTACTGCTGGTGGGATATGGACAAAAGACTGAAGGATTAAGCACATGGCTGCAAATATAAAATTTATTTCATGGAATGTAAGGGGAGCAAGAAACAAAACCAAGCGTTATCAAATTCTAAAGCACCTGGGGCAAATTAAAGCTGATGTAATGTGTTTACAGGAGACACACTTGTTAGATTCTGAAGCTGGGCTTTTGAGGAAGCAGAACTTTGGTCATGCATTTACATCAGGTTCTTGTACGCAGAGTAAAGGGGTAGCCATTATTATAGCCCGTAGACTGGCATTTACCAGTTTGCAGGTCATTTCTGACCCTAATAATTGATATCTGATAATCAGGGTTGCCTTGACAGGGTGGAGCTACTAATTGGCAGTATTTATGGCCCGAATGCCGACTCACCCTCCTTTTTTGTAGAGCTCCTCCAAGTCTTATCTCCCTTCTCTCACCTTCCGGCTTTCCTAGGGGGAGACTGGAATCTTCCATTTTCGACGGATATTGATAAGACATACCACAGGACACAAGGACTGTCACCAGCCCAAAGAGCCATAAGGGACATGGTAGACCACCTAGGACTGTGTGATCCCTGGAGGGCGCTAAACCCCTCTGGCAGGGAATACACTTTCCACTCCCCTGTACATGATTCCCTGTCTAGAATAGATTACTTTTTCTTAAGGAATAACGCTTTGCCAAGAGTTCAAGCATGTGGGATAGAAGCTAGGGTCATATCTGACCATTCCCCAGTCTGGTGTACAGTGTCCTTGGCCCCCACTATCAGGAGGACACTATGTGGAAACTTAACAATCAGCTTCTAAAGGATACAGATGTGGTGGAAAAAATAACCCAATCCATCAAGCATTATATGGAGGAAAATTCACATACGACTACTAAACCAGACATTGAATGGGCTGCGATGAAATCCTTTCTTCGAGGGGAATTCATCAGCATTGCCTCCCACAGAAAGCGGAAGAGGGAAGAATACTCCTCCAAATTATTGTCCCAAATTAGAAACTTAGAGCGGGCACGTCCCCTAACAGATGATGAGAGGAACAAAACCAATCTATTAAAGTCAAGAGAAGACTATAACAAGTTACTAAGAGAAAAGGCAGAATATGCCATTCCTAAGTCACATTCTCTTTATGTAGATCAGGGAGAGAAGGCGGGACATCTATTGGCCATGAGGGTCAAACAGCAAGAGGCAGCAAGGCTAGTTACAGTTATTAAGTCACATGTGGATGGTTCCATTAAGACTACTCCTAGAGAGATAGTCTCTGAATTTGAATTGTACTACAGGAATCTATATGGTTCCAAGGCAGCCCCTTCCCTTCTCCTGGAGGAATAGAGGTATATATTGACATGTTGCCCCTCCCAGTTCTAAATGAAGCAGGTAAAGGACTACTACTAGCTCCCATTATGGAAGAGGACATTAAATTAGCCATCAGTGGCCTCCCTCAAGATAAAGCCCCAGGCCCAGATGGATTCACCCAGAACTTCTATAAAACGTTTTCTGACCAATTAGTTCCCTGGTTGTCCAGATTCTACACCTCCATATTATCAGAGAACTCTTCTGACCCTCATTTATTTGAGGCTGTTATTATAGTGCTCCATAAAACAGGTAAGCCTGCAGAATGTATTGCGAGTTATAGGCCCATTTCGCTTATAAATAACGATATCAAATTACTGGCTAAATTGTTAGCAAACAGACTAAGTCATGTACTCCCTGATTTGACTGGACCGGAACAAGTGGGGTTCATGGTAGGAAGAATGTCCCAAGATCATTTACGGAAAATGGCCCATATTCTTTCCGCATCCAGGGATTCCATCCACCCGGCAGTGTTGGTCTCCCTGGATGCGAAAAAAGCTTTAGATAGGGTGGATTGGGAATTCCTGTTTAAAGCTCTGAGCAAGTTCGGCATACAAAACAGTATATTCGATGGACTAAAACCTTGTATCTCGATCCTAGTGCCAAAATCTATTGCAATGGAGTGACATCCCCCCTTTCCATTATGTTTGGGCACAAGACAGGGCTGCCCCCTTCCCCTCTTTTGTTTAATTTGTATCTAGAGCCTCTACTGTGCAAGCTTAAATACAATCCTAATATACATGGTATTAAAGTAGGTTCGGCTGAATTAAAACTTTCAGCGTATGCAGATGACATATTATTACATTTGTCCCAACCTTCATCCTCCATACAAATGGTTATGGATGTGATTTCAGGATATAGTGCTGTCTCTAACTATAAAATTAACCTGGATAAATCCAAAGTATTCCTCCTGAACAGCAAAACCCACAGCTCTCCCCTGAACAATGCTGGATTGCAATGGACCCAAAATAGTCTCAAGTATCCTGGTATTAATCTGGTGAGAAGTAACAACTAATTCAAAGCGCTTAATCTCGACTCTGATATTAAAAATAAGGCAAGACCTCTCCCGCTGGAAAGATATGCCTCTCTCTCTCTCTCTGGGGACAAATAAGTCAGATTAAAATGAATGTGCTGCCTTGGTTGTTCTACTCTCTGAGTATGTTAAATCTATGGTTACTTGTGATCTGGTTTACGGAACTGCATGGGGTGATCTCGCAATTCCTGTGGCGCAACAAACCTCCGTGGCAAGCATACTATAAATTGGCCGCCCCTAAAGAAAAGGGAGGTCTACAGGTTCCAAACTTTGGATTGTACTATTGGGCCAACCATTAGAGTAAATATCTTAGATGGCTCAGACCTGTAAAGACCCTATATTCATTTCCATATGTGCCAGCCTGGCTCACTATAGAAAAAGAGTTAATAGAACTATAGAGAATCTCAAGAGATGCCATCCTACACACCCGGCCTAAAGACCTCCCTAGTTTACTGGTCACCTCGCCCATTACTGTATCGGTGAAAATACACTTTCAATTACGTTTGTTTATAAGATATAATCCCCTGAAAGACATGGCACAACCAATCCTCCGAAACCCAAATTTTTGAATTGGGGGTGCCATGCTGTCAGAGAGTTGGCTGCCCTCACTCAAAGGCTGGTCCTCTCAAGACCTAGTAAGGGGAGACTTTTACCTAACTGTTGAGGACATGATGGAGAAAATTCCATCAGGCACAAGAAACAGCTTCAAAATGTATCCACTCTGACATCTCCTCCTGTCAAAACAGGCATCACCTGGAGTGAACAGGGAGAAGGAAGAATTTATCTTACCTTTAGTTACTCCAGCTCAGCAACCACACTCAGTCTCCATATATATGCCTCACTGTATACTCTAGCCTTTCCTCACATAGACGGGTCCTCCCCTTAATGGGCAGACAGGTTCCCCCACAGAACCCTTAACTGGGACAAGCTATGGAGATCATGTCATGCATATATCATGCAAGACAGATTGAGAATCATTAAATTCTCAATTTTAAACACGTATATGACCCCGGTGAGATAACATAAAATGGGTAAGCTCTATTCCCCAAACTTTGAACATTGTAACCAGGCAGAAGATAGTTTGTACAATATTTTTGGGGAGTGTCCACCCATTGCCATACTACGGGAGACTATTAGACCAAGGGCAGATCCTCTACTGGGAATAGAGAATTTATTTTCACCTGAAATTTGCCTTTTGGGTGATTTCACCGGAGTTGGTGTTAAAAAATGCAGATACTACATGTCACTGATTGCACTTTCCCTTAAAGCTTTGATACTCCGCCACTGGAAGGACTCCCATGTAGTTTCTTACACAGAATGGCATCAAGAACTGCTAGCTAATTTGAAGGTAGAGAGAATGGTAGCAAGTATACGTAACCGCATAATTCACTATAAAAACAGGTGGGATTCACTGTATTCACTCCACTCCCTTTGAAATACCACGCTCCAGAGTACATAGATAAAGGTGATGCATTGGGGGTTTTATGTGTTGATTTTAATTTCGATATGTCCTGTCTGTTGATTGTAGTGTGGTGTATGACTGTACTAGAGTCTTGTATTTTTCATTTCTGTATGTCTTTTTTGGAGAAAACTCAAAGTTGAATAAAAAAAAAACTTAATATTACAGATCCAACAGAATCATCTTTAAACCTATCTTCAAATAAAGCTTTATGTAAAATCTTTCAGTGTCACTTGGTTCTGGAAAAAAACAGTTTGCATATTTTCTAATTTGTCCTTCGGGATCCAGAGACTTCCAAAAATTGTAATACTGTATGTGAATTATAGGGGTCAGATATAAACTTCAGAAAAAATGTTCCCAAGTTAGAGGAGACTGAATCCAATGGGGTTCCCTTTTCCCTCTGCATCTTCTAAAAAGGGTTGCCACGTAAAAGCCAGGAAACTCAGAGCTAATCAGGTGACTTCTTTTGCAGAGTTGGAGGTCTACTGGGGAGATTCTATCTGGTATCAGCTTCCTTAGTCCGGAAATTGATTCATATACTACCAAAGCCAATTCTAAGGTTTTCCTACAAGTTATAACTTGGATTTGCCACCTATGCCTCTATAATTATTACTTTCAGACTGCATTTATTCTGGACTTCTTTCTCTGCAGTTGAACACATTCTGCAGGGGCATATAACAACACTGTATACTGAATGGGATTCTGTTGGATGAAATGAGATTATGTTCTACTGGCTTAAGACAGTACAGTTACGCAAGAACTTGCTGTAACAGTAGATCTTCAAGAAGAGCTCTTGCAGCAGGCAATAACCGTAAGCAATGCCTGCTGCAAAAGCTCTTCTCAAAGCTACTATTACAGTAAGTTCTTACGTAACTGTATTATCTTACTTCGAGTGGGAGCTCATTCAGCAGGCACTAACCATAAGGACTAAACCGTAGGACCCCACAGAAACCTTCTAGCTAGCAGTGTTCAGCAGGGGACCGTCCCCAAAATCAGCTCAGCCCCGACGACCAATGGTATAAAGGGGCGCCCCAGCCCCACCCTCAGTTCTCCGCCAGAGACCCAGAATCTAGAGTGGAAGGAGAATTGGGCAGATTCTTGCCAAAGAATCTAAACAGAAGAAGAAGAAAGCTGGGGAGGAGAAAGCAGTGCCTGCTGCAAGAGCTCTTCCGAAGATAGTACAGTTACGTAAGTACTTGCTTAACAGTAGATCTTAGAGAGGCTCTTACAGTAGATAATCACTCAGAGACTAAGCCGCCAGGCATCCAGCACCCACAGAAAATTTCTAGCTAGCAGTCTCTGGTGGGGCACCGCCTACTGTCAGGGTGACCGCGGCCATTGACGCTAGCAAAAGGGCAGTCCCCTATGCCCAGCTTCCAGTTCTTTCCCGCCACAGGCCAAAATAGGCAAGATGAGAGAGAAGAGGATATTCCTCCCATGGAAATAAAGTAAAGAAACTTAGGGGCATGTAGGGCGGGAAGGCAATACCTACTGCAAGAGCCTCTCTCGAAGATCTACTGTAATGGTAAGTTCTTATGTAACTGTACTATCTTACTTTGAGAGGGCTCTTGCAGAAGGTATTCACATATAGGACAGAGTCCCAAGCAGTCTGGAACAAGGAAGAGCACTCGGGAGGAGGACTGTGATCCACAGCATGGAACCTCAGGGCTGAGCAGGTCTCAAGAAAGGAGATCTTGTAGGACAGCCAACCCGAAGCCTGCTCTACGGTGAGAGGCAATGTCCAAAGTGTAGTGTTTCATGACGGTATGGACGGAAGTCCAAACTGCGGCTGCACAGATGTCTGCTGCTGACACATTTATAAAACAAGCTGCAGAGGCAGTGACTCCTCTGGTGGAGTGACCTCTGACTTGACCCAGAAGGGTCTTGTTGTACTTGTAACAGAAAGTGATACAATATGCCAACCATTTGGATAGGCATTGCTTAGAAACAACACTTCCTTCTTCCTTATGAGCAAAAGAGACAAAAAGCTGATCAGTCTTCCTGAGATCCTTAGTCGATTGATGTAATATCTCAAGATCCTGTGAACATCCAAAGTATGCAAGAGGTACTCCCCTTGATTGGAATGTTGAGAAAAGAAAGCAGGTAGCTCAATAGATTGATTCAGCATAGATTCAGCCACCACCTTAGGGAGAAACTTAGGGTTGGTGCATAGAGCCACACATTCCTTGTGGAAAATCAAGTACGGGATTTTGCACATCAAGGACTGAAGCTCAGAAATGCGCCGAGCAGAAGTAATGGTCACTAGGAAGAGTGTCTTCCAAGAAAGGAACTTCAAATCAGCGGTAGCTGTGGCTCAAAAGGAGGCAGAGTAAGCTTCTCCAGGATAAAATTCAAGTCCCAAGGAGGGGCAAGAATGTGGATGGGGGGTCTCAAATGGAGCACCCCGCTGAGGAAGGTCTTGGAGACTTCCAGCAGAGCAAAAGTCCTGTCTCCAAAGGGAATATGGTAGGCTGAGATAGCTGCCATGTGGACTTTCAACGAGAAATGGCTGAGACCCAGATCCAACAGGTGACGCATGTAGTCCAGGACTTTATTGACTGGGCAAGAGAAAGGCTCGAAGTCTTTTGAGGTTGCCCAAATAGAAAATCACTTCCATTTCATGATGTAGGTGGACCTCATGGAAGGCTTTCTGGCCTCCACTAAAATGTCCGCTAAAAGAGGAGAGAGACTCCAAAGCAGGCTTTAGCTATGTCTGCAGGAGCTGAGCATGGAGATGAAGGGATTAGAGATCTGGATGAACAAGGATCCACTGATTCTGGGTCAACAATTGCGACAGAGGAAGAGGAAGTGGAGGTTCCTCTGAAAACTGTTGCAGAAGAGAGAACCAGACTTGCCTGGGCCAGAAGGGAGCAATGAGAATCATTTGAGCTCCCTCTGATCTGAGTTTGTTCAGGACCCTGGGAATTAAAGGAATGGGAGGGAAGGCACAAATTAATCTGTCCCTCCAAGCGAGAGACAGAGTGTCCTGCCAAAAAATGTCTCACCCTGGAGCAAGCGAGCAGAAGGTGGGAAGTTTTGTATTTTGGGAAGATGTGAAGAGGTCTATCTGAGGTGTGCCCCATCGCTGAAAGATGTAGTTTATGACTTCTTGCTCCAACTCCCATTCTTGGGACCTAGCTGAAGACCGATTGAGTTGGTCTGCCAGGGTGTTTTCCACTCCCGGAACGTGAACCGCAGTCACGTGGAGATGGTGTTGAGCTGCCCAATGCCAGACTCATCGCTTCCCGGCAAAGAGGGTAGGAACGTGTTCCTCCCTGCTTGTTGATGTACCAGACTATGCACATGTTGTCTGATTGTATGAGGAGATGATCGAGAAGGATGAAGGAGAATAGAACCTGAAGGGCATAATGAACTGCTCTCAGTTCGAGTACATTTATGTGCAGGTGTTGTTCGAACTTGGACCAGCTGCCCGAAGTCCTGTGAGGCCCCAGATGGGCACCCCCAACCTTCTCCTTACGCGTCTGTTGTCAATGTATTGTTTTCTTTGTTTGTAGTGGCTGCTTGTCTGTGTCTGTAGCTTAGTTTTTGTGGATTTACATGGTTTTCTGCTTGGAGTAACTACACCATTCTTGCTCACTACATCCGTGAAAGTCTCCTGAACTGGATTTCTGCAAAACATCATCACCAGGTATCTGCATTTTTCATTTAAAAATCAACTTTTTGGAAGCTATCCCAAGTAAAACATAAGTCAAGCAATTAAGTCTGACAAACTCAATGACTCTAGGTCTGCTTGAATTCACATTTCGTCTGACCTGCTCCATGATCTGTATGTGGGCTTTTCAACAACCTCTTTGAATGACAAAAAACATGTAGACAAAAGTTCACATCTCATACATGAGCACAAGTTCATCACCTTCAGGAATTCTAACACATTCTGTGACTCTGGACCTCAGCTGTTGATAATTTCTTTTGGCTTATGAGCTTAACCATCAGGTATCTACAAGATGCTGAAACTTTCTCCTACAAATTCTCCTTATGCTGCTCCTGCTCTCAGAAATGTTCACCCCAACCCAGGACCACCTGAGCCAGCAGTGGCACCAAGCAGAAGGACAGGGACACTCACCATGGCATCCATCAACACCTGCAGCATCCTCAACAAACTTGATTCCCTCCAAACATGGATCCTACAGCACAACCTGATGTCCCTCTCAGTTGTGGAAACATGGCTAAACCCTAAAATCCCTGATACCTCAGTCTCTATCCTGGCTACCGCATTTTCAGGCAAGACGAGGATTGCTAAATGGGTGGGGCTGCACCATCTATCTTAAGGATACCCTTATGGGTCACATCATCCCATCCCTAGCCTGAGCAACTCCTCTCAGGTCCTCACAATCAAAATCTCCTTGGTGACTAACAAAGAACTCACTGTCATCTCAGTTTACACAAGAGACCAGGCAGCTGGCTTCCATAGCATCACGGAATATCTAAAGGGTCCAACAACATAATTCTGAAACCATAATCATGGTGATTTTAACATTAACTAGCTCTGCTGAGGCCGCTACCTATAAGGATGCAGCGCGGCGCAAGTCATCACCTCACTCAACTGGTCAATCGCCCCACTAGGTGTAACTATAGGACAGGCTCCTTTACGCTCTCTAGACTGGATTCTATCTAACCACCTGAACGCATCTCCAATGTTTCTGTACCCCTAGATCATAAGTGACCACCGCCTGTCATCTGCCCTGGTCAAACAAATACCACAAGCCCTCTTCCAAGCTTATCTATGCCAGGGTTATCAAACAAAGGCACCTCCAGCTGTTAAATCCCATCTAACTAGGCTGAACTGGGCAGTGCTTGGCTCCTAATGAGCACCAACAAAGCTCTGGACCTATTTATCAAAGCGTTTCCAAGACCTGGCAACATCTATGCCAGTAGAAAAGATGAAGGTCAAAGGACAGACCAACCCTGAGTTACTACTGACCTTAACTCTGCTCAAGCACAGAGACCACCTCTGGCATTGTGCCCATGCAACCCACGCAAAGTAAACATACACAATTATACAAAGCAGCAGAAATGATTGCACTCGAAAAATATGGAATACTAAACGTAGCTATTACAAAGAGGCTGTGACCAATTCTGGGCTAGAAACAAATTTGGAACAACATGAAAGAACTCACAGGCAAGGATCCTAAGCACCACCCACTATGCTCAACCTTAATGGCACTCCTACACTCGGACACTAGGTACCATCAACAGCACTTTTAATAATGCATTTACAAACATGGACAGTGTCCTTCTCCAAATTTTAATGACCTCCCTCAGCTCCTCCCAAGTTACATAACTCAGAATGTACAACTGCAAATTTTTTTTAAGGAGGTCCCACAAAGTAGCCAAAGTACATTCAAAAGGCCATGGCAAACAAGGTACAGTGGTGACTCCCTTGACCTGAAACTGCTGGCACAAGTCCTCGGTAAGAATCTTAGAACCACTTACAAAGATCTTCAATCTCACGCTTAGATTGGGCCATTTTCCCTCTCTCTGGAAAGCCACTGTCACACCCGGTTCCAAAAGCAGAGATAGACACTGCACACCAATTACAGACCTATCTCACTGCTCCCACTATCTAAAGCTGGGCAAATAGTGTCGTACCAACTAGTTAGATTCCTGGATAAGTACAATGTACAGTGCCCAGGCAGCATGGCTTCGAAAGGGCACAGCACACTGCACTACTGGAATTTACAACCTTCATCCATGCCACGCCCGACAAGGGAATTGTGGAGGGTGGTATTTATAGACCTTACCAAGGCATTCGACACAGTTAACCACCCCTACTGCTCAAGCAACTGTCTCCATTGGGATCTCCAGTGATGCCCTTCCATGGTTCACCAGCTACCTTGATAATCAGATCCAATATGTAAGGATTGCAGGGATCTCTTTGGATGAGAAACCGGTCCGCTCCGGAGTCCCCCAGGGGTCTATTCTGGGCCCTCTACTCTTCTTCCTCTTCATCAACAATCTCCCCAGTGCCTGCCACCAAAAAATATTACTATACACAGACGATGCAGTCCTGTTATCCAGCCACCATGACATTACAGTCCTTGAATCCCAGCTGCAGCTCGACTTCAAGTGTATCGAAGACTAGTTCAGTTCTCATAAACTTGTCCTGAACCACAGCAAGACTAAAGCCATGTCCTTCTGTAACCGACAGAGCAGGCACAACTCTCTGTCCCTCACCATCAAGAACCACGCTGGGAACCCACTAGAACTTGTCAAGGAGTTTAAGTACCTTGGTATTACCCTGGATAGTACCCTCTCCTACACTCGGCATATTGACACTGCTGCCAAGACCACCAATATACAGTTGGACTACTACACAAACACAAGCACTGTATACTCACGGATGCCTTAAACTAGCCATCTACAGCTCTGTCACCTCTATCATTGACTACAGCCTTGCCATCTATGGCTCTGCCTCAACAAGTGCCCTCCATGGAATCTCAGTTACTCTCAACAAAGCCTGTAGACTACTAACAGGTGTAGCCTGACAAACTCACACCTGTGACCTCTATCCACAGGCCGCTGGCTACCCCTCGGCAGCAGAATACAATACCAGACCTGCTTACTTACCAAAAGATTCTCCTTGGTCTCATGCCACCTGGTGTTAGCTCTTACCTTACTACCCACAGTGGCACTCCACAAACACGTGGTGCCCAATCTCTAACCTTTCAGGTTCCCAGATATACATTACCTCCATGGGTCAGCAGTCCTTTATCTATAGAAACGCTCAATGGTCCAATTCCCTCAATAAAAGCATATCACTCTCTCTACACTTAGACCCTTCAAAAGGAATCTCAAACTTTACCTCACCTCTACCATCAATATGACTGCTTCTCGAACAGAGTCTCTCTAAACACTTCCCAGCTCACTCATGTCTACGTAGCCCGCCCTTTTCCCAGTCTCATTCCCTCTGGCACTGGGCCTTCCTTGTGACTCCTTTCCTTCACATCTCCACTGGTACAAGACATTTTCCACCACCATCGGACAGTGGCCCATTAGCCTGCCAACTTCCTCTCCCGATCCATGCGCCTGCAATACTAACTGCCTATGGTACCCTCTATCTCTTATTATTACACAGCCAGCTGCCTACTCAAACTGCTCATTATATGAATATTATCTCAAAGTATCGTTATAACTGAGTATCTATTTTTCTTTTAGTTGTTTGGTTGTTTATTGTGCACTCTTTACTACCTCTGTATGTAAGTTGACCCTCATCCTTTGTCGTGGAACCTTTGTAAACGAGCAGTTTCTGCTCAAATATTTGTAATCCGAGAATTTAATAAATAAATAAAAAAAATTAAAAAATATCTGGGAGGGTGGGTTGATGCAGAACTGAACTCCTAGGCACAGGTTCTCCTGAACCATCCACCATTGCAAGTCCCTAATCATGGGATCGGATACTAGTACCTCTTGGTCTAGATTGTCCCTGGTTTGGTCCCATTGAGACTGAAACGTCCATTGAGAGATTCTCATATGGAGCTGAGTGAATGGAACTGTGGGAATGGCAGCCGCCATTAGCCCAAGGAGGCAGAGGATTGACCTAGCTCCGACCCTCCTGCGACCGGACAGAAGACGAGCCTGGTTCTGAAGGGTGTCTACTCTGTCCTGAGGCAAGAAGGCTTTGCCTGTGGTCATATCCAGAATCGCCCCTATAAATTGGAGGCGTTGGCATGCGACCAGATGGGACTTGGTATGGTCGATGGTGATACCCAGGCTGGTAAAAACCTGCAGGGTAAGGGAAAGGGAGTGCAGGAATTCCTCCCTGGAAGGGGCCACCAGGAGCCAATCGTCCAGGTACTGGAATACCTGTACTCCCTGGGTAAGCAGGTGGGCCGCTACCACCAACAGGCATTTGTAAACACTCGGGGGGGGGGGGCTGAGGAAAGACCAAATGAGAGGGCCTTGAACTGGTAGTGGTCCCCCTGAAAGCAAAACTGAAGGAATTTGCAGTGGGAAGAGCATATGGGGATATGCAGGTAGGCATCCTGCATGTCCAGAGCGCATAGCCACTGTCCCTGCCAAAATAGTGGTAGAAGGCTCTGCAAAGAGAGCATTCTGAAACGTTAGTACTCTATGAACATGTTCCTGGAGCTGAGGTCTAGGACAGGCCTCAGATCTCCTGTCTTCTTTGGAACTAGGAAGAAATGGGAATAGTAACCTGTTCCCCAAAGATGGGTGGGAACTGGTTTTATCACTGCCTTTGGCAGAAGGGAGATGATTTCCTCTAGGACCAGAGGAAGATGTTGCGAGGAGTAAGACGACTTGGGGAAGGGGGTTGGTCTTCGGGGTGGTTTCTGCAGAAACTCCATTGAGTGTCCTGCTGATATGAACTGGAGCACCCAAGTGTCTGATGTTATCACTCTCTGTTGGATTAGGTCTTGACTAATAGAGTGTGGAGGGTAGGGGCCTCTGGTGTCTTGGCAGATTCCATAAGCAACCACATGGCCACCTTTTGTGTCCTAGATTTTCAGTGTCTTAAAGCCCCTCAGTGTGGCTCAGTTGGTAGCACATCCGCCTCTGGACCAGAAGGTCATGGTTTCTCGTTCCACACCTGGATTGGACTTGCTCCTAAAAATTGCTGGCATCTGAGTGCAGTATTGGGGGTGCTGTACTGCTGGGGTGTGCTGTCTTTCGGATGAGACGTTAAACCGAGGTCTCTTCTGCTCATCCTGGTGTTGTCCTGGTGGGTGTCCAGGTGGAAGTACAAGAACCCAGGGCACTTTTTGCAAAGAGTAGGGAACATTCCCGGTGTCCTGGCCAACATTCCCCTTCCCATAAAACCGGTTCATGCAATTATCCAGGCTGTGTGTGGGTCATGATGTGCGATATGGCCACCATCACACATTCAGTCACTTTACTACCAGTCTAGCATTGCTTGTAAAGCGCTTTGGATGTATGAAAAGCGCTATATAAATGCTGATACTTCTTCTTCTTCCCTCTTCCTGTGTTTCAGACTAGATTGTTTAAAAGGATAGATTATTCCCTGTTATATTCTTCTTTGAAGTTAATTGGTCATTTCTTGAATGTATTCCAGATGTGGACATGGCCCTAGATTTTTTTTTGCAGCCAACTTTTTCCCATTCAGGAATCCCTTTTCCCTTTGCCGTCCATTTGGTGCAGAGATTCTCCTACTGGATAGTTTGGTCCCAGCATTAAGAAATTAATTAAGGAGCGGGATAGTGCTTGGACTTAATTTCAATTATCTCCCAGTAGAGTTTCAATGGATCTCTACTGTGGACTTCGGAATTTAGTCTCTCAAACTGTTAGAAACACTAAAAAAGCTTATTTCAGGGATCACTTTGAAGATAGCTGGGCAGATCCAAAGAAGAGTACAGTTATGTAAGAACTTACTGTAACAGTAGATCTTTGAGAACAGCTCTTGCAGCAGGTTAAACCATTAGGACTGAAACTGGCAGGCGCCAGGACCCCACAGAAAAATTCTAGCCAGCAGTATCCCGCGGGGGGCTGCCCCTGACGTCAGCCCCTCCCGGCGTCAGGCATCACATAAAGAGGAGGTCCCCCAGCATCCCCAGTTCTCTCCCAGCCAGAGACTCCACGCCCAAAGGTGATACATCTGAGGGAGACCGAGGATCCGCCCAAAGGAAGGTTTGTAATATGCATCAAAAGGCGCAGTAGCCTAGAAACTAGGTCAGAAGACTCAACCTCCAGAGGAAGGTGGGAGAAACTACCTGCTGCAAGAGCTGTTCTCGAAGATCTACTGTTACGGTAAGTTCTTACGTAACTGTACTATCTCGCTTCGAGAAACAGCTCTTGCAGCAGGTTATACCATTAGGACTGATTCCCAAGCAGTAAGGGAACAAATTCTTATTGGGAGGAGAATAGGAGAGATGCCTCAGAGTTCAAGATAAAAGTCCCTGAAGGACCGCCATAGAACGACCTTTTACCGGTCCCGGTAAAGTCTTGTTGCACTTCTGGTAACAAAGCATAATGCACTTTACCAGCCATCGAGAAAGTGACTGTTTGGAAACTGGAGCACCAAGCATTCTTTGTGTGTAGGAAACAAAGAGCTGGTCCAACTTACGATGTGCCTTGGTTCTGGTCAGGTAATATCTGAGACATCTATGCACATCCAGAGTGTGCAACACGGCCTCCCCCTGTGACAGTGATTTGGATAGCACACCGGCAGGTCTATATCCTGTTTGAGAGTGACAGCTGAGACCACCTTGGGAAGGAACTTAGAATTCATTCTTAAGGACACCCTGTCCTTGTGAAAAACCAAATAAGGATCCTTGCACATAAGTGCAAGAAGCTCAGAAATTCTTCTTGTAGAAGTAACGGCAACTAAAAGAAGCGTATTCTAAGTGAGGAGACACAGCTTGCAATCCGTAAGTGGTTCAAAAGGCGGCAGCGTAAGCTGCTCTAGAATGAAAGGAAGATCCCAAGGTGGAACCGGGTCTTTGATGGGAGGTCTCAAGTGCAGGATGCCATGCAAAAAGGTGCGAGAAGCCTCTAGCTGAGCTAGAGACTAGAGACCTATTGGAGAACGGTATGTCGAAATGGCGCATAGGTGCACCTTAATGGAGGAATAGGCAAGACCTGCCTCATAGAGGGATAGGAGGTAGTCCAAAATAGACCTCTCAGAACAATCCAGTGGGGTCAATCCACGAGCTTGAGCCCAAATCTAGAATCTGCGCCACTTCATGGCGTAAGTGGCATGGGTGGAGGGTTTTCTGGCTGCTACCAGAACGTCCACAACTTCCTGAGAGACCCTGTATCTCAGGACTGCTATGTCCTTAGGAGCCAGGCATGCAGGTTCAGAGACCGAAGATCCGGATGGACCAAGGAGCCAGCCTCCTGGGACAGAAGATGAGAGCTGAATGGCAGAGGCACAGGAGGTTTCTGGGCCAGCTGATGTAAGAGAGGGAACCAAATTTGCCTGGGCCTAAAGGGTGCTACTAGAATAAGGCACGCCCGCTCTTGTCGGAGCTTCAATAGAACTCTCGGGATCAAAGGGAAGGGCGGGAAAATGTAGAGGAACCTGCCCGTCCGGGAGAGGGACAACGTGTCTCACCAGAAAATACCAGGGCTTGGATCTAGCGAGCAGAAATTGGGCAGTTTTGCATTAAATGGGGACATGAAGAGGTCTAACTCTGGTGTCCCCCATCTGTGGAACAGGTCCTCTGTGACTTCCTGAAGCAGTTCCCATTCATGGACTCTGGCCTGTGATCAGCTTAGACTGTCCATGATAGTGTTGTCCACTCCAGGAACATGCACTGCAATATCTGCACAGTGTTGCAGTACCCACTCCCAAACCCTTTGAGCCTCCCTGCAAAGGGGGTAGGAATGGGTGCCTCCTTGTTTGTTAAGACAGTACATCACCGCGACATTGTCTTTTTGTACCAGAAGAGTAGCCGGTAGAATCTCCGTCTGGAATGCCTATAGGGCGTAAAGGACAGCTCTCATCTCTAGAATATTTATGTGAAGCTGGGACACCAGAGATGACCAGGAGCCTCGAGTCCTGACCCCATTGAGGTGAGCTCTCCATCCGGACCCCGAGGCATCTGTGGAGAGAGTCGCTGAAGGAGGCAGTGCAATGAAGGGGACTCCCGTCGAGAGGTGGTCTGGGACAAGCCACCAATTCCAGTCTTGGGTGACGGCGTTTGTGATCTGTACTGGATGCTGCAGATGATCTTGTTTCTGGTCCCATTGTGCCCTCAACATCCACTGGGTGACCTGCATATGGAGTTAAGCTAGGGGAAGGAACCATTGCAATGGCAGCTGCCGTGTGTCCGAGCAGGCAAAGGATGGACCGGGCCGGTACCATCTTCTTTTCCTTTATGTCCCCTATGAGGGATCTGATGCATTCTGCCCTGTCCTGAGGAAGGAATGCCCTTCCCCGAGTGGTGTCCAGAACTGCTCCTATGAACTGCAAGTTCTGAGATGGGACAAGGTATGACTCTCCTGGTTGATAGTGATGCCCAGCGATAGGAAGAGAGAACAGATATCTTGTATCGCGGACATCAGGGCCTCCCATGAGGGTGCCATGAGGAGCCAGTCGTCTAGATAAGGAAACACATAGTGGCCTCATCTCCTGAGAGCTGCTGCCATGACTGCCATACACTTTGTGAACATTTGAGGTGCCGAAGACAGCCTGAAAGGGAGGGCTCAGAACTGCTAGTGGAGTCCCAGAAATTCGAAGTCAGAAATTTCCGTGCGCCAGGCTGCATCGGAAGATGTAGGTAAGCATCCTGCATGTCCAGTGATGCCAGACAAGCACCCTCTTTGAGCATGGGAATAAGACCTGGTAGGATCACCATGCAGAAATGCTCGTACAACACAAATGTGTTGAGGTCGCTGACATCCAAGATTGGGCGCAAGTCCCCCATTTTCTTTGGAACCAGGAAGAAGTGACAATAGTAACCTTCTTCTCTCTGGTTCAGTGGAACGTGCTCTATGACCTCCTTGTCGAGGAGGACCAAGATCTCATGCTGAATATGAAGGGCATGCTGAGCTGAGTAGCGGTAGAGCAGGGGAGGTCTGGATGGTGGGTAATCGAGGAACTGAGTGACCTTGTTCGACCAGCTGCAACACCCACCAGTAGGAAGTTATCCTCTACCATCCCGAAAGGTGACGAGAGATGTGACCCCAGACCTTCTCAACCCTTTGATCAGGAGGAGGGGTGAGGGCCGGGAAGGAGTCATGATGTGGTGGTGTTGGACCCCGCAGGCTGGGCTGCTTTGGGCCCTGGCCCGAGGAGAACCTGGTTTCATTTTTGCGACCAAAGTTGCCCCTGGGTTGCTGGCCAGAATGTGGCTGTTGCCATTGTTGGCAGCCATGAAAACAATTCTGGTTCCTATGAAAGGAACCAGATTTCGGTCTGTACATGGCCTGCACAGTCCTGACTGCCTTCCCAGCATCCTGTAGTTTGGTGATGACCTTCTCGGACTCCTCACCGAACAGGACCGCTCCATTATAAGGGACATCTAGGATGTTCTTCTGGACATCTGGAAAAAATCCGGAGACTCTCAACCATGAGTGTCTCCGGAGACAAACACCTGTGGTTGCTCCCCTGGTTGCTGGGTCTGCTGAGTCTAAGTGGCTCGGAGAACCTGGGTCTCCACGTCTGACCTAGTTTGAAGGAGGTTCAGCAGCTCCTCCTTTTTTTCGTCATCTGGAAAGACTTTTAGAAGGTCTTGGCCCTGTTCCCAAAGGGCGTTCTGAAACTGCACCATGTGCGTCAGATAGTTTAGAGACCTAATTGAGCATGTAGCAGCCGCATGCATGCGTCTTCCCATAGAATCTAACTACTTAGATTCCTGGTCCGGAGGTTGGGTACTCAAATGCTGAGGCCGCTGGGACCTATTGTGAGATGCAGTGATGACTAGGGAGTCGGCCAGGGGTTTTTGCACCAAATACAGGTTCTCTGTGGGAGCCCTGTAGAGGTGATCATCCTTCTTCGGAACAGCCGGTGTGGAATGAGGATGCTTCCAAGCTGCCTTGATGATGTCCGTAAAGGTGTCCACCAAAGGTGGGACCACCACAGGCTTTGGGTCTTTCTGCCTGAGGTAGCAGGCAAGGCATTGTCTCTCAGGGTCTAAGTCTTCTGTCTCCCATCCCATATTTTCCTGGATGTGCCTCATGATCTCTGAAAAGGAGGGATCATCTGGAGGCAACCTTAGAAGGTCCCGTGGGTCTGGTGATGGGGGACTGAAGGGATATGGAGACCTGGAGGTGTCAGACATATCTAGAGTCATCTCCTAGTGAGTGAAATCTGCCCCTGGGTCGCTTTGGGCTCAGGGACCCTGAGGGAGAGTGTGATGGGCGTTTTCTGTCTCTTGATCGGCCCCGAGGAGGTGGAGTTGGTTCCTTGGAGGTCGGGGGTCTGGCACCTTCAACACCCTGAGGAGGAGGAGGTGGAGGAGGTGGCTAAGGCAAGGCATGGGGGGGGGACCACGTCCTTTCTTATGGTTTCCCTCCAGAAGGTGAACAGTTCTTTCACCTCCTGAATATTCATACCTGACTACAGGCCCAGCGTCAGTGTGGGCCTGTCGCCGGGGTCAGGCATCGGGTCATGGCGAACCACTGGGTCCAGCGACAGTTCCCTGGGTAGGCTGACATCCTCCGTGTCACCCGTCTGGTTGTCCAGCGGCACAGTAGCCTCTTCACCCGAGAAGCCCTGATGTCCGGTGTCCACCGGCATCAGTACTACTGTCAGGGTAGTCCGTTTTGTGGGCGTTGGGTCAGACGCCTTCTTGGTCTCCATCGTCCACTTAAGGGACGTCAGCTCAGCAGTCTTCCTTTCAGGAGCCTTCAGAGGTTGGGAGACAGACCTGAAGTTGGTGTTCTGGCATTGGTCAGACGTACCCCCTGATTTAGAGGAGGACTTTTTGTACCTGTCCGAGGAATCAGGCTTGGAGGCATCCAGCGCCTGAGTGGTCTTGAGCGGGTGTAAGGAGGCAGAGGAGCCCCCTGAAGACCTTACCTTTACTGGGGAAGGTTGGCAGCAAGCCCGAGAAGGAGACCTGTTGGACCGGGTAGAGCTGGAGCTGGCCCTGGACTTGGAGGCCCTACTGGGGGATCTTGCCCTACCCGAGTCCCGATGCTTGTCCCAGTGTTTCCCTGACTTGTGGGAAGATTCCCCTTTGGAGGAAGGTATTTTCTCCATTTTCTTCAGTTTCTCCTCGAGGAGGAATTCCTGAAGGGCCTTTTGGCGGCAGATCTGGGTCCTGCTATTGAATTACTGGCAAACTGAGCAGGCCTGGGTGTCATGCTCCGGGCCCAGGCACCTGGCACAGGCCGAATGGTCATCTGCAAGAGGGATCTGTTTGCCGCAGGCACACTTAGAGGGATTTCCTTCAAGAGAAGGGGTAGGAGAAGCAGACATGGATTGATCTGAAGCAAAAAGATTTCATGCATTGTTTCAATAGAGCAGGCATCCATGAGGCCGATGCTGGCGAGCTGATGGCGGGAAAAGAACTGGGGATGCTGGGGGACCACCCCCTTTTATGTGATGCCTGACGTCGGGGAGGGGCTGACGTCGGGGACGGTCCTCCACTGGATACTGCTAGCTAGAATTTTTCTGTGGAGTCCTGGTGTCTGCCGGCTTCAGTCCTAATGGTGTAACCTGCTGCAAGAGCTGTTTCTTGAAGTAAGATTTTTGGAATAATGTAAATTCTTTACTTTCTCCTAAATCAAAATCCGACATCCAGAAATTAAATGTTGACAACAAAGAAATTGGTGACTTGCTCGAAATTGTTAAATTCTAAATTTTCAGATATTTCTAAGTTTAGATCTTTTTTCCCTCAGGCTGGTAATACTAAATCCTTTTCCTTTGTTTCCTTGGTAGATGGACCAAGGTTTTTGTTTAAGGAAGTAACATCAAATGAAGTTTTTCATCTTCTGCAGTCTCTCCCAAATAAAGGGACTGTCTGTTTCATAAAATTGGCTAGCCCCTTTATTACGGATCCCCTTTGTTATATTTTTAATATGTCATTGGCTACAAGTGTTTTTCCCCTGTCCTGGAAGAAAGCTAAGGTGGTTCCAATTCCAAAAAAGAGCTGTGCTACTTCCATGGATGATTATAGGCCAATATCAATTCTGAATCCCCTTAGTAAACTACTTTAGCGTTGAGTGGCTAAGCAAATTGATGCCTACTTGGTTACCCATGATTTGCTGTCAAGGCAACAACATGGGTTCAGTAAGCACTTTGGTATGGGCACAGCCTTGGTTGGGTTCAAGAACACTGTCCTATGTGGGTTTGAGAAGGGTCTGATGACCAGGGCATTGTTCGTACACCCCTGGTGGTTAACGAAGGTGTGACTACAGCTCCAGGTAGCCACTGCACAAAATGTCTGCTGTGAAAACATTCCTCAAGGAGGCAAAAGTAGTCGCCACACCCCTGGTGGAATGGCCTCTTACCAAACCCAGTAAGGGCTCATGGTACTTGTCGTATCAAACAACGATACAATTAACTAGCCACTTAAGACCAGGTTTGTCTGGTAACTGGCGCACCCAGAGTCTTGGGAGCAAATGAAACCGATCCATTTTTCAGAAGGGAGCAGTGCAGTTCAAGTAAAAACAAAGTGTCTGAAGGATGTCTTGAGTATGCAACAGCACTTTCCCCCCTGTTGGAATACTCAGGGTAGTAAACAGGCAGGTGGATGTCTTGATTTAAGGTGAATTCTGACACCACCTTAGGGTATGTTCATAAGGCTACCCTGTTCTTATGGAAAACTAAATAAGGCTCTTTATACATCAGAGCCTGAAGCTCTGTAATTCTTTGAGCAGAAGTAACTGCAACCAAAAATAATGCTTTCCATGACAGCAAGTGTAGCTCGCAATCCGCAGCTGGTTCTAACGGAGGAAGCATGAGCTTTTCTAACATAAAGAGGCGATCCTATGGAAGAACAGGATCTCGGATGGGAGGCTTTAGATGCAAAATGCCCCACAAAAAATATGAAACCTGTCCAGCTGAATGAGAGTCTTACCCTTCATTGATGCATGATAAGCCGAAATGGCAGAAAGGTGCACCTTGATGGAGGAGTAGCTGAGGCCCTGCTCAAAAAGAGAGGTGATACTACAGCATGGAGTTCAGAGGGCAGGAAAAGGGATTAAGCTAGCATGCAGTAGCCCACAGGCAAAACCTTTTCCACGTCATGGCATTAAGTGGATGTAGTAGAGGGTTTTCTGGCCACCACTAAGACATCTGTGACCTTGGGGGGAAACCCCATATCTAGCCATAGCTAGGTCTGCAGGAGCCATGCATGAAGATACTGGGACTTGAGGTCCAGGTGGACCAAAGTGCCCTATTCCTGGGAGAGCAGTGTGAGCTCAGAGGCAGGGGAATTGGAGGTTCCACTGCCAGCTGCTGAAGTAGTGGGAACCAAATCTGCAGAGGCCAAAAGGGGGTATGAGAATGATCTCTGCTCCTTCTGCCTGTAACTTCAGAAGCACCCTCTGAAGAATGTGAAAGGGAGGGAAGGCATAGAGAAAAGTACAGTTATGTAAGAACTTACCATAACAGTAGATCTTCAAGAACAGCTCTTGCAGCAGGTTACATCACAAGGACTGAACCCGGCAGGCGGCCGGACCTCACAGAAAACTTCTAGCTAGCTATATACATCGGAGGACCTCCCCCGATGTTCGACACATCATAAAAAGGGGTGGTCCCCCAGCATACCTCAGTTCTGCCACCAGAGACTCCTGGCATAATGATGTGATTCTGAAGGGGAGACCGAGGATCTACTTCCAGAGGAAGACTAAGAAATGTGTTTGCGTTTGAGACATCAATGTATGAAACCAAACCTCCTGAGGGGAAGGTGAGAGGGAAACTACCCGCTGCAAGAGCTGTTCTCGAAGATCTACTGTTACGGTAAGTTTGTATGTAACTGTACTATTTTACTTTGCGATGCAGCTCTTGCAGCAGGTTACACCATAAGAACTGTTTCCCAAGCAGTAAAGGGTGTTAACTAACCCATTCAGGAGGAGGATAGGAGAGATCCAGGAAATAAAAACGCCTAGGACAAAAGTCCTCGGAGGACTGCCAGGCCGAAGCCCCCTCTGCATCTTGAGGCAATGTCCAGGCTGTAATGTCTGATGAAGGTATGCACTGTACTCCAAGTAGCAGCTGCACAAATGGTGGGTGCCAAAATGTTTTTCAGCACAGCAAAAGAGGTAGTAGCCACCTCCCTAGTAGAATGGCCCTTTACCGATCCGATAAGGGTTTATTGCACTTCTGATAACAGTACACTATGAAGTTTACCAACCACTTGGAAAGTGTCTGTTTTGACACTGGCACACCTAGCATCCTGTGGGCAAAAGACAAGAACAGCTGATCGGACTGCCAATGCGGTCTCATCCTGGCCAGGTAAAACCTGAGAATTCTGTGCACATCTAAAGAATGCAGCAAGGCTTCCCCCTTTATTGGTGTAGTTAGGATAATACACCGGAAGACCGATATCCTGATTCAGGTTAATGCTGAGACCACCTTGGGAAGAAACTTATAATTAGTCCTTAAGGACACCCTGTCCTTATGAAAAATCAAATAAGTCTCTGCACGAGTGCCTGGAGCTCCGAAATTCTACTTGCAGAGGTAACAACTAAAAATAACGCCTTCCAAGAGAGAAGGCGTAGCTCACAATCTGCGGCTGGTTCAAAAGGAGGCAGCGTAAGGTGCTCTAGGACAAAAAGAAGATCCCAAGGAGGAACCGGGTCCTTGATGGTGGTGGTGGGGTCTCAGATGCAGGATACTGCGCAAAAAAAAGCACGTGAGGCATCTAGCTGTCCTAGAGCCTGTTGACCAATTGGTGTATGATATGCCAAGATGGCACAGAGGTGTACCTTTAAAGGAGGAATACGCTAATCCTGTGTGAAACAGGAACAGGAAGTAGTCCAAAATTGACCTCAGGGCAGCCGAAGCGGATCAAGATCCTGAGCCATGGCCCATAGACAAAACCTGCGCAATTTCATGGTGTAGGTAGCATGAGTGGAAGGCTTCCTAGCTGCTACCAGTATGTCAGCAACACCCTGAGACACTCCATGCTTAAGAATGGCTATGTCCTTACAAGCCAAGCATGTAGATTCAGGGATTTGAAGTTCAGGTGAACCAGGGATCCCGCCTTCTGGGACAGCAAGTGAGAGCTGATTGGCAAAGGAAAAGGAGGCACCTGAGCCAACTGGTGTAGCAGCAGAAACCAGATTTATCTGGGCCAAAAAGGCGCCACCAAAATCAACGCTCTGTCTATTTGAAGCTTGAGAAGAACCCTCTGGATCAAAGGGAAGGGCAAGAATGTGTAGAGGATCCTGCCCGTCCAAGAGAGGGACAATGCGTCTCACCAGAAAACACCAGGCCCTGGATCTAGCGAGCAGAAATTGGTCAGTTTTGCATTTTATGGGGACGTGAATAAGTCTACGTCCGGTGTCCCCCATTTGCGGAACAGGTCCTCTGCGACCTCTGGCAGCAATTCCCATTTGTGAGCTCTGGCCCTTGACCAGCTCAGTAGATCTGCAATGGTGTTGTCGACACTGGGAACGTGTACTGCTGTAATTGTGGTGCCGTGTTGCAGTATCCACTCCCACATCTGCTTTGCCTCTCTGCAAAGTTGGTAGGAGTGAGTGCCTCCCTGCTCATTGATGTAGTACACCACTGAGGTGTTGTCCGTCTGGACTAACACATATCCTGGTGGAATCTCTGACTGCAGGGCCTGTAGAGCATACAAGACCGCCCGCACCTCCAGGATACTGATGTGGAGGTGTGACTCCAGAGAGGACCAGGTTCCCTCAGTCCAGGTTCCGTTCAGGTGAGCTCCCTATTCAGACCCTGAAGCATCCGTGGTGAGTGTCAGATATGGAGCAGGTGCCAAGAAGGGGACTCCCCCGGTGAGATGCTCCAGGACAAGCCACCACTGCAAGTCTTGAACGACTGGCCTTGTGACCCTGACAACCTGATCTACGTGATCTTGGCATTTGTCCTATTGGGTTTTCAGAGTCTACTGAGTGACCCTCATGTGGAGGCGAGCCAGGGGAACTGTGGCGATGGCAGCCGCCATATGTCCCAATAGGCAAAGCATGATCCGTGCAGGAACCTGCTTTCTCAATGTGATGTCCCGTATCAGAGACCTAATGCATTCTGCCCTGTTGTTGGGCAGGAATGCTCTTCCTTGGTGGGTATCCAGGACCGTGCCAATGAATTGTAACCACAATTGGTGAAGAGACCGTTTTAGACCGAACAGGTGGTTTTGCCGGCCCTGTGGGCGGGGAACCAAAGATTTCGGCTCCAGAGGAGTCGGCTTCAGCCTAGGAGGTGAAAGTCAAGTAATGGTCAGTGTAGAAGCCAGGATAAGCTTGTGCCCAGACAAAATCAGCTGCTGCCACGAGGTCCTCGTGAGCGGCTGCAGTTTCCTCGCTTGAGCCTCCTCATCCGGGAGGAGGATGAGGACACTGATGGCGCTGCTCTTTTAGAGCTTATGGGCGCCTTGGCCTGTCGGTCAAGGGGTCCTAGACCTAGATCCAGATTGGGCAGGCCGACTCAGTCGCTCAGGGGACACCGGTGGGGCTGGTGACTTCCCGGGGTCTGAAACCGGGTCCTTGATAGGGAATCCAGAGGGCTGGGTCTCCTCATCAGGGAAAACAACGACCGGAGTCCTCTCCAAGGCGTCGGCGACAGCGGATCGACTGGGTCGATAACTATTTCGACTTCGTCGACCACACCCTTGGTCGGCTGGCTCAACGGGAGGTCCGAGAAGCCAGCGGCCGAAGAAGCAATCTTGACTGAAGTTGAGACCGCGTGCTCCTGGGACCGAGACCTCTCCTGGTCCCAAGAACATCTCTGTAGGGACAAAGACTCACTCTGATCCTTCTCCCGCTTATGGGATCAAGAGGAGTGCAAGCCCGCAGGTGCCTCTCCCTTGGTAGGGAGAGACTGGCACAACTCCCAGAAGGAACCCGAGAAGGTGGAGCCCAGGTTGAGCAGAACGAAGATGCTCCAAGAGTCTGCAGCATGAGCTGCTTCTTCCTCCAATGCTTGCATGCGTTCCAATTACTCGGCGGATCCCACAGCTGCGGAAACCACCCACTGGGCCTCCTTAGATTTCACTGGAGGGTTCCTCTTCTCCGGTCTCCCCAGTTTAAGGCATGCGAGACGGTCGTCCAGGACGTTGGGATGGAAGGCAAAGCAGAAACTGCAAGACGAGGTGTCACGGCCGACACCGAGTCAGTAGATGCATGTGGTATGGAGATCGGTACGCGACATCTTTTGGCCGTACGAGCACCTGCGAAAATCCGGGGGAAGACTTATCTTCCATTATCGAAGATGCGGAATTTTGATCGCTAACTCTAACAATTCGAGGTTTTGGTAAAACCGAAGATTTGAAAGCCAGGGCCTACAAATGCTTGAGTACGAGGGAGGCAACCTGAATCTTCCAGCGGAAAGGAAAATCTGGCATCATGGGGCGGAACCGAGGTATATACCTCCCAGATGGGTGGGAGGAGCCAGCTTGAAGACTTCTGGTGAATCTTAAAGTGGAAAGGAACATGCCAAAGAGTGTGGATGAACAACATATCCAAGCTCCTAGAATAAAGGTTCCTCTACCCATGTGTCAAGTTATGAGATTAGAACCCAGATTGTACAGTTACGTAAGAAATTACTGTAACAGTAGATCTTCAAGAACAGCTCTTGCAGCAGGTTACACCATTAGGACTGAAACTGGCAGGTGCCAGGACCCCACGGAAAAATTCTAGCTAGCAGTATCCAGTGGGGGACAGCCCCTGACGTCAGCCCCTCCCTGACGTCAGGCATCACATAAAAGGGGGTGGTCCCCAGCATCCCCAGTTCTCTCGCCGGAGACTCCCGGCCCAAAGGTGACATCTGAAGGGGAGATCAAGGGTCTTCTTCCAAAGGAAGGTTTGTAAGATGCATCAAAAGACGCTGTAGCCTAGAAACTAGGTCAGAAGACTCAACCTCCAGAGGGGAAAGTGGGAGGGAAACTACCTGTTGCAAGAGCTGTTCTTGAAGATCTAGTCATGATAAGTTCTTACATAACTGTACTATCTTACTTAGAGAAACAGCTCTTGCAGCAGGTTACACCATTAGGACTGATTCCTAAGCAGTAAGGGAACAAATTCTTATCGGGAGGAGAATAGGAGAGATGCCTCAGAGTTCAGGATAAAAGTCCCTGAAGGACCGCCAAGCCGAAACCAGCTCTGCGTCTAGAGGCAATATCCAAACTGTAGTGCCTGATAAAGGTGTGTACAGTGCTCCAGGTTGCTGCCACACAGACGGCTGAAGTGGAGACATTTTTGAGCGCAGCGAAGGAGGAAGCCGCCCCCCCCCCCCTCATAGAATGACCTTTTACCGGTCCCGGTAAAGTCTTGTTGCGCTTCTGGTAACAGAGCATAACGCACTTTACCAGCCATCGAGAAAGTGACTGTTTGGAAACTGGAGCACCAAGCATTCTTTGTGCATAGGAAACAAAGAGCTGGTCCAACTTACGATGTGCCTTGGTTCTGGTCAGGTAATATCTGAGACATCTATGCACATCCAGAGTGTGCAACACGGCCTCCCCCTATGACAGTGATTTGGATAGCACACCGGCAGGTCTATATCCTAGTTGAGAGTGACAACTGAGACCACCTTGGGAAGGAACTTAGAATTCATTCTTAAGGACACCCTGCACTTGTGAAAAACCAAATAAGGATCCTTGCACGTAAGTGCCTGAAGCTCAAAAATTCTTCTGGCAGAAGTAACGGCAACTAAAAGAAGCGTCTTCCAAGCAAGAAGACGCAGCTCACAATCCAAGGCTGGTTCAAAAGACGGCAGTGAAAGCTGCTGTAGAATGAAAGGAAGATCCCAAGGTGGAACTGGGTCTTTGATGGGAGGTCTCAAGTGCACAATGCCGCGCAAAAAGGCGCAAGAAGCCTCTAGCTGAGCTAGAGACCAGTGACCTCTCGGAGAATGGTATGCCAAAATGGCGCATAGGTGCACCTTAATGGAAGAGTAGGCAAGACTTGCCTCGTAGAGGGATAGAAGGTAGTCCAAAACAACAGACCTCTCAGAACAATTCAATGGGGTAAATCCATGAGCTTGAGCCCAAATACAGAATCTGCGCCACTTCATGGCATAAGTGGCGTGGGTGGAAGCTTTTCTGGCTGCCACCAGAACGTCCGCAACTTCCTGAGAGACCCCGTATCTCAGGACTGCTATGTCCTTAGGAGCCAGGCATGCAGGTTCAGAGACCGAAGATCTGGATGGCACAAGGAGCCTGCCTCCTGGGACAGAAGGTGAGAGCTGAATGGCAGAGGCACCGGAGGTTCCTGGGCCAGCTGATATATGACAGGGAACCAAATTTGCCTGAGCCAAAAGGGTGCTACTAGAATAAGGCACGCCCGCTCTTGTTGGAGCTTCACTAGAACCCTCTGGATCAAAGGGAAGGGCGGGAAAGCACAGAGGAACCTGCACGTCCAAGAGAGGGACAACATGTCTCGCCAGAAAATACCAGGCCCTGGATCTAGCGAGTAGAAATTGGGCAGTTTTGCGTTGTATGGGGACGCGAAAAGGTCTAATTCTGGTGTCCCCCATCTGCAGAACAGGTCCTCTGCGATTTCCTGAAGCAGTCCCCATTCGTGGACTCTGGCCTGAGAACGGCTGACTGTCCGCGATAGTGTTGTCCACTGCAGGAACATGCACTGCAATGATATAGTACAGTTATGTAAGAACCTACCGTAACAGTAGATCTTCGAGAACAGCTCTTGCAGCAGGTTACACCATTAGGACTGAAGGCAGGCGCCAGGACCCCACGGAAATTTTCTAGCTAGCAGTATCCAGCAGGGACCACCCCCGACGTTGGCCCCTCCTCTGACATCAGGCATCATATAAAAGAGAGTGGTCCCCCAGAATCCCCAGTTCTCCAGCCGGAGACTCACGGCCGCCAGGTGACATCTGAAGTGGAGACTGAGGATCCAACTTCAAAGAAGGTATGCAACAGGGAGGTGGTATAAACACCAAAGCCTAGGTTGATAATAAATGGAACAACTCTACCTCCAGTGGAGATGGTGGGAGGGAAACTACTTGCTGCGAGCTGTTCTCAAAGATCTACTGCTACGGTAAGTTCTTACATAACTGTACTATCTTACTTCGAGAAACGGCTCTTGCAGCAGGTTACACCATTAGGACTGATTCTCAAGCAATTTTGGAAATTCCTCTCAAACAGAAGGAGGCTAGGGAGAGATCATGAGCTGAACCGGAGCCTAGGACAGTAGTCCCTGAAGGACTGCTAGACCAAAACCAGCTCTTCGCCTTGAGGTGACATCCAGGCTATAATGCCTAATGAAGGTGTGCACAGTGCTCAAGTAGCTGCTGCACAGATGGCGGAAGTGAAAACGTTCTTCAAAGCGGCAAAGGAGGTAGCCACCCCCTTTGTGGAATGTCCATTGACCGAGCCCGGCAGGGACTTATTACGCTTTTGATAACAGAGCGTAATGCAATGTATGCGCCATCTGGAAAGAGATTGCTTAGAGACCGGAGCACCCAGCATCCTATGGGCGAAGGAGACAAAGAGCTGATCAGATTTACAGTGTTATCTGGTTCTGGTCAGATAGCATCTAAGACACCTATGCACATCGACAGTGTGCAGCAGGGCCTCTCTATTGGAGTATTTAGGGAAGTACACCAGGAGGTCAATATCCTGGTTAAGAGTAAGGGCTGAGACCACCTTGGGAAGAAATATTGAATTTGTCCTTAAGGGCACCCTGTCCTGGTGAAAAACCAAATAAGGTTCTTTGCACGAGTGCATGGAGCTCAGAAATCCTTCTGGCAGAAGTAACAGCAACTAAAAATAACGTCTTCCATGCGAGGAGACGTAGCACGCAATCCACGGCTGGTTCAAAAGGAGGGCTCGTAGGCTGCTCAAGGACGAAGGGTAAGTCCCAAGGTGGAATAGGATCCTTAACCGGAGGCCTAAGTTGGAGAACGCCGTGCAAAAAAGCATGTGCGCCTTCTGACTGGGATATGGACTGTAGGCCTATGGGAGCATGATAGGCCGAGATGGCACAGAGGTGTACCTTTATTGAGGAGTAGGTCAAGCCTGCCTGAAAGAGGGACAAGAGGTAGTCTAATACCGAACCCTCAGAACAGTCCAGAGGAGAAAGTCCCCATGCTTGAGCCCAGAGACAGAATCTGCACAATTTCATAGCATATATGGCACGAGTGGCCGGTTTTCTAGCAGCCGCTAGAACATCTGCTACCTTGCGCGAGACCCTGTATCGCATAACTGCTATGTCCTTAGGAGCTAGGCATGCAGGCTCAGAGAGCGTAGGTCAGGGTAAACCAAGGAGACTGCCTCCTGGGACAGTAAGTGAGAGCTAAGTGGCAGAGGCACTGGTGGTTCCTGAGAAAGTTGGTACAGCAGGGGGATCCTGCCAAAAGGGCTCGATTAAGATCAGTCACCCGCTCTATGCGGAGTTTCAGAAGAACCCTCTGGATCAATGGGAAGGAAGGGAGGGAGGGAAGGCGTAGAGGAATCTGCCTGCCCAAGAGAGGGACAATGCATCTCGCCAGAAAACACCAGGCCCTGGATCTAGCGAGCAGAAATTGGGCAGTTTTGCGTGGATGGGGACACGAAAAGGTCTAACTCTTGTGTCCCCCATCTGTGAAACAAATCCTCTACGACCTCTTGGAGTAGTTCCCATTCGTGGACTCTGGCCTGAGAGCGACTCAGACTGTCTGCGATAACGCTGTCCACTCCTGGAACATGGACAGCAATAAGATCTGCACCGTGTTGAAGTACCCAATCCCACATCCTCATGGCCTCCCTGCAAAGAGGGTAGGAATGAGTGCCTCCTTGTTTGTTGATAGAGTACATCACTGCGGTATTGTCTGTTTGCAGCAGAAGAGTACCCGGTGGAATCTCTGATTGGAAGGCCTGCAAGACATATAGGACTGCTCTCATCTCCAAAATGTTTATGTGAAGGTGAGCTTCCTGGGTTGTCCACAAGTCCTGAGACCTGACACCATTGAGGTGTGCTCCCCAACCGGACTCCGAAGCACCCGTGGAGAGCTTCACAACCGGAGATGGCGCAACGAAGGGGACTTCCGTCGAAAAGTGCTCTGGGACAAGCCACCATGCCAATCCCTGATGACGGCCTTCATGATCCGGATTGGATGCTGCAGATGGTCTTGCTTCTGATCCCACTGCACCCGTAACATCCACTGAGTCACCTGCATGTGGAGATGGGCTAAAGGGACTGTTGCAATGGCCGCAACCATGTGTCCGAGTAGGTAAAGGACAAATCTTGCCGGAACAGTCTTCCTCGCTAAGATATCCCTTATAAGGGTTCTGATGTGCTTCACTCTATCCTGGGGCAAAAACGCTGTCCCCTGAATGGTGTCCAGGACTGTGCCTATGAACTGCAGTCTCTGAGACAGAACCAGGCACGACTTCTCCCGACTGATGGTGATGCCCAACGATCTGAAGAGGGAACGAGTACAATGAATCGCGGACATCAGGGCCTCCCGAGAGGGGACCATAAGGAGCCAGTCGTCCAAGTAGGGGAACACATAGTGGCCTTGTCTACTGAAAGCTGCTGCCACGACTGCCATGCACTTCGTGAATACCCGAGGTGCCGAGGACAGTCCAAAGGAGAGGGCTTGGAACTGATAATTGTGACCCAGAAACTCGAAGTGCAAGAGTTTTCTGTGCGCCCATGCTATCGGAATATGCAGGTTGGCATCCTGCATGTCCAGTGATGCTAAGAAGGTGCCCTGCTTGAGCATGGGAATTAGTCCTGGAAGAGTCACCATGCGGAAGGGTTTGTACAGCACTGAAGCATTGAGGTCAGTGAGGTCCAGGTTCGGACGGAGGTTCCCTGTCTTTTTGGGAACCAGAAAGAAGTGGGAATAATATCCTGCGTGCCTCTTGTTCTGTGGTACGTGCTCTATGGCCTCTTTGTCCAGAGGCGCTAGCATCTCCTGCTGAATGAGCAGGGCGTACTGACCCAAGTAACAGGAAAGCAGGGGAGGTTCTGAAGGTGGGTGGTCAAGGAATTCTATAGTGTCTCTCCTCTCTACCAACTGTAGAACCCACGGTCGAGTGGTTGCTCGTCTGCCACCCTGCAAGGTGGCGGAGATCACGACCCCGACACTGCTTTCCAATGATCCAGAGGAGGGGCGAGGGCCGGGAAGGAGTCATGCTGTGGTGGCGTTGCTTCCTGCGGGCTGGGTCTGTTTGGTGCATCTCTGACCTTGGCCTGGGGAAGACTTAGACTGAGCCTTCCGGTTGAAGTTGCCCCTTTGCTGCTGGCCAGAACGTGGCTGTTGCCATTGTTGCCGGCCACAAAAGCGATTCTGGTTCCTATGAAAGGAACCAGTCTTGGGCCTGTACAGTCCTCACCGCCTTCCCAGTGTCCTGTATCTTGGTGATTACCTTTTTGGATTCTTCACCAAACAGGACATCTCCATTGTAGGGGACGTCCAGGATATTTTTCTGGATGTCCGGAGTAAATCCAGAGACGCGAAGCCATGAGTGTCTCTGGAGACAGACGCCCGAGGTTGCACCCCTGGCCTCAGAGTCCGCCGAATCATAGGCGGCTGTCAAAACTTGGGTCCCCACATCTGACCCTGTGTGAAGAAGGTTCAGAAGTTCCTCCTTCTGCTCACCATCTGGAAGGACTTTGACCAGGTCCTGGCCCTGTTCCCATAGGGCATTCTGAAACTGAACCATGTGTGTTAGGTAGTTCAGAGACCTGATGGAGCATGTAGCAGCTGCATACATGCGCTTCCCCCAGAGAATCCAATTGCTTGGATTCCTAGTCTGGTGGCTGGGTGCTCAGATGCTGCGGCTGTTGAGACCGGTTGTGTGAGGCCGTGATGACCAGTGAATCAGCCAGGGGTTGGTGCACCAAATACGGGTCCTCCAAAGGAGCCCTGTACAGGTGGTAAGCCTTCTTTGGCACAGTGGGGGTGGAATGCGGACGTTTCCACATGGCCTTGGTGACGTCCGAAAAGGTATCCACCAAGGGTGGCACCACCACAGGCTTAGGGTCTTTCTGCCGAAGACACTGAGCTAGGCACTGTCATTTGAGGTCTAGATCTTCTGTCTCCCATCCCATATTCCCCTGGATGTGCCGCATGATTTCAACAAAGGAGGGATCAGCCCGGAGGTGACCTGGAGAGGTCTCGTGGGTCTGGTGATGGAAGACTGACGGGAGAAGGAGACCTGGAGGTATCCAATGAGTCCAGTCTTGCGTCGTCCCCCTGCGGAGTGGATCTTCTTCCTCTGGGTCGCTTGGGGCTGGGGAACCCTGAGGAAGACAGTGAAGGGGGCCTTCTCCTTTCTCTGGATCTACCCCTAGGAGGTGGTGTAGGCTCCTTGGGGGTCTACTGTCTTGACCCTGGTGTGGAGGAGGAGGAGGTTTTACTGGGACCACATCCTTCTTGATAGTGTCCCACCAAAAGGTGAAGAGATCTTTAACTTTCTGTATGTTCATGCCGGACGACAGGTCAGGCGTCGGGGTTGGCCTGTCGCCGGTGTCAGACGTCGGGTCCGAGGTCATCGCCCGTTTTGGTGAAGGCTCCTGAGGAAGCCCAGTGTCTTCAGTGTCGCCTGCCTGGTTGTCAGGCAATGTCAAATTCTCCTCCGATAAACTCTGGTGACTGGTATTGACCGGTGAAGGGAGGGAAGTTGTCGGCTCCAAAGGTCGCTTTACCGATGTTGGGTACTTGAAGGACGTCTGGTCTGTTGGGCGTTTGGCCGGTGAAGGATTGGCAGCCCACTTAGGCTCTGACGTCCGCTTGAGGGACGTCAGGTCCGTGGTCTTCCTAGGAGGGGGATCGGGTCCCCTGGGAGGCTGATCTGGCATTGGGTTCCCAGCGTCTGTCCGAAGAAGTAGAAGCTGACTTCGAGGAGGACTTAGACGGATGACATGCAGGAGACTTCGCTGAGGCCCGGGAGGGCGTAGGAGATGGATCTGAAGTCCTGGAGGTCTTCAGCAGGTGGAGTGAAGCTGAAGGACCGCCTGAGGATCTGACCTTAACCGGTGGAGGCTGAGAGCGAGCCCTGGAGGGAGAGTGGTCTGAGCGCATGGAGCCAGAGATGGTGCGCGAGTCCGAGGCCCGGTTCGGGGATCTGGACCTGGCCTTCTCCCGGTATTTCTCCCCAGTGCTTATGGGACTTGGGACTTGACTCACCTCTGGAGGCAGGGTCTTTTTCCATGGTTTTTAACTTTTCTTCCAACAGGAAGCCCTGGAGTGCCTTTTGATGGTAGATCCTGGTGCAGCTGTTAAATTGTTGGCACAAGGAGCATGCCTTGGTGTCGTGCTCCAGGCCTAGGCACCGCAGACAGGCCGTATGGAGATCCTTGAAAGGGATCCATTTGCCACAGGCACACTTGGAGGGGTGTCCTTCTGTGGAAGGAGTAGGAGATGCCAACTTTTAGTAAGCAAAGGTTTGCTGAAGAAGTTCTAGTCGTCGTTCACTAATGAGGCGTCCAGGAGGCTGATGCTGGCGAGTCAAAGGTAGGAAAAGAACTAGGGATTCTGGGGGACCTCCCCCTTTTATATGATGCCTGACGTCAGGGGCGGTCCCGCTGGATAGTGCTAGCTAGAAAATATTCCGTGGGGTCCTGGCGCCTGCGGCTTCAGTCTAATATGGTGTAACCTGCTGCAAGAGCCTGAAACTCCGGTAAGAAGATCTACTGTTACAGTAAGTTCTTAGTAACTGTACTATCTTACTTCAAGAAACAGCTCTTGCAGCAGGTTACACCATTAGGACAGATTCCCAAGCAGTAAGGGGACAAAATACCCTGATCAGGAGGAGGATAGGAGGGATCCTGGAGTGAACCAAAATTAGGACAAAAGTCCTTGAAAGACTGCCAAGCCGAAACCAGCTCTATGCCTAGAAGAAATATCCAAACTGTAATACCTGATGAAGGTATGTACAGTGCTCCAAGTAGCAGCTATGCAAATGACTGATGTTGGGACGTTCTTAGACGCCGCAAAAGAGGTAGCCACCCCCATCATGGAATGTGCTTTTACTGATCCTGACAAGGGCTTGTTGCACTTTTGGTAACAGAACGTGATGCAGTTGACCAGCCACTTGGAGAGTTTGCTTCGATACAGGTGCTCCTTGCATCCTTCGAGCAAAAGAAAAGAAAAGCTGATCTGACTGGCGACGGGACTTGGTTCTGGTTAGATACTACCTGAGGATCCTAGGCACATCTAATGTGTGCAAAAGAGCTTCCCCGCGATTCGAATGGTTGGGATAGCACACCGGAAGGTCAATATCCTGATTGAGAGTTAATGTTGAAACCACCTTGGGAAGAAAAGTATAGTTACCTAAGAACTTACCGTAACAGTAGATCTTCGAGAACAGCTCTTGCAGCAGGTTACACCATTAGGACTGAAGCCGGCAGGGGACTCCACGGAAAAATTCTAGCTAGCAGTATCCAGCGGGGGACCACCCCCAACATCGGCCCTGCCCCCGTCAGGTATCATGTAAAAAGGGTGACAGCATCCCCAGTTCTCCCGCCGGAGATTCCGGCCCAAAGGTGACATCTGAAGGGGAGACCGAGGATCTGCATCCAAAGGAAGGTTCGATAGTAAAATTATTGGATGGCGTCAAAGACGCTGCAGCCTAAAGGCTAGGTCAGAAGACTCAACCTCCTGAGGGGATGGTGGGAGGGAAACTACCTGCTGCAAGAGCTGTTCTCGAAGATCTACTGTTACAGTAAGTTCTTACATAACTGTACTATCTTACTTCGAGAAACAGCTCTTGCAGCAGGTTACACCATTAGGACCGATTCCCAAGCAGTTGGGAAACTACTTTCTGATCGGGAGAAGGATACGAGAGATCCTAGTGTGAACCAGATTTATGACAAAAGTCCTTGAAGGACCGCCAAGCCGAAACCTGCTCTACGCCTAAAGGCAATATCCAAACTATAATGCCTAATGAAGGTGTGAACAGTGCTCCAAGTCACTGCTGCACAGATAGCTGACATAGGAACATTCTTTAGCGCCACGAAGGAGGTAGCAACCCCCCTCATGGAGTGTCCTTTAACAGGTCCTAGTAAAGGTTTGTTGCGCTTCTGGTAACAGAACAAAATACATTTAACAAGCCATCTGGAGAGCAATTGTTTTGATACCGGTGCGCCTTGCATCCTGTGTGCAAAAGGATACAAAGAGCTGGTCTGACTTGCGATGGGATCTGGTTCTAGCCAGATAGTATCTGAGGCTCCTATAAACATCTAAGGTGTGTAGCAGGGCCTCTCCTGTTAGAATTAATGGGGCAAGTACACCAGAAGGTCTATATCCTGGTTGAGTGTGACAGCTGAGACTACTTTGGGAAGAAACTTAGGATTTGTCCTTAAGGACACCCTGTCCTCATGAAAAACCAAATAAGGATCTTTGCACACAAGTGCATGAAGCTCAGAAATTCTTCTGGCTGAAGTAACAGCAACTAAAAATAGTGTCTTTCAGACAAGGAGACGCAGCTTGCAATCCACGGCTGGTTCAAAAGGGGGCAGCGTAAGCTGCTCTAGGACAAAGGGGAGATCCCAAGGTGGAATTGGGTCTTTGATGGGAGGTCTCAAGTGGAGGATACCGCATAAGAAAGCGCAGGAAGCCTCTAGCTGTGCTAGAGACCTATGGCCTACCGGTGAATGGTATGCCGAAATGGCATAGAGGTGTACCTTAATAGAGGAGTAGGCAAGCCCTGCTTCATAGAGGGAAAGGAGGTAATCCAAGTCTGACCTCTCTGAACAGTCCAACGGGGTCAGTCCACGAGCCTGAGACCATATGCAAAATCTGCGCCACTTCGTGGCATGAGTGGATGGCTTTCTTGCCGCCATCAAGACATCTGCAACATCATGCAAGACCCCGTATCGCATGACTGCTATGTCCTTAGGAGCCAGGCATGCAGGTTCAATGACCGAAGGTCCAGATGGACCAAGGAGCCTGCCTCCTGGGACAGTAGGTGAGAGCTGAATGGCAGAGGCACTGGAGGTTCCTGGGCCAGTTGGTGCAGTAGAGGGAAAGTACAGTTACGTAAGAACTTACCGTAACAGTAGATCTTCGAGAACAGCTCTTGCAGCAGGTTACACCATTAGGACTGAAGCCGGCAGGCGCCAGGACCCCACGGAAAAATTCTAGCTAGCTATCTTCAGCGGGGACCGCCCCCGCGCCGGTCCCGCCTCCGACGTCAGGCGTGGTACATAAGGGGCGGTCCCGCAAAGATTCCCCAGTTCTCCTGCCGGAGACTCCCGGCCGCAGGATGACATCAGAAGGGGAGACTGAGGATCCACCGTCAGAAGACAATAATGAAGGAAATCCCAATAAAAGAGGGAGCAGAACCATGCCTCCTCCAAGGGGGAAGGTGGGCGGGAAGATACCTGCTGCAAGAGCTGTTCTCGAAGATCTACTGTTACGGTAAGTTCTTATGAAACTGTACTATCTTACTTGAGATACAGCTCTTGCAGCAGGTTACCCATTAGGACTGATTCCCAAGCAGTAACGCTGCCAGAAGATCCGGGAGGAGGTAAATGAAAGAAAAACATTCCAGGTCCTGACTTAGGACAGGAGACCCTGCAGCACCGCTAGGCCAAAACCAGCTCTCCATCGAGGCGATATCGAACTATAATGCCTGATAAGGTATGCACAGAACTCAAGTGGCTGCCATTAAATAGCAGAGATGGAGACGTTTTTAAGTGCTTGAAGGAAGTAGCCATCCCCTGGTAGAATGACCCGGGAGGGCTTCTGTTAATATCATAACAGTATGAAATACACTGAACAAGCCAGCGAGACAGGGTCTGTTTGGATACGGATGGCCCATCATTCTCTGAGAGAAGAAACAAAAGCTGGTCAGAACTACGAGAGGGTTTAGTTCTGTTGAGGTAATACCTCAGGCTGCGGTGAACATCCAGGGTGTGGAGCAAGGCCTCTCCTCTATTAGAATAACTTGGGGAAATAGACCGGAAGGTCAATATCCTGGTTTAGAGTGAGTGCCGAAACCACCTTAGGCAGAAACTTAGGGTTCGTCCTCAGGGATACTCTGTCCCGGCAGAAAACTAAATAAGGCTCTTTGCACATGAGAGCATGAAGTTCAGAAATCCTTCTAGCTGAAGTAACAGCAACTAAAAATAACGTCTTCCACGACAGAAAACGTAGTTCGCAATCCGTGGCAGGTTCAAAGGAAGGGAGTGTGAGCTGTTCCAAGACAAAGAGCAGATCCCATGGAGGCACCGGGTCCCTAATGGGAGGCCTAAGGTGTAACACCCCTCTAAGAAATTCCGAGATGCATCTAATTGAGCAACAGTACGATGTCCACGGAGGTGGTATGCAGAAATAGCACAAAGGTGCACCTTAATAGAGGAGTAGGCTAGGCCTGAATGAAAAGAGAGAGATAATCCAAAATTACTCCCACAGGACAACCTAAAGGGAAAGATCACGAGCCCGTGACCATAAACAAAAGCAGCGCCATTTCATGGCATACGTCGCATCGTTGCCCGGCTTTCTGGCTGCAGAAAGAACCTCTGCAACCTCTTGCGAGACCCGTGGCGCAAGATGGCTATGTCTCTAGGAGCCAAGCATGCAGGTTCAGAGAGCAGAGTCCGGATGGAGCAACGAACCATTCTCCTGAGACAGTAGGTGGGAGCTGAGCAGCAGCAGGCGGGGGTTCCGAGATAGCTGTACCAGCAGGGGAACCAGATCTGTCTGGGCCAGAATGGGGCCACCAGAATCATTGTGCATGCTCCCTGCGCAGCTTGAGAAGAACTCTTTGGATCAGCGGGAAGGAGGAAGGCATAGAGAATCTGTTGCCCAGGAGAGGACAACACGTCTCGCCAGAAAGCACCAGGCCCTGGATCTAGCGAGCAAAAATTGGGCAGTTTTGCGTTGGATGGGGATGCGAACAAGTCCAGCTCTGGAGCTCCCCATCGAAGGAGCAGATCCTCTGCCACCTCCTGAAGAAGTTCCCACTTGTGGACTCTGGCCTGGGAGCGACTCAGGCCATCTGCGATTGTGTTGTCCACCCGGGAACATGTACAGCGATCAGGTTTGCGCCGTGTCCGATTACCCAATCCCACACTCTCATGGCCTCCTGCAAAAGGCAAAGTGTGCGCCTCCTGTTTGTTGAGGTAATACATCACCGCCGTGTTGTCTGTCTGAAGCAGGAGAGTGCAGTGGGATTATAGATGAAAAGCCTGCAGGGCATAGAGGACCGCCTCATCTCTAGAACATTGATATGGAGATGAGCCTCCAGCGGGTCCACGAACCCTGAGACTTCACCCGTCCAGGTGTGCCCCCACCTGAGACCTGAGCATCCGTGGTGAGGTTACCTCATGGACAGGCGCTACAAGCAGGACGCCTTGGAAGCGACCCGGGGGCTAGCCACCACTGCCAGTCGTGGATCACAGATTTCGTGATCCTGACCGGATGCTGCAAGTGGTCTTGCCTTTGGTCCCATTGCACCTTGAGCATCCACTGGGTTACCCGCATGTGGAGCTGTGCGAGAGGGACCGTCAGGAATGGCCGCAGCCATGTGTCCGAGCAGACGAAGGACCGACCTGGCAGGTACAATCTTGTTCGAAGACAAATCCCTTATGAGGGACCTGATGCGTTCCGCTCTGTTGCCCGGAAGAAAGGCTCTTCCCTGGACAGTGTCCAGAACTGCGCCTATAAATTGCAGTTTCTGCGACGGTACCAAGAGAGACTTCTCGTAATTTATGAGAATGCCCAGAGACTGGAACAAGTCTTGAGTGCTCTGGACCCCAAGCAACAACGCCTCTCTGGAGGCGGCCATGAGAAGACAGTCGTCGAGATGCGGGAACACATAGTGGCCCTGTCTCCTCAGAGATGCTGCCACGACTGCCATGCATGGTAAAGACCCTAGTGCGGATGACAGTCCGACGGAAGAGCTCGGAACTGAAAATGGTGGTGAGGAACTCGAAGCGCAGGAACTTCGTGCGCCTGAGCTATGGGGATATGCAGTGTGCGTCCTGCATGTCTGGGGCGCTAGAAAGGCGTCTTGTTTCAGCATGGGAATAAGGCCGGAAGAGTCACCATGAGGAATCTTTTGTAGGTGACACACACGTTGAGATCGCTGAGGTCAGAATCGGACGGAGGTCCCTGTTTTCTTGGGAACCAGGAAGAGTGGAATAATATCCTTGTCCTCTCTGGTTCTCCGGACGTACTCTATCGCCCCTTTTTAGGAGCCGTGAGTACCTCTTGCCAAATTAAGTTTCTGTGCTGACCCGGATACCGGGAGAGCAGAGGAGGCCTCGAGGTGGCTTTTCTCAGACTCTATAAAGTGGCCAAGACTGACCAATTGCAGAACCCACCTGTCTGTGGTGATAGCCTGCCATCCCAGCAGGAAGTTACAATCACGACCCGCGACCATAATTTCCCGTTGATCCTGAGGCGGGGCCAGAAGGAGTCAGGCTGTGGCGGCAGATGGGCCCGTTTGCTGGGTGGCCTGGGGCGCTGACCTCAGCTAGCGGGCTGTTTACCCTGGGTTCTCAGAGCCAGAGCCCCTCTGGTGTGTGTGAGGCGGGGCTGCTGCCTCTGTGTCCACCCACAAAAGCGGCTTTGGGTCCTCTGAAAGAACCAAGCCTAGGTCGATACATGGCCTGGACCGACCTCACTGCCTCCAGCCTCTTGAAGTTTGGTAATAATCTTCTCAGAAGGATTACCAAATAAAACATCTCCCTCGAGGCGTCCATAATGTTCTTCTGGGCGTCTGGGGTAAAAGCCCGAGACACGGAGCCGGGTGTCTCTGGAGCCAAGCGCGCGGAGGCTGCTACTGGGCCGATGAGTCCGGCGAATCGTGCATGACCCGAAGCACTTGAGTCCCCGTCTGAACCCATGCTGGAGGAGCTGGAGCATCTCCTCCTTCTGCTCACCATTGGGTAGTTTCTCAGCTATCCCCAGACCCTGTTCCCACAGAGCGTTCTGAAACTGAACCATGTGGGTTAAGTAATTTAAGGATCTGATGGCGCAGGTAGCGGAAGCATACGTGCGCCTGCCCAGAGAGTCCAATTGCTTGGATTCTGGATCCGGTGGCAGTGTGCTCAAATGCTGCGGCCTCTGTGACCGGTCATGTGAGGCTGTGATGACCAGAGAATCGGCCTGAGGTTGTTGCGTCAGATACTGGTCCTCCTTAGGAGCCTTGTATAGACGGTCAGCTTTCTTCGGCACCGCCGGGAGCGAATGTGGGCGCTTCCACATGACCTTGAGTGATGTCCACAAAGTGTCCACAAGGGTGGCACCACCACAGGCTTGGGGTCCTTTGCCGAAGATTGGCAAGGCGTAGCCTTTTAGGTCCTAACTCTTCGCATCCACCCATGATTCTCCTGGATGGCGCAGTAATATCCATGAGCAGGGGTCATCCGGAGGAGACCATGGCGTCTCATGTGGGTCCGGAGAAGGGATGGAAGTGGAGATGGGGATCTAGAGGTGGTAAACTGATCCCGTGCCCTCCGTCGGCAGTGACGTCGGTGTCCCTGGATCTCTTGAGGCTGGGTGATCAGAAGGCAGTCTCTTGACGGAGGTCTCCTCTTATCTGATCGACCCTGGGAGGATCTATGGACTCCTGGGGAGGGTTGAATGGCCAGTCGACCCCGCTTGGGTGGGGGGCCGGGCCGGAGGAGGAGGAGGAGGAAGAGCAGTGGGCACCACATCCCTCTTGATGGTGTCCCACCAGTCGTGAAGAGATCTTTCACTTCCGCTAAAGACAATCCCGGCCAGCGGCCCAGGGGCGCGGGCGGTCAGTCAGGTCAGCGACAGCTCCACAGGGACCTCGGGCAGCGCGAGGGAGCCCTAGGAGACTACAGGCCGGGAGTCGCCGTCTGGTCTTGAGCTCGTCAGATCCTCCTCCGTCAGCGACTCCTGCCCGGCAGCGGTTGGAGGCACAGGAGTCCTCTCTTCTCCAGGCATGGCGAGCGTCGGTCCCCCAGCCGGCGTCGGTGAGAAAAACGGCCGACCGCGGTCTCGCGGTGACGCGCGGCTCGAGGAGGGATGACCCAGCGGTCGGCGTGGAGTCGAGCCGGCGTCTGGTCTCACAGCCTCTTCAGAAGGTAAGTTCCAGCGTTTTGCGGGGTGGAGCGGAAGAGGCCGGGCGTCGGTGCCGGCGGGAACCCGACCTATGGTGGTGGTTGGCGCTCCCCGGACTTTGCGAGGCCTTGGGGTGCAGGGCGGCGCGGCCTGGCGGAGGGCCTCAGAATAGCGAGAAACAGTAACGCAGCGGGGAAAGAGGCCCTGGATGAGACCGGTCAGACTTAGAGCCGGAGCTGGGACTCGGAGGCCCTCGTCGGAGACCTGGAAGGTCCTTTCTCCTTCTCTTCTTTTGACATGTTTGTAGGATTTCAAAGATTCCCCTTTAGAGGACATGGCTCTCAACTTTTCTTCCAGCAGGCGCATGAAGAGCCTTCTGGCGCCGGATCCTTGTGCGGCTATTAAACCCTGGCAGAGAACAGGCCGGTATCGTGCTCTGGGCCCAGGCACGGGCGCAGGCAGGCGTGGGGGGGTCACTAAAGGATCTGCTTCCTGCAAGCTGCCGATGTATGCCCGAGGTCAGAGGACATCAGCGAAAAATTCTGAAGTAGGATGAAATTCCGGAAAGCTCTGCAACCACGCGCATGCTAGACTAAGACCGAGGGTCGAGGCATGCAAGTCGGCGGCCCGGGGAAAAGAACTAGGGATTCTGGCAGGACCGCCCCCTTATGTACCACGCCTGACGTCGGAGGCGGGACCGGCGTCGGGGGCGGTCCCCACTGAAGATAGCTAGCTAGAATTTTTCCGTGGGGTCCTGGCGCCTGCCGGCTTCAGTCCTAATGGTGTAACCTGCTGCAAGAGCTGTATCTCGAAGTAAGATCCATATTTGCCTGGGCAAAAAGGGCGCTATCAGAATGACAGATGCCCACTGTTGCCGGAGCTTCAAGAGAACCCTCTGGATCAAAGGGAAGGGAGGGAAAGCGTATCGGAACCTGCCTGTCCAGGAGAGGGACAACGCGTCTCACCAGAAAATACCGGGCCCTGGATCTAGTGAGCAGAAATTGGGCAATTTTGCATTGGATGGGGACGCAAAGAGGTCTAATTCTGGTGTCCCCCATCTTCGAAACAGGTCCTCTGCGACTTCCTGTAGCAGTTCCCATTCGTGGAGTCTGGCCTGCGATTGGCTCAGACTGTCTACGATGGGGTTGTCCACTCCGGGAACATGCACTGCATTTATTTCTGCGCCGTGTTGTAGTAGCCAGTCCCATACCCTCTTGGCCTCCCTGCAAAGGAGGTAGAAATGGGGGCCTCCTTGTCTGTTGAGATAGTACATCACCGTGGTGGTGTCTGTTTGTAGCAGAAGTGTACCCGGTGGAATCTCTGACTGAAAAGCCTGTAAGGCATACAGGACCGGCCTCATCTCTAGAATATTTATGTGAAAATGAGATTCCAGAGACTACCAGGAGCCTTGGGTCCTGACTCCATTCAGGTGGGCTCCCCATCCAGACCCCGAGGCGTCCATGGAGAGAGTCACAGTTGGAGGTGGCGCTGCGAAGGGGACTCCCGTAGAAAGGTGCTCTGGGACGAGCCACCATTGCCAGTCTCGGATGATGACATTCGTAATCCGGACTGGATGCTACAGTTGGTCTTGCTTTTGGTCCCACTGGGCTGGTAACATCCACTGAATGACCCGCATATGGAGTCGAGCTAGGGGAACTGTTGCAATGGCAGCCACCATGTGCCCGAGCAGGCAAAGAATGGTTCTGGCTGGTACCGCTTTCTTTCCCATTATGTCCCTTTTGAGGGACCTCATGCATTCCACCCTGTCTTGATTCAGGAATGCCCTCCCTTGAATGGTGTCTAGAATTGCACCTATAAATTACAAGTTCTGAGACGGGAGAAGACAACTTCTCATGACTGATGGTGATGCCCAGCAATTCAAAAAGGGAACAGGTGCCTGAATCGCGGTCACCAGGGCCTCCCGAGAAGGGTCCATGAGGAGCCAGTCATCTAGGTACGGAAACACATAGTGGCCCTGTCCCCTGACGGCTGCTGCCAAGACTGCCATACACTTCGTGAACACTCGAGGTGCCGAGGACAGTCCAAAGGGGAGAGCTCAGAACTGGTAGTGGTGTCCCAGAAACTCGAAGAGCAAAAATTTTTGATGCGCTCAAGCGATCGGGAGATGGAGGTAGGCATCCTGCATGTCCAATGACGCGAGCCACGTGCCCTCTTTGACCATGCGAAAGTGTTTGTACAGCACAAAAGTGTTGAGATCGCCAAGATCTAAAATGGGCGCAAGTCCCCTGTCTTTTTTGGAACCAGGAAGAGGTGAGAATATCCTCTTCCTCTCTGACTCCGTGGTACTGACTCTATGGCCTCCCTGTACAGGAGTGCCAAGATCTCGTGCTGAATGAGCAGGGCATGCTGACCCAAATAGTGGGAAAGCAGGGGAGGCCTTGGAGGTGGATGGTCAAGGAAAGTACAGTTACAAAAGAACTTACCGAAACAGTAGATCTTCGATAACAGCTCTTGCAGCAGGTTACACCATTAGGACTGAAGCTGGCAGGCGCCAGGACTCCACGGAAATTTTCTACTTAGCAGTATCCAGTGGGGACCGCCCCCGATGTCGGCCCCGCCGTCAGGCATCATACAAAAGGGGGCAGTCCCCCAGAATCCCCAGTTCTCCCTCCGGCGACTCTCGGCCGCTAGATGACATCAGAAGTGGAGACTGAGGATCCGCCTTCAAAGAAGGAATACAGCAGGGAGGTGTTAAAAAACACTGAATCCTAGGAAGTAATCATTGGAACAACTCTATTTCCAGAAGGGATGGTGGGAGGGAAAAGTACACTTACGTAAGAACCTACTGTAACAGTAGATCTTCGAGAACAGCTCTTGCAGCAGGTTACACCATTAGGACTGAAGCCGGCAGACGCCAGGACACCACAGAAATGTTCTAGCTAGCAGTATTCAGTGGGGACCGCCTCCGACGTGGGTTCCGCCCCCGATGTCAGGCACAGTACATAAGGAGGTAGTCCCCCAGAATCCCCAGTTCTCCCGCCGGAGACTCCCGGCCACTGGATGACATCAGAAGAGGAGACTGAGGATCCGCTATCAAGAGACAATCAGAGAGGTGTTGAAAAACACCTGATCCTAGAAGTATATTGCAACCAAATCTACCTCCAGCGGGGATGGGGGGGGGTGGGGGAGTACCTGCTGCAAGAGCTGTTCTCGAAGATCTACTGTTACGGTAAGTTCTTACATAACTGTACTATCTTACTTCGAGAAACAGCTCTTGCAGCAGGTTACACCATTAGGACCGATTCCCAAGCAATAGTGGAAATCCCTCACCATTGGGAGGAGGGAAAGTAGAAATCCGTAGTAGGACCGAAGCCTAGGACAGAAGTCCTTGAAGGACTGCTAGACCAAAACCTGCTCTTCGCCTTGATGCAACGTCCAGGCTATAATGCCTGATGAAGGTGTGCACAGTGCTCCAAGTGGCTGCTGCACAGATGACTGAAATAGACACGTTCTTTAAAGCTGCAAAGGAGGTAGCCACCCCTCTTGTGGAATGACTCTTAACCGCGCCCGGTAAAGGTTTTGCTACACTTCTGGTACCAGAACGTAATATAATGTATGAGCCACCTGGACAGCGACTGTTTGGAAACGGGAGCTCCCATCATCCTGTGGGCGAAGGAGACAAAAAGCTGGTCAGATTTTCGGTGGTGTTTGGCTCTGGTCAGGTAGTATCGAAGATGCCTATGCACATCTAAAGTGTGCAACAGGGCCTCTCCTCGATTAGAATATTTAGGAAAGTATACTGGTAGATCGATATCCTGATTAAGAGTGAGAGCCGAGACCACCTTAGGCAGAAATTTCGGATTAGTCTGTAGGGATACCCTGTCCTGATGGAAAACCAAATGAGGTTCTTTGCACATCAGTGCGTGAAGTTCCGAAATTCTTCTGGCCGAAGAAACGGCAACTAAAAACAACATCTTCCATGTAAGGAGGCGTAGCTCGCAATCTGCGGCTGGTTCAAAAGGTGTCAGTGTAAGCTGCTCCAGGACAAAGGGTAAATCCCATGGCGGAATGGGATCCTTAATCGGGGGCCTAAGGTGAAGAACGCCTCTCAGGAAGGCCTGTGCCGTGTCCAACTGAGCTATAGGACGTTGGCCTATAGGAGTGTCATAGGCTGAGATGGCACAAAGGTGTACTTTTATCAAGGAGTAGGCCAAGCCTGTCTGGAAAAGAGACAAGAGGTAGTCCAAGACCGACCTTTCTAGATAATCCATTGGGGAAAACCCCGCCGCGCCTGAGCCCAGAGGCAAATACTGCGCCTTTTCATGGCGAAAGTAGCATGGGTGGCCGGTATTCTAGCAGGCGCTAGAACGTCTGCTACCTCTTGCAAGACCCCATATCGCATAATGGCTAGAAGCCAGGTGTGCAGGTTCAGTGAACGAAGGTCTGGATGGACCAAGGAGCCCGCCTCCTGAGACAGTAATTGAGAGCTGATTGGCAAAGGCACTGGAGGTTCCCGGGACAGCTGATGTAGTAGAGGAAACCAGATATGTCTCGGCCAAAACGGCACGATAAGAATCAGCGTCGCTTGCTCTCTGCGAAGTTTCAGAAGAACCCTCTGGATCAACGGAAAGGGGAGAAGGCATAGAGGAATCTGCCCACCCAGGAGAAGGACAACGTGTCTCGCCAGAAAACACCAGGCCCTGGATCTAGCGAGCAAAAATTGGGCAGATTTGCATTTTATGGGGACGCAAAAAGGTCCAACTCTGGTGTACCCCATCTACGAAACAGATCCTCTACTACCTCCTGAAGTAGTTCCCACTCGTGGACTCTAGCCTGAGAGCGACTCAGGGTCTACGATGACGCTGTCCACCCTTGGGACATGAACAGCAATGAGATTTGCGCCGTGTTGCAGAACCCACTCCCAAACCCTCATAGCCTCCCTACAAAGCGGGTAGGAATGGGTGCCTCCTTGTTTGTTGAGGTAATGCATCACCGTGGAATAGTCTGTTTGTAACAGAAGAGTACCCGGTGGGATCTCTGACTGGAAAGCCTGCAGGGTATAAAGAACTGCTCTCATTTCCAGGATATTCATATGGAGATGAGTCTCTTGGGCTGTCCACAGGCCATGAGACCTGACACCGTCGAGGTATGCTCCCCACCAGAGTCCTGAGGCATCTGTGGAGAGCATCACAATCAGAGACGGCACAATGATGGGGACTCCTGCCAACAGATTGTTTGAATCTAGCCACCATTGCCAATCCCGGATTACAGCCTTTGTGATCCGAATTGGGAGCTGCAGATGGTCTTGCTTCTGATCCCATTGGACCCATAACATCCACTGGGTCACCTGCATGTGGAGATAGGCTAGCGGGACTGTAGCAATGGCTGCAGCCATATGTCCGAGCAGGCAAAGGACCTGTCTGGCTGGGACGGTCTTCTTTGCCGAAAAGTCCCTGATGAGGGATCTGATGTGTTCCTCTCGGTCCAGAGGTAGGAAAGCTTTCCCCTGGATTGTGTCAAGAACTGCGCCTATGAACTGCAGAATCTGTGACGGAACCAGGCATGACTTCTCTTGATTGATAATGATGCCCAACATCTCGAACAGAGACTGAGTACAATGGATGGCGGACATCAGGGCCTCCAGAGAGGGCGCCATGAGAAGCCAGTTATCCAAGCAGGGGAACACGTAGTGGCCTCGTCTCCTCAGAGTCGCCGCTACGACCACCATGCACTTCGTGAATATCCGAGGTGCCGATGACTGTCCGAAAGGGAGGGCTTGGAACTGATAATGGTGACCCTGAAACTCGAAGCGCAAAACAAAAACTTCCTGTGCGGTTGAGCGATGGGTAAATGCAGATAAGCATCCTGCATGTCCAAGGACACTAGAAAGGCACCCTGCTTGAGCATGGGGATCAAACCTGGAAGGGTCACCATGCGGAAGCGTTTGTATAGGACCGAAGTGTTGAGATTGCTGAGATCCAGTATCAGACTTAGGTCCCCTGTCTTCTTGGGAACCAGAAAGAAGTGAGAATAATAACCTGCATCTCTGGTTCCGTGGATAGTGCTCTATGGCTTCTTTTCCAAGAAGCGCGAGCACTTCCTGCTGTATGAGCAGGGCGTGCTGACCCGAATAACAGGAAAGCAGAGGAGGTCTTGATGGTGGGTGGTTGAGAAATTCAATGAAGTGACCTTTCTTGACCAATTGGAGAACCCACCAGTCAGCGGTAATCGACTGCCACCCTGAAATGTGTCGAGCGATGCGACCCCTGACCTTTTGTGTCCATTGATCCAAAGGAGAGGCGGGGGCCAGGAAGGAGTCATGCTGTGGCAGCACTAGTTCCTGCATGCTGGGCCGGTTTGGTGTAACGATGGCCTCTGCCTGGGGAAGACTAAGTCTGGGCTTTATGCTGGAAAGTACCCCTTTGTTACTGGCCGGAACGTGGCTGTTGCCGGCTGCGAAAATGGTACTGGTTCCTATGAAAGGAACCAGGCCTTGACCTGTACATGGCCTGTACGGATCTCACTGCCTTCCTGGCGTCGGGTGACAACCTTCTCCAAGTGTTCAAATAGGACTTTGCCATTGTATGAGACATCAAGAATGTTCTTCTGTACATCCGGGGTAAAGCCGGAGACACGGAGCCAGGAATGTCTCCGGAGACAGACGCCCGAAGCTGCAGCTCTGGCAGACGAGTCTGCAGAATCATATGCGGCTCGTAGCACTTGGGTTCCCACATCAGACCCTGTGCGGAGGAGGTTTAGGAGCTCCGCTTTCTGATCGCCATCTGGTAATTTATCAACCAGGTCCTGGCCCTGTTCCCACAGGGTGTTCTGAAACTGAACCATGTGAGATAGGTAGTTCAGGGACCTGATGGAGCATGTAGCAGCCGCATACATGCGCCTCCCCAAGGCATCCAGCTGTTTGGATTCCTGGTCCGGTAGCTGTCTGCTCATATGCTGCAGTCATTGGGACCGGTCATGAGAGACCGTAATGACCAGGCAGTCAGCCAGAGATTGCTGTGACAAGTATTGATCCTCTTTAGGGGCTTTGTACAGGCGGTCAGCTTTCTTTGGCACAGCAGGGGTGTAGTGCAGATGCTTTCATGCAGCCTTGGTGACGTCCACGAAAGTGTCCACCAAGGGTGGTATTACCAGAGGCTTGGGATCTTTCTGCCAAAGATAATGGGCAAGGCGCTGTCTCTCTGGGTCGAGATCTTCAGAATCCCATCCCATGTTTTCCTGGATGTACCTCATAATCTCAGAGAAAGAGGGATCATCCGGAGGTGACCTAGGTAGGTCTTGTGGGTCAGGCGATGGGATGCTGAGTGGAGAAGGAGATCTGCAGAATTCAGAGGTATCCAATCTGGAGTCCTCCCTTGACGAAGTGTACCGACATCTGGGTCGCATGGGGCTGGGAGACCCTGAGGGAAATCTTGAGGGAGGCCTTCTCCAATCTTTAGATCTACCCCTAGGAGGTGAAGTATGCTCCTTAGGGGGTTGGTGGTCATCCTGCTGGCCCCTGTGGTGGAGAAGGGGGCGTAGGAGGTGAAGGAAGAGGAGGTCTTACAGGGATCACATCTTTTCGGATTGTGTCCCACCAGAAAGTAAAGAGATCCTTAACCTCTTGTATGTTCATGCCCAACGACCGGCCTGGCATCAGTGGTCTGTTGCCAGGGTCGGGCATAGGGTCTGCAGGTGTCTCCGGGGTGGGTGAAGGTTCCCTCGGAAGCCCGGCGTCCTCTGTGTCGCCCACCTGGTCTTCAGGCAATGTTATATCCTCCTCCGTGGAGTCCCTGCAACCGGCGTCAACCGGTGACTGGGGGGCAGTCTTCAGCTCCGGCGAGTTAGAGGCAGACGTCTTTGGGTCCGGCAAACACCTGGCCGACGTCTGGTGCTTGGTCCTCAGCTCCGAATGCCTGGCCGACTTCGGATGCTTGGCCGACGTTGTGTCTGTTGTCCGCTTTAGGGACATCAGGTCTTTTGTCTTCCTGGGTGGTGGATCCGGACCCCAGGGATACTGATCTGGAGTCGGGGTCCCGACATCGGATGCAAGAGGAAGACTTGTGACGATCAGAAGACTTGGATGAGGCCCAGGAGGGAGTGGAGGAAGCTGAAGGCCTGGAAGTCTTCAAGAGTTGAAGCGAAGCCGGAGAACCACCTGTAGCCTTAACCTTAACAGGAGGGAGCGGAGAATGAGCCCTGGAGGGAGAGCGGTCTGACCACGTGGAGCCTGAGCTACGTGAGTCCGAGGCCCAGTTTGGGGATCTGGACCTTGCCTTCTCCCGGCGTATGTGGGTTTTCGAAGAAGATTCATCTCTGGAGGAAGGTTCTTTATCCACCCTGCTAAGTTTTTCTTCTAAAAGGTACCCCTGAAGTGCCTTCTGACGACGGATCCTGGTGCGGCTGTTGAACCCCTGACAAAAGGAGCAGACCTTGGTGTCGTGGTCCGGGCCTAAGTACTGCAGGCAGGATGATTGAGGATCTTTGAAGGGGATCAGTTTTCTGCAGGCACACTTGGAAGTGTGTCCCTCAGAAGGAGGAGTAGGAGATGCCGACATTAGTTTAGCCAAACTACTGTGAGAAGTTCTTAGCCGTCATGCGCTAGAATAAGATGAGAGGCCGATGCTGGTGAGTTGACGGCGGGAAAAGAACTGGGGATTCTGGGGGACCGCCTCCTTATGTACTATGTCCGACATCGGGGGCAGGACCAACGTCTGAGGCGGTCCCCGCTGAATACTGCTAGCTAGAAAATGTCCGTGGGGTCCTGGCGCCTGCCGGCTTCGGTCCTAATGGTGTAACCTGCTTCAAGAGCTGTTCTCGAAGATCTACTGTTACGGTAAGTTCTTACATAACTGTACTATCTTACTTTGAGAAACAGCTCTTGCAGCAGGGTACACCATTAGGACTGATTCCCAAGCAATTTTGGAAATCCCTCTCAGATGGGAGGAGGCAAGGGAGAGATCATGAGTTGAACCGGAGCCTAGGACAGAAGTCCCTGAAGGACTGCTAGACCAAAACCAGCTCTTCGCCGTGAAGCAACGTCCAGGCTGTAATGCCTGATAAAGGTGTGCACGGTGCTCCAAGTAGCCTCTGCGCAAATGGCTGAGGTGGACACGTTCTTTAAAGCAGCAAAGGAGGTAGCCATCCCCCTTGTGGAATGTCCCCTTTCAGAGTCTGGTAGGGTTTGTTACGTTTTTGGTAACAGAACATGATGCAATGCATGAGCCATCTTGATAGAGATTGTTTAGAGACCGGAGCACCCAACATCCTATGGGCGAAGGAGACAAAAATCTGATCAGATTTACGGTGCAGCTTGGTTCTGGTCAGGTAGTATCTTAGACACCTATGCACATCGAGAGTGTACAGCAAGGCCTCTCCTCTGTTGGGAGTATTTAGGAAAGTACACCGGTAGGTCGATATCCTGATTAAGAGTAAGGGCTGAGACCACCTTAGGCAGAAACTTTGGATTTGTCCTCATGGACACCCTGTCCTGGTGAAAAACCAAATAAGGTTCTTTGCACATAAGTGCGTGTAGCTCAGAAATCCTTGCCGAAGTAACAGCAACTAAAAATAATGTCTTCCATGCAAGAGGACGTAGCTCACAATCCACGGCTGGTTCAAAAGGCGGCAGCGTAAGCTGCTCCAGGACGAAGGGTAGGTCCCACGGAGGAATGGGGTCTTTAATCGGAGGCCTAAGGTGGAGAACGCCTCTCAGAAAGGTAAGTGTGGTTTCCAACTGGGATATGGACTGTAGGCCTATAGGCATGTGATAGGCAGAGATGGCACAGAGGTGTACTTGGCACAGAGGTGTACTTTGGTCGAGGAATAGGCCAAGCCTGCCTGAAATAGGGACAGAAGGTAGTCCAATACCGACCCCTCAGAACAATCCAAAGGGGAAAGTCCCCGTGCTTGAGCCCAGAGACAAAATCTGCGCCATCTCATGGTGTACATGGCATGAGTGGCCAGTTTTCTAGCAGCCGCTAGAACATCCGCTACCTCTTACGAGACCCCGAGATGCACGACAGCTATGTCCCTAGGAGCCAGGTGTGCAGGTTCAGAGAGCGAAGGTCCAGATGGACCAAGGATCCTGCCTCCTGGGACAATAAGTGAGAGCTGATTGGCAGAGGCACTGGTGTTTCCTGAGAAAGTTGGTACAGCAGAGGGAACCAAATCTGCCTGGGCCAGAAGGGCGCAATTAGTATCATCGTCGTCTGCTCTCTGCGGAGTTTCAGAAGAACCTTGTGGATCAACGGGAAGGGAGGAAATGCATACAGGAATCTGCCCGTCCAGGAGAGGGCCAACACGTATCGCCAGAAAACACCAGGCCCTGGATCTAGCGAGCAGAAATTCGGCAGCTTTGCATTGTATGGGGACGCAAAAAGGTCTAACTCTGGCACCCCCCCATCTGTGAAACAGATCCTCTACAACCTCTTGGAGTAGCTCCCATTCATAGACTCTGGCCTGAAATCGGCTCAGATTGTCTGCGATAACGTTGTCCACTCCTGGAACATGCACAGCAATGAGGTTTGCGCTGTGTTGCAGTACCCAATCCCATACCCTCATGGCCTCCCTGCAAAGAGGGTAGGAATGAGTGCCTTCTTGTTTGCTGAGGTAATACATCACCGCAGTATTGTCTGTATGTAGCAGCAGAGTACCCGGTGGAATCTCCGATTAGAAGACTTGCCAGGCGTAAAGGACTGCGCTCATCTCTAAAATGTTTATATAAAGATGGGCTTCCTGGGACGTTCACGCACCTTGAGACCTGACACCGTCGAGGTGCACTCCCCAACTGGATCCTGAAGCGTCCATGGAAAGTGTCACAACCGGAAACGGCACAATAAAGGGGACTCTTAGCGACAGGTGGTCCGGCTCGATCCACCATTGCCAATCCCGGATGACGGCATTCGTGATCCTGACTGGAAGCTGCAGATGGTCTTGCTTCTGATTCCACTGCACCCGTAACATCCACTGGGTCACCTGCATGTGGAGACTGGCTAAAGGGACTGTTGCAGTGGCCATAGCCATGTGTCCGAGCAGGCAAAGGACGAGTCTGGCTGGGACGGTCTTCTTTGCCAAAATATCCCTTATGAGGGATCTGATGTGCTCCGCTCTGTCCTGGTGCAAAAAGGCTTTCCCCTGGATGGTGTCCAGGATTGCGCCTATGAACTGCAGTCTCAGAAGGAACCAGGTGCGACTTCTCCCGATTGATAACGATGCCCAGGAACCCAAATAGGGAGCGAGTACATTGGATCGCAGACATCAGGGCCTCCTGAGAGGGGGCCATGTAGAGCCAGTCCAGGTAGGAGAACATGTAGTGGCCTTGTCTTCTGAGAGCCGCCGCTATGACTGCCATGCACTTTGTGAATACTCGAGGTGCCGAGGACAGTCCAAAGGGGAGGGCTCGGAACTGATAATGGTGACCCAAAAACTCAAAGCGCAAAAATTTTCTGTGCGTCCCAGCTATTGGTATGTGCAGGTAGGCATCCAGCATGTCCAATGACGTTAAGAAGGTGCCCTGCTTGAGCATGGGGATTAACCCTGGAAGGGTCACCATGCAGAAGCATTTGTAGAGCACCAAAGTGTTGAGGTCGCTGAGGTCCAGAATCGGACAAAGGTCCCCTGTCTTTTTGGGAACTAGAAAGAAGTGGGAATAGTACCCTGTGCCTCTGGTTCCACAGTACGTGCTCCATGGCCTCTTTTCCCAGAAGTACTAGCACCTCTTGTTGAATGAGCAGTGCATGCTGTCCTCAACAGTGGGAAAGCAGGGGAGGCCTGGATGGTGGGTGATCGAGGAGTTCTATAAAGTGTCTTCTCTCGATCAATTGGACCCACCGGTCGGCAGTTATCGTCTGCCAGCCTGAAAGGTGGCGAGAGATGTGATCCCCGATCTTTTCTTCCTGTTGATCCAGAGGAGGGCCGGGGGCCGGGAAGGAGTCATGCTGTGGCGGCGTTGCCTCACGCAGGCTGGGCCAGTTCTGTATATCTCTGACCTTGGCCTGGGGAAGACTTAGGCTGGGCCTTATGGTTGAAGCTGCCCCGTTGCTGTTGGCTGGAACGTGGCTGCTGCCGTTGTTGCTGGCTGCGAAAACGATTCTGGTTCCTATGAAAGGAGCCAGTCTTGTTGGGCATGTACAGTCCTCACCGCCTTCCCAGCGTCCTGCAATTTGGTGATAACCTTCTCGGAAGCCTCACCAAACAGAACTTCTCCGTTGTAGGGGACATCCAGGATATTTTTCTGGATGTCTGGAGTAAATCCGGAGACGTGTAGCCATGAGTGTCTCCGGAGAAAGACGCCCGAGGCTGCTCCTCTGGTCGCAGAGTCCACCGAATCTTAGGCGGCTCTCAAAACTTGGGTCCCCACGTCTGACCCTATATGAAAAAGGTTCAGAAGTTCTTCCTTCTGTTCGCCATCCGGAAGGACCTTAACCATGTTCTGGCCCTGTTCCCAAAGGGCGTTCTGAAACTGAACCATGTGTGTCAGATAGTTCAGTGATCTGATGGAGCATGTAGCAGCCGCACACATGCGCCTACCCTGCGAGTCCAATTGCTTGGACTCCTGGTCTGGAGGCTGTGATGACTAGTGAATCAGCCAGGGGTTGTTGCGCCAAGTACGGGTCCTCCGCAGGGGCCCTGTACAGGCGGTCAGCCTTCTTCGGCACAGCGGGGGTGGAATGCGGACGTTTCCACGTGGAATTGGTGATGTCTGCAAAGGTGTCCAGCAGTGGTGGCACCACCACAGGCTTAGGATCTTTCAGCCGAAGATATCAAGCTAGGCACTGTCGTTCGGGGTCTAGATCTTCTGTTTCCCATCCCATGTTTTCCTGGATGTGCCTCATGATTTCAGAAAAAGAGAGATCATCCAGAGGTGACCTGGGGAGGTCTCATGGGTCTGGCGATGGGATACTGATTGGAGGAGGAGACCTGGAGGTGCCTGAAGAGTTAGGTCTAGAGTCTTCCCCCGTGGAGCGGACCATCTACGTCTGGGTCGCTTGGGACTGGGAGACTCTGAGGGAGACCTTCTCCTTTCTCTGGATCTGCCCCTAGGAGGTGGAGTAGGCTCCTTGGGGTTCAGGGGTCTTCGTGCTTGCCCCTGTGGTGGAGAAGGAGGGGTAGGTTTCACGGGGACCACGTCCTTTTTGATTGTGTCCCACCAAAAGCTAAAGAGATCTTTGACTTCTTGAATGTTCATACCGGACGACGGTCCTGGCGTCTGCGTTGGTCTGTCACCTGTATCGGGTGTTGGGTCCGAGGGTGTCGCCGGATCAGGCGGAAGCCCAGCATCCTTGCTGTCGCCTGCCTGGTCATCAGGCAATGTCAGATCCTCCTCTGTAGAACCCCAGTGACCAGTATCCACCGGTGAAGGAGGGGCAGTCGGCTCCTGAGAACGTTTGGCCGACGCCTGGTCCAACGCACGTATAGCCGGAGAAGGGTTGGCAGCCCGCATAGTGTCTGTTGTCCGCTTAAGGGAGGTCAGGTCCTTGGTCTTCCTGGGATGGGGGGGCTGGTCCCCTGGGAGGCCGAACTGGTGTCTGTCCGAGGAAGCCGAAGTGGCCTTTGAAGAGGACTTGGACCGATGATGGTCAGAAGACTTCGCTGAAGCCCGGGAGGGCGCCGGTGAAGGGCTCGAAGTCCTGGAAGTCTTAAGTGGATGCAGAGAAGCCAAAGAGCTGCCTGAAGTCCTAACTTCAATGGGAGGGGGCTGTGAGTGACCCCTGGAGAAAGCGGTCTGAGCGCATGGAGCCACAGCTGCTGCGGGAGTCTGAGGCCCGGTTTGGGGATCTGGATTCGGACTTGGGGGTAGACTCACCCCTGGAGGAAGGGTCTTTGTCCATAATCTTTAATCTTTCTTCCAAAAGGAACCCCTGAAGTGCCTTCTGGCGGCGGATCAGGGTGCGACTGTTGAACTGCTGCCAAAAGGAGCAGGCCTTGGTGCCGTGTTCCGGGCCTAGGCACCGTAGACAGGCCGAATAAAGATCCTTAAAGGGGATCTGTTTGCTGCAGACACACTTTGAGGGGTGTCGTTCTGAGGAAGGAGTAGGAGATGCCGACATTTAGTAAATAAATGCTGGAAGTTCAAGACGTTCACTGAAATGGGTCCGTGAGGCTGATGCTGATGAGTCGACAGTGGGAAAAGAACTGGGGATTCTGGGGGACCACCCCCTTTTGCATTATGCCTGACGTCGGGGTCGGTCCCCGCTGAATACTGCTAGCTAGAAAATTTCCATGGGGTCCTGGCGCCTGTCGGCTTCAGTCCTAATGGTGTAACCTGCTGCAAGAGCTGTTTCTCGAAGTAAGATCTTGATAGAGTGCCCTTGACATACCAGCTGTAGCACCCACCGGTCGGAGATTATCCTCTGCCATCTCTTAAGGTGATGAGAGATGAGACATCAGACCTTCTCTTCCCATAGATCCAGAGGAGGGGCAGAGGCCGGGAAGGAGTCATGCTGTGGTGGTATTTGTCCCTGCAGGCTGGGCGGACTTCTGATGTTTCTGGCCCTGACCCGAGGGAACCTAGCTTGACCTTTTCGACTGAAGTTGCCCCTTGGTTGCTCGCTGGCTGTTGCCATTGTTGCTGGCCACAAAAGCGGTTCTGGTTCATACGAAAGGAACTTGATTTGGGCCTGTACAGTCCTGACTGCCTTCCCAGTGTCCTGTAGTCTGGTGATCACTTTCTCCGATTCCTCACTGAACAGGACCGCTCCATTACAGGGGACGTCCAAGATGCTCTTTTGGACGTCTGGAGTAAAACCGGAGACCCTCAGCCAAGAGGGTCTCCGGAGACAAACGCCTGTGGCTGCTCCCCTGGCCACAGAGTCTGCTGAATTGTAAGCGTCACGGAGAACATGGGTCCCCACGTCTGACTCAGTTTGAAAGAGGTTAAGAAGTTAGTCCTTTTTGCCATCCGGGAAATCTTCCATAAGGTCTTGGCCCTGTTCCCATAGGGCGTTCTGGAACTGCAACATGTGCGTTAAGTAGTTCAAAGACCTTATAGAGCATGTAGCAGTCGCGTACACCTGTATTCCCAGTGACTCTAAATGCTTAGATTCCTGGTCCGGTGGCTGGGTACTCTGATGTTGAGGCCGCTGGGACCGATCATGAGAAGCTGTTACGACCAGAGAATCAGCCAGGGGTTGTGCCAAATACGGGTCCTCAAGTGGAGCCCTGTAGAGGCGGTCAGCCTTCTTCAGAACGGCCGGAGTAGAGTGTGGATGTTTTCAAGTGTCCTTGGTGACGTCCATAAAGGTGTCCACCAATGGTGGGACTACAGGCTTCGGGTCTTTTTGCCCGAGGTATCTGGCAAAGCGTTGTCTCTCGGGGTCCAAATCCTCTGTCTCCCACTCCATGTTCTCTTGGATGTGCCTCATAATTTCCGAGAATGAGGGATCATCTGGTGGTGACCTGGGGAGGAACCCCTGTAGAGCCTTTTGGCGGTGGATCCTGGTCCTACTGTTAAATTGTTGGCAGATAGGACGGGCCTGAATATCGTGCTCTGGGCCAAGGCACCGCACGCAGGCCATATGACTGTCCATGAATGGAATTTGCTTGCCACAGGCGCACTTGGAGGGTGTCCTTCGGTAGGAGTTGGAGAAGTCAACATGCGGGTGGATTTTGAAGAAAATCGTTATTTTCAGTCGACATTCAAGGCGTCTGTGAGGCTGAAGCTGGTGAGTCAGCAGCAGGAAAAGAACAGGGGATGCTGGGGGACTGCCCCCTTTTATATGACACCTGACGTCGGGAGCAGTCCCTGCTGGATACTGCTAGCTAGAATTTTTCCGTGGGGTCCTAGCGCCTGCCGGCTTCAGTCCTAATGGTGTAACCTGCTGCACGAGCCATTTCTCAAAGTAAGATCTTAGGATTTGTCCTTAAGGACACACTGTCCTTGTGAAAAACCAAGTAAGGTTCTTCACACATGAATGCATGAAGCTCAGAAACTCATCTGTCGGAAGTAACCACAACTAAATATAGCATCTTCCAAGAGAGAAGACGCAGCTCGCAATTTGTGGCTGGTTCAAACGGGGGCAACGTGAGCTGCTCTAGGACGAAAAACATCCCAAGGGGGAAATCGGATCCTTGATGGGAGGTCTCAAATGGAGGATGCGCAGGAAGGCACAGGAGGCCTCTAGCCGCGCTAGTGACCTCTGACCTCCTGGGGAATGGTATGCTGAAATGGCACAGAGGTGTACCTTTATGGAGGAATAGGCGAGTCCGGAGTCATACAGCGATAGGAGGTAGTCCAGCACGGACTTCTCAGGGCAGTCTAGTGGAGCTAAGCCGCGGGCCTGAGCCTAAAGACAAAACCTGCACCATTTCATGGCGTAGGTGGCATGAGTGGGGGGTTTTCTTGCCGCTACTAGGACGTCCGGCATGTTCTGTGAAACCCCGTGTCGAAGGACTGCTATGTCCTTAGGAGCCAGGCGTGTAGGTTCAAAGACCTGAGGTTCGTGTGAACCAGGGAGCTGGCATCCTGGGACAACAGGTGTGAGCTGGCCGGCAAAGGAAACAGTGGTTCCTGGGCTAGTTGGTGCAGGAGTGGGAACCAAATCTGCCTGGGCCAAAAGGGAACCACTATCATTGATGCGCCCTCCTCGCAGAGCTTCAGCAGAACCCTCTGGATCAAAGGGAAGGGCAGGAAAGCGTAGAGAAACCTGCCCATCCAGGAGAGGGACGACGAGTCTCATCAAAACACACCAGGCCCTGGATCTAGTGAGCAGAAATTAGGCAGTTTTGCATTGGATGGAGACATGAATAGGTCTAAGTCCAGTGTCCCCCATCTGCAGAACAGATACTCTACTATTTCTTGCAGCAGTTACCATTAGTGAGCCATGGCCTGTGACCGTCTGAGGCAATCTGCGATGGTGTTGTCCACTCTGGGAACATGCACTGCAGTGATCTCTGTGCCATGCTGTAATACCCAATCCCATACCCTCTTTGCCTCCCTGCAGAGAGAGAGTATCAGTGGGTGCCTTCTTGCTTGTTGATATAGTACATCACTGAGGTATTGTCGGTCTGTAACAGCAGGAGACCTGGTGTGATCTCTGACTGAAAAGCCTGTAAAGCATACAGAACTGCCCTCATTTCGAGGATGTTGATGTGGAGGTGAGACTCCAGGGTTGACCAAGATCCCTGGGTCCTGACACCCTCCAGGTGTGCTCCCCAACTGGACCCTGAAGCATCCATGGAGAGAGTCAGAGTTGGAGCAGGCGCTAAGAAGGGGACTCCTATGGAAAGGTGCTCTGGAATGATCCACCATTGCAAGTCGCGGATGATGGTTTCTGTGATCCGGACTGGCTGATGCAGCTGATCCTGCTTTGGGTCCCATTGAGCTCGAAGCATCCACTGGGTAACCCTCACATGAAGCAGAGCCAGGGGAACAGTCGCTCTGGCTGCCGCCACGTGCCTGAGCAAATAAAGAATGGTCCTGGCTGGGACCAGATTCTTGTCCATCGTATCCCTTACAAGGGACCGAATGCATTCCGCTCTGTCCCGAGGCAGAAAAGCCTTCCCTTGAACGGTGTCCAGAACTGCACCTATAAACGGCAACCTCTGAGAAAGGACGAGACATGATTTGTCCCAGTTGATAATAATGCACAGTGATTCGAAGAGAGAATGGGTGTCCTGAATCGCGGCTATCAAAGCCTCTCTCCAGAGAGAGCCATGAGAAGCCAGTAGTCTAGGTACGGAAACACACAGTGGCCCTGTCTCCTGAGGGCTGCTACAACGACTGCCACGCATTTCGTGAACACTGGAGGCACTGTGGACAGTCCGAAGGGGAGTGCTTGGAACTGGTAGTGGCATCTCAGGAACTCGAAGTGTAGGAATTTCCAGTGTGCTCAAGTGATGTGGAGATGGAGGTATGCGTCCTGCATGTTCCGCGACGAGAGCCATGTGACCTGCTTGAGCACGGGGATAAGACACGGAAGGGTGACCATGTGGAGGTGTTTGTACAACACGAATGTGTTGAGATTGCAGAGGTCCAGGATCGGGTGCAAGTCCCCTGTCTTTTTTGGAACCAGAAAGAAGCGCGAATACCCTTCTCCTCACTGGTTTGGTGGTACTGGTTCTATGGCATCCTTGTCCAGGAGTGCAACGATCTCTTGCTGTTTGAGCAAGGCGTGCTGACCCGAATAGTGGGAGAGCAGAGGAGGCCTTGATGGTGGACAGTCTAGGAACTCAATAGAATGTCCGTGACCTACTAACTGAAGAACCCACCGGTCGGAGGTTATCCTCTGCCACCCTGACAGGTGGTAAGAGATTCGAACCCCAACCCTTCCTTCCCTCTAATCCAGAGGTGGGGCAGGGGTCGGGAAGGAGTCATGCTGTGGTGGTGGTGGCTACGGCGGGCTGGGCAGACTTGGTGTTTCTGGCCCTGGCCTGCGGAGAACCTTGGTTGACTTTCTACTAAAGTTGCCCCTTGGTTGCTGGCCGGAACGTGGCTGTTGCCGTTGTTGCCTGCCATGAAAACGATTCTGGTTCCAATGAAAAGAACCAGCCTTGCACCTGTACATAGCTTGTACAGTCCTGACTGCCTTCCCGGCATCCTGTAACTTAGCGATTACTCTTTACGATTCTTCACCGAACAGGACAGCTCCGTTATATGGGACGTCCAGAATGTTCTTCTGGATGTCTGGGTTAAAACTGGAAACCCTCAGTCAAGAGCATCTCCAGAGACAAACGTCTGTAGCCATGCCCCCAGCCGCCGAATCATAAGCGGCCCGAAGGACCTGGGTCCCCACGTCTGACCCAGTACAGAGAAGACTGACAAGCTCCTCCTTTTTGCCATCCACGAAATCTTTAATAAGGTCTTGACCCTGTTCCCAGAGGGCATTCTGAAACTGCACCATGTGCGTTAGGTAATTAAACAGACCTTATTGAGCATGTAGCAGCCACGAACATGAGTCTCCCCAGCGAATCTAGCTGTTTAGATTCCTGGTCTGGTGGCAGAGTGCTCAGGTGCTGAGGTCTTTGGGACCGGTCATGTGAGGCTGTTATGACCAGAGAATAGGCCAAGGGCTACTGTGCCAAATAAGGGTCCTCTATGGGCACCCTATTAAGGCGGTCAGCCTTCTTGGGTACTGCCGGAGTGGAATGCGGATGTTTCCACACGGCTTTGGTGACGTCCGTAAAGGTATCCACCAACAGTGGGACCACCAAAGGCTTAGGATCCTTTTGCCTGTGGTATTGGGCAAGGCATTGTCTTTCAGGGTCTAAGTCTTCAATCTCCCACCCCATATTCTCCTGGATGTGCCTCATGATATCGGAGGAGGGATCATCCAGTGGTGACCTAGGTAGGTTTTGTGGGTCAGGTGATGGGAGACTGATTGGCGAAGGAGATCTGTAAGTGTCTAAGAATCCGGCCTTGAGTCATCCCCTGGCGGAGTGGGTCATCTGCCTCAGGAGTGTTTTGGGCTGGGAGACCTGGAGAGGGGTCTTCTTTCTCGTGACCTGCCTCTAGGGGGTGAGGTAGGCCCCTGAGGTGCAGGGGACACCCTGTCATCAGGTTCCTTTGGAGGAGGCTGTGGAGGTTTTGTGGGCAACACATCTTTCTTAATGGTGTCCCATCAGAAGTTAAAAAGGTCTTTCATCTCTAGTAGGGCATCAGGGCCCTGGGCAGTCCGACGTCCTCAGTGTCACCTGTCTGGTCATCAGGCATAGTGGAAATGATCTCTTCCGAGGAACCCTGGCAACCAGTATCAGCCGGCTTAGGTGGGGCTGTCGTTTGCTCTTTGGTCCATTTAGTGGGCTTGGGTCAATCGGAAGGCCTACAAGGCATATAGGACCACTCACATCTCCAAAATGTTTATGTGAAGGTGAGATTCCTGGGTTGTCCACAAGTGCTGAGACATGACACCGTTGAGGTGTGCTCCCCAACCGGACCCCAAAGCGTCCGTGGATAGCGTCACAACCGGAGACGGCACAACAAAGGGGGCTCCCATCTAAAGTGCTCTGGGACGAGTCACCATTGCCAATCCCTGATGATGGCCTTCGTGATCTGGATTGGATGCTGCAGATGGTCTTGCTTCTGATCCCACTGCACCCATAACATCCACTGGGTCACCCGCACGTGGAGATGGGGCTAAAGGGACTGTTTCAATGGCCGCAGCCATGTGTCTGAGCAGGCAAAGGACCAATCTTGACAGAACGGTCTTCCTCGCCAAGATATCCCTTATACGGGATCTGCTGTGCTCCGCTCTGTCCTGGGGCAAAAACGCTTTTCCCCTGAACGGTATCCAGGACTGCGCCTATACTAACATACTAAAATGCCAGCAGAATAGGCCCAACGGTCTTTCGTGTCTGCTCGTTTGGTCAGCCCCCATCCTGGGTGCTGACCTTGCTGTCCCCCTCGCCTTCTCTGGCTTCTCCCTTCCCAGTTCTGGATATTCTTGCTGCATTGGATTTTGCTTCCAGAACCCTTCCCCTGTACCTGTCCCACCCCCTTTTGAACCCCTCCACTGTCTCTGCTCCACCAGCCCCTAGGCAGTGCATTCCATGGCTCCACCACCCTCTCAGTGAAGTAGCACCTCCTCCTTTCTCCCTGAATCTTCCTCCCTCCAGCTTCCACCCATGCCTCTAGTGGCCCCTTCCTCCTTCCTTCAAGTACCCTGACTGTTCCTCCCTATTTACCCTCTTCATGTACCTGAAGACCTCCATCATGTCCCCCGGTCCCTTCTCTTCCAATGTGTACATATTTAGCTCTTCGAGCCCTCCTCATAGGTCCTGTCCCCAAGCCCCAAATCATTTTGGTTGCCTCCTCTGGACCCTCTCCAGGAGGTTAATGTCCCTCTTTAAGTGTGGCCTCCAAAACTGTACACAGTACTCAAGGTGTGGCCTCACCAAGCAGTTATACAGAGGGAGTATCACTTCCCTCCTTCTGGAGGTGATCCCTCTAACGATGCATCCCAGCATCCTGTTGGCCTTGGCTGCTGCCTCCTACAAGTCTCAGAGTTGTTCATCTTGACATCCACCACCACCCCCAGGTCCCTCTCAGCCATCGAGACTTGTAGCATTTCCCCCCCCAGGGTGTACACTTGGCCTGGGTTTCTGGCCCCAGGTGGAGTACCTTGCATTTCCCTGCATTGAACCTCAGCTTCCACTTTCTAGACCATCTTTCCAGAGCCTCCAGGTCCCCCTGTAGGGCCACCCTCCCCTCCTCCCCATCCACCACCGCCCCCAGCTTAGAGTCATCTGCAAAGAGACATCTCATCATGAACTGCAGTCTCTGAGACGGAACCAGGCATGACTTCTCCAGATTGATGGTGATGCCCGACGATCCAAAGAGGGAACGAGTACCATGAATCGCAGACATTAGGGCCTCCCGAGAGGAGGCCATAAGGAGCCAGTCGTCCAGGTAGGGGAACACACAGTGGCCTTGTCTCCTGAGAGCTGCCGCCACGACTGCCATACACTTCGTGAATACCCGAGGTGCCGAGGACAGTCCGAAGGGGAAGGCTCGGAACTGATAATGGCGACCCAGAAACTCAAAGCGCAAGAATTTTCTGTGCGCTTGAGCTATCAGAATATGCAGGTAGGCATCTTGCATGTCCAGTGATGCCAAGAAGGCACCCTGTTTGAGCATGAGAATTAGTCCTGGAAGAGTCACCATGCGGAAGTGTTTGTATAGCACCAAGGCATTGATGTCACTGAGATCCAGGATCGGATGGAGGTCCCGTGTCTTTTTAGAAACCAGAAAGAAATGGGAATAATATCCTGCGCGCCTCTGGTTCTGTGGTACGTGCTCTATGGCCTCTGTCCAGAAGTGCTAGCACCTCCTGCTGAATGAGCAGGGCGTGCTCACCCGAATAATGGGAAAGCAGGGGAGGTCTTGAAGGTGGGTGGTCGAGGAATTCTATAGAGTGTCCTCCTCTACCAATTGTAGAACCCACCGGTCAGGGGTTATCGTCTGCCACCCTGCAAGGTGGCGGAAGATGTGACCCCCGACCTTTTCTTCCCAATGATCCAGAGGAGGGGCGGGAGCCAGGAAGGAATCATGCTGCGGCAGAGTTGCTTCCCACGGGCTGGGTCGGTTTGGTGCATCTCTGACCTTGGCCTGGGGAAGACAGACTGAACCTTGCGGTTGAAGTTGCCCCTTTGCTGCTGGCCAGAACGTGCATGTTGCTGCCACAGTCATGAAGCGATTCTGGCTCCTATGAAAGGAACCAGTCTTGGGCCTGTACAGTCCTCACCCCTCTCAAGGCCCTGTAACTTGGTGATTACCTTTTCGGATTCTTAACCAAACACCACATCTTTGTTGTAGGGGACGTCCAGGATATTTTTCTAGATGTTTGGAGTAAATCCGGAGACGGGAAGCCATGAGTGTGTCTGGAGAGAGAGGCCCGAGGCTGCACCCCTGGCCGCAGAGTCCGCCAGATCATAGGCGGCTCAAAACTTGGGTTCCCACGTCTGATCCTGTGTGAAGAAGGTTCAGAAGTTCCTCCTCCTGCTCGTCATCCGGAAGGACGTACCCAGGTCCTGGCCCTGTTCCCATAGGGCGTTCTGAAACTGAAGTGTGTGTGTTAGGTAGTTCAGTGACCTGATAGAGCATGTAACAGTCGCATACATGTGCCTCCCCAGTGAATCCAATTGCTTGGATTCCTGGTTCGGTGGCTGGGTGCTCAGATGCTGCGGTCGTTGAGACCAGACGTGTGAGGCCGTGATGACCAGTGAATCAGCCAGGGTTTGGTGCACCAAATATGGGTCCTCCAAAGGCACAGCAGGGGTGAAATGCGGATGTTTCCACGCGGCCTTGGTGACTTCCGAAAAGGTATCCACCGAGGGTGGCACCACCACAGGCTTAGGGTCTTTCTGCCAAAGATATCGAGCTAGGCGCTGTCATTCGGGGTCTAGATCTTTTATCTCCCATCCTATATTCTCCTGCATGTGCCGCATAATTTCAGCAAAGGAGGGATCATCTGGAGGTGACCTGGGGAGGTCTCCTGGGTCTGGTGATGGAAGACTGATGGGAGGAGGAGACCTGGAAGTATCCGATGAGTCCAGTCTTGAGTTGTCCCCCTGCGGAGTGGACCTTCTTCCTCTGGGTCGCTTGTGGCTGGGGGACCCTGAGGGAGACCGTGAAGGGGCCTTCTTCTTTCTCTGGGTCTACCCCTAGGAGGTGGTGTTGGCTGCTTGGGGATCGGAGGTCTACTGTCTGGACCCTGGGGAGCAGGAGGAGGCTTTACCAGGGACCACATCCTTCTTGATAGTGTCCCATCAAAAAGTGGTATCTTTAACTTCCTGAATGTTCATGCCAGATGACGGGCCAGGCGTCGGGGTTGGCCTGTCGCCGGTGTCAGGTCTGAGGTCTTCATCGGTTCGGGTGAAGGCTCCCAAGGAAGCCTGGTGTCTTCAGTGTTGCCTGCCTGGTAGTCAGGCAAGGTCAAATTCTCCTCCGATGAACCCTGGCGACCGGTGAAGGGAGGGCAGTCGTTGGCTCTGAAGGTCGTTTGACGTCTGGTATTTGAGGGACGTCTGGTCTGTCAGGCGTTTGGCCGGTGAAGGATCGGCAGCCCACTTAGGCTCCATCGTCTGCTTGAGGGACATCAGGTCCGTGGTCTTCCAGGAAGGGGAATCAGGTCCCCTGGGAGACTGATCTGGAGTTGGGTTCCTGGTATCTGTCCAAGGAAGCAGAAAACAGACTTTGAGGAGGACTTGGACCTATGATGGTCAGAAGACTTCGCTGAGGCTCGGGAGGGCATTGGAGAAGGATCCGAAGTCCTGGAAGTCTTCAGCGGGTGGAGAGAAGCCGAAGGACCACCAGAGGATCTCACCTTAACAGGTGGAGGCTGAGAGCGAGCCCTGGAGGGAGTGTGGGCTGAGCACGTGGAGCCGGAGCTGGTGTGCGAGTCCGAGGCTCGGTTTGCAGATCTAGACCTGGTCTTCCCCCGGTGCTTATGGGACTTGGAGGCTGACTCGCCTCTGGAGACAGGATCTTCTTCCATAGTTTTTAACTTTTCTTCTAAACAGGAACCCCTGGAGTGCCTTTTAACGGTGGATCCTGGTGTGGTTGTTAAATTGCTGACAAATGAAGCAGGCCTTGGTGTCGTGCTCCGGGCCTAAGCACTGCAGGCAGGCCGTATGGAGATCCTTGAAAGGGATCTGTTTGCCGCAGGCACACTTGGAGGGATGTCCTTCTGTGGATGGAGTAGGACATGCCGACATTTAGTAACACAGTTTTGCTGAAGAGTTCTAGTGATCGTTCGCTAATGGGCGTCCATGAGGGCCGATGCTGGTAGTCGGCAGGAAAAAGAACTGGGTTATTCTGGGGACCGCCCTCTTTCATGTGATGCCAGGCGTCGGGAGGTGGGGCTGACGTCAGGGCGTCCCTGCTGGATACTGCCAGCTGTACAGTTCCTCCAGGTCCTGCGCCTGCCGGCCAGTCCTAATGGTGCAACCGCTGCAAGAGTTGTTTCTTGAAGTAAGATCTGCGCCATGTTGCAGTACCCACTCCCAAACCATTATAGCCTCCCTGCAAAGGGGGTAGGAATGAGTGCCTCCTTGTTTGTTGATATTGTACATCACCGCGGCAATGTCTGTTTGCACCAGAAGAGCGCCCAGTGGAATCTCCGTCTGGAATGCCTGCAGGGCGTAAAGGACGGCTCATCTCTAGAATATTTATGTGAAGCTGGGACTCCAGAGACGTCCAGCAGCCTTGAGTCCTGACCCTGTTGAGGTGAGCTCCCCATCTGGACCCCGAGGCATCCGTGGAGAGTGTGTCGCTGAAGGAGGTGGCGCAATGAAGGGGACTCCCATCGAGAGGTGGTCTGGGACAAGCCATCAATTCCAGTCTCTGGTGACGGCATTCGTGATCCGGACTGGATGCTGCAGATGATCCTGCTTCAGGTCCCATTGTGCCCTCAACATCCACTGGGTGACCTGCAAATGGAGTCGAGCTAGGGGAACCGCTGCAATGGCAGCTGCCATGTGTCCGAGCAGGCAAAGGACGGACTGGGCCGGTATAGTCTTCTTTTCCTTTATGTCCCCTATGAGGGATCAGATGCGTTCCACCCTGTCCCGAGGAAGGAAAGCCCTTCCCCGAGTGGTGCCCAGAAAGTACAGTTACGTAAGAACTTACCGTAACAGTAGATCTTCGAGAACAGCTCTTGCAGCAGGTAACACCATTAGGACTGAAGCCAGAAGGCGTTGGGACCCCACGGAATTCTTCTAGCTAGCTAACTTCAGCGGGGACCGCCCCTGACGTCGGTCCTGCCTCCGACGTCAGGCGTAGTACATAAGGGGACGGTCCTGCCAGATTCCCCAGTTCTCCCGCCGGAGACTTCCGGCCACAGGACGACATCAGAATGGGAGACCGAGGATCCACCATCAGAAGACAAAAGGGCGTAAGCCCCTGCTCAAGGTTCGGTAAGCCATGCCTCCTCCAAGGGGGAAGGTGGGCGGGAAGGTACCTGCTGCAAGAGCTGTTCTCGAAGATCTACCATTACGGTAAGTTCTTACGTAACTGTACTATCTTACTTCGAGATACAGCTCTTGCAGCAGGTAACACCATTAGGACCGATTTCCAAGCAACACTTGTAAGCATTCTGGGAGGAGGAAACTAGGAAAATCCATCCAAGTCCTGACTCTAGGACAGGAGACCTGTAGCACAGCCAGGCTGAAACTGCCCGTCATGAAGCAATGTCCAGGCTGTAATGCCTGATAAAAGTATGCACAGAGCTCCAAGTGGCTGCAGCACAAATGGCAAGGAGGAGGACGCCATAAGTGCTGCAAAGGAGGTAGCCACCCCCCTAGTGGAATGGCCCCGGACTGTACCCGGAAGGGGCTTCTGCTTAGCATCATAGCAGTATGATATACACTGGACAAGCCAGCGAGAAAGGGACTGCTTCGATACTGGTTGGCCCATCATCCTCTCAGCGAAGGAAACAAGTTGCTCAGACTTACGAAGCTGTTTAGTCCTGTTCAGGCAATACCTTAGACAGCGGTGAACATCCAGGGTGTGGAGCAGCGCTTCTCCTCTATTAGAATATTTAGGGAAATATACAGGCAGGTCAATGTCCTGATTGAGAGTGAGTGCAGAGACCACCTTAGGCAAGAACTTAGGATTCGTCCTCAGGGACACACTGTCCTGGTGGAAAATCAAATAAGGTTCCTTACACATTAGAGCATGAAGTTCGGAAATTCTCCTTGCTGACGTAACAGCAACTAAAAATAACGTTTTCCATGACAGGAAACATAGCTCACAATCCGCGGCAGGTTCAAAAGGGGAAGCGTGAGCTGTTCCAGGACAAAGAGTAAATCCCATGGAGGAACAGGGTCCCTAATGGGTGGCCTAAGGTGTAACACTCCTCTCAGAAAGTCTCGAGAGGCGTCAGGTTGCGCCACTGTGCGCTGTCCCACCGGGAAGTGGTAAGCAGAAATAGCGCAAAGGTGCACCTTAAAAGAGGAGTAGGCGAGACCCGAATGGAAAAAGGAGAGCAGGTATTCCAACATCGCTTTCACTGGACAACCTAGAGGGGAAAGGCCGCGTGCTTGCGACCACAGGCAAAAACTGCGCCATTTCATGGCGTGACGTCGATGCGCGTTGTCGGTTTGGCTATGGAAAGAACTTCCGCCACTCTTTGCGTAGACCCCGTGGTTGCAAAATGGTTGTGTCTCTAGGAGCCATGCATGCAGGTTCAGTGGAGCGCAAGTCCGGTGGACTAGAGAACCTTCCTCCTGAGACAAGAGATGGGAGCTGAGAGGCAACGAAATTGAGGTTCCAGGACAGCTGGGCGTTAGCAAGGGGAACCAGATCTGTCTGGGCCAGAATGGGGCTACCAGGATCATTGTTGCATGCCCCTGCGAGTTTGAGAAGAACTCTCTGGATCAATGGAAGGGAGGGAAAGCGAGAGCAATCTGTCCGCCTCGGAGATGGACAACGCGTCTCGCCAGAAAACACCAGGCCCTGGATCTAGCGAGAAAATTGGGCAGTTTTTGCTGGATGGGGAAGGCTAATAAGTCCAGTTCTGGAGTGCCCCATCGAAGAAACACAGATCCTCTCGACCCTTTGAAGAAGTTCCCTACCGTGTGGACTCTGGCCTGGGAGCCGACTCAGGCCGCTCTGCGTTGTGTTGTCCACTCTGGGAACGTGAACTGCAATCAGGTTCGCGCCGTGTCAAATTAAACCAATCCCACACTCTCATGGCTTCCCTGCAAAGGGGGTAAGAGTGTGCGCCTCCTTGTTTGTTGAGGTAATACATCGCCGCCGTGTTGTCTGTCTGAAGCAGAAGAGTGCACGACGGAATTTCTGACTGAAAGGCCTGCAGGGCATAGAGGACCGCCCTCATCTCCAGCACGTTGATGTAGAGGTGGGCTTCCTGAGGGGTCCATGTTCCTTGGGACCTCACCCCATTCAAGTGCGCTCCCCACCCTAGCCCTGAGGCGTCTGTGGAGAGGATTATCTCCGGGGAGGGCGCTGTAAACGGGACACCCGCAGAAAGTGTCCCAGGGTCTAGCCACCATTGCCAGTCTCGAATCACGGCATTTGTGATTCTGACTGGATGCTGCATGTGGTCTTGCCTTTGGTTCCACTGCACCTTGAGCATTCACTGAGTTAGCCGCATGTAGAGCCTTGCCAAAGGGACTGTTGGAATGGCCGCAGCCATGTGTCCAAGCAGACGAAGGACCAGCCTGGCAGGGACAGTCTTCTTCGCCAAGAGATCCCTGATGAGGGATCTGATGCGTTCTGCTCTGTCGTCTGGGAGAAATGCTTTCCCCTGAACGGTGTCCAGAACTGTGCCTATGAACTGCAGCTTCTGTGACGGTACGAGGAGAGACTTCTCATAGTTGATTATAATGCCCAGAGACTGGAACAAGTCCCGAGTGCTCTGAATAGCCAGCAACAATGCCTCTCTGGAGGCGGCCATGAGAAGCCAATCGTCCAAGTACGGGAACACATAGTGGCCCTGTCTCCTTAAGGACGCTGCCACGACTGCCATGCATTTGGTAAAGACCCTGGGGGCAGATGACAGTCCGAACGGAAGGGCCCGGAACTGAAAATGGTAGCCAAGGAACTCAAAGCGCAGGAACCTCTTGTGCGCTTGAGCCACAGGGATGTGCAGGTAGGCGTCCTGCATGTCTAGGGACGCTAAAAAGGCGTCCTGCTTCAGCATGGGAATGAGGCCCGGAAGGGTCACCATGCAAAATCGTTTGTAGGCGACCGACGTATTTAGGTCGCTGAGGTCCAAGATTGGACGGAGGTCCCCTGTTTTCTTGGGAACCAGAAAGAAGTGGGAATAGTATCCGGAATGTATCTGGTTCTCTGGAACATACTCCACCGCTCCCTTCTGCAGGAGCGTATTTCTTGCCTGATAAGCAATTTGTGCTGACCCGAGTAACGGGAGAGCAGAGGAGGCCTTGAGGGTGGCTTGTCTGTGAATTCTATAAAGTGGCCTTTTTCGACCAACTGAAGAACCCACCTGTCAGTGGTTATGGACTGCCATCCTGGCAGGTAATTCGCAATACGACCCCCGACCTTGATGTCCTGTTGATCCTGAGGGGCGGGAGCCGGGAAGGAGTCAGGCTGTGGCGGAGGGAGCCGCGGGCTGAGCCAGCTTAGCTGGACGCTGACTTCTGCCCGCAGGGTGTCTCTCCTTGGCTCTGCGGGAACCGAGCCTCTGTTGTGGACCGTAGCGGATGTTGTCTCTGTGTCCGTCCACGAAAACGGCTTTGGTTCCTACGAAAGGAACTAAGCTTAGGTCGGTACATTGCCTGGACCGACCTCACCGCCTTCCCGGCCTCTTGGAGCTTGGTGAGAATCTTCTTAGAGGGTGCACCAAAGAGAACTTCTCCTTCGAAAGAGGCATCCATGATGTTCTTCTGGACATCCGGGGTAAATCCGGAGACATGAAGCCATGAGCGTCTCCGGAGGCATGCGCCTGAAGCTGCCGCTCTGGCCGAGGAATCTGCGGAATCATACGCGGCTCGCAGCACCTGGGTTCCCACGTCCGAACCTGTACGGAGAAGCTGCAACATCTCCTCCTTCTGCTCATCTTCTGGCAATTTCTCCGCCAGATCCAGTCCCTGTTCCCACAAAGCATTTTGGAACTGCACCATGTGGGTCAAGTAGTTCAGGGATCTGATGGCGCAGGTAGCGGAAGCATACGTGCGCCTGCCCATAGCGTCCAGCTGTTTCGACTCTGGGTCCGGTGGCAGGGTGCTCAAATGTTGCAGTCTCTGGGACCGGTCATGAGAGGCTGTGATGACCAGAGAGTCAGCCAGAGGATGTTGAGCCAAGTACTGGTCCTCCTTAGGAGCCTTGTACAGGTGGTCAGCTTTCTTTGGCATCGACTGGAGCGAGTGTGGACGCTTCTACGCTGCCTTGGTGACGTCCACAAAAGTGTCCACCAAGGGTGGTACCACAGGCTTGGGATCCTTCTGCCAAGATATCCAGCAAGGTGTAGTCTCTCGGGTCTAACTCTTCTGCATCCCAGCCCATGTTCTCTTGGATATGTCTCATGATTTTAGAACGGTGGGTCATCCGGAGGAGATCTAGGAAGCTCACGTGGTTCGGAAAGGGATCGGAAGGGGAGAGGGATCTGGATCTTGTCGAGACTCGATCCTGTATCCTCCGTCAAGGCGAACGGGGTGTCTTCTGGGTCTCTTAGGACTGGGTGACCCTGAAGAGGATCTAGACGGAGGTCTCCTTTTATCTGGTCTTCCCCTTGGAGGGTCCGTAGGCTCTTGGGGGGGGGGGTGGTACTCTGCTTGCTGCCCCGGATGGGGAAGGGGGCGCAGGGGCCAGAGGGGTCGCAGGTGGGGGAGGAGGAGGTGGTGTGGGAACCACATCCTTATTAATGGCATCTCACCAATGGGTAAATAGCTCCTAAACCTCAGAAAAAGAAAGGCCTGACGACAGACCGGGAGCCGGTGGCCGATCATCGGATTCCGGCATCTGCTCCTCAAGGGCCTCAGGTTGCGGGGAGGGTTCCCTGGGAGGCTCGACAGGACCGGGTTCGCCCGTCTGGTCCTCGGGCTGCGTCAATTCCTCCTCCGTAATAGTCTCCTGACCGACGTCGGTAAGAGGCATCGGGATCCTCTTTTCAACTCGTGCGGACGTCGGCCCTCCTGCCGACGACCGAGAGGGCGAAGGCCTGACCGGCGATGGGCGTCTGGTGGTCGACAGCTCCTGGGACCTGTGATGAGTGGCCGACGTCGAGTCCGATGGCTTCTTAAGCGAGGTAAGCTCTTTAGTCTTCCGCTGGGGAGGAGGAGGCAAGGAGGCAGACCCGACGGGTTCGGAATGGTGGGAACCCGACTTGCGGTGATGATGATGGTCCCCAGACCTAACCAGGGCTTTGGAAGAAGAGGACGAAGAGGGCCTGGAGGTCTTGGCCTGTGAGGAGGAAGAGGAGCCCGAAGGTTTCTTCACCGCAGCAGAGGGAGGCTGACAGCGGGCCCGGGAAGGCGAACGGTCGGACCAGGAGCCGGAACTACGGGAGTCGGAGGCCCTAGACGGGGACCTGGATGGAGCCTTCTCCCTGTGCTTCTCAATGTTTCCGGGCTTTCTCAGCAGAACTCCCCTTGGAGGTCTCCATTGACTTAACTTTCTCCTCAAGCAGGAACACCTGCAGAGCCTTCTGGCGACGGATCCGGGTCCGGCTGTTGAACCCCTGGCAGAAAATACAGGACTGGGTGTCGTGGTCTGGGCCTAGGCACCGGATGTAGGCCGAATGCGGATCCTTGAACGGGATTTGCTTCCCACAGGCGCACTTCGAGGGATGGCCTTCAACGGAGGTTGGAGAGGACATTAGACAGCAACTGAGCCGAAAAAATGAACTTTTCCCAAGGAAGAACTTGACCATGCGTCGCACGCTAGAAACGATCCAAAGGGTCGAGACATGCAAGTCGACGGCGGGAAAAGAACTGGGGAATCTGACGGGACCGCCCCCTTATGTACTACGCTTGACGGAGGCGGACCGACATCGAGGGACGGTCCCTCATGAAGTTAGCTAGCTAGAAGAATTCTTGGGGTCCTGATGCCTGCCGGCTTCAGTCCTAATAGTGTTACCTGCTGCAAGAGCTGTATCTCGAAGTAAGATCTTCTCCTATGAACTGCAAGTTCTGAGACGGGAGAAGGTGCGACTTCTCCTGGTTGATAGTGATGCCCAGCGATAGGAAGAGAGAACAGGTATCTTGTATCGCGGACATCAGGGCCTCCCATGAGGGTGCCATGAGGATCCAGTTGTCTAGATAAGGAAACACATAGTGGCATCTTCTCCCAAGAGCTGCTGCCATGACTGCCATGCACTTCGTGAACACTCAAGGTGCCGAAGACAGCCCGGAACGGGTAGTGGTGTCCCAGAAACTCGAAGCGCAGAAATTTCCGATGCGCTCAAGTGATTGGGAGATGTAGGTAAGCGTCCTGCAAGTCCAGACACGCCAGCCAAGTGCCCCCTTTGAACATGGGAATAACACCCGGTCGGGTCACCATGCGGAAAAGCTTGTACAACACAAATGTGCTGAGGTCTCTGAGATCCAAGATCGAGCGCAAGTCCCCCGTTTTCTTTGGAACCAGGAAGAAGTGAGAATAGTAACCTTCTTCTCTCTGGTTCAGTGGAACATACTCTATGGCCTCCTTGTTGAGGAGGGCCAAGATCTCCTGCTGAATAAGCAGGGCATGCTGACCAGAGTAGCGGGAGAACAAGGAAGGTCTTGATGGTGGGTGAGGATGCGACCCCCGACCTTCTTGGCCCTTTGATCCAGAGGAGGGGCGTGGGCTGCGAAGGAGTCATGCTGTGGTGGTGTTGGACCCCGTGGGCTGGGGTGCTTTTGGCCCTGGCCCGAGGGGAACCTAGCTAGATTTTTGTGACCGAAGTTGCCCCTGGGTTGCTGGCTGGAACGTGGCTGTTGCCATTGTTGGCGGCCACAAAAACGAGTCTGGTTCCTACGAAAGGAACCAGATTTCGGTCTGTACAGTCCCGACTGCCTTCCTAGCATCCTGTAGTTTGGTGATGACCTTCTTGGACTCCTCACCAAACACGACGGCTCCATTATAAGGTATGTCTAGGATGTTCTTCTGGATGTCCAGGTTAAATCCGGAGACTCTCAACCACAAGCATCTCTGGAGACAAATGCCTGTGGCTGCTCCCCTTGCTGCCGAGTCCTCAGAGTCGTAAGCAGCCCGGAGGACCTGGGTCCCCACATCAGACCCAGTTTGGAGGAGGTTCAGCAGCTCCTCCTTTTCGTCATCCAGAAAGTCTTTTAGAAGAAGGTCTTGGCCCTGTTCCCAAAGGGTGTTCTGAAACTGCACCATGTGCGTCAGATAGTTTAGAGATCTAATTGAGCATGTAGCAGTCGCATACATGTGTCTTCCCACAGAATCCAGTTGCTTAAGATTCCTGGTCCGGAGGCTGAGTGCTCAAATGCTGAGGCCGCTGGGACCTATCATGAGATGCAGTGATGACCAGGGAGTCGGCCAGGGGTTGTTATGCCAAATACAGATCCTCCGCAGGAGCCATGTAGAGGCGATCAGCCTTCTTTGTAACAGCTGGAGTGGAATGCGGATGCTTTCAAGCTGCCTTGGTGACATCTGTAAAGGTGTCCACCAAAGGTGGGACCATCACAGGCTTCGATCTTTCAGTCCGAGGTAACGGGCAAGGCGTTGTCTCTCGGGTTCTAAGTCTTCCATCTCCCATCCCATATTTTCCTGGATGTGCCTCAATTTCTGAAGAGGAGGGATCATCTGGAGGCGACCCTGGAAGGTCCCATGGGACTGAAGGGGGACCATAGGGAGATGGAGATCAGGAGGTGTTGGACGTATCCAGTCTGGAGTCATCTCCCAGTCAGTGGAGTCTGCCCCTGGGTTGCTTTGGGCTAGGGAACCCTAAGGGAGAGCGTGATGGGCGTTTTCTGTCTCTCGATCATCCCAGAGGAGGTGAAGTTGGTTCCTTGGGGGTCAGGGGTCTGGTACCTTCAGCACCCCGAGGAGGAGGCGGAGGTGGCAGAGGATTGGGGGGCACATCTTTCCTTATGGTTTCCCACCAAAAGGTGAACAGCTCCTTCACCTCTTGGATATTCATGCCAGACGACAGGCCCGGCGTCGGTGTGGACCTGTCGCCAGGGTCGAGCATCGGGTCCCAAGGAACCACCATGTCCGGCGATGGTTCCCTGGGTAGGCCGGTGTCCTCCGTGTCGCCTGTCTGGTCGTCCGGCGGCATGGTAGCCTCTTCACCTGAGGACCCCTGATGTCTGGTGTCCACTAGCGTCTGTAACACTATCAGGGTAGTCTGTTTCATGGGCACAGGGTCAGATGCCTTCTTGGTCTCAGTCGTCTGAATGACGTCAGCTCAGCGGTCTTCCTTTCAGCAGCTTTGGGAGGTTGGGAGACAGACCTGAAGTCGATGTCCCCGCGTCAGTCAGACATAGTCTCAGATTTAGAGAAAGACTTCTTGGATCTATCAGAGGAATCGGGCTTGGAGGCGTCCGGTGCCCTAGTGGTCTTGAGCGGGTGCAAGGAAGCAGAAGAGCCCCCTGAAGACCTTACCTTTACCAGGGGAGGTTGGGAGCAAGCCCAGGAAGGAGACTGGTCAGACCGGGTAGAGCTGGAGTTGGCCCTGGACTTGGAGTCCCTGCTGGGGCATCTTGTCCTATCAGAGTCCTAATGCTTGTCCCGGTGTTTCCCAGACTTATGGGAAGATTCCCCATTGGAGGAAGGTAGTTTCTCTATCTTCTTCAATTTGAAGGGCCATTTGGCGGCGGTTCCGGGTCCTGCTATTAAATTGCTGGCAAATGGAGCAAGCCTGGGTGTCGTGATCCGGGCCCAGGCACCTGACACAGGCCGAATGATGGTCGGCAAAAGGGATCTGTTTGCCGCAGGCACACTTGGAGGGATGTCCTTCAAAAGGAGTAGGAGAAGCAGATATGGTTTGAGGTTTTTTGAAAAAAAAAAAAAAAAAGATTTCACGCGTGGTATCGAGTAGTGCTGGTGTCCATGAGGCTGATGCTGGCGAGTCGACGGCGGGAAAAGAACTGGGGATGCTGGGGGACCGCCCCCTTTTATGTGATGCCTGACGTCAGGGAGGGGCAGACGTCGGGGGCGGTCCCCCGCTGGATACTGCTGGCTAGAATTTTTCTGTGGGGTCCTGGCGCCTGCCGGCTTCAGTCCTAATGGTGTAACCTGCTGCAAGAGCTGTTCCCTTGAAGTAAGATCGTCAGATTCACTGCTGTGTGCTCTTATCACCAGGTCAAACTGCCTCCCTAAACGTCTTAGGATTTTGTGCAGTCAGGCAACACACAAAAAGATCTTAGCAAATACAGTTTTATTATGAAAAGTTACCATACAGCACACAGTCCATTCCAAAACCAACAAAGTCATTGCAAACCTTTACAAATCCACCGTATCACATAAGAATGGGTGTCACAGTTCATTAGACACTGAAATACGAATTTTTGGTTCACAGCGAGATTTCACATGCTGACGACTCAAAATGACTGCCCAGGACAGGCACACTGCTACAGAACAGAAAGTAGCCCCAGGGTATTTGTGGGCACTGCTGTGTCTGCCTCTTTACCAGTCTTCTAATAACTGCAGTCTCAAAAACAGACCACATTACTATATACACACACACAGAAAAAAAATAATCACAAATCAAAGAAAATTCTGCCAGGATTGGAAATACTAGTAAGATTCTTCAGGTGGTTATTGACTGCTTACAGATGCACTACACCCCCAACCCCCCCAGTCCAGGTTCTACACAAAATCATGAACCTCTGCCCACACCTTAGGAACAAACAAACAAACTATGGAGTTACTTGGGGCATAAGCCCCATACAAACCAATGCATTAAATCACTGCATCAACGAGTATGCCGAACTCACCTCAAAAGCCAGCCTCACTGGTGTGTGGTTGTTGCAGAGTCACTTTTGCTTTGATACAGAACTTAAAATTAGGGAAAGATGAAATACAAAAACCTACTGGCACTGCAAAGCACATGAAGGGCTAGTACAAAATACTCTGGGGCACAGTGTTTCTGAAACATTTTCAAACCCAGCACCAGTCAACACCTGTAATTCTAGCCAGATGCTGTCAGTGGACCAGAGTTAAGAGAATGTTTACAGAATGCTGTTGCCTATCTGTTAATTTTTTTTGATGAGCTATACCGTTCACATGTATACTAGCTCGGCCAGCAAACTTCATAGTCATTTTAAAAAAAGTTATAGTCCTGCCCGGTACATTTCGTATCCCCCACGTTTAACCCCTCCATCCTTGAAAGGTATCCCATACCCCCACTCTCGAGAAAGCGCAGTGCATCTTGTCCTTCCCACATTAGGAGCCCTTTGAAATGAAGTCTGCTAGCAGAGCACAGTTTTTGGTCACTAATTTCACTGATGCAAGTTCCTTGATGCAGGAAAGCAGTTCTAAAGTTTTGCACAGGGTTGTGTTGGGAATTATTGGTTTTATTTGATGCGATAGATGACTTTGCGCTGCATACGGTGTTGGATCTCCCCTCGTCGCATCATCAGGTTGAGAACCCTGTAGATGGCATGTTCTGGATATTTCTGTGGAGAGAGAAAGCAGACATGATTCATTAGAAAACATTCTTGGTTTCCAGCTTCAAACGACCCATCCTAGGGTCTGGACTCATAACGAGCACCAACACTGCCTGGGGGTACTGATTTGGGGTGCCACCTTCTAAATAAAATGTTAAAAGAAATTAAACGACTGTTTTCAAAGAAATATTAGAAAAACACCCATAACCATATGTGCATATGTCAAACACAAGCATTCATCTAGTAACTGTGCCAAATGATGAGTGGTCATGTTTTCACTGAATATTTTCCTAGGATGAACTATAAAAACTTAGAAGGCGGCACAGGCAAACCCCCCGCCAGTCAGATGTCTCCAGAGCAGGTAAACAGAAAGAATGACTGCACTATAAATACAAAATCCTAAAACGCCTTAAAAATCTTCCACACATACCCCTCAGATTAAAGTAGCAGTGTGTGTTAAAGCATTCTGTACCTATACCTATTTTAGGCCGGATTTTTTCATCATCTTGTGTACCACCTCCATGGTACCCCCATTTATAGTCGTGGCCAAAAATATTGGCGCTCTTGCACTTTTTCAAATAACTCACAATTTCCTCTAAACATAAGTTGAAATTAACAACAGTACAGTATTTGGTCTCCACAATTCTTTATTTCTGTTAATATTACAGAACCTTTGTTTTTGATTCAGAATGTAATATATCCTTTTAAATCAGAAAATGAAAAGAAATGGCACTGACAAAATTATTAACACCCTAGGCTTAATATTTGGTAGCACAGCCTTTGGTCAAAATAACTGCAATCAACCGCTTCCTGTTGCCATGGATGAGCTTCCTGCACCTCTCTACTGGCAGTTTGGCCCACTCTTCTTGTGCAAACTGCTCCAGCTCTCCCAGATTTGAAGGGTGCCTTCTCCCAACTGCTGTTTTCAGATCTCTCCACAGGTTTTCAATGGGATTTAGATCTGGACCCATTGCTGGCCACTTCAGAACAGTCCAGCATCTTGTCTTGAACCATTCCTGGGTGCTTTTTGAAGTGTGTTTGGGGTCATTGTCCTGCTGGAAGACCTATGACCTTCGACAGAGACCCATCTTTCTGACACTGGGTTCAACACTGCGCTCCAAAATGGCCTGGTAATCTCCAGATTTCATGATGCCATGCACACGTTCAAGGCACCCAGTGCCAAAGGCAGCACAGCAACCCCAAAACATCACTGAACCTCCTCCATGTTTGACTGTAGGGAAGGTGTTCTTTTCTTTGAAGGCTTCATTTTGTTTTCTGTAAACAGAGATGATGTGCTTTACCAAAAAGCTCTAATTTGGTCTCATCTGTCCACAGGACATTCTCCCAGAAGGATTTTGGCTTGTTCAGGTGTGTTTTTGGCAAACCCCAGTCGGGCTTTCTTATGTCTCTCTCTCTCTCTCTCTCTCTCTCACAGTGGGGTCCTCCTGGGCCTCCAACCATATAACCCCCTTTCATTGAGTTGGTGACGGATGGTGCGAGTTGAAACTGTCGTACCTTGTGTCTGAAGGTCAGCTTGAATCTGTTTGGCAGTTGATCGAGGTGCTTTCTCCACCATTCGAACAATTCTGCACTGCAATCTTTGATCAGGTTTTCTCTTGCTGCCATGTCCAGGGAGGTTGGCTACAGTGCCATGGGCCTTAAACATCCTGATAACATTACGTATGGTGGAAACAGGAACATCAAGGTCTCTGGAGACTGATTTGTAACCTTGAGATTGTCCATGCTTGGCTACAATCTTCTGTCTGACCTCCTCAGACAATTCTCTGGCCGTCTTTCTTTTCTCCATACTCACTGCAGTACACACAGTGACACAAAACAGGAGGATGAGTCCTTTCCTCTATTCAAACTGGTTGAATGAGTGATTTTTATATTGCAGGCACCTGCAACTCACCACAGGTGAGTTCAATTCCAAAGTGAAGGAGAATCGCCTGCTTGAAATCTAATTATTTCTAACTACTTCTAAAAGGTGCCAATAATTTTGTCCGGGCCATTTAAGGATTTCTGTGTGGAATAAGCTAAGACTTAGTAAATTTTTCTGATTTTTGTGTTTTATTCCACTGCAAACCAAAGAATACATATGTGGATACCAAAATATTTTTTAATTTCAACAATTTTCTGGAAGGAATGGTGCATTATTAGAAAAAACTGCAAGGGTGCCAATATTTTTGGCCACGACTGTAAGTCTGCATTGTAATGGTTTTTAATTGTAAAGATGTGAAATAATTACTCCCTCCTCCCAAATGGCTTTCTCCAAGTTTGTCAGTATTACTAGCAGTCTTGGACCCTCCCCCCACAATTTAACATACTTTTCTTGTGACAAAGGTGAACAAGCATGCAAAGCCCTAATTACAGGAAGCTGGGTACTCAAGACAGCTATGAAAAACCTTAAAGGAAGAAAACCTGGCTATAAAAGAGCACTCCATTTAAAATCTTAAAAAAAAAAAAAAAACACGTGGAGGGGAAGGGGCATCTTGCATGACTGGAGAATGAAGGCAATCGAAAATGCAACAGAACAATGCAGTCTAGGTACCATCGCAACATGTGCTGCTGCTTTAAAAGGGTAAACGTTGGCAGAGAAAATGGTTCGATAGCATTCCTTTAAACACTGATATGGGAGCTCTGTGGAGGCATCCGTGAAGGTGCAACAGCCTCACCAGCTTAAAACAGGAAAGGAAGCAGCACCGGTTTACTAGCCCCCCAATGCTGTACAATTATTTGAACTCTAACCAGTCACATCATCAGTTAAACCATCTGTGGCTTCTGAAACAGATACTGAATTGGGAATTGTGAAATACTTCTTTCCTTTTAATAGTGTACAGCCAGGCTAGGGAAAAAAATGTCTGCGTGTTCAGAGATTCTGCTCCATGTGCCGCCACCGTGCTGTGCAGGCAACTGGTGTTTGGAAGCGGACATCACTCACCACATACGGGGCGGGCCGTGCACAGGTTCCAGCACATTAGGGACCCCTGAAGGTGAGCCAGGGAGTTTACTTTTCCTAAAGGGGTTCACTGTGTGTATGTGCAAGGCCTTTATGGCACTGTTCATGCCAGGAGGCCACAAGGGTTGAAAAATTACCTGCCATCTACATGATGGCTCAGAGCCTGAACAGGGACCTGATAACAGAATATATCTAAGGTAAGGGAGAAAATATAATTAAAAATAAATATTCTACTTTAAATTGGCAAAAATACTGTACTATTAGTTTGAGACTTAACACAAACAAATGGTTCTCCACATCCTCACCAGACACTGCTAGGATTGGTGAGGCCATGACACCATTTAAAAAGGCATCTTTTTTTTTTTTTTCTAAATTTACTGTAGTGGAGCACTAGCAATTGCTCCATATCAGGAGAACTTGCAATCCCATCAGCTAGTTTGCCCATTAATCTATGACACCCCACCCACCTGTTTGAGGAAGTCTTGTACAATACTGTGCTCCGACACCTGAGAACCGATTGCAAAGCGTCGCTTTAGCTGCTTCTCGATGCGGGACAGCATCTCCTGGTCTTCCTGAGTTGTAAAGCCTTCAGCGCCTGAATAACAGGGAAAGGAATAAAACCACAGCCTTTTAACACATGGCGGATGCAACAAGGTTACAAAGACAGTGAATGAGAGGAAGCTTTCTGCATCAGCCAGCTGCAGGCTTGGAGTTCAGTGCAGCAAGCAACTGAACTGTGCCTCAGTTCAAGCTGCAGTGGTTTCTTCATAATAAAATTTTAAAACGTGCTGCCCAACTACTTGCAACAAGTTCTGGATGTACAGAATCAAACCAGTTAGAATTCTAGCACAGGGAGCCAAGTAACAGCCTGCTGCACAAATCTCTGCAGCGCCAAAGGCAGAGTCCCAGCCCCACTCTCACACTCTGTCCCTGCAGTACACAGACTGATGCCATTATACAAACATTCATAGTGCAGGATACAAGCACCCGCTTTATGCTCTTGTCCACCCATATTCTATACTAAAGCCAATCCCTCCAACTCTCCATTACACTGAACTGAATCTAAGCTTTTACTTGAAGAGCAGGGACCTGTCTACCATCTACAACAGATTAAAAACAGTCAGTCTGGAAAGGGGCTTGTCCTAAGAGTTCTGTCAGACTGTTTCAATCTGTCTCAGCTAGTGGGGGAGGACAGCCCATACCAACTGCCTGCCTACAGGAACCAGTCATACATACTACTGCCTTTAGGTTTCCTCGCAAGCAGAGGGAAAAGTCTGGTGTCTGGCCGTTTTCTATGGGCAAGCATTTGGTTCCCCGATGAAGAACTAACCTGCTTTTGGTAGGCTTTCTGTAAACTGCAATTTGCACAATAAACTGCACGCACTTGGAACAGCCTGCAGTTATTATGTATCATTATTTTAGGGATACAAGGTGGAATTAAGGGCAAATGCAGGAGTGCTACCAGTCTGTGAAACAATGCAACCCTAACCTTTGTCTTTGTAGTCAGTCCCAGTGTACAGGAATCCAAGCTTGGCTCATATATTCATATCGTAGTAAAATAAACTTGAGTCCACATCTCCTTTAAAAGGCAACCAAGCCTCCGTGTCAGACTACTGCATTACTGGTCAGGCTTAAGAACAGGCACTGTCCAAACAGACTTACTGCATCTCAGCACCCCTCCTCCAATAGGTCTGAGCTTACCTGTGAGGCTGCCAGAGAGCGCAGCATCCAGGGTGGAAACCTGAAACAGGCGCAGTGCTTCATCCACATCTGTCTCTGTGGCAAACGGCTGCAGCTTCATCTTACTTAGTGACTCTGCAATCCGCACAATAGCCTCCAGCTGTCTGTGACCCAAAAGAGAAAGAAAGGGCTTGGATTATTTCTGCTCTTATTACAGGGCTGGCCAGGGGACAAGGATGAAGCGTCCCATGGACTGCTCTGCTTCTCAAGGGGGAGGTCGGGGCACACGTCCAGTGCTCGATGGACCACTGGCAGAGGCTGGGGGTACCACAGTAGCCAGCGTCTGGACATCTTTGAGGGTGGGGCGGACACTGGATGTCACTGCATGTCTCCCCCCCCCCCCAACAATAGGGGGTCAAAACACCTGTAGCCAGCACCTTCATGATGCCTGCCTTGCTGCTCCTTCATCACTCCCAGGCTGGCTCCCCTGACCTGACCCATGTCCGTGACACCTTGGCCGGTGCCACAGCCCCGCCCGGGGGGGGGGGGTAAGCCAAGGGGCAACTAGGGAGTGCAGCTGATTTGGGAGTGAGGGGCGGAGAGATCCGTGACGCTGGCTTGCGGGACAAAAAAAGCATAATTAATAGCAAAATATATATTTTACAATGGTTGGGGGGTGTGTGATTAAAGCAGTTACATAAGGACTTACCGTAAGTTATGCAAGAAAGTACAGTTACGTAAGAACTTACCGCAACAGTAGATCTTCGAGAACACCTCTTGCAGCAGGTAACACCATTAGGACTGAAGCGGCAGGCTTCAGGACCCCACGGAAAATTCTAGCTAGCTATCTTCAGCGGGATCGCTTCGACGCCGGTCCCGCCTCCGACGTCAAGCGTGGTACATAAGGGGGCGGTCCCGCCAGAATCCCCAGTTCTCCCGCCGGAGACTCCAGGCCGCAGGATGACATCAGAAGGGGAGACCGAGGATCCACCGTCAGAAGACAATAAGGGAGAAAAATCCAGATACAAGAAGGAGCAGAGCCCTGCCTCCTCTAAGGGGGAAGGTACCTGCTGCAAGAGCTGTTCTCGAAGATCTACTGTTACGGTAAGTTCTTACGTAACTGTACTATCTTACTTCGAGATACAGCTCTTGCAGCAGGTAACACCATTAGGACCGATTCCCAAGCAGTAAAGCTGCCAGAAGATCCGGGAGGAGGCAAAAAGGCAAGAAATAACATTCCAAGCCCTGACTTAGGACAGGAGACCCTGCAGCACCGCTAGGCCGAAACCGGCTCTTCGCCGAGAGGCGATATCCAGACTATAATACCTGATAAAGGTATGCACAGAACTCTAAGTGGCTGCAGTTCAGATAGCCGAAATGGAGACGTTCTTAAGTGCTGCAAAGGAAGTGGCCATACCCCTGGTAGAATGACCCCGGATAGAACCCGGGAGGGGCTTTTGCTTAATCTCGTAACAGTACGAAATACACTGGACAAGCCAGCGGGACAGGGTCTGTTTGGATACTGGTTGGCCCTTCATTCTCTGAGAGAAGGAAACAAAAAGCTGGTCAGAACCCCGAGAGGGTTTAGTTCTGTTGAGGTAATACCTCAGGCTGCGGTGAACATCCAGGGTGTGGAGCAAAGCCTCTCCTCTATTAGAGTAACTCGGGAAATAGACCGGAAGGTCAATATCCTGGTTTAAAGTGAGTGTCGAAACCACCTTAGGCAAAAATTTAGGGTTCGTCCTCAGGGATACTCTGTCCCGGTGGAAAACTAAATAAGGCTCTTTGCACATGAGAGCGTGAAGCTCAGAAATCCTTCTAGCTGAAGTAACAGCAACCAAAAATAACGTCTTCCACGACAGAAAACGTAACTCGCAATCCGCGGCAGGCTCAAAAGGGGGGAGCGTGAGTTGTTCCAGGACAAAGAGCAGATCCCATGGAGGCACTGGGTCCCTGATGGGAGGCCTAAGGTGTAACACTCCTCTGAGAAATTCCCGAGAGGCGTCTAATTGCGCAACAGTACGATGCCCCACCGGAAGGTGGTATGCAGAAATAGCGCAAAGGTGCACCTTGATAGAGGAGTAGGCTAGACCTGAATGAAAGAGAGAAAGGAGATAGTCTAAAATTACTCCCACAGGGCAACCTAAAGGGGAAAGATCACGAGCCCATGACCATAAACAAAAAGCGGCTCCACTTCATGGCATACGGCGCATGCGTTGCCAGCTTTCTTGCTGCAGAGAGAACATCTGCAACCTCTTGCGAGACCCCGTGACGCAAGACTGCTATGTCTCTAGGAGCCAAGCATGCAGGTTCAGAGACCGCAAATCCGGATGGAGCAATGAACCTTTCTCCTGAGACAGTAGGTGGGAGCTGAGCGGCAACGGGAGCGGGGGTTCCCGAGATAGCTGCGCCAGCACGGGGAACCAGATCTGTCTGGGCCAGAATGGGGCCACCAGAATCATCTGTGTGTGCTCCCTGCGCAGCTTGAGAAGAACTCTTTGGATCAACGGGAAGGGAGGGAAAGCATAGAGGAATCTGTTCACCCAGGAGAGGGACAACGCATCTCGCCAGAAAACACCAGGCCCTGGATCTAGCGAGCAAAAATTGGGCAGTTTTGCGTTGGATGGGGATGCGAACAAGTCCAGCTCTGGAGTTCCCCATCGAAGGAACAGATCCTCTACCACCTCCTGAAGAAGTTCCCACTCGTGGACTCTGGCCTGGGAGGCGACTCAGGCCGCTCTGCGATCGTGTTGTCCACCCCGGAACGTGTAATACATCAGGTTTGCACCGTGTCCGACATTACCCAATCCCACACTCTCATGGCCTCCCTGCAAAGGGGGTAAGAGTGTGCGCCTCCTTGTTTGTTGAGGTAATACATCACCGCCGTGTTGTCTGTCTGAAGCAGAAGAGTACATGGTGGGATTACTGACTGAAAGGCCTGCAGGGCATAGAGAACCGCACTCACCTCTAGGACATTGATATGAAGATGAGCTTCCATCTGGGTCCATGTACCCTGGGACTTTACCCCGTCCAGGTGTGCCCCCCACCCAAGACCTGAGGTGTCAGTGGTGAGGGTTACCTCCGGGGACGGCGCTACGAACGGGACGCCCGTGGAGAGCGACCCTGGGACTAGCCACCACTGCCAGTCTCGAATCACGGAATTTGTGATTCTGACCGGATGCTGCAAGTGGTCTTGCCTTTGGTCCCATTGCACTTTGAGCATCCACTGAGTTACCCGCATGTGGAGCCTTGCGAAAGGGACAGTAGGAATGGCCGCAGCCATGTGTCCGAGCAAGCGAAGGACCGACCTGGCAGGTACGATCTTGTTCGACGATAAATCCCTTATGAGGGATCTGATGCGCTCCGCTCTGTCGGCCGGAAGAAAAGCTCTTCCCTGAACAGTGTCCAGTACTGCGCCTATAAACTGCAGTTTCTGCGACGGTACCAGGAGAGACTTCTCGTAATTTATGAGGATGCCCAGAGACTGGAACAGGTCCTGGGTGCTCTGAATCGCATGTAGCAACGCCTCTCTGGAGGTGGCCATGAGAAGCCAGTCGTCTAGGTACGGGAACACATAGTGGCCCTGTCTCCTTAGAGATGCTGCCACGACTGCCATGCACTTGGTAAAGACCCTTGGTGCGGATGACAGCCCGAACGGAAGAGCCCGGAACTGAAAATGGTGGCCGAGGAACTCGAAGCGCAGGAACCTCTGATGCGCCTGAGCTATGGGGATATGCAGGTACGCGTCCTGCATGTCTAGGGACGCTAGAAAGGCGTCTTGTTTCAGCATGGGAATAAGACCCGGAAGAGTCACCATGCGGAATCTCTTGTATGCGATCGACATATTGAGGTCGCTTAGGTCCAGAATCGGACAGAGGTCCCCTGTTTTCTTGGGAACCAGGAAGAAGGGAGAATAATATCCCTGTCCTCTCTGGCTCCCCGGGACGTACTCTATCGCCCTCTTTTCTAGGAGCGCGAGTACCTCTTGCCAAATTAAGTTTCTGTGCTGACCTGGATATCGGGAGAGCAGAGGAGGCCTCGAGGGTGGCTTTTCTGCGAACTCTATAAAGTGGCCGATACTGACCAACTGCAGAACCCACCCGTCGGTGGTGATAGCCTGCCATCCCGGCAGGAAGTTCGCAATGCGACCCCCGACCATAATTTCCCGTTGATCCTGAGGGGCGGGGGCCGGAAAGGAGTCATGCTGTGGCGGCAGATGGGCCCGATGGCTGGGTCGGCCTAGGGGTGCGCTGACCTCGGCAGGAGGGCTGTTTACCCTGGGCTCTGCGGAAACCAGAGCCCCTCTGTTGTGTAGCGGAGCAGGGCTGTTGCCTCTGTGTCCGCACGAAACGGCTTTGGTTCCTACGAAAGGAACCAAGCCTAGGTCGGTACATGGCCTGGACCGACCCCACCGCCTTCCCGGCTCTTGAGTTTGGTAATAATCTTCTCAGAAGGATTACCAAATAAAACATCTCCTCGAAAGGCGTCCATAATGTTCTTCTGGACATCGAGAATTGAAGCTTGGAGGCAAAAGCCAAGGGAGGCGTCTCGGAGGCAAACGCCGAAAGCTGCTGCTCGGGCCGATGAGTCCGCGGAATCGTACGTGGCTCGAAGCACTTGGGTCCCCATGTCTGAACCCGAGCGGAGGAGCTGGAGCATCTCCTCCTTCTGCTCACCTTCGGGTAGTTTCTCAGCTACCTCCAGACCCTGTTCCCACAGAGCGTTCTGAAACTGAACCATGTAGGTCAAGTAATTTAAGGATCTGATGGCGCAGGTAGCGGAAGCATACGTGCGCCTGCCCAGAAAGTCCAATTGCTTGGATTCTGGATCCGTGGCAGGTGTTTCAAATGCTGCGCCTCTGTGACCGGTCATGTGAGGCTGTTATGACCAGAGAATCGGCCTGAGGTTGTTCAGTCCAGATACTGGTACCCTTAGGAGCCTTGTATAGACGGTCAGCTTTCTTCGCACCGCCGGAGCGAATGTGGACGCCTCCACCGCCTTGGTGACATCCACAAAGTGTCGGTGGCACAAGGGGTGGCACCACCACAGGTTTGGGGTCCTTTGTCAAGATACTGGCAAGGCGAACCTTCGGGTCTAACTCTTCCGCATCCCACCCCATGTTCTCCTGGATATGGCGATGATATCCATGAACGAGGGGTCATCCAGAGGAGACCTTGGTGTCTCACGTGGGTCCGGAGAAGGGATGGAGATGGGGATCTAGAGGTGGAGTAAACTGATCCCGTGTCCTCCGTCGACGGCGAACGTCGGTGTCCCCTGGATCTCTTGGGGCTGGGTGATCCAGAAGAAGATCTTGACGGAGGTCTCCACTTTCCTGATCGACCCCTGGGAGGAGATCTGGACTCCTTGGGGAGGGCTGAACGGCCAACCGACCCCGCAGGCGTAGGAAGGGCTGGAGCCGGAGGAGGAGGAAGAGCAGTGGGCACCACATCCCTCTTGATGGTGTCCCACCAGTACGTGAAGAGATCCTTCACTTCCGCTAAAGACAATCCCGACGACGGCTCCACAGGGACCTCGGGCGGTGGCGAGGGAGCCCTAGGAGACTGCACGAGGCCGGGGTCGCCGCCTGGTCCTTGGCCGCGCCAGTTTTTTCCTCCGGCCAGCGACTCCTGCCCAAAGACGGTCGGAGGCACAGGAGTCTCTTTCAGGCGTGGCGGATGTCGGTCCCCCAACCGACGTCCGTGGGAAGGTTTGGTCGTATGACGGCCCGACGGCTTATTTATCGTCTGGAAGAGGGATGACGGACGGTTGACGCAGGTCGAGCCGCGCCAGGTCTACCGGCTCTTCAGAGAGGTAAGTTCCAAAGTTTTGCGGGTGGAACGGAAGAGGACCAGACGCCGGGTGCCGACACGTGGAACCCGACTTAGGTGGTGGTGGTGACGCTCCCGACTTCGCGAGGCCTTGAGGCGGAGGACGATGACGGCCTGGCGGAGGGGCCTGAGAAGAGCGAAACGGAACCGCAGCCGGGGAGAGAAGAGGCCCTGATGGAGACCGTCAGACTCACCCGAGCTGCGGGCTCGGAGGCCCTCACGGAGACCTGGAAGGGTCCTCCTTCTCTTCTTTTTCAGCATATTTGTGGGATTTGAAGACTCCCTTAGAGGACATGGCTCTCAACTTTCTTCTAGCAGGAACGCCTGAAGAGCCTTCTGTCGCCGGATCCCAGCGGCTATTAACCCCTGGCAGAGGGAACAGGCCCGGGTATCGTGCTCTGGGCCCAGGCACCGGACGCAGGCCGTGTGGGGGTCCTTAAAGGGGATCTGCTTCCCGCAAGCACACTTCGATGTATGCCCGGAGGTCGGAGAGGACATCAGCGAAAAATTCTTCGAAGTAGGAGGAAATTCCCGTAGGAAAGCTCTGCAACCACGTGTCACGCGGTAGACTAAGACCAGAGGGTCGAGGCATGCAAGTCGACAGCGGGAAAGAACTGGGGATTCTGGCGGGACCGCCCCCTTATGTACCATGCTTGACGTTGAGGCGGGACAGACGTCGGGGCGGTCCTCGTTAAGATAGCTAGTTAGACTTTTCCGTGGTCCTGACGCTTGCCGTTTGTTCTATTGGTAGTTATCTGTTGCAAGAGCTGTATCTCGAAGTAAGATCTTACCGCAACAGTAGATCTTCGAGAACAGCTCTTGCAGCAGGTTACACCATAAGTACTGACACCGGCAGGTAGCAGGACCCCACGGAAGTCTAGCTAGCTATACCCAGCAGGGGACCGCTCCTGACGTCAACCCTGTCCCGGATGTCCAATACATCATAAAGGGGGCGGTCCCCCAGCATACCTCAGTTCTCATGCTGGAGACTCCCGGCATAGCGATGTGATACTGAAGGGGAGACAGAGGATCCACTTCCAGAGGAAGACTAAAAATTAGGATTGCGTCTGAGATGTCATGGCGATTAAACCATACCTCCCGAGGGGAAGGTGGAAGGGAAAAGTACAGTTACGCAAGAACTTACCGTAACAGTAGATCTTCGAGAGGAGCTCTTGCAGCAGGCTACAACATTTAGGACTATGCCGCAGGCACTAGGACCCTCCGGTAAAAACTTCAGCCAGCAGTACACAGCAGGAACCGACCCCCAAGCTGGCCCCACACCAACGTCGGTCCTGGTACAAAAGGGGGCGGACCCAGCTCCACCTCAGTTCTCCCGCCAAGGCCCACAATAAGCCCTGACAAGAGAAGGAGACGAAGTGACTGTAGAAAATGAAAATGGAAAAGAAGATGGATCTGCATACCTCAAGGGGAAAGGCGGGTGGGAAGTAACGCCTGCTGCAAGAGCTCCTCTCGAAGATCTACTGTTACGGTACGTTCTTACGCAACTGTACTATCTTACTTCGAGTGGGAGCTCTTGTAGCAGGCTATAACACTTAGGACTGAATACCAAGCAGTCCACGCCAAAGAGGCAGACGACCCCGGGAGGTGGATTATACTGACTCCAGAGGCCTCAGGACAGAAGCCCTTGCAAAACAGCTAGGCCACAGCCAGCTCGGTGTCTGGAGACGATATCCAAGCTGTAATGCTCGACAAAGGTATGCATTGAGTTCCAGGTGGCGGCCGCACATATGTCCCTTATAGAGACATTTCTCAGGGCGGCGAATGAAGCAGATACTCCTCTGGTGGAGTGACCCCTGACCGGGCCTGGTAGGGGCATATTGTGTTTCTCGTAGCAGAAGGAGATGCAGTGAACTATCCACTTTGAGATCGTCTGCTTGGTCACCGGTCTACCCAAGCATTGTGGCAAAAAGGCCACAAAAAGTTGCTCCTATTGACGGTGTGTAGCCATCCTCTTGAGGTAATACCTCAAAGTCCTGTGGACATCCAGTGTGTAAAGGAAAGCCTCCCCTCTACTGGAAGGGGAAGGAAAACAAACAGGAAGGTCAACCGACTGGTTGAGGGTCAACTCTGAGACCACTTTCAGAAGAAACTTAGGATTTGTTCTGAGGGAAACTCTTTCCTGTGGAAAACTAAGTACAGCTCTTTACACAGAGCCTGAAGCTCAGAAACCCTTCGAGCTGAGGTAACCAACTAAAAAACAAACCTTCCAAGAAAGGTAACGCAGCTCACAATCCGCTGCCGGTTCAAAAGGAGGAAGGGTGAGTTTCTCCAACACAAAAAGGAGGTTCCAGGGTGGGATAGGGTCTCGAATGGGAGGTCTCATATGCAGAATTCCTCTAAGGAAGGTGCGGGCGACATCCAATTGAGTCAATACCTTACCTCCCAAGAGGGCATGATAGGCAGAAATAGCCCACATATGCACCTTGATAGAGGAGTAACTCAGGCCCGTTTGATACAAGGAGAGGAGACACTGCAACGCTGAGTTCACTGGGCAATTGACGGGGTCCAAATGTTGCGACGAGGCCCACAGATAAAAACGCTTCCACTTCATAGCATAAGCGGAGCGGGTGGAGGGCTTTCTCGCCAAAACTAGGACTGCTGTCACTTCCATGGAGACCCCATATCTGTTTTGAGCTATGTCTGAAGGAGCCAAGCGTATAGGTGCAAGGACCGAAGTCCGGATGGACCAGGAGCCTGATTCTGGGCCGCGGCGTTGGTGGGGGGTCCGTTGTGACCGTCTCCCTACTAAGTGCCGAAAACAGTCCTGTAACCGTCCTTCATGAAAATATCTGCCCGCCCAGGGGAAGTATCCGGACGCCGGCTCACGGATGAGAGCCCTCCTGAGGGCCCGGGGTGGGGAGGAGGACTTGGTGACGGGACGCCGGTTCTTCCACAGACAATCCTCACCCTTCAACCGCGCCAGTGTTGGTACTGACGACAGGGTGCCTCAGGGCGCCGGAGAGTCCTTGGAGGTGGGTAAGCATGCACCTCCAAGGGCTTCAGAGGGACCCTCAGCGGGTTACCCTTAGGCTCGTCAGCCTCTCGAAAGGCCGGCCTTGGTCAGAGTCAATTTTGGGAGCTCTCCTGATCCCGAGGAACGGGCCTTCTTTGGAGAGGGCCGCGAGTGAGAACGGGACTGGGACCAACTACGGTCTTTACTGTGCCGTTTCTTCTCCTTGTGTTTCCCCTCGGAGGAGTGCAGCTCCGTCTTCTGCTGCAAGAGAAAGGCTTTCAGGGCCTTGAAGCAGCGGATGCAGGTCCTGCTAGTGAAGGCCTGGCAAGCGGAGCAGTTCGCGGTGTTGTGTTCCGGTCCCAGGCAGAAGACACAGCAGTGATGGCCGTCCTTGGCCAGGATCTGCCTCCCACACTCGCACTTGTTGAGATGTTCTAGTGAGGCCGACGCCCGAGAAGACATCCGTCGGGACTGCACAAAACCATCTGACAAAGGACTGACATCGGTAACTTACGAAAAACCGGTTGAAAGAATCGGACAACGGCCGGACGTCGGTGACTTACGAAAAAAAAAAAAAAAAACCTGTTTAAAAGTGGGTCGATTGAAGATTCTTGCTGATCTGGCAAGCTGAAGCTGTTCTCTGTTCACGTGCAGGACGCGGTGGGAAAAGAACTGAGGTGGAGCTGGGTCCGCCCCGTTTGGTACCAGGACCGACGTCGGGGCGGGCCCGGCGTCGGGGGCAGTCCCTGCTGTGTACTGCTGGCTGAAGTTTTAACCGGAGGGTCCTAGTGCCTGTGGCATAGCCCTAAGTGTTATAGCCTGCTGCAAGAGCTCCCACTCGAAATAAGATCAGATATTTCTGAGCCCATTACGAGGGGACAGACAAAAGAAGCAGAGGAAAAAATTAGGAAAAAAAACGGGTGGAAAGAGGGAGCAGGAAGGCAAAAGCAGAAGTACAAAAGGGACGGGCTGCAATACATGGGCAGCCATGTATACAAATGCATGCAGTCTGGGAAATAAAATCCCAGACCTGGCAGCCTTGGTGGCAGAGGTAAATCTGGACACAGTGACAATTACAGAGACATGGTACACTGAAAACCATGACTGGGAGGTAAATGTATCAGGGTACACACTATTCAGGAGGGATGGGGTGGGGTGGTGGCCCTCTACGTCAAGGAAGGTATTAAAGCAACAGCAGTGCAGAGTGGACAGGGGGAGGCCGAGGCAATATGGGTCACCCTTGAGCCAGGCAATGGTACCGTGTATAATTTATGCACCTATGGTGTAGTATGTTTCTCTTTTTCTCTACTAATGTATCACCCTATTTTCTCTTTCTCTGTTTATCTATGTACCGTTTATAACTCTGTATTGTCCACTGTTCAATGTATGACACGGAGCCTTTGCAAATGAGTCCCTGACTCAAAGGGCTGTAATTCCTAAACTTACATAAATAAATAAATAAAATTCACACAGGAGTGTTCTACAGGCCTTTGCCACAGAGGGAGGAGGCACAGCAATGGAGGAGGAAATACACAGGATGGCAGCAAAGGGGAGGTACTGCTGCTGGGAGATTTTAACATGCCAGACATGAACGGGACCGTCCCTGCGACTGCCTCATCCATGAGCTGGGACATAACAGAATCTTTGCAGGGGGCAGGCCTCAGGCAATTGGTGCAGGAGCCCACCAGGAACAAGGCAATTCTGGACCTTGTACTGACCAATGGAGACAGGATCAAGGACATCGAGGTGGATGGGCACCTAGGGTCCAGTGACCATACAATGTGGTTTAATACTGGCACAGTGTCACAGGAAAGCCACACAACATACAAGGGTCCTGGATTTCAGGAGGGCAGACTTTCCTAGGATGGGGAAAGGGATCAAAGAAGCACAGGTGAGGAAGGAGCCAGAGAGGGGGGTTGAGGAGCAGTGGGCACATCTAAAAGAAGCCATAGATGAGGTGACAAATCGGTGCATCAGACTGAGTAATAAGGGCAAAAGAAGGAACAAACCACTGTGGTTCATAAGGGAGGTGGCAGAGAAGGCAAGGGGGAAAAAAGGGGGCTTTCAGAAAATACATGGAGATATAGAAGGACAAGGATAGGGCAGTGTACCTGGAGAGAGAGGGAAGCTGGGAAAGCGGTTACGAGCGCAAAGGCGCAGACAGAGGAAAGATTAACAAGAACAATAAAAAAGGGAACAAGACATTTTACAGATATACATTAGCAATAGAAGGAAGGCCAGGGAAGGGATTGTAAGGCTCAGAGGGAGGAAGAGGCGCATGAGGAGGGTGACCTAGAGAAAGCATCAATACTGAATGAATACTTTTGTTTGGAATTTACAGTAGAGTGGGAGGGTCAAGGGCCACAACTAGGCATTAGGAACAAATGGGAGTGGGGTGTTGGTAGTAAACACCAGTCCCTTTACAAAGGAGAGAGCCCTGGAGGAACCCACAAAACTGAGGGTGGACAAAGCAATGGGGCCAGATGATATTCACCCCAGGATATTAAAGGAATTACGGACTGTGCTAGTAGCCCTGTTTAGTGAGTCGCTCAATACAGGGGTAGTTCCAGAGGACTGGAAAAGGGCACATGTAGGGCATATGCTTCACAACAGTGGTAGCAGGAAGGAGGCAAGAAACTATAGGCCAGTCAGCCTCACCTCAGTAGTGGGACAGTTTATGGAGGCACTGCTAAAGGAAAGGATTGTGGAGTACTTGGAAACCATGGGAGCACAGGATCAGAGGCAGTATGGCTTCACAGCAGGAAAGTCATGGCAAACAAACCTGAGACTTTTTCTGACTGGGTGACAAAGGAGGTGGATCAGGGAGGAGTGGTGGACATTACCTACCTTGATTAAAGCAAGGCATTTGACACTGTTCCACACATAAGACTGGTTAACAAGTTAGGTATTCTGAGGGTGGGCCACAAAGTGGAAAACTGGGTTAGAAACTGGTTGAGGAACAAAAAGCAGAGGGTGGTACTAAATGGGATCAAATCCGAGGAAAGAAGGGCGACCAGTGGGGTGCCTCAAGGATCAGTCCTGGGGCCAGTCCTTTTTAAACATATATCAGTGACATTGCTGACGGGCTGGAGAGAAGGTTTGCCTGTTTGCAGAGAACACCAAGACCTGCAACAGAGTGGACCACCCCAGAGGGGTTCGAAAAAAAAAAAAAGGGGATCGATCTGGGAAAGCTGGAAAAATGCTCCAAGGTGTGGCAACTGAAATTTAATGCTAAGAAGTGCAAAATCATGCACCTGGGGCAACGAAACCCTGCAGAGTGTTATACAATTTTTTTTGGGGGGTGGGGGGCAGTTGGTGATAGTTACCAGGGTAGTAAGAGACTTAGAAATAATCATCTCTAAAGACCTGAAGGTGGCCAAACTATGTATCAAGGCTGCGGGGAGGGCCAGTGGGATGTTGGGGTGCATAGGAAGGGGTATCACTAGCAGAAGGGAGGTGGTGATGCCACTGTACAAAATGCTGGTGAGGCCCCATCTGGAATATGGTGTACAGTTCTGGAACGCTGCATCTTCGCAAGAACATAAGATGAAGGTGGTCCAGAGAAGGGCGACAAAGATGGTGCAGGACCTGCATCAGAAAACATACGAGGAAAGATTAAAAGACCTCAGTATGTATACACTGGAAGAGAGGTGGGGGACATGATTGAGACCTTCAAGTATCTCAAGGGCTTGAACAAAAGTTCAAGTGGTTGATATCTTTCAGTACAGGAGCTGTACAAGGACAAGGGGGACTACATAGGAGATTTGGGAGGCAGGATAAAGGGGAATGTGAGGATGTTTTTCCTTCATGGAAATAGTGGTGGATGCCTGGAATAGCCTACCCCAGGTAGCAGTGGGAGCTAACACAGTGGGTGATTCAAACATGCATGGGACAGACATAAGGGAACCCTAGAAGTGGGGAAGAGAGGCAAAAATCAATGACCACGTAGGGTCAGCAGCCACTGATGCAGGCAGGAAATACAGGGCAGGCTAGGTGGGCCTAAGTGGTCCTTATTTGCTGCCAACTACTATGTTACTATGTAAAGTTTTATTTCTGCTTTGTTCGGCAGTTTTAAGTTGCAAGTTCTTATTTTGCCCAGTGAGCATACTACCACTTTGCTATTACTGTCCTGTGCTAGCTAACAAACAAGGTGCATCAGAGTCTTAGAAAATGTTTTTGAAGGAGTTTTTGGTTTGAGGTTCTACTTCCATTTTGGCAGAATAGTTTAAGCCCCAAAAAGATGGACACTATGTGGGCATCCCTCTGATCACAGGTTATTAAAGGAAAGGTACTATACCTGTGTGCCCAGTGTTCCTGCTTTATGGCCCTCTAAGATCCTCCAGTGACAGTATCTGAAAGCCTGGTCTGAATTTTTTTGGGGAGAGAATGTCTGTTTTGTCTCTGTAAGTACCAGGGGGGGATAATCTGTGTTGAAAGCCTGGCCTGAAACCTTGGGGGTGGGGTGCACAAACGGCAAGTCTGCAAGTGGCAAATGTGAAATGGGGGGACACGAGCTGAAAGCTTGGCCTGAAACTTGAAGCTAGATTCACAACACGCTGCACCATGCAAACTGGGTTTTGCAATGGGGCAAAAGTTTGAGGGGCTAGCAATGTAAATGAGGGGGAGGGACATGCATATGGGCACAGTCCCAGTCATAAAGCATTTTCTCCATGCAAGGGCATTTTGCAGGGTTCCCTTGTGTGGGGAAAAAATACTGCAGAGGAAAACCTCCTCTTAACTCTGCACAACCCTAGTGGCTGTCTGAGGTAGTGCAAGGCAGCGCTGCAGTAGTGGCTCAACAGGTTGCACACTCTCCTCTGAGACTGGAAGATCAGAAGGCTGTGGGTTCTATCCCCACACCAGGCACTTGGGTTAAATCTCCAAAACTGACACTGTGGTGCAGCACTCTCGAGTTGCCAACTTTCAGATGAGACGTTTAACAGAGGTGCCATTTGCCTGTTCAGGTGGATGTTAAAGATCCCATGGCACTTCTTGAAAAGAGAAGGGAGATTTCCCTGGTGTCCTGGCCAGATTTCCCCCATTCACTAAAAATACCACTAACAGCTTAGTTTAATCTGGTTCAAGGTCAGTTGGCATCCATCTGTATCCCCTTCCCCCAGGATGAGGCTGAAAATAGGCAGTAATGTCTACTCTTCCTTTCCTGGTCAACAAAAACTAAATAAATAAATTCCCGTAGTCTAGTGGTCACTCCACCCCCCCCCCAACCAATCACTCTCCCAATACCTCACCGGTGTACGTGTACCCCCACCTCGTTCCCTTGGAATAAATCCAACGGTGACCGGCACAGCCCTCGTCCCACCACCACGGCAGCCAGCCATGGTGGTGGGTGGAGGGCTGTGCCGGTCACGGCTGGGTTTCAGGATTGGGGGCGACTAGACTTCAAGGTACAAGGGATACATAAGGTGGGATGGGGAAGGGATCACTAGACTGCCAGTGAAGAATTTATTTTACTACTGGGATGGCAATCAGAGACCATGGGGAAGAGGACCACTACACCATCAGGGAGGGTTTTGCCTCAATAGGGAACATGTGTGAAGAGAGAGAGAGAGAGAGAGAGATACCTCCCTCGCAGCCCAGGTAAATGGGCCCATAAAGGGCAAGCAAATGGCCAGCTAGCGCCTTGTATGTCCAATGGGCTCATTTGCATGGCTGCTTTTGTGGATCACAAATAGTGCACTGGCGCTATTCACTGTGGGGCCATTTATAGCCATGCAGGTGGGGGCAGCGCTAGTGGGGTTAGAGGCAATGGTAATGGAGTTACTGTTGCCTCTACCTGGCCCCATTCAGTCAGATAGTGCCCTACGCTATCAGTCTGTGAATAGCATTTTTTTTTTTTTTTTATAACCACCTGGGCAATCGCAAACGGCAAAGCAAACATTTGTGCTGCACTTCGTGAGTTTTTGTAAATCTAGCCCTCGGTCTGGTAGTTCTGTGCCCGAAATCCTATTTTTGTTTACAACAGTGCTGGCCCCGAAACTTAGTAGCTGGAAACTGTAAAGTGCCACAAACCACCTTGCAGTTTTTAGAAAGTAATTCCTATATTTGATTTATTAACAAAAAATGGAAGCTATACATATGCCTTACCATGTACCATATGATATCTCCTACATACCTGCTTTCACAGCAAATGGGCTGTGGACCCTTAAATGTCCTGTCTGTGTATAAATGTAAGCATCCCACCCCCCCAAAAAAAAAAATTAGACTCATGTTAAAACAGAAAACAGTAGGGAACTTACCTTGAAAAAGTTTGATGGCAGCACAAGACAACACAGCTCAGAAGACATGCAATAGAATTGACAGAGTGGCACTTCTGCTGGCATGTGCATTTTCGGATCTACCATGATGCCTTGCATGAGTCTGGTCATGATCTTTACGGAGTCCAACAGATTTTCACAATAGGGCAGAACAGAGTGAAGCAACTTCATTTAAATTTAATTTAGGATAAAATTAGCGGGATTTAAGAGAGGGAATCATTGTACATACCTACAAACTACATGTACAAATATAGGTTGAGAGTCTGACTTTCCCTTTAAAGTGTTCTTCAGTGTGATACATGCACAAAGGCAGTTCTGACTTATCCAGCTAATGCTTCAAGTCATTGCATCAGCACTTTGTCAGGGTCCCTCCCACTTCCCCAGACAAAGCTTTTATACATTAGAATTTAAAGAGCTCCCAGCCCATCCACCCCCAGCTGACTCCTGAACGCTATCCCCCCAGGAATGTCACTATATGATCACCTGTAAGTCCAAGTATCATTCCCAAGTGCAAACTCCAGACTTCTCCCATCTGAAAGTCTGGCCTGGAAAACACTGGGTTTCTCTTATGGTACCCCCCCGGCCAGATAAGATTCCCATTCTTTAGCCATTCGAAGTCACAAATGATGCCTTGAGATAATAACCAGGAGTACAGCGCCTGAATTCTTACCGGACTGTGATGGGGATGCTTGATCTGCGATCGCTCTCCCGCTCATGCTCTCTTGCCCCACTGCGCATCAGGATGTAGCGGTTCTTCAGCTTCTCTGCTGCCTCGGCCGACAGCCTTGGGCCACATTTCCTGTCAGATTAAAAATGGGAAGAGGGGACACTTAAGCTTGGACACATACACATAAAAACACAAGAAAAACCCTTCCATAGACAAGATGCTAGATTAACAAAGGCCCCACAGTGTCAATGCTGGATCCCCCAGAGAAGGTGCAGTGAATAGCCTTCCATTGTGCCCACTGGTTCCAGTTTCAAAGCACCATCATGTAATGACTGCACTTAACTGGACCAGAAATAACACTTCAAGCAACCAAAGCCACAGCAGTCCAAGTAATATTTATTTTAAATTTTGGTAACCGAGCAGGCCCACTGAGATTAGTCCCTTTTTCAGGGGCGACCAGTGGGAGGGCACAAAGGACAAATACTGTAGCTTATAACATATATAGAAAACTATACAAAATTAAAATTAACGCAACTAATGCACATCGATAGCAGTAATATGGCAGCGGATTTCTGGTATCAGAAACTGAAGCAGACTGGGAGCAAAGAGCAGCACAGAGGTACTCTACTCCCAGGGAGGTACAGGCCAGCACCCCCCCTCCCATACTAGCTGTCCAAAAAGTAGCAATGGCTGAGAAAACTGCTAACTGCCCACCTGACCAGAAGGGTGCAGCCACGATGACCTGAAACCCCCAAAAACCAACAAAGCCAGGGCTGCAGTTCAAAGCTGGAAGGGAAAGGGGCATACTAGCCTCAAACCTGTTCCAGGTGGTATCCCAAAACTTACGCTCGGCAGAAGGCAATGAGCTTCTTCAGCTTATTGAGGTCGATCTCACCCTCCACAGCCTGGGTCTGAGTCAGAGCACTCAGATGAACATTCATTACGTGCTTGGCCAGTGTCTGTTGAGGAAGTAAAGAAAAGGGCATCAGAAGAGAAGTCACTCAGGTCTTTTTATAAGAGAATCCTCAATACACATCACATTCACACAGCAGTTTGTGGATCAGACAAGCTTCATCTCCTCAACTGCACTGTCTATGCCGCACTATGGGCACTGGCTCTAAGAAGTGCCAGTAATCCACACTCCCAGCTGAAGACTAACTGCACAGCTGGGGATTTTGGGGGGGCGGGCGCTTGGATTAATAAAGTTGGAAACAGCTGTGTTCACTTATTCTGGTCCACAATTATTTCAGCAGTCAGGTCCCAAAAAAATCTAACTGACCCACATTTCCGTTCATCACAGTGGAGATGCTGACAGTACTTACAATAATGCTTTTAAGTGTCAGAACATTTCCTTGCCAACATTCATTCAAAATGGCCACCACAGATGGGAAGGCCACATTAGAGAAACTTTTCAGAGCAGCACCAGCTCACTGTCATATCTCTCTGCTCATTGTGCTCATCTTTGACTATGAAGATCATGTCGAATCGGGACAGGATGGTAGGCATAAAGTCGATATTCTCTTCACCCTTTGTATCGTCCCAACGTCCAAAGACAGAGTTTGCAGCTGCCAGAACTGAGCAGCGGGAGTTCAGGGTGGTGGTGATGCCAGCCTGTGTAAAAGAACCAACACAGTTAAGCCCACAGATTACTTCACTGTATTTAAGAGCATGAACATTTTTATCCCCCTTCCTCCAAGCAAATACAGACAGCGTCAGAAGGGTGTACTTTTTAAATGTGATTTTAATCATTAAAGAAATACAAAACAAAAAAGCAGCTATCAAAACTGCAAAGGGGACCAACATATGCTTTTATGGGATCCCCTCTCCATATGTACTGAAAAAAAAAGAAAAAAAAATTCCATCCCATATAGTCAGATTCTGCCCCTTCAATACATTCTCCAACAATATGCACATCGCCTCAAGCAGAGTGCACACAGCTGCAATATTTTTCCAGTGCCCCCAATATGCCCAAGTAATCAGTGTGTGTGTGTCTGAAATATCCACCAACAGCAGAACTGTGGCCGCACCCACCAATCGTTCAGAGAGGGACAGGGAGCAAAGAAAACACTGCCCGCCACAGCTTGTGGAGACTTTGTTAAATAGAACTAATAAGCAGTAAGTAACTCCAAATAGCTGGAAAAGTACAGTTACATAAGAACTTACTGTAACAGTAGATCTTCCGAGAACAGCTCTTGCAGCAGGTTACACCATTAGGACTGAAGCCAGCAAGTGCCAGGACCCAACGGAAATTTTCTAGCTAGTATCCATGGGGACACCCCCATCAGCCCCACCCGTCAGGCATCATATAAAAAGGGTGGTCCCCAGAATCCCCAGTTCTCCTGCTGGAGACTCCTGGCCGTCTCGATGACATCAGAAGTGGAGACTGAGGATCCGCCATCAAAAGGTATTCAGAACGGTGTTAGAAACACCTAATCCTAGAAAAGAGATATCGGAACAACTCTACCTCCAGAGGGAATGGTGGGAGGGAAACTACCTGCTGCAAGAGCTGTTCTCGAAGATCTACTGTTACGGTTAAGTTCTTACGCAACTGTACTATCTTACTTGGAGAAACGGCTCTTGCAACAGGTTACACCATTAGGACTGATTCCCAAGCAATACTGGAAATCCCTCGCAGGTGGGAGGAGGCTAGGTAGAGATCGCGAGTTGGATCGAAGCCTAGGATAGGAGTCCCTGAAGGACTGCTAGACCAAAACCAGCTCTTTGCCGTGATGCCACATCTAGGATATAATGCCTGATAAAGGTATGCACAGTTGCTCCAAGTAGCCGCTGCACAGATGGCTGAAGTGGACACGTTCTTCATGACCGCAAAGGAGGTAGCCACCCCCCTTGTGGAATGACCCTTAACTGCACCCGGTAAAGGTTTGTTACATTTCTGGTAACAGAATGTGATACAATGGATGAGTCACCTGGACAGCGATTGTTTAGAAACCGGAGCTCCCATCATCCTATGGTCGAAGGAGCCGAAAAGCTGATCAGATTTTCGGTGGTGTCTGGTTCTGGTAAGGTAGTATCTTAAGACACCTATGCACATCTACAGTGTGCAACAGGGCCTCTCCTCTATTAGCGTATTTAGGAAAGTACACTGATAAGTTGATGTCTTTGACTGAGGGTGAGAGCTGAGACCACCTTAGGTAGAAACTTTGGATTTGTTCTTAGGGACACCCTGTCCTGGTGAAAAACCAAATAAAAATTCTTTGCACATCCATGCGTGAAGTTCAGAAATCCTTCTGGCCGAAGTAACGGCAACTAAAAACAACATCTTCCATGTTAGGGAGACATAGCTTGCAATCCTCAGCTGGTTCAAAAGGCGGCAGCGTGAGCTGCTCCAGGACAAAGGGCAAATCCCATGGAGGAACAGGATCCTTAATCGGAGGTCTAAGGTGGAGAACACCTCTCAGGAAGGCTCGTACTGTGTCCAACTGAGTTATGGGACATTGGCCTATGGGTGTATGATAGGCTGAGATGGCACAAAGGTGTACTTTAATAGAGGAGTAGGCCAAGCCTGCCTGGAAGAGAGACAGGAGGTAGTCCAAGACTGACCTTTCCAGACAATCCATTAGGGAAAATCCTCGTGCTTGAGCCCAGAGGCAAAATCTGCGCCATTTCATGGAGTATGTGGCGTGAGTGACTGCTTTTCTAGCAGCCGCTAGAACATCTGCTACCTCTTGCGAGACCTCGTACCGCATGATAACCATGTCTCTAGGAGCCAGGAGTGCAGGTTCAGAGAGCGAAGGTCCGGATGGACCAAAGAACCTGCCTCCTGGGACAATAAGTGAGAGCTGATTGGCAGAGGAACTGGAGGTTCCTGGGACAGCTGGTGCAGCAGAGGAAACCAAATCTGTCTGGGCCAAAAAGGCGCGATAAATAACAGCGTCGCCTGCTCTCTGCGGAGTTTCAATAGGACCCTCTGGATCAACGGGAAGAGAGGAAATGTGTAGAGGAATCTGCCTGTCCAGGAGAGGGACAATGTGTCTCACCAGAAAACACCAGACCCTGGATCTAGCGAGCAGAAATTGAGCAGTTTCACGTTGGATAGGGACACGAAAAGGTCTAACTCTGGTGTGCCCCATCTGTGAAACAGATCCTCTACAACCTCCTGGAGTAGTTCTCATTCATGTACTCTGGCCTGAGGGAGGCTCAGGCTGTCTGTGATGACATTGTCCACTCCTGGGACATGAACAGCAATGAGGTTCGCGCCGTGTTGTAGAACCTAATCCCACACCCTCATGGCCCCCCAGCAAAGCGGGTAGGAATGGGTACCTCCTTGTTTGTTGACGTAATACATCACAGCGGTATTGTCTGTTTGTAACAGGAGAGTACCCGGTGGGATCTCCGACTGGAAGGCCTGCAGGGCATAAAGGACTGCTATCATTTCTGAAATATTTATGTGGAGATGAGCTTCCTGGGTTGTCCACGATCCCCGACCCTGTCGAGGTGTGCTCCCCAACCGAAACCTGAGCCGGCCGTGGAGAGCGTCACAATCGGAGACGGCGCAATGAAGGGGACACCCGCCAACAGGTTCTTTGAATCTAGCCACCATTGCCAATCCCGGATTATGGCATTCTTGATCTGAATTGGAAGCTGCAAATGGTCTTGCTTCCGATCCCAATGAACCAGTAACATCCACTGGGTCACCCGCATGTGGAGACGGACTAGCGGAACTGTTTCAATGGCCGCAGCCATGTGTCCGAGCAGGCAATAGACCAGTCTGGCTGGGACAGTCTTCTTTGCCAAGATGTCCCTGATGAGGGATCTGATGTGTTCCGCTCGGTCTTGGGGCAGAAAAGCTCTCTCCTAGACGGTGTCCAGAACGGTGCCTATGAACTGCAGATTCTGTGACTGAACCAGGTGTGACTTCTCCTGATTGACAATGATGCCCAACGTCCCAAACAGGGACCGAGTACAGTGAATTGCAGACATCAGGGCCTCCCGAGAGGGTGCCATGAGGAGCCAGTAGTCCAGGTAGGGGAACATGTAGTGGACTTTTCTCCTTAGAGCCGCCGCTACGACTGCTATGCACTTCGTAAACACCTGAGGTGCTGATCACAGTGTGAAAGGCAGGGCTCGGAACTGATAATGGCGATCTAGAAATCTGAAGTGCAAGAACTTCTGTGCACTTGAGCAATGGGTATGTGCAGGCAGGCATCCTGCATGTCCAAGGACGCTAGGAAGGTGCCCTGTTTGAGCACTGGTATCAGACCGGGAAGGGTCACCATGCGGAAGCGTTTGTAGAGGACCGAAGCACTGAGATCGCTGAGACCCAGTATCGGACGGAGGACCCCGTCTTTTTGGGAACCAGAAAGAAGTGTGAATAGTAAACTGCTCCTCTCTGGTTCCTTAGTACGTGCTCTACGGCTTCCTTTCCTTGAAGCGCGAGCACCTCCTGCTGTATGAGCAGTGCGTACCGACCCGAATAACGGGAAAGCAGGGGAGGTCTTGACGGTGGATGGTTGAGGAATTCTATAAAGTGACCTCTCTTGACCATTTGAAGTACCCACCGCTCGGTGGTGATCGACTGCCACCCTGAAAAGTGGTAAATGATGGGACCCCCGACCTTTTCTGCCCATTAATCCAGAGGAGGGAAGGGGGCCGGGAATCAGTCATGCTGAGGCAGCGTTTGTTCCCGCAGTCTGGGCCGGTTTAGTATACCGTTGACCTCTGCCTGGAGAAGATTTAGGTTGGGCCTTACGGTGGAAGGTGCCCCTTTGTAGCTGGCCGGAACGTGACTGCTGTCGTTGCCGGCCGCGAAAACGGCTGGTTCCTACGACAGGAACCAGATTTGGATCTGTACATGGCCTGTACAGACCATACTGCCTTCCCGGCGTCCTGAAGCTTGGTGATTACCTTTTCAGAGGGTTCACCAAACAGGACCTCTCTGTTGTAAAGGACATTGAAGATACTCTTCTGTACGTCTGGGGTAAAACCGGAGACACGGAGCCAGGAGTGTCTCCAGAGAGAGACGCCTGAAGCTGCGCCTCTGGTGGAAGAGTCCGCCGAATCATATGCGGCTTGTAACACTTGGGTCCCCATGTCTGACCCTGTGCGGAGGAGGTTCAAGAGCTCCACCTTCTGCTCGCCATCCTGTAGTTTATCAACTAGGTCCCGACCCTGTTCCCACAGGGCATTCTGAAACTGAACCATATGAGAGACAGTTCAGGGACCTGATGGAGCATGTAGCAGCCGCATACATGCGCCTCCCCAGGGAATCCAACTGCTTGGATTCCCAGTCCAGTGGCTGTGTGTTCAGATGCTGCGGTCGTTGGGACCCGTCATAAGAGGCCGTAATGACCAGGGAATCAGCCAGAGGTTGTTGCGCCAAGTACTGGTCCTCTGTCGGTGCCCTGTACAGGCGGTCAGCTTTCTTCGGCACCGTGGGGGTGGAGTGCAGACGCTTCCATGCAGCCTTGGTAACGTCCGCGAAGGTGTCCACCAAGGGTGGCACCACCACAGGCTTAGGGTCCTTCTACTGAAGGTAACGAGTTAGGCACGGTCTCTTGGGGTCGAGATCTTCTGAATCCCATCCCATGTTCTCCTGGATGTGCCTCATGATCTCGGAAAAGGAGGGATCATCCGGAGGTGACCTGGGCAGGTCTTGTGGGTCAGGCAATGGGATGCTGATTGGAGAAGGAGACCTGGAGGTATCTAAAGTGTCAGGTCTAGAATCGTCCCCTGGCGGAGTGGACCATCGACGTCTGGGTCGCTTAGGACTGGGAGACCCTGAAGGGGGGCCTTCTCCATTCTTTAGATCTTCCCCTAGGAAGTGGAATGTGCTCCTTGGGGGGTGGTGGTCTTCCTGCTGGCCCCTGCGGTGGGGGGAGTAGGAGGAGGAGATTTGGCTGGGATCACATCCTTCTTTATTGTGTCCCACCAAAAGGTAAAGAGATCTTTGACCTCTTGAATATTCATACCAGACGACGGACCTGGTGCCGGTGGTCTGTTGCCGGTATCGGGCGTTGGGTCTGAGGGAGTCACCGGGATTGGCGAAGGCTCCTGTGGAAGCCTGACATCCTCATTAAATCGCCTGCCTGGTCATCAGGCAACATCAGGTCCTCCTCTGTAGAGTCCTGGCGACCGGGTGTCCACTGGTGACGGGGAGGCAATCTTCGGCTCTGGCGAACGTCTCACTGACGTCTGGTGCGATGGGCATTTGCCCGACGAAGGGTCGGAAGCTCGCTTCAAGTCCGTCGTCCGTTTTAGGGATGTCAGGTCCTTAGTATTCCTGAGAGGGGGATCCAGAACCCCTGGGAGCCCAATCTGGTGTCGGGGTCCCGACGTCTCTCTGAAGAAGCTTTGGAAGAAGACTTGGACTGGTGATGGTCTGAAGACTTTGAGGCCCGAGAAGGTGTTGAGGAAGCTGAGGGCCTTGATGGGATGCAGAGAAGCCAAAGTGCTGCCTGAAGACTTGACCTTTACTGGAGGGGGGCGGACAGCGAGCCCTGGAGGGAGAGCGGTCTGAGCGTGTGGAGCCTGAGCTGGTGCGAGAGTCTGAGGCCCGGTAAGAGGATCTGGACCTGGCCTTCTCCCGATGCTCGTCCCGGTGTTTGTGGGACTTATTGGTAGACTCACCTCTGGAGGCAGGGCGTTTGTCCATGCTTTTGAACTTTTCTTCCAAGAAGAACCCCTGAAGTGCCTTCTGGCGGCGGATCCTGGTGCGACTACTGAACCCCTGACAAAAGGAGCAGGCCTTGGTGTCGTGTTTCTGGCCTAGGCACCACAGGCAGGATGAATGAGGATCCTTGAAAGGGATCTGTTTGCCACAGGCACACTTGGAAGGATGTCCTTCTGAAGAAGGAGTTGAAGATGCCGGCATTTAGTGGTAAACTGGAAAGTTCTAGTTGTTGTACGCTAGAGTGGGACCGTGAGGCCGATGCTGGTGAGTCGATGGCAGGAAAAGAACTGGGGATTCTGGGGGACCGCCCCCTTTTATATGATGCCCCGTCAGGAGTGGGGCCGACGTCAGGGCCGGTCCCCACTGGATACTTGCTAGCTGTAAGCCTCGTGGTCCTGGCGCCCGTCGGCTTCAGTCCTACTGGGTAACCTGCTGCAAGAGCAGTCAAGTAAGATCCGTACGCCACCCACGGATGCATTTAACAGGAAAATGGTATAGGCTCTAATGGAGGTCTTTAAAGATCCACTGTTACTGGTAAGTAAACTTCTTCGATGACATCTCCACTGAGCCTTAATACACTGGAGTACAACCAAGGACTGCCAATCCCAACCGGGTAACTGCAGCAGGCACACCTTGAAAGGCAGCAAGATGTTGATGTCCAAAGAGTGCAACAGCATTTCACTCAGGTTCTGGAACGACAATGTGCAAATCAGACTGATTCAATGAGAAATCAGACACTGCCCTACGCATAAACTCTGGCCAAGTCTGCAATGTCATCCTGTCTGTTTGAAACACCAGAAAAGGAGGAGGTTCACGAGCAAAGGCCTGCAATTCACAGATCTCTGGCTGACGTAATAGCCACAAGGAATAAAGACTTCCAGGATAGACACATCTAATCACAGAAGATTTAGGCTCGAAAGAGACTTCTGTCAATGATTTCAGCATATGTTTCTGGTCCCAAACTGTTCTGGGTTTGCAGACAGGAGAATCCAGGTGCACAAAGCCATAGGTCACATCCAGCCGGGCCACAGAGTTGCCCAGATGTGAGCATAAAAAGCCAAAATAGCAGATTGGTGACTGGATCCAGGGATGCCACTTGACACCACACTAACACTTCTAGCAGTAGGCAGAACAGCAGACTTCTCAATCTGAGAGACCTTTACATCCTCAGTCTGGACCTCTGACGCGTGACCTGAAATTGTTAGCCATGCACATCTCCGCAAGCTGATGGCAGTGGCAGTTCCCCTAGCACAGGCGTCCACTGCATCATAAGTGGCCTTCAGGGTGTGTCTGCTGGCCAACCTGACCAAGCCTGCCATCTCTTCCTTTAACTGGGAGTCCTGAAGAGAGTCAATCGTAGACTCCAGGTGGCCTAAAACAGATTTTTGGTAGACCCCCATGTGAGCCATGTAGTTCAGTGCTGTGATGGCCAAGGTGGAAGAGGAGTAGACCTTCTTCCCATACTGGTCAATAACCTTAGATTCCTTGTCCGGTGGAGAAATGCTAAGGTACTTTGGTTTGCTGACCTGTCATGGGCAGCACTGATGACCAGAGTCTGCCTTAGGGTGAATGCCCAGATGGTTTTTGCCCTCTGGGGTTTGATGAAGCCTGTCTGCCTTTCTAGTCACAGGTGCTAGGGAGGCCGGCTGTTTCCAAATAGTAGAAGCCAAATCCCCATGTGGCCCTACCCAGGATGGGATGAGGGAATGGGACAGATCTGACGATACTAAGTGTTCAGCCAGTCTGGATCCTGGGTTTCAGTGTGCCAATCATACACCGCCTGGTTTTTCTGAGTAGTTCCATAAAGGAAGGGTCCTCAGGTGGAGATTTAGACGACTCCTTGGGATTTGGATCATCCGGCATCAGAGATTCATAGAGCAGAGTCACTGTCCGAATCCGACAGATGGCTCTCGTCAGTTGAACCGATCCCTGGTAAGGCGATGTCCACCGATCTGGAAATGTCTACAGGTTGCACAAACTCAGTGGTTCGTGGGTGAGCTGGTAGCTCTACTGTTCTGCTCCACGTAGTCGGGCCAGGGCTAACGCCGGGATGGGTGCAGGTGACAGAGCCCTACGACGAGGGCTGTCATTTCTCCAGCTCTGATGTGAGTTGTAATTTTGCCTCAGTCCACCAGGACCACAGCACTGCCTGAAGGTCAACTTGGGGCTGCAGTGGTGGTGGGAGTGGAGGCGAAGGGTTAACATACCCTGGGTATCCTGTATAGTAGGGGTAATTGAATCCCAGTGATTGACATCTCGGCGTCGGGAACCCTGGTGCCAGGTATTGTGGTGTCAGATACCCTGGCATGGGGTATTGCAGTGGATAGCCCGGCATTGGGTAACCTGGGAGGTTGTCCAACGGGCCTGGTGTTGACCCGGGAATCGGGCCCGGAGGACGCCCTGACCGGGGAGCAGAAGACCCAGACGGGAGGTCCGGAGTAGGGGGAGGAAGCCCTTAGGGACCCAATGATGTTGGCATCACCAAGGAGGACTGGCATGACCTTAGTTAGATCCGGCGGTACCTCAGGCGTTTGTGGCACCGGTATCGGAACAATCCTTGATGGCAGGCAGTCTCCCTCCTCCAGATCCCCAGGTTGCAGGGAAACTGGAGGAACCTCCAATGGCGGCAGTGGGTGGGGAGAGACCGGAGGAAACTCTGGTGTCAGCTGGGGGCTCAGACGTCAGCTGATCTGGTACCTCGACAGCAGGCCTGCTGTCTGGGCCCGGAGGGACCGGTGCCGAGCGGCCATCAGAGAAGCCAGCGCTCGACTTACCGGTCCCACTAGAACCACTTAATCTTGAGTGATATAGAGGCAGTGGGTGCCTCCTTTCCCCCAGAAGCTCTTGTCAGGCCCAAACCGGAGGGGGGTGGCGACAGCTGTACTGTACCCACAGAAACAGCCGTGGATGAAGGCATCTTTCCCCGAGGAGAAAATTACCTCCGTGGCCGCGACACCAGGAGGGTGTAGTGGTCTTGTAGGGGACTCTGTCTGGTCTCAATGTCTCTCCTTGTCCTTCTTCCAATGGCCCTCGGGTGAGGAAGAAGAGCTGCAGAGTTTTTTCATCTCCTTCTCCATGGAAACCATTTGCAACTTTGAAAGACTGGCTTCCAGAAACTGCTGACGGCATTTCTGAGTGACCTGGTTGAAACCCTCGCAAATCTCCTACTCCTTGGCCTTGTAGTCTGGGCCCAGACAAAAATAAAAGCAGAGGAAATGGCCGTCCTTGAGGGGGAGCAGAGTCCTGCAGGAGCCGCACTTATTTTTATTCGAATCAGACGTTGGGAGACGACATACACGAAAAACTTTACATATACTCTTGAAGAAAAATATAAAAGTTAAAATTAGCGATTTAATTGATAAATGAAACGAGATATACTTATCCAAAATGGTGTCGGCAGAAGCAATGTTCTCTGTGAGGTACGACGTGCACAGGCAGACAATGCGATAGAACTGGAGGGTGGGTGCAGGGACTGCTACCTATATATAGTGGCACGCTGATGTCGGTCACGTGAGGCCTGGGGAAGGGTGGGGGGTGGTCCACCGCCAGACACTACTAGCTAGAAATTTTCCGAGTGGTCCTAGCGATTGGCGGATTAGTTCTACATGTTAGTACCTACTGCAAGAGCCCTCTCGAAGTAACATCTCTGGTTGCTGGGAGAAGAGCGGGGTCTGTTCAAGACAATATCTTCACTTCTAGGAAACAAAGTAGAACCATCAGTTTCTTCCTGCCTCAGAGGGTGAGGGGGATTCTTCACCCCAATCCTCCTCTTTCTTAAGGAGAGGAAGCGAGGGGTCACAGACCTATGAGGTGTCAGAGGAGGTATAGCAGGACCAGCCCACTGTACTGAAGGTGGTGACCAAAGGGTGGCCTCTGTCTTCAACTGCGGATGTCAAGGCAATAAGCCCTTTCTCAAGTTCTGTTTCGCAGTCAGTGGCGACTTGGCAGGCACTGCAGCAGTCTTATCCATTTAAAAAAAAAAAAAAAAAAAACACACACACAAACAATATTAAGTCTTGCGTCTCCCATTGAAAGAGGGAGACTGTCAGCTTTTCAGGGACTAAATGAATAACCTCCCTATTAATACCCAAAGACATACCCAAGGAGGCTCCAAGGGCTGACACCTGACCTCTCAGGGCAAAACCTTTTTCCTGCAGAAAATCCAAATTCTGTGGGACTGAGGCTTTGAAAGGAGGGAATTTTTTTTCTGGCCCAAGCTGCAAATGTGGTCCACATGCAAGCATAAACTACCTAAGTGGAGAACTTCCTGGTAGCCATCAGTATGTCACCTTCTTAGAGAAACCTAGTTTCAGGAGTCTCCTTTAGTAGCCAGACCACGAGTTGCATAGCTCCTAGATTTGGATACAGAATGTGGCCCTGAGAGAGAAGCCCCCCTGCACTTAAAGGCAAAGGGACGTGCGCTGAGCTGTAACTACCAAGTCTAGGAATCCCAGTCATCTCAAGCACTAGTTATTAGAATTACGCTTCCTCCAGTGCCCTATTTTTTGCCTATGACCTTGGGGATGAGAGGCAGAGGGGGAAAAGGCATGTGCTCTGTTGAAGCTCCACTTCTGTGACGGAACATCCACTGCTTGTCGCTGTGGACACTAGTAGTGGCTCAAAAATCATTGAGCTTGGGCAATAAGGCTGGAGGCAAACACATCTGGGAACGACCAAACCTCTGGCACAGAAGGTCAAACACCCTCGGGTTCAACACCCACTCCCATGAATAAAGATCTTTGCAGTTTAGCAAACAACTCGACGGTTCGTTATCCCCCACAGAGAGGACTGTGGCCAAAGCATCTCCCTGCTCCTTCTGCCTCGAGAGTAGAGGCACATCACCATGACAGTGATGTCCGAGATTATTTTCACAACTCTTGACTGCACCTGTCTTGAAAAGAGAGCGAGGCACACCACCACAAGATTATGAGTAGGTGCTGTTCGTGCACTGATCAAGTCCCCTGAATGGGAAAAGAGGAGCAGAACTGCCCCCCAACCGGACAGGCTAGTATCGGATGTCAGGATCATCTCTGGGGGTGAGGGACTTTCAAGGGGAAGCCTTGCTCAGATACTCCAAACTCACCCACTAACCCAGAGACAGCGTCAGTTTGGTGAGTGGGATCTTGGCCTGATAATCCTCAGAGGCAGGATACCAAGCTGACAGTAACTCCATCTGTAGGGGTCGCATGTGAAGGAGAGGCCATGGGACTAGTTCCAGAGGCCCAGAATCCATAGTAGGCTGTGAGCCGAGGCCAAAAATGGGCTCCTCAGCCACTGGGCCTCTCTCAAAATGGTCTCCTTCCTGGCAGGCGAGGGGAGACCTATCCTTGGTCCATCCAACCAAGTGGGTGCTGTCGCTAGCCCAAAAGGAGCTCCCTGTACTGGAAGTGCTGTCCCAGGACTGAGAATCTGAGGGACCTCTGAGATACTTGTCGGACAGGGATGTGGAGATGTGCATCTCTCAGATCTATGGAAGTTAGATAGTCCCCAGCTGGACAGCTCGAATGACTGAACGTAGGGACTCCATCTTAAAAGGACATGCGGCAAACAAACTTCTGTGTTTCAGGTTCAGGACAAGCCTGAAACCTGCATTTTGTCTTCAGGCCAGGGCTCAACTGCAACTACTGCCATTGAAAACCAAGGTAGGCTCCTCTACCCCTCTGGTTCCCTAAGTTCCGAAAGAGACGAAACACCCTCGGAACTGCCTCCGACGGTTGCCCCTTGACCTTCTGGGGGTGAAGTGGTTTTTGCCATTGCTATTCCACTGGAAGTGGCCCTTTATCCTGGGTATCCACCAAAAAACACCCAGGTCCGAACCAAACAAGCATGCCTCGAAGGCAAAGTTCAACAGCTTGGCCTCTGACGCCGGACCACATACCCAATGCCAAAGCCACACACACCGCATAGCGGACACGTGAGAGGTGAAGCAAGCCAATATGTACAAAAAATGTTCCACTCTGGCACCCCCTAGGAAGGTGTAGGCAATGAAAACCAAATAGCAGTTACCATAACAGTAGATTTGAGAGGTTCCTGCAGTAGGTCTTCACATACTGTATAGAACTGTGCCCCCTGGCGTCAAGACCGCATAGCAAACTTCTAGCTAGCAATCTATAGCGGGGTACCACCCCCAGCATCATGAAGAGACTTCGGCATGACTGTATATAGGGGTTGTCCTGCAAAAATACTCGCTCCCTCCAAAACTGGGGTAATGCAGCTGCCCAGGAGGGGAATATAGTTTTATGCTGTTATGGGGCAAAGGCTCTTCTGCACACAGCATCTATTCACTTCCGGGCTCGTCAGATATTTTCTTGGGTCACAAAGACTGAAGCATGGAAAAACATTCTGAAACGGAGCAGGACATGAACACGATAGAACTGACATCCCTCGCCTCCAAGCACCTCCTTGAGCTGTAATGACCTACACACATCAGATATCTGATAGGACAAAGACTTTATATCAAACAGGGAAGGGATAGGAACCCTCCTTTCCGGATCTGTTCACTCCCCTTCCGAGAGGGATTGTCTGCCTCCTTGGGCCCCCCCAAAAAAAACAAACAAAAAAAAAACCAAGCATCTCCTGTAGGTCAGGAATTTCTCCAAGATCCCAGATATCCTCATCCTAAGCCTTGTAAGGGCAGGTAGGGGTCTGTCTGCAGATATGAAAAAACACGCAGCCCAGTCCTGCTGTGGAGCACCTGGATATGCATGTGTGCCCCCCCGACCTGAGGAGCCCGGTTTGGGGTTGGGTGTCTCTTATAAGATGTCCTGCTGGACATCGGGGCTCCCATAAGAGCAACAAAGATTTAAACAATTCTGCTTGCCACGGCCAATTGGTACACCAAGTGTATCCTCAACTCCAGTACAGAGGTGTGTGTTGGGGGAAGGGGGACCCAGTAAGACATATTAGCTTGCGAAACACAATGAAAGCAAAAGGAACCCATTTGGAATAGAGTTTATTACCCCCTTGTAGGTCTTGCGTTAATAGCAGGAGATCTCAGATGGACACAGTGCCTTGTATAAAAAAAACAAAAAAAAAAAAAAACAGATTACTCACCTGTAACAGTAATTCTAAGAGTAGTATATGTTGTTTATTCACACTTGTTGCCATGTCCCTTTACCCTTTAAATCTTGCCAGAAGGTCTTCAAGCTGGCTCCTCCCAGTACCGAGGTGGTATAACCCTCGGTTCTGCCCCATGACACCAGATCTTTGCCCGCTGGAAACCAGGCTGTGCGTTGCAGCTGGGGAGGTCGGGTTGGTCAGTGTGGATGAACAACATATACCACACCTAGAAAGGTCGGTTAGGCAAAGATTTTTGCCGTAATAGTAGATCTTCTAGGAATGTCTCTTGCGGTAAGTCATTACTTCTGGGAGTTTACCTTAAGTGGCGCTCTCACACGGTAGTTTTCTCCACCAGTCTATTCCAGGGCCCACCCACATGACCTCACTTCCTGGGCTGTGCCTATAAAAGTGGGTGGTCCCTGATAGTCTCCGTTCCCCACCAGTTTCAGCTCGTTATGCGGGGAACAGAGATACCAAAGCCTCCTAATCCTACATAGTTTTCCCCGTTACAGAATAGCAGGAGGTCAGAGGGAGGGAAGCTACTTACTGCAAGAGACATTCCTAGATCTACTGTTACGGCAAAAGTCTATGCATAACCAATCGATCTTCCACGGAATGGTCTCTTGCAGCAAGTCATTACTTCTGGGAGATTCCCAAGCAGTTTTATGGCAGTGGGGTGGCCAGACATGGCATTCTGCCGTACATATAGTGTGGCCTTAGGATCAATAGGTGCTGAGAAAAGTACATCGGCATATAAAGAGAAATTTTGTATTCTGTCTGCAAGTACTCCATTATATAGTGTTAGTTACAGAGTTATGGCTGAAAGACAAGCCAAACTGGCTATTACTGGGCCTCTGCGGATGAGTTAAGCAGATGTAAACCCGATCAGGGTATGGGATATTAGATACTGTAATAAAATCAAAAGAAATTCAGCCATATAATGGAGTAAATGGTAGGTCTCAGTGGCATGCAAAGACCGTATATGTCAAAGCCCACTGGGTTCCGAGTTTTAAATAGTAACCCAAATAATACAGTGTTATTTTGTAGTGCTACAATGTAGCAAGTTAATACAGTTTTTTTTCCTATGTCTGTCAAGTCATTAGAGAAATGTATCCATTTGGTATAAATAGGCTACATAAGTAGAAACAATGATTTTTTGTGAAATGAAACAATGTTATCTATTTCATAATGGAATCCAATGACAGAGTGAGTAGCGATATTGTACCAGTTTTAGGGTAATGACATGGAATGCAATAGAGTGACGTAGTCAGTTCCATTGTATATTAGTAATCTCATCGGCAAGTGGGACCCCAAGCATGCCAGGGCCTGCAGCATTGTTAAGTTTAAACCTGAAATGTTAGTGTGGTGGGCCCTTTATGCTGTCAGGTAAACAGAAGTTTAAATGATGATCTGGGTAATTACGAATTATGAGCCATCAGATCTCATCTTTGAGATTCTAAATAGGTTAATCTGAGAAAAAAGTCATACGGTTTGTGACCTGCCCATATTTTGTTGTCCAAGTAGCATGGATCAGAAACTGATCAGTCTTGCAGAGTTTGCGGTTTATAATATATATGTACTCACTATTGTTTCTGTGGCCTTCATCTACGGTCAGGTGAAAACTGCATGTAGCAGTAAAAGTTTGGTAAGAATATTATGAGCCATATTATATTATCAAGATAGATTTTTTCTTAGCATGCGAGTAGTACCAGGCCCTGTTCATGGGAGGGACATGAGGGTCCAGCGCACAACAGGCAGAGAGGCATCTCGATGAAATGACCGCAATTGTCTAACAGTGATACCTCACAAAGTGGCTAGATGTATAAAGCCTTCAGGTAAAGGCCTCAGTTTAATTTCAAATCGAAGCCCCCCCCCCCAGGCCTAGAAGAGGAGGAGACCTGGGCATAGTTTAAAGTCTTTAGTGAGAGGAAGAAGCACCCGGCCATCCTAAGGGGCGGTCATGGGTCGGTTTAGATGCGTTTCTTGTCCTTCGCTCTTTGCCTCTGAAGTTTTCTCTTCTGTTATAGTAATTTCCAGTTTTGTATGAATAATTATACTGAGGGCTTGGTTTGTGGTACATATATTGTACTATTTTTAGTCGTCTGCCTGAGGCTTGTAGGTTATCCAGTATTATTTATGCCCCTGGGCCAAAGAGATGGTCGCCAGAAAAAAAAAAGGGGGGGGGGATTAGCCACTTTTTATTTCATCAGGTGCTAGCCCCGAGAGTCAGGGCCATGCCTGATGGCGTGTAAAATTACCGACTGCAGAGGCTCTAGCCGAAGCATCAGCTTCTTTTGCAGGGGATACACTAGTAGTAGGCTCCGTTTGTGGGAGGGACACGAGGGTCCAGCGTACAACAGGTCGAGAGGCATCCCGATGAAGTGACCGTAATGGCCTGCAACAGTGATACCTCTATTAAATATGTATATATGAACATGATAAAACGTTACCCTCCGCCCTGAGGTGCGCCTCTATAATACTGGCGAGGTTATCTGCAAGGCATAGGTGATAGCATGATGCATTCTTGGCCAGATCTTATTTCGAGTGGGAGCTCTTGCAGCAGGCTATTACAATAAGGACTACGCTGCAGGCACTAGGACCCTCCGGTGAAACTTCAGCCAGCAGTACACAGCAGGGACCGCCCCCGACGCTGGCCCGGCTCCGACGTCTGTCTGGGTACAAGAGGGGGCAGACCCAGCTCCACCTCAGTTCTTTCCCACCGCATCCCGCACATGAAGAAGGAAGAACAGCTTCTGCTTGCCAGTTGCAGCTAAAACCTCGTTGATTTTTCTTCAATCAAGACCTTTGGAGCCGTTTTTGATGGTTTTCTCCTTCGTGGTACACAGATGTCAGTTCGCTGCCCGGTAATTTCATTGTTCTTTTTAGACAGTTTTTCGTGTTTCTACAGGCTACCGACGTCAGCCGTTGCCAGACGATTTTTCAAGTCCGACGGATGTCTTCTCGGGCGTCGGCCTCTCCGGAGCACTTGAACAAGTGTGAGTGTGGGACGCAGATCCCAGCCAAGGACGGCCATCTGCGGTGTGTTTTTTGCCTAGGCCCGAACCACGACACCGCGAACTGCTCCGATTGCCAGGCTTTCACCAGCAGGACCTGCATCCTCCGCCTCAAGGCCTTAAAAGCCTACTTACTGGAGCAGAAAATGGATCTGCACTCCTCAGAGGGGAAACAGAAAGAAAAGAAGCGGCACAGCAAAGACCGTAGTCGGTCCCAGCACCGGTCCCGCTCTCATTCGCTGCCCTCTCCGAAGAAAGCCTGTCCCTCGGGTTCTGGAGAGCACCCGAAATCTTCTCAGGCTAAGGCCGGCCCTCTGGGGGAGAAGCCGGCTAAGCCTCAGGTGACCCCGCTATGGGTCACCACAAAGCCCTTAGAGGTGCATGCTTCGGCCCCACCTCCTAAGGCACCGGCACCGCCTGCTAAAGGCACACCTCCGGAGCCCAAGGACTCTCCGGCGCCCCCTGGCAGCACCCCGTCGGTACCTGCACAGACGCCGGTCGAAGGGGCAAAGGACACGGGAGCGGCCGTGGAAGAGCCGACGTCCCCGTCACCCAAGTCCTCCTCCCCCCTGGGCACCCAGGAGGGCTCTCCTTCGCACCCCGACATCCCGGATACTTCCTTCCTGAGACGGGCGGCTACGATCTTCACGAAGGACGAGCTCCAGGAACTGTTTTCCTTCTGGTGGGGGCAGGTCCACAAGCAGTCCTCCCAGTCGCCGGCCCAGACACTAGTTCTCGACCCAGCGGAAAAATCACAGCCGGGAGGTGAGTCTTTCCCGCGGAAATCACCGGAGCACCCGCCTACACCTCCCTCCAGGGCTCATTCCCGCACCGGGTCCGAGGACCACAGACGTCGCTCCAGGGACTCTGGTGACAGATGTCTGTCTAGGTCATGCTCTAGGAACCCTTCTCGCTCTAGAGCGAGAACACTCCCAATGTCTGTCTCTGCTCAGTCGCCGGTCCAGGGACCGGAGTCAGTCTTCGGGCAGATGTCTATCCCCTAGCTACCGACAACAGCGAGAGCCTGGTCATAGGGAAGGGTCAGACTATTCAAAATCAATTAGTTGATCCTCCTCCCCATCATCGTCTTCATCTTCCTCTCTCAGTTCGCAGCGCTCCCTGAGAGAGAAGGACCAGCCTCGCTCGCCTCCAGATGATCCTACCTTTATGGACATCATGAGGCACATCCAGGCCTCCAACGAGTGGGACACGGAGGACCTGGATCCGGAACGCTGGAGACTAGCTAAGTACCTGAGGCAAAAGGAGCCTAAACCTCTGGTCATTCCTCCTTTGATGGATACATTCCAGGACCTCACCAGAACCACCTGGATGCATCCAGCTTCAGTCCCGGGCCGTTCCAAAGAAGTCGGATAGGCTGTATAAGGCCCCCGAGGGCAGAGCCTTTTCTCGCTGAACACCCTCAGGCAGATTCCTCGGTGATCACGGCTGCCCATGATAAGTCCAGGCAGCCGAAGCACCTCAGCTCTCAGCCTCCTGACCCGGAGTCTTCCTATTTGGACCAGGTTGGCAACAAGGTATATGCTGCTTCCACCTGTTCCACACGTTTCCCCCTCAACTTTCTGACGCATATGGTACAGTACCACAATGCGCTTTGGGAGCGGGGACAAGAGCTGATGAAGGCCCTTCCAGACTCTGCCCAGAAGACAGAGCTCCTGGACCTCCTAAAAAATCGAGCTCAGACGTAGGCTCCCATGTCCTGAGAGCCTCGTATGACACGGCAGATACAGCAGCCAGGGCAGCCGCTTCCGGGGTGTGCCTACGGCGCCACACCTGGTTGAGAGTCTTCGGCTTTCACCAGGATCTGCAGGCCAGTATCAAGGATTTGCCCTTCCAGGGTACCATGCTGTTCGGGCAGGAGACTGAGGCCTTGATCTTCAGTCTTCAGGAGTCTGGCAAGTCAATATGGTCGGTCCGCCAGATGTACCGCGGTGACCAGCGACACCACCGTAAACAGCCTTTTCGCAAGTCCTCAGGCGGTCAAGGTCAAGCCCGTAGCAACCAACAGGGGCAGAGAGGAGGCTTTTGCAGGAGACCCGGCAACCAGCAGTCTGGTGGACCTCCTGCCTGTGGGCCCAAGTCCTCCCAGGCGCCTCTGCCCACTCCCAGCTCAGCCCAATGACTCCCTTTCGCGGGAAGATCCAGGGGAGCCGGTTGGGGGCCGCTTCTCCCTTCATTTCGAAGGGTGGAAGTCAATAACTGTGGACCAACGGATTTTAGGCATCGTCAGGAGAGGACACACGCTGGAGCTCAGAGTTTCCACCGAACACTCCGCCAAAGCTCTCCCATTATCCTCTTTCTCACATCCCACTTACAGAAGGAGAGATCCAGACCCTCTTGCAAAAGACGGCAATAGAGATAGCCCTGTTGCATCAGCGAGGACAGGGGTTTTATTCTCACTTTTTCCTGGTCCCAAAAAAGACACAGGACCTTCGTCCCATTCTGGACCTCAGTCCTCTAAACCTCTTTATCGAGTACAAAAGGTTCAGGATGGTGACCCTCCAAGGACTCCTTCCCTTGCTGCACCAGAGGGACTGGCTCTGCTCCCTAGACATGCAAGATGCGTACATGCACATCTGGGTCTACCATCCCCACTGGAAGTTTCTGAGGTTCCACTTCCAAGGGGAGCACTATCAGTTTCGAGTGCTTCCGTTCGGCCTCTCTTCCGCTCCGCGAGTCTTCACCAAGTGCGTAGCAGTGGTGGCTGCGGCTCTAAGGCGCATGGGACACTGTGTTCCCCTACCTCGATGACTGGCTGCTTACGGCCCCTTCAAAGATAGGCCTTCTACACACCCTCGAAGACACTTCTACTCTGTTCCGAGGGCTGAGGACCACCCTGAACCTGCGAAAATCGTCCCCAGAGCCCAGTCAAAAGCTCACCTCCATCGGAGCGATCCTGTCCAGGGCATGGCCTTCCTCCCCCAGGACAGGGGAAATTGCCTGCGAGAGATGGCAGAACGGATCTCAATAACTTCTCAAGTTCCAGCTCGGAACTTCCTCAGTTTACTGGGGCACATAGCGGCGGCCATCCCAGTCACTCTCTTGGTCCGCCTCCACACGAGGGTCCCACAGTGGATGCTCAGGGTGCAGTGGGACCAACGCCATGACAATCTAGACTCCCCAGTCAAGATCTCGGAGCCAGTCAGGAGAACTTTGCTTTGGTGGATGGACCCCGGAATTTAGAGAAGGGTGTCAGCTTTCTCTGGAGCCACCAGGTCAGACTCTGACGACAGATGCATCGGACATGGGGTGGGGGGCGCACCTGGGTGCTCGAACGCAAGGGGTTTGGTCACCCGAGGAACAGTCCCTTCACATCAATGTGCTGGAAATGCGAGCAGTTCTCTATGCCTTACAGGCTTTTCAGGAGGACCTGGTGCCAGGCTCTCTTCTAGTTCAGACAGACATGGCGGTCGTCTTCTACATCAACAAGCAAGGAGGCACTCATTCATACCCCCTTTGCAGGGAGGCGATGGAGCGGGGCATTCTGTCTGCAGTGCAAGTTCCAGGCGTCCTCAACGATCTGGCCAACAGCCTCAGCAGGTCAAGATCCAGAGGGCATGAGTGGGAGCTGCTACAGTCCGTAGCAGATCAGCTCTTCAACAGGTGGGGTCTTCCAGAGCTGGACCTCTTTGCGTCACCACGCAATGCCAAACTGCCAATGTTCTGCTCGCGAGAGCACGCGCCTGGAGTTTTCTGGCCAGACGCGTTATCCCTTTGCTGGGCAGGGAGATTTCTCTATGCCTTTCCGCCCTTCCCTCTCATTCACAGAGTGCTGCTCAAGTTACAGGCAGAAGGGGCCTGAATGATCCTAGGGGCCTGAATGATCCTAGTAGCCCCCAAATGGCCTCGGCAGATTTGGTTCCCACTACTGCAGCGGTTAACGACGGAACCTCCAATTCCGCTGCCCATATGCTCTCAGTTACTGTCCTAGGACCAAGGGTTGCTGGTCCACCCGGACCTTCGGTCCTTACACCTACATGCTTGGCTCCTTCAGACGTAGCTCAACATAGATACGGGGTTTCCCCGGAAGTGGCGGCAGTCCTAGTTTCATCAAGAAAGCCCTCTACCCGCTCCACCTACGCTATGAAGTGGAAGCATTTTTGTCTTTGGGCATTGCCACAGTGTTTGGATCCAGTCACCTGCCCTGTGAAGTCAGCATTACAGTATCTCCTCTCCTTGTACGAAAAGGGCCAGAGTTACTCCTCTATCAAGGTGCACGTGGGCAATTTCCACCCATCATGCTCTAATGGGAGACAGAGCATTGGCGCAACTGGATGTCACCCGCACCTTCCTAAGGGGAATTCTGCATATGAGACCTCCCATTCAGGACCCTATCCCACCCAGGGACCTCCTTTTTGTGTTTGAGAAACTCACCCTCCCTCCTTTTGAACCAGCAGCGGATTGTGAGCTGTGTTACCTTTCTTGGAAGGTTTGTTTTTTGATTGCTGTTACTTCAGCTCGAAGGGTTTCCGAGCTTCAGGCACTGATGTGTAAAGAGTCATATTTAGTTTTCCACAGGGAAAGGGTTTCCCTCAGAATGAATCCTAAGTTTCTTCCGAAAGTGGTCTCAGAGTTGACCCTCAACCAGTCGGTTGACCTCCCTGTTTATTTTCCTTCCTCTTCCAATAGAGGGGAGGCTCTCCTCCACACACTGGATGTCCACAGGACTTTGAGGTAATACCTCAATAGGACAGCTACGCACCGTCAATCGGAGCAACTTTTTGTGGCCTTTGCACCACAATGCTTGGGTCGATCGGTGACCAACCAGACTATCTCCAAGTGGATAGTTCGCTGCATCTCGTTTTGTTATGAGAAACACAATAAACCCCTACCGGGCCCAGTTAGGGGTCACTCCACCAGAGGAGCGTCTGCCTCATTTGCCGCCCTAAGAAATGTCTCTATAAAAGGACATTTGTGTGGCCGCCACCTGGAACTCTGTGCATACCTTCGCCAAGCATTACAGCTTGGGTATCGTCTCCAGATGCTGAGCTGGTTTCGGCCTAGCTGTTTTACAAGGGCTTCTGTCCCGAGGCTTCTGGAGTCAGCATATTCCACCTCCTGGGGTCGTCTACCTCTTTGGTGTGGGACTACTTGGTATTCAGTCCTTTTTGTAATAGCCTGCTGCAAGAGCTCCCACTCGAAGTAAGATAGTACAGTTACGTAAGAACTTACCGTAACAGTAGATCTTCAAGAGAAGCCCTTGCAGCAGGCGCTATTTCCCACCCGCCTTCCCCCCTCGAGGTGTGTAGATCCATTTTCGTTTACATCTCCATTTCTCTTCTACAGTTGCTTCATCTCCTTCTCTCGTCAGGCCTTGTTCCAGGTCTTGGCGGGAGAATTGAGGTGGAGCTGAGTCCGCCCCCTCTTGTACCCAGACCGACGTCGGGGGGCGGTCCCTGCTATGTACTGCTGGCTGAAGTTTCATCGAAGGGTCCTAGTGCTTGCAGCGTAGTCCTTATTGTAATAGCCTGCTGCAAGAGCTCCTCTCGAAGATCTACTGTTACGTGAAGTTCTTACATAACTGTACTTTCTGGGTCCCGAGTGGCGGACGCCAAAGAATCCGATATGTTGACTGTAGAAAAATATGTTCCGTTGACGGAAAATGTCTCCCATTAATAATATATCTATATTGTAAGGCATGGTCTGTGGATGGTAGAATGTTGGCCACTGATGGTGGGATCATCCCAGTCAATGGTGTGGAAGGAATACCATGTCCCGTAGACGATGGAATGAAAGCAGTCTATGATGATTAGTAGACACCATGCTCAGTCGACGGTGGATCATCTACCGTTGACGACGAAAGAAGGAGAGCATGTCCCATCGACGGTGGAATGGGTCTCATTGATAATAGATGAAAATAATGGGCCTCTTGAGGGGTGGGGGTGGGTTGTTACGCTTGTCGATGAGAAAGGCTTGTTCTTATATGAAACCACAACTGATGATAGTCTTGGAGGAGGCCTCCGTCAGGGAATGAACTTCCCATCGATGAGAAGTATGTAGGAAGACTCAGTTGATGGGGCATGAGTGGTCAGTCAATGAGAATCATGTAGGAGGCCTCAGTCGACGGGGATTATGCATCCTTCAACGGGAACATAGTGTAAGCCTCTGCAGAGTGTTGTTGGAAGCCTCTGTTGATGAGAATACAGTGTAAGCCTCTGTAGTCCGTTCCATGAAGATGATGTAGAAATGCCTGCCGTAGATGGGGTATTTGACCTACGTAGATGAAGAAAGTCTCCTTAATATATATGTTTAGTATACATGACCGTTGAAATGCGGTCAGGCAGGACTTATCTTGAAGGTATGCCTTCCACTCAGATGCTTCCTGAAAAAGGACTCAATGTTGTCAGATCCTGTTACAGCTCCTGGAGTCATCCTTAAAAAAAAACAAAAAAAAAACTCTTGTTTGAGTATAGGGATATGGTGCCGTGTATTAAGTCCAGGCATCCCAAGCGGTGGGCTCAATTTATGTCGTAGATCACTTAGCAGGAGAGTATTCTAGCTGTTGTGAGAGCTGAAGCCAGCAGGAAACTGAAAGGAAACTACCAGGGACCACCCAGTTTTATAGGCACAGCCCAGGAAGCGAGGTTGTGTGGGTGGTCCCTGGTATAGAGACTGCTGGAGAAAACTACCTTGTGAGTGCGCCACCTAAGGGAAACTCCCAGAAGTAATGACTTGCTGCAAAGAGACCATTCTGTGGAAGATCTACTGTTACAGGTGAGTAATCTGTTTTTATCCACACTTGTTGGCAGACTCCTAGCAGTTCTCCGAAAGGAGGGAGGCAAAGCGCACACCCTCTATTTTGGTAACAGAGACCGGAGAACCGAGGCCCCAAAAACCAGCATCCTGGTGTGACTCAAGGTTGATGTGGTAATGGGTGATGAAGGTGTTTGCAGTCTTCCAGGTAGCAGCCCGGCAGATTTCCTGGATAGAGACGTCCCTGGAAACAGCCACCGACGCAGTGGTATGGCGGGTGGAATGCGGTCTTATCCCTCTGGGAGGCTCCTTGCCGGCTAACCTATAGCAGAGATCAATGCATGATGTAAATCCATCTGTCAATCGTCCACTTTGCTACAGGCCTGCCAGGTGCGGCTTCAGCGTAGGTGACAAACAGCTGGTGAACCTCTCCCTGAACTTCCGCCATCCTCTCATAGTAGGATAGTAGGAGAGTGCACATCTCAAGTCCAGAGTATGGAGCCTGTACTCTGCATCTGAGTTGTAGTTTGGGTAGAACACAGGTACAGTCAATACCTGGTTAAGGTGAAACTCTGACACCACCATCAGGAGGAATTTTGGGTGGGGACGCAGGACAACTGTGTCCCTGTGGAAGACCAAATAAGGAGACTCCACCGAAAGCGCCTGGAGCTCCCCAGTCCTTCTGGCGGACATGACAGCCACCAGGAAGGCAGTCTTCCACAAGTGTGACATCTCACACTTGTGCATTGGTCTGAATGGCTTGTCCATGAGATTTGCCGAAACCAGCAGTAAATCCCATGGAGGTGGAGGTTCACGCACCGAAGGGGATATGTGATTGAGGCCTTTGAAAAAGTGCCAGACCACCTTCTCCTATGCCTCGTCTGCTAACTGACCCACGCCCGGTAAGCAGAGATGGCTCCCAGGTGCACCTTAAGGGTTGAAGACCCCCTTTCGACAGAGACAAAAGGTAGTCTAAAATGCTAACCACAGGACAGGAGAAGACAGAGGGTTCAGGCCCTTACCCTGGCACCAAATGGAAAGCCTTTTCCATTTGAAGGCGTAGCGCTTTCTGGTCAACTCCTTTCTGGATGCTTCCACTACTGTGAGTACATCCTAAGAAAGACCCAAAGTCTGGAACTCTAGCTGCTCGGGTACCAGGCTATCAGATGCAGGGACTGAAGGTCCGGATGGAATACCTTCCCCTGATTGACTATCAGGGCCGGGCATGCTGGAAGACGCCTCTGGAGCCTGTTGCTGAAGCGATCTGGATACCAGAACTGGTGGGGCCAGTCTGGGGCTACCAAGATCACCTGCGCCTTGTCCCTCCTCACCTTGAGAAGCACCCTGTGGATCAAGGAAAATGGAGGGAAGGCAGAGAAGAGGCCTGGGGTCCACGACCTCGAGAAGGCATCCCTATGCAACGATCCCTGCTGAGGAGGGTGGCATGAAACAGCCTCAGCTTGGTGTTTTCCTTGGAGGCAAACAGGTCCACCATCGGTTTGCCCCAGTGGGAGAACAGATTGTAAGCTACCTCTGGATGGAGGGACCACTCGTGGGATGTCTCACCTATGCGATTGAGGTCATTCACCAGTTGATTTGAGGCTCCTGCCACATGGATGGCTAGGAGATCTGCCTCCAGTCATCTCATGAGTGTCCAGATGCGGAGCGCTTCCCTGCACAACAGCCAAGGAGTGTGTGCCACCCTGCTTGTTGAGGTAATACATGGTCGTAGTACTGTCAGTCTTAAATTGAACCATTTGACCCCAAAGCTGCTGAGCGAAAGCGGGCAACGCCAGTCTGACCACTCTGAGCTCCAACAGGTTGAAATGGTATCAAGATTCCTCGGGGACCCAGAACCCATGGACCTTGTTGTTCCCCATGTGGGCTCCCCAGCCCATAAGAGGCAATGGCTGTGAGGACAGCCATCAGCTCAGACAAACGGGATTCCTTCCTGCAACCGGTCTAGAACAGTCCACCACTGGAGAGAGGCCCACATCTTCTGCGTCACAGTGATCAGTTGGTCGAAATGACTTAGGTGCAGAGTCTACTAGGTGGCCAGCTCCCACTTGAAGGGGCGCATATGACACCAGGCTACAGTGGTGCAGGCCGCCATGTAGCCCAGAAGGCGCAGAAAGTCCCAGGCAGGGCGCAAGTGCCCAGCCAGAAATTATTGGACAAAGGAGGACAGAACCTCTGCCCTGTCCGCTGGGAGCAGAGTTCTGGCTTGGCAAGAGCAGAGCTCTGCCCCAATAAAGCATTTCACCTGAGAAGGCACAAGCTCTGACTTGGCCAAGTTGAGAGCAGGTCTGGAGGGCCAGGTCCCTGGACCTCTCCCCCTCTTGCTGGGTGGAACCTGCCAAAAGTCGATCGCCGAGGTAGGGGTACACTCTGACCCCTCAACGCCAGAGATGGGCTGCCACCACTGCAGTGCATTTGGTGAAGACCCTTGGGACCGATGACAGGACGAATGGCATGGCTTCGAACTTGTATAGGGTTCCCTCTGCTCTGAAGTGGAGGAACCACTGGTGTGACAGACAGATCGGGACGAGAAAGAATGCGTCCTGGAAATCCAGTGAGCAGAACCACATGTTTTGCTCCATGGATGGTTTGACCTGGGACAGAGTTACCATCCTGAAGGTGCATGGCCCGAGATTTTGATTCAGGTCGTGCAGATCTAGAATGGGGCACCAGCCCCATGTCCGCTTCGGGACCAGGAAGTACCTGGAAACGAACCCTGGGTTAACTGGAGGATCTGCCACTTGAGCTACTGCCTCCTTGAGGAGGAGCTGGGCTATGTCGTCTCTCACAGCCAACCGAGTGTGGGCAGATTCTCTCTCCTCCCATGGGGCACAGGCTTGGCTGGGAAGATACTGCTCGAATTCAAGGGGCAGACCCCGGCCGACCACTTCTACGACCCACCTGTCCGTGGTAACAGTGGACCAGGCGGAAAGAAAGTGGCGGAGCCGAACCCCCACGGGAGGACCCATAGCTGACCGGACGGAGACAGGGGTGGCAACTCCTATCCAGTCACTGGGCAAGCTTGGAGGAAGTGGGTCCAGGGCTTGAACTCCAACCTCCCTGTCTGTGGGCCGGCGGAGGCCCGGACTTGGGCCGAGGGCACCAAGCTTGTGCCTGCTGTTGCTGCCCGCCATGAAAGGAGGGCTGCTGTGCCACAGGAGCAGGGTGCCAAGAATGTCTTTTCTTTTTCTGCTGCTTCTTGGTGCCAGGGGCGCTTTGAGCAGAAGTGGCGGAGTCCAAGGTGGCACTAGACTGTTCGATTCGCTGAAGGTGACCATTGACTACTGGGCCGAAGAGATCAGTACCCAGGAAAGAACATCAGTGAGTTTGTGCTGGGTGTCCACCGTAAAGGTGGAAAGCCTCAGCCAAGCCCCGCGGCATGAGGCAACCGCGGCTGCCACTGAATGGGCGCAAGAGTCCCCAAGGTCCAAAGCCATCTGAAACTGCTGCTCGGCAACGGCACGGCCCTGGTCCCAGACCTGCTTGACCGTAGTCTTAAGGTCCGCGGGGAGGTGTGGGAGAAGTTCATCCAAGGAGCCCAACAAGGCATGAGAGAAGTGCACCATGATGATGGCCAAGCTCACCTGACGGAGGCCTAAAGAGGCGGCTGCATAGACCTTCCTGGCCGTGTGGTCCAGTTTTTTGGACTCCTTGTCAGGTCTCAGTGTCAGCAGAGCTGCCTGTGCGTCTGAACACTGAGGCAGTCACAAGTCCCTCGGCTGAGGGGTGTTCAGTGAACCCCAAGAGAGACCCAATGGGCATTGCATACTTAAGGGACATCCGGGCAGACTGCGCTGGGCAGGAGGCAAGATGCTGCCAGAGCTCCAAGACTGAGCCAACAATGGCTTCGGCCACAGGAAAAACTTCCGTGGGTATATCCTCTCTTAATAATATCTGTAAGAGGGTACTCTTCCCTTTCCTGGACAGGCTCCAGGGGCATCCCCATGGATTCGGAGACAAGATGGAGAATCCCTTGAAAAAACAAAGGGCCCTCCTTCATCGACAGACTACCAATAAACTCATCACCCCATGGGTGAGAGTGCAAGTCGGTGTCTTCCGTATCCGAAGAATCTGGATAGGTCGGTTGGCCACCAAGGTCTCCTTCAACATGCCTGGGGTGATCAGACGCAAGGGTGACAGACAACCTACGTGGGAGTCCCGGCACCATCAGAGAATCCTTCTTAGGAGCCCCTCCCAAAGGCTGTTTAGGCAGCAGCTCCACCACAATCAGCGGAGAGACAGATTTTTGATAGAACCAGAGCGGGTTTGGCCGGCTCCGTGGGTGGGGAACCAATATGACCAGTTCCAAAGGAGTTGGCTTTGGCCTAGGAGGTGAAAGCCAAGTAACGGCCAGAGTAGAAACCGTGGCCAGCATCTGTCCGGACAGAATCAGCTGCTGCCACATCAAATCCTTGTAGCATTGATGGAGTTTGAGCCGAAACCTCCCACCATCCGAGGACAAGGATGACCGATGGCGTCGCCTCTTTTTAGAGCGCTTATGAGCCTTCCTCAGCCTGTCGGTTGAGGGGGTCCTAGAAGTCCACCTCAATTGGTCTGGCTGATTCAGTTGCTCGGGAGACACAGGGGGAACCGGGGATTTACCCAGATCAGTGACCAGCTCCTTGATGGGATTACCAGCTGGCTGGGTCTTCTCATCAGGAAGAGGCAGGACTGGAGTCCTTGTCAAAGAGTCGTCGGCCGACGACTGGTCAACGGGACCGAGAACGATCTCAACCTCGGTCGACTGGCCAGACGGCAGGGCCGAGAAGCCAGTGGCCGAAGAAGCAATTTCAACCAAAGTCAATACTGCCAACCCCTGGTGCTGAGATTGCTCACGATCCCAAGAATATCTTTGCCGAGACAAAGAGGATTTCAGATCCTTTTCCCTTTTATGGGACCAAGAGGAATGTGAGCCCGCGGGTCCCTCGCCTTTAGTGGGGAGGATTGACACAGCTCTCAGAAAGAACCCAAAATTGAGGAGCCCAGGTTGAAGGGAACAAAAACCGACCGAGAAGAGGATTCTGTGGCCCATGCTGCTGCGGCCCATACTGCTTAATTTTTGAAAGCCTGCATGTGTTCCAGCTGCTCAGTGGACCCCGTAGCCGCGGAGACCGCCCACCGGGAGTCTTTGGATTTCACCAGAGGATTTTGTTTCTCGGGCCTGCCCAACTTAAGGTGTACGAGACTGCCGTTGAAGACGTTTTGGTGGAACGCGAGACATATCTCACAAGTCTGGGTGTCATGGCAGACACCCAGGCAGTAGACACGCGTGGTATGCAGACTGGTGCGCAACATTTTCTTGGTCGCACGGGCACCGGTGAAATCTAGGGGAAGATTTATCTTCCATGACTGAATAACAAAGAGCACAGTCACTAGCTCAAATGAGCCTAATTTTCAGACTAACCAAAGGGTTAGAAGCCAGGGCCTACAAAAAGCAATCGCAAAGAGGAGGCAACCTGAATCTTCCAGTGGAAAGGAAGATCTGGCATCATGGGGTGAACCGAGGGTTATACCACTCGGGTGGGTGAGAAGAGCCAGCTTGAAGACCTTCCAGCAAGATTTAAAGGCGAAAGAGACATGCCAACAAGTGTGGATAAGAACATATCCACATCCCTAGAACAATATACCCAAGCACATTTCGCATTTAATTGGATATTGAAAATTATCAAGTTATGAGGCTGCATTCACAAATTTCAGTGCAGGCTCGTATCTACCTTTCAGGACAATGTTGCCCAATTTCACTGCAATTGTTTGTGAGGTGGAGTCCCAGAAAAGGCATGTTGAAGGTCAGCCTGCCAGAGCAGTGGTAATACTACTGCTCACGATGCTGGCGGCATGGGTTCGGGAGATGCCTGGGAAGTCTGAGGGCTGCCTGGGCTTGAGCATCTGTCCACCTTCTCGGGCGGGGGGGACGACGATGAGGCTCAGTGCTTGACTGGCCCCAGTGGATGCTGGAGGTACAGCCAAGCATCTAGCCACACAAGGGAGAGGGTGATGGGACGCAGCTCCGCCTTGACGCCTGGCCGCACTTCATGCCCCACAACACACCAGAAAAATGGCTTCCTGCACTCCGCGAAGACAGAGCACCTGGCACAGATCCTCCAATTCCCCTACCTGTCCCAACGAAACAAGAAGCTGTGGGTGGTGTGGGCCCCACCCCATCCTGCCGCGCCAACCAAGGCTCACCGGGGACCACCACGTGGCCCAAGTAAGGGGGGGAGAGGAGGACAGATGCCTTCGTGCATGATGATAAAGTGCAGGAGGGACTGAGTACCACACCTCAAAATGCACCCTAATATCAAGACGCTTGCTTGTGCATACATGCAGGGTCAATATGAAAATGGGGACAGAGGTTTTTGTTTGTTACTTTTGCAGGCCTTTAATCCCTGTATTTTGAAATTCAACCCCCAATTTTAAAGTTTGCAATGTTCAAAAACTCATCATTAACCAATATGGGGTCCCAATCTGCTGAGTTTTTCTTGTTAAATAAAGTAACTAACAGTGGGAAAGTTACGCACCTGTGCTCTTATTAAGGGACTTTTCCCAGATGTGATATACAACATCTCATTTAGCGCATGCACATGACTGAAAGATACTACAAGCGAGTCAGTTGGCTGTAGTGGGATTTAAGCCTTGGGTCTTTCACTGCACACCGCAGTAATTCAACCACTCTACCCCCCAAAATATCACTTACTGGGACATCTGTGGAAAATGATAAACTAAGGAAGAAGAAAACAGAAAAAACAAGGCAAGAAAAAGTAATTTTTTTCATAAGGAAAAAAATGCAAAGAAAATGCTGATGAAACTAAACTGGAAAAAACCTAAATATTAAAAAGTTACAAAAAAAAAAAAAAGAGGAGAAAAGACATCCAATATTCAGCATGAATTGCACATTTAACAGGCATGTTTTTAAAGCTGCCGATCGCTTTTGAGTGGCTACAGGTGGCGATTTTACCTTTGCTATGGAGATGGTCTGCTGTTCCATGGCTTCGTGGATTGCAACTCTGTCATCCTCACGCATCTGTGGAGAGAAACACACATAGGTAGGTGCCTTCACACCAGAGTTGAGCAGAAGATCAGATGGCTCCTCTGCCCACACAGTTCTGAAGCGCAGTACACCCTGGCACTGCAGATTCTGAGACAGAAAAGGATATTTTAACTCTTCCCCCAAAGCAGCCCAATGAAATGTGACATTTTGTTTTCACAGAGGTCCCTGCAGAACAGCAGTACACTGCTGCACAGAAAACAAGTCTCACATATACAGCATAACATTGTGCAAGTGACAGTGAATACAAAATGTATGGTGCAAGGGTTAGAGGTAAAAGTGCCCTGGATGAGCCTAGAGGCATCAAGCTCTGGTTCCTGAACAGTGGCACCAAGTGCCAAAATTGCTAGTCAGTAGCATTTCCGAACCAGTATAACACGTCATCTTATTCAGTAGGCCATGGCTACTTCTGGGAATCAACTATGCCCCAAGACGCTTGAATGAAACAGGGTGGAAAGACAAAACACCCACACTGTGATGGACAATTCAGCAGGCTCAAACTGCTACTTTTCTGCATTGTTTTTTTTAAATTTAATTCAGGACCACTAACATAATTTCTCCCTAACAGGTAGTTCAATGTACTATGGAGACTAGACAATCAGAACTACTGTCGGAACTCTGACCAACACCACCAGTTTCTGTGGAGATCAGTTTCCAGCCATTCATTTGGTACAAAATAAATTGACAACTATGGTCAACAGTAAAAATAAAATAAAATTTTATAAATTGTGGACATGTCATAATTTAACTCAGTTTTTTCAAAACCTTCTTTACCCTCCAGTTGGCAAGGGGGAAATGCACTAGTCAATCACAAGCCTGGGATATGGTACACTTTTTTTGGGCTAGATCCCATCCCCCAACACCTGTTCCAAACATTTGAGCCCAATGTTCTTGGATTTGCCCCACCGCAGCTCAGGTATGCAAGAGCAGTAGAAGACCAGAAGGCTGGGCAGTCTACGTAGGGTGGGGTGGGTGGCTGTGTGATCGTCAATAGGACACTACTAGCAGAGGACCTATACATTATCTGTTCTCCAGGGCACCTCACCTCCCCCCGAAGCCGAAACACCTTACCACCACCACCACCACATTCCCTAGAACCCCAGGGGGCATAGCTGCACAGCAGCCCATCCGCTGGGGGACAGCATATCTCCCCACTGGTGTGTTCTGCCTCAGGGGCTGTGTTGAGACAGAATATTCCTCTCAATAGTATGGGTTCTATTTTCATTTCCATTAATACTTAAGAGTATTTGTTAAAATACAAAGTTTATTAGATTTCCTATGATTATGTCCAACTTCAGAGTTTTCAGATTTTTTGTTTCTTTTGTTCATGGTTTACCAAGTATTTCAAATAATGTTGTACATCTCACGGAGCGTTTCAAAAAGCATCAGACTGATCTCTTGGGTATGGATCTGTCTCCTGCTACTAGGATGGCTAGAAAAATGAAGGTTGTAGAATAGGGGACTTATTCTTATAAATCAGACTTTTCCATCTTTCCCAGATGAAAGTGGAAGACAGATCATACCTTTGTATTGACTGCCCACGGGGCAGATGCACACTTGTTTGTATCATCATAGTCTGGTTGTCATGTCACCAGAAAAAAAAAAAAAAAAAAAAACACAGAACAATGGGTCCAATAGGGGAAGGAAAGGCAATATTATTTATAGGGCACCCAAATTCCTAGGGCTCTAGGTGCCTCACAATACAGCAGATTACAAACTTAAAAATCAAGTATTAAATAAAAAAATTAAGTCATACTGTCAGGCCAAAAACTTAACACAAAGCAGACTTTTTTTTTCTCTCCAAAATGTAGAAGTGGTCATTGAAGGAGCCCCTCTTCTCCCAGGGAAGGGCGTTCCACATAATTGGTGCAGCCACACCAAACAAGACCTAGGTACCAATAAGAGGTCTGCCTCCACTGACCAAAGAGGAAGGCCAGCAGCATAAGGTATCATGACGTATTTCAGGAAGCCCAGAACCAATCTGTGCAAGGCCTTGTACGTCAACAAGCACATACCCTGATGCGGATGACATCAAGCTCTGTGGAAGAGTGGACACAGCTTAAGGGATACAGGACCTACAGGAAGATCTGGAACAGCTAGGGTGGTGGTCCAGATCTGGCAGCTTGGCTTCAATGCAAAAAAAAAAGTATAGTTATGTAAGAACTTACCTTAACAGTAGAGCTTCTAGAGAAGCTCTTGCAGCAGGTAACACATGTAGGACTGATGCCACCTGGCGGCAGATCTCGGCTTCTTTTCTCCAGCAGTACTGACGTGAGACCGCCCACCCAACGTCAGCTCCACCCCCCGTCACCCAGTATAAAGGCAGAAGGTGGTCCCCATGTGCTCCAGTTCTTGTACACCAATGACAGGCCAAAAGCGGAGAGCTGTGGATCTAAAACTCCACAGCAAAAACAAGGGCAAACAACTGAAACCTTGAAAGCTGGCTCAGAGCAGAGAGACTTCCTCCTGGGGGAAGGAGGGAGGGAAAATCATATCTGCTGCAAGAGCTTCTCTTGAAGAGCTACTGTTACGGTAAGTTCTTATACAATTGTATGATCTACTTCGAGAGGAAGCTCTTGCAGCAGGTAACACATGTAGGACTGATTACCAAGCAGTATAAAACTAAAGACAACACCTGGGAGGAGGAAAGGAAAACAAGACACACATCAGGAAAGATACCTCTCATGAGATAAGGCCCTGGAGAACCGCAAGGCCAAAAACTGCTCGATGCCTGGAAACAATATCCAGGCTGTAGTGCCTGATGAACGTGTGAACAGAGTGCCAAGTGGCAGCAGCACAGATGTCAGCCACCAACACTCTCGAGTGCTGCAAAAGTTGCAGCAACAGCTCTGGTGGAATGTGCTCTGACCGTACCTGGAAGGGTTCTCTTACCTTTCTCACAACAGAAGGATATGCAGCTGACCAACCAACCAACCAACCAACATGAAAGCATCTGTTTGTTAACTGGATGCCCCAAGGACCTGTCTGCAAAGGACATAAAAAGTTGATCTGAATGCCTGGCCTCCTTAATTCTGGACAGCTAACAGCGCAAAGCGCTATGCACATCTAAGGTGTGCAGAAGTGCCTCACCTCTATTTGAGTGTTCCGGGTAATAAACCGGAAGTTGAACCGACTAATTAAGAGTAAGCTCAGAGACCACCTTAGGAAGGAATTCTGGATTGGTGCAAAGATCCACCCTATCTTTATGAAAGATCAGATAGAGTTCTCTACACATCAAAGCATGCAGCTCAGAAATGTGTCTAGCAGAGGTAACTGCTACCAAAAACAACGTCTTCCAAGAGAGGTAAAGAAGTTCACAACTCATGGCTGGTTCAAACTGGGGAAGTGTAAGCCTTTTCAGAACAAACAGTAAATCCCAAGGAGGAACAGGCTCCCAAATAGGGGGACCGAGATGCAGGATTCCCCGGAAGGTTTTAACCACCTCCAATTGAGCCACTGTCCTGTCATGGATGCAGTGATGATAGGCAGAAACAGTGACCAGGTTTACTTTTAATCGAGGAGTAACTGAGACCTGACTCGGAAAGGGATGACGGGTATTGTAAGGTAAGAGTAGACCAGACAGCTCAGAGGGTCCAATCTCCTGGCTGTGGCCCATAGACAAAAGCATTTCGATTTTATGGCGCAAGCGGCCCTTGTAGTGGGCTTCCGTGTCTCAACCAAGATTTGAGCTACCTCATCCGATACTCCAAATCTGAGCCTTACTAGGTCCTGAGGAACCAAGCATGCAGGTGAAGTGAGCGTAAAATGGGATGGACCAAAGCTCCCTGTTCCTGCAAGAGTAGCCGACCCAAAAGTGGAAGGGGCCACGGAGGCTTCACTGTCAAGACGCCTGAGCAGTGGTAACCAAATCTGTCTGGGCCACAGAGGGGCTATCAGAATCATGACTACCCTCTCTGACTGGGTTTTGAGAAGTACCAGCTACAAGAGGGGGAAGGGAGGAAAATGCATAAAGGAACCTCCCTTTCCAGGATAGGGACAATGGGTCTTGCCAGAAAGCTCCAGGCTTGGGACCGAGCGAGCAGAAACTGGGCAGTTTTGCATTGCACTGAGAAGCAAAAAAATAACAGTCCAACTCTGGCATCCCCCATCTGGCGAACACTGTCCTACCAACTGTAGCGGGGACCACTCATGAGTTAATGGTTTGGCTCGGCTGACAGCATCTGCAACCACATTCAGAGAACCTGGAACATGGACTGCCGACAGACTGAGCTGATGCCTCATCGCCCAGTCCCACACTCTCTTACCCCCTATGTCGGGAAGCCATAAGTGTGTGCCTCCCTGCTTGTTGACATAAAACACCACAGAGGTGTTGTCTGTCTGACCTTGAAGGTGACCAGGAAGTAGGAATAGACTGTGCCTGTAGAGAGTACAGGACGACTCAGCTCGAGTACACCGATATGCAGGTTCTCCTCTAATGGGGACCGCAGTCCTAGAGTCCTGTGGATCCCCAGGTGAGCCCCACATTCTGTCCCAGATGCACCTGTAGTGAGAGTCTGGGTAGGTGTGTCTGGCTGGAAGGGGATGCCTCTGCAGAGATTCTGAGGGAACCTCCACCAGTGGAGTTCGACAAATTGGTTTTGTGATCTGGATAGGAAAATCCAAGTTGTCCCTGGTTTGGTCCCACTGGTCGCGAAGCGTACACTGAATGGTGCGCATGCGCAGCCTGGCGAAGGGGACCGAAACTATAGCGTCCACCTTGTGTCCCAGAAGCCAAAGGATGGATCTGGCCAGGACGACAGCTGCTGAACATGTTTGGATTGCTAGTGCCCTGAGGCGCTCTGCTCTGTTGGAAGGTAGGAAGGCCTTCCCCAAGAAGATATCCAGTAGGGCTCCAATAAATTGTAGATGCTGGGAGAGAAGGAGCTGCGACTGCTCTGGGTTGACTGTGATCCCCAGGCGCCAACAAAGGGACAGAAAGTGTCCAAGATGGTCCCCCAAAGACGAGACCTGGATGGGGTCAAAAGAAGCCAATCGTCTAGACAGGGAAACAGGAAATGTATTTCTGCACAGTGCCACTGCGACAACGGCAAGGCATTTTGTGAAGACCCTGGGGGCAGAGGAAAGGCCAAAAGGGAGGACCCTGAATTGGTAGGACAAACCTTCGAACCTGAATCTTAGGAATCACCAATTTCTGCAGATGGGTATGTGCAGATATGCATTTTGCATGTCCAGGGAATCCATCCAATCCTCGACTGAAAGGAAGGGAAGGAGATTTGGGAGAGAGACCATTCAGAATCTCAGATAGGAGACTCAACCGACTGAGGTCGCTGAGATCCAGGATGGGCTTCATGTCCCCCCCCCCCCCCGACTTCTTGGGAACCAGAAGACAGGGGGGGGGTGGGAGTAAAAACCAGAGCCTATCTCTGCCTCCGAGACGCGTTCTATAGTGTCCTTGGCCAGAAGAGATTGATCTCCCGTCTGATGGGAGCTCTGTTTTCTCTCAGGTAGTGAGATGGGGTGGAGGTCTGTCCGGGAGCACTGACTCGAACTCTATGGAATGCCCGAACTCCACGAGGTCAAGGACCCACTAGTCGGAGGTCACTTCTCTCCAAGTTTGGGCGTAAAGGGAAAAACAACCTCTCACCGGCTCTCTTGATGACAGGGAGGGGGGAGGGAGGGGGTCGCTTAGTCAGATTGAAGGGGAGAGAACAGCTGCAGGGAGGTCTAGCCTGTCTAGAGGATGTCGAAGCAGCACCTGGACCCACCTCTCCAACCAAAGCCTCCACGCTGAGTGCGAGATTGAACGAGGGCTGCTGAGGCAGACGCTCTCCGAAAAATAGATCTGCAAAACGCCCCGCTTCAGGCGGTACATGGACTGCATGGAACCGATAACCTTTCCGGAGTCCTGTAGTTTAACAATGACCTTCTCTGTCTTCACCGAAGAGCACAGAACCTCTGAAAGGGTCATCCAGAAGTGTGTTCTGAACCTCTGGGTCGAACCCTGAGACCTGGAGCCAGGAATGGCGCTGAAGACAAATTCCAGATGCAGCCGCCCTTGCCAAGGTGTGCACAGAGTCGTACGCTGCTCAAAGAACGTGGGTACACACATCCGAGCCAGTCTGCAAAAGCTTTGCAAGTTCTACCTTTTGAGGGCAGTCGGGCATGCCTTGCAGGAGATCCAGTCCCTGGTCCCAAAGGGCATTCTGGAACTAGACCATGTGCGCCAAAAAATTGAGGCTCTGCATGCTGCAGGTGGCAACAGAGTACACCCTACGCCCCAAGGAATCCAGCTGCTTAGACTCCCTGTCTGGTGGCTGGGTACTTAGGTGCTCCGGCCTCTGCGAACGATCATGTGCAGGCGATATGACCACGGAATCAGCTGTGGGATGTTCGGATAGGTAAGAGTGGTCCTTGGGGGCCCAGTACAAACGATTTGCCTTTTTGGGCACCGCAGAGGAAGAGTGTGCATGCTTCCAAGTGGCAAGGGTGACATCTTTGAAAGTATCCACTAATGGGGGGGGGGGAGGAATAATCACATGGCTTGGGGTCCTTCTGGCACAAATACTTTGCCAGGCACAAACATTCAGGGTCCAGGGCCTCTGCATCCCATTCCATATTCTCCTATATGTGCCTCATGACCTCCATAAAGCTGGGGTCATTGGGAGGAGATTTTGGCTGGTCCTCTGCATCTCCAGGAAGTGAATCAGGGTCAGAATCTGGGAAGGAAGGAGACCTCGTCCTCCTGCGCTTAGTCTTGTGCTTCCTGGGGCTGGTGGGGGTTTTATCCTCCTCGTTTCCAGAAGGAACATGGGTGACCTGAACATCTGGTTCAGGGATGACTGAGATTTAGAAGTAGGAACAGGGTGAGAAACCAAATCCTGCTTCACCGTATCCCACCAATATGTGAACAGTACTTTGACCAGAGACATGCCCAGTTTTTGTGACTCGGGCTTTGGGGTTGGGGGCGACATCAGTCGGCCTTTCTCCTGAACCAGCATCACGTAGGTCCGGCATCTGTAATGGGAGACAACGGTGGTACCGTCGCCGGGGTCCAACGTCGGGGCTGCCGACAGGAGGCACGGGGGGGGGGGCGCCGACAGAGCTGTGGTGGGCAGCTTAGCCGGCGTCAGACGAGGAACCATAGGACGTTTCTCCGTCGGGTCACAGACCTTATCCAAGCGGATATCCCTTTACAGAAGGGCGGGAACGGTCGGAGTGAGAAGAGGCTTGACCAGCCTATCAGTTGTTTTGTGGTGCTTGTCCGAGGGGCATCGGTTGGAATCCGTGGGCTGAAGCCAGTCGGACTTGAGCTTCGGAGGCAGGGACGAAGCCCTGGAAGAAGAGTGCGCCGCGGTCTATTTGGACTCCCTGGACTCAGCTGAGGCTGATTGGGAGTAGGACTTATCTGCTGCTGCAGAGCCGGTGTCTGTGGGCCTCTTAGCCACCGAGGAGCTGGAGTCCGGGGGCCTTTTTGCCCCAGCAGAACCAGAGTCCAAGGGCCTGATTTAATAGGCTGAAGAGTAGTCCCCTTGGCAAGAGAAGCTGAGGCGGGAGGCTTGAGGGAGGTAAGCCAGGCCTCATGACTGGAGGAGCCGGAGCAACCAGCGGACCGGGAGTTGGAAGACCTAGGTCTGGAGGGCAAGCGATCCTGCCTTATACTAGGTGACAGCAGGGGTGGAGCAGACGTTGGGTGGGCGGTCCCATGTCGGTACTGCCGAACTGGAGCAAGTGGGGACTGCATCCTGCCTTATACTAGGTGACAGCAGGGGTGAAGTCAGTCCTACAAGTCTTACCTGCTGCAAGAGCTTCCTCTCAAAGTAAGATTGCAAAGTTATGCATACTGAAGCCAAGAATCCCAGGACAGAGTACTACCTGGGTGGAGCCAGAGCATCTTCATCAGAGGAGGAGAAGGACCTGGGGGATGATGATTACTAGTAACCTGAAGCACTCCATGTAGTGCAAGAAAGCAGCAGCAAAGGCAAACAAGATGCTGGGATGCATATCTTGGGGGGGGGGGGGAGATCAGTAGTAGGAGAGAGAGGTTATACTGCCCTTCTACAGGTCACTGGTAAGGTTGCATCTAGAGTACAGAGTTCAGTACTGGTGGCCACAGCTCAAAAAGGACATTAACCTGCTGGAGAAGGTCCAGAGGAGGGCTACAAAGATGATAGTGGGTCAGCAGGCTAAGGCATACGAGGAGAGGTTGAGGACACTGAATAAAGTACTCCCTGGGAGACGAGAGAGAGGGAGAGATATGGAGAAAACACATGCTTGGGACCTTCCAAGTACTTGAAAGGATAAATAAGGTTGATAAAGAGAGTTTCTTTAAGCTGAATGGCAACCGTAACACTAGAGGGCACAATCTTAAGCTAGAGGGTGAGAGGTTTAGGAGGGAGGTCAGGAAGCACTTCTTCACTGAGAGGGTGGTGAATACTTGGAATGCACTGCCGGAAGAGGTCATCTTGTTGAAGACAGCAGGCAGCTTTAAGAGAGGCTGGAATAGGCATGGGGAAAGTAAGTATCATGGGTAGGGAGGATGGGAGGAGAGGGAGGGAGGAGGGCAGGGACATTAGCTGAAGCTGTGGACCGTGCAATATGAGCAGACTTGATAGACCAAATGGCCTTCTGCTGGCTTCTTCGTATGATGCGCCATTGCAATGGCAGCCAGTGATGACCGCAAAGGGTAAAAGCCAATGCTTTTTGTACATTTTTTTTTTTTTAAATTAGGACTACAAAATGTGTTTTAAACCCTGGAAAGGAAATTTGAAAAGAAAAAAAAAAAAATACATACCACAAAAGTACTCTCTAGTCCATAGTTATAGCTAAAACTGGTTTATATTACACACACACACACACACACACACACAGTTGCTCTTTAAGACTTACTAGAGTGGACCACAAGTACTTTGCTGGGAAGCAAACCAGGGACCATGTGTTCCAAAGGCAGCAGCTCTATCCATTCAGCTAATGGGACCCCCACCCAAACAGCTGGAAAGCTCCATTTATATTCATACAGGTTACCCCACAGACTACCACTCAGCACTGCTTTGGTTATTCACCGCCTTCACTACCAGAAGGTATGGCTTTGTCCAGGTTGCCTTCTCATACAGCTTGAGTATGGGGTTGTGTGTATACTCAAAATTTGAGTCACCTTTTTTTATTAATGACCCAGATTAGAGACCTGGGGGGGTTGCTCTAATAAAATGGTTTGCAGATCATGAACATAGTTTTCTTCAGCCATTTGTTTTACCTTGTCAAACTCGTCAATGCACACCACACCTCCATCAGCCAGGACCATGGCTCCACCCTCCATGATGAAGTTCCTAGATACAGGGTCTCTCATCACGGAGGCAGTCAGACCTGCAGCACTGCTCCCTTTGCCCGAAGTGTACACCTGTCAAAGTCAAAGAGAGTCTGTGACTACCCCAAACAAGTGCTTCAAACCCACACAATTTAAGTCAACCCCTTCAATGCAGAAATGGCTTTAAACACAGAAACATAGAATTTGACGGCAGATAAGGACCACTTGGCCCACCCAGTCTGCCCATTTCCCCTACCTAATGGATAAGCTGCAGATCCTAGTTAACCAGCAGCCTACTTCTTCCTACCCCACCCCTAGAATTGCCTTATGACTGTCCCATGCATGCTTGAATTCCACCAGTTTTGACTCAGTCTCTCCGGAAGGCCGCTCCATACATCCACAACCTCTCTGTGTAAAAAATACTTCCTTAAATTACCTCTGAGCTGCCCCCTCTTCAAATTGTGCCCCTTGTTCTTGCACACCTCTTTTTGAAAGATGCTACCTCTTGGACTTTGTTGATTCCCTTGAGGTACTTGAAAGTTTCTATCGTGTCCCCTCTCCCTCCTTTCCTCAAGGCTATACATATTAAGCTCCTTAAGTCTCTCTATAGTGCTTCCGTGCAGACCCTGCACCATTTTAGTTGCCCTCCTCTGGACAGCTTCCATCCTGTCTATGTCTTTGCAGAGATTGGTCTCCAGAACTGCACGCAGTACTCCAGATGGGGTCTCACCAGCTGTCTGTACAGAGGGATAATAACTTCTTGTTTTCTACTGGTGATGCCTCTCCCTATGCATCCCAGTATCCCCCCAGCCCTCCTTGCTGCCCTCTCACATTGCTTGCCCACCTTTAGGTCATCTGATGATACTACCCCCAGGTCCCTTTCCATTTCTGTTGTTGTTAGTATCTCATCCCCATTGTGTACTCCTCCCTTGGGTTGTTTCCCAGGTGCATTACCTTGCACTTCTTAGCATTGAATCTAAGCTGCCATACATTTGACCATTCCTCTAACCTTGCCAAATCCCTTCTCATCCTTTCCACCCCACTTTGTGCATCAACTCTGTTGCAGATCTTTGTGTCATCTGCAAAGAGACATATTTTTCCTTCCAGTCCCTCTGCAATGTCGCTATAAAGACATTGAAGAGGACCGTGTCCTAATACTGAACTCCCGCGGTACTCCCACTAGTAACCCCCTTCTTCAGAGGGACTCCATTTACAATTACCTCTGTGTTCTATTCTCCAGCCAATTTTTACCCAGGCTGTCATCTTGGGACCCACTCCCAGGCTGGCTAACTTGTATATTAATCTTTGTGTGGGACTGTGTCAAATGCCTTGCTAAAGTCTAGATAGGCCATGTCCACAGCCCCTCCCTGATCTACTACTTTGGTCACCCAGTCAAAGAAATCTATCAGATTTGTCTGGCATGACCTTCCCGCTGTGAATCCATGCTGCCTTGGGTCCTGTGCCCCTCTGGCCTCTAGATACTCGACAGTTCTTTCCTTCAGAAGTGATGCCATCATTTTCCCTACCACTGAGGTTAAACTAACAGGTCTGTAGTTTCCTGCTTCTGCCTTGCTCCCACTTTTGTGAAGGGGAATCACATCTGCCCTCCTCCAGTCTTGAAATCTGAACGAATGCTCCTGGTACGTTGGCGGGACCAATGGCACGGAATGTCTCACCTGCCTCTACACCGGTGACCCAGGTTCAGGAGTGGGCTCTGGTTTGAAAGAGGGGTAGGGAGACAGCTCTCCTCTCCAGGCTGCCACTAAGAATAGACACCATAACGGGGTGGGGGTGGGATATCTTTGCTGCCTGCTTTGAAAAATCAAATTTTTAAGTGCTAAAAATACAACAATGCCCATCCTGGATTTGACCAAGTTTATTGCTATTGGCCTACATCATATTATTAAGTGAAAGAAACAGCATCAAGAATCAGTTGAAAATCCCAACAGTCCCACTCACAGTGTTTAATCTGACAGGACTTCAACTCTGATGTGAAGATGCAGCATGTATTTGAGGGTGACTTTTATTAAGTAGTCATTTTGACAGGAACACATCAATTTGTTCTGGTCATTCCGCTCCGCAACAACATGCAGACCGTTAGCGCCAGTGTCAGATTCGTCCCTGGACAATTCACTTCCATTACACATCGTACTGTACTCCCAACAACATTTGAGCGCATTGCCACATCTGGTGGGTGAACTGTGGCCATGGGTTTATTATATATTATTAAATACTATACAAAAACGGTCCTGAGGATGACCTAGGAAATTAGAGACCAGTCAGTCTGACCTCCATTGTGGGCAAGCTCATGGTCTTCATCGATGACATTAAGGGCACAATGTGCCTATTTGCAGATGACACCAAGCTCTGCGGAAGGGTGAATACAGCGCGATCTAGAAAAGCTGGGGAGGTGGTCGATAATCTGGCAGCTTGGCTTCAATGTCAGGAAATGCAAAGTTATGCACATTGGAGCCAAGAATCCCAGAATAGAATACTAACTGGGTGGAGCCAGAGTATCTGCATCAAAGGAGAAGGACCTGGGAGTGATGATCACTAGTGACCTGAAGCACTCCATGCAGTGCAAGAAAGCAGCAGCAAAAGCAAACAAGATGCGGGGATGCATATCTAGGTAGATCAGTAGTAGGAGAGAGGAGGTTATACTGCCCTTGTACAGATCACTGGTAAGGCCGCATCTAGAGTATGAAGTTCAGTACTGGTGCCCACTACCACAAAAAGGGCACTAACCTACCGAAGAGCTATAGAGAGGATAGTGGGTCAGCAGGGTAAGGAAAATGAGGAGAGGTTGAGGGCGCTGACCATGCACTCCCCTGGAACGGGGGAGAAGAGGGGAGGGAGAGAAGTTTGCTAAGGACAGTCTCTTTAAGCAGAGTGGCAACCATAACACTAGGGGCACAGTCTTAAGCTGGAGGGTGGGAGGTTTAGGAGGAAGGTCAGGAAGCACTTCTTCACAGAGAGGGTGGTGGACACTTGTTATGCACTGCCGGAAGAGGTCATCTTGTTGGAGACAGTGGGCAGCTGTAAGAGAGGCTGGGATAGGCATAGGGGGAAAGTAAGGATCATGGGTAGGGAGGATGGAAGGAGTGGCGAGGGAGGGCAGGGACATTAGCTCAAGCTGTGGACCCTGCAATACGAGCAGACTTGATAGACCAAATGGCCTTCTGCTGGTATGTTCGTATAAAATATTTATGCTCAGGGCAAACTGTTCTGGGACAAACTGATGTGGGAGCCGATTGATGCTGGAACAGACACAGAAATTATTGGCAGATAAGGACTGCCTGGGCCCATCCAGTCTGCCCATTAACCCTCCTTAATACAAAGTTAATAGTCCAGGGCAAGTCGTCGCAGAGCAAATGTCCAGGACGAATTCTGATGTAACCCATTTTGACATGCAACTTGTATTTGAGGGTAGCATCTAATCCAGGGTGGCTTTTGCTCAGATTAAATATGGTATTTAGCTATATTTTTTGTTTTAGTGAACTGAGCCTGCGCGAACAATGAGTCGTTTAATATAGTAACTTCAAAATGAATCAACATTTATTCCCCAAAAGGACCTTTTCCTCTATAACATCTAACAAACTTAAGTTCCAAAACATAAAACTCTTTATACATTGTTCTGAGCTACTGTTTCTACAAACTGGAGCATGTGAAAAAAGTATGAACTACAACATGAGTTAACATGGTTTGAAAACCACATATTAAAAAAAAAAAAAAAAAATGAACACTATTCCTCCAAAATATCCAAACAACCTACAAGCTTCATAACTTTACTACTTGTAGTTTATATTTTCTTGAGCAAAAATCTTGGTTAAAAAATGGGCAAACATGCATAAATTCACTCCATAAATCTGAAACAGAAAACCAGAGTTTTTTTTATAAAACTTTCCCCTATTATTAAATTTTAGAACAGACATGATGCACGTTAAATTTTACAATCCTAGGGTCGAAGACAGAGATAAACATTTGAAAATTGCCTTTTCTAAAGAAACCCCCAACACATCCCTAATATACAGGCACTACTGTAATTGTTCCTTTATGGCTTCAGGTTGTAATATGCATTCCAACCCCAAATCCCACTAACCTCACCACTGCTGCAGTCCCCCATGGTTCTTTCCTCCATGGCGGGTGGGAGGGCTCACAACCCCCCCCCCAAAGTCTGGATCCAGTTAAGAGCAGCATAGCATGGGGCTCCACACAGCTGGCAGACATCCAGGACTATTCCTCCTCCAACACATGGACCTCTCCCAGCTCCCCTGGCACGAGTACAGCTGCATGCATCACATGCTCCTGCGACAACAGCAAGCTCTAGCCCAGGCACAGGGGTCATGTGATGCTGGAGCCTACTGCCAACCCACCTGGGCCGAGGCAAATTGCTGTGCGGCAGCTACCTCTGCCTGCCTCCCAATATGACCAAGTGTAATCTACTTCCGAATAAGGGTCGCCTGCACACCATTTGGAACAGAGGTTAATCTGGTGGAATTTCTATTTTGATTAGATGCTACAGAATAGCGGACCACATGGGGTTCCTCTGCTAATACAAGAGCTGCGAGTCTGAGCACCAGTACAGTGACCCACTGCTACAACATGGCTGCCCCACTGAAAATCGGGCAAAGGGAGCAGCACTGGGTTATGTTTCATTCCCTTAGCTGGAGCCCACTAAAGACCAGAAGAAAACTGGCATGGGCCATACAAGTTCATGAGTCTCTAAAAAATAAATTTGATGTGTGGGTTGGTAGATAAGCTAGAAAAACCAAAAACACGGTTGTAATTTGAGGGGGGGGGGGGGGAGATAATAAATGGCTAGAGAGTTAGTAATCCCCAAATACAAATACAAAAAATTTACATCTAGGACCTTTCAGCATAAATCAGATGTTTGTTGGCATCAGCTTCCCCTGTATCTTAAAGACCCACACATGAAATCAGATGTTTTTAAGATTGTGGTTTACAGGGAATTTGAGCATTGGTGCACATGTAAGATAGTCTAAATTGTATAGGAGTATGTGAGGCGATTAGATGGACAGAATCCATAGTAACGTAATAGTGTTTATTCGCTCCCTGTATTTGTCCATTTTCCCTTGAATGTAATCAGTTTGATTTGAGATATGTTTGCTATTGTATTTTTGTACTTTATGCTACTGTAACTCGACAATGTAAACAGGCGCACCTTGTGAAAAGGGCATACATAGCTCTAATGGGGGCATCACTGTATAAATACATTTTTATCTACTACTTATGTTAGGATGGACTTCAGTGCCACTGTCACCACTGGATGTAGCTTTGTATCAGTAAAGGGAAGAAGAAAAAAAGAACACTTTACCCCGATGGGAGAGCACCTCTCCACAAACTTCAGCAGCTGAGATTTGGCTGTGCCAGGGTCTCCCAGCATCAGCAGATTGATGTCCCCTCTTCGTGTCAACCCATCAGGTAGTCTGGAAAACAAACAAGGAAACAAGATCTGAGATAGGTCTACACTGCTCTCCCACAATAGATAATTGTTCACGTTCAGAACATCCGACCTAAATTAATGTTCACAGACAGACAGATGACATCAGAAAAAACCAAGTCCCCACCAATCTGCTGCGGGAGCCAGCACTGTAGGGTGGATACTCCAAACAACCAGTGTGTACGCTGTCGGCTACAAGGTAATACAGTAAGAGCTGTAAGACAGAAGTTGTCTGTAGCTTACCTCTCAACTAGGTGGGTATTTGAAGGACACCCACACAGTAACAGGCACGGGGTACTAACCTCTTTCTGGAACCACCAAAGAGCAGACAGGAGATGGCTTTCTTTATGTCAGTGCTGCCGTAGATGGAGGGTGCAATACTCTTGGCGATGGTCTCGTAGATGTTTGGCATGCCAGCTAGGCGCCGGAATTCCTCTTCTTCCTGCGGGGTTACTGCGCCCGCAAAGCTGCGTCCTGCAAAAACAAACTTAGAAATGTTATTTCTATGGCCCCTTCCTTGCACCTGTAAGGGATTTTTAAATGGTCAGCCACAGAGATGGCTGGTATGGTCCAGTAAGGTACTTTCGACCTCACTGGAGGGCTGACCGTCACACTGCCTTATCCACTGCTGGTGCTCGGAGGCAGATGTCTGGCTAAAGTGACGCTCCTTCACAGGTGGAAGTGCCAAGAGCCTGGGTGCATCCTGTTGGGTGGAACACTGGGGACGGACGGACTGAAAATGACAAACGAGGACCCATCAGATAATCACGCCACACTCAACAGGGCCTGTTGAGCGCGACCCCTCCTACTTCCTATCAAGCTGGATACTGACCCCAGCTGGTAGAGAAGAGTGGATACAGCTTATGTTCCACAGCATGGGTCTTATTTTCTTTCTGATGAAAATTTTCAGAATTGACAGAGCAATTAGTTACAGCTGAGCCTGTGTGTTGAGCCAGTGATCCCAGCTGGTTCTGCAAAGGACTAGCACAATCTACAAAAGGACGTGTGGTGCAGATAGAGAGAGAGAGAGAGACACAGACAGACAGAGAGAGAGATCCTCACCATGGACATTCAACAGGGCACCAACCTAGGCACAGGGGAATGCCCATGTCCTGTCCCACAAGACCAGCACCTTGCTTCATCTCCTCCAGAAAGTGTTAGTATGTGGTCCTAGCGTGGGGGCTGGGGTTCCTGGGTGGCCAGGGACAGCAGCCAATCAGACCAAGCCAGTAATAGGTACCGGGTGGGGGAATACAATGAGGAGGGTGAGAGGTATAATAAAAAGGGAACAGAGCAATGTGCTCCTGTCATTTCACTCCAACAATTACAGTACAGCTTCCATTTTTACAACCCTGAACATATTGCCTTATCGGGTGGATGAATTGCACCCACATGGAAGTTTACGCTGGGGAGAATTGTCTGGGATTAAATTGAGTGTGGGAGCGAACTGTAGCGGGGTAGGGATTTCAGGATAATAAAGTCAGGCAGACCACAGCTAAAGTGCATAAAAAAATGCCAGGTGGCATTTATCATTTTCTTTTCAGAAAATGATCAGTAGTTGTACAGAATTCAAGAAAATTATTAGTTAGTTCAGCAGGTTTAAAGTCAAAAGTCACTGTTGTGCCCAGTGGCACACATACAGCATCATTAAGAGTGCAAACACACGCTCTTGCATCAGCAGTCTTACACCTCACACAGTCAGCTCTCCACAGACACCCTATCTAAATTCTGCCCCTAGTGGTAGGCTTTTATACAATCATACTAGTGACATCACTTCCTTTGGAACTTCCCACATTGTGCATTTTAACAAAAAAAAAAAAAAAAAATCTTTATGAGGCGCATATCCCAGCCTAAACATAAGAAAAAGGGATATTTCTAAGCCTAGGTTAATAGGAGTCCTAACAACATAAACATAATATTCATTCTGGCCTGGCTACACAATTTTAAAACTATGAGGAACTTGATTTCCCCTAGCTCTGCCTCTGGCAAGGACCTCACTAACTGGGAGTTCCATAAATATAGGCAGCTGGAGGGCTGCCAGCACTATTGTACAAATCTTGGGCTCCTAATACAGCTTCACAGGTAAAGAAGCTTTTCCACCCTCCCCCAAGTTTTTTTTTTTTTTTTTTTAAAACACCCTTTGGAACTCTACCCCGTCGGTTGCGGGACTGCACTTCTGTGGAGGGTTTCAAGAGGTGTTTAAAGACCTTTTTATTGGAAACAGCATTCCCTGAATATTGAACATTTTGTTTGGTTTGCCTGTATTTTTTATCATGCTTGTTTTAATTGTTATGAACGGCGCCTTGACACTTGAAAGGCGCCTTATAAATAAAAATTATTATTATTTACTAAATGCCTTATGAGGCCCTGCCTAACTTCAGCAGGTCCCTCTTCTTATGAGGACTGAAATTACAGCATTCAGCAAAACTTTTCATTTGGGCCTTCTATGTCACCTTTGCAGCCCTCTGCTTTCTACTTTCAATATCACGCTGTTTACATTTTGTTTAGTTCACGTTGGGGCTAATACAGGTTTATACAGCAGTGTGTAAAAACTGAGACTTTCCTGTCCCTTTTATTGTGAACCATAACCACAGTACAGCACAGCAGCAGCAGTCTTTCAAGTCATTCTGTAGCTGCTTCTCCTGTGGACTTTTACAGGCTTCTATTAATGAGGAGGCTTCCCTGTCCCTTTAGACCCCAGGGTCTTGTTTTACATTTCTTTTGCAAATTCTGCAACACTGGACAGGAAACCACAGGGGGAAGGGAGCAGAACATGGGGGTTGCAGTTTCTCTCCTGCACTTTTACTTTTGTTTCTGTGCTTCCTAAACATTTTAGTGAGTCTTGGGAGTGGGGGGTCTGCAACAAACTCAGGGCACCCTTCCATGACAGGGGTCACACTGTCACATGGACTGACGCCGCAGCTAGTAGTCCGGTGCAAATCGTGGTGCAACCATAATAAAAAGGCCATCAGTAAGTGTTAGTAACAGTTTTATTTTTGTTTTAATACATTTTTGGCCAGGAAAGACACATGAAGCTGAGGCTTATTTCCAGGTTCATCCTGGAAGTACAGAAATTTAAGTGACCTGCTAATGGTCACATAGCATGCAAGTTGCAGCTGTGGGATTCAATCCCAGTCCTCCAAACTTGCAGCTCAGTGCTCTTAACCACTACATTTAGATAATTCTATTTATGCTTTAAAAAGAACTGCTTACAACTACAATATTTAGACAAACTCACATATTTCCCATTAGTTTGGGATTTTTTCTTCCTGTTTTTGAGATCAGAGGGTTCATCCGCTCCTATTGCTTATTCCCTACCGGATGTCATATACTCTGTGTGATATCTGTTATTCCCATGGCACCATGACAAGATGTCAGTGATTTATAACTTCAAGTGGGGGATATGAAAAAGATATATATATCTATATGATAGATGATGGGCAGGAGTGTGCTATGGAAAATATTCTCACTCCTGCAGAGTGAGCTCTGGATACTCACGAGTGCTGAAGGCATGAGTGAGAGAATCCAGAGCTCACAATGCAGGAGTGAAGATATTTTCCATAGCACACAACCTGCACATCATGTGTTCGATTTATACAATAGGGGTACGAGTTTCAGCAGTATTGTTATGATTTTTTGTGTTCTGTTGCTGTTTCTGTGTGAGATTTCCTGAATGGGCTAGCAGTGTTACAAACTCTGTGGGAAAAGCTAAGTGTGTTTTGCAATGCTAAGTAAGTTAGCTTCAGGCAGCAGTGAGAAAGAAATTGCTTTGTGAAGGTGTCTGTTTTAGAATTCTGGTTGCAGTCAAGCTGAGAGGATCACAGCAATTGGTTGGGAGTGAGTCAGAGTATAGGAAACACCTGAGAATGTTTTGCCATGGTAACTTGGTAAAGTGGACTGCAGGCAGCAGTGAAATATCACTCACAGTAGTGATGTCACGACATGATTTATCTCAAGCCGCGATGTTACGACATGAAATATCTCATGTGGTTATGTCATCACAGTGAATATGCATGTGTAACCCCCCTGCAAATGGGGGTTCCCAAAAGACTTCCAGGAGCTTGCTTGAATGCTCCAAGCCTGAATGGTGTTTGGCGTTTAAGCCATTTATCAGTGAGTGTTTTTAGAACCTCTGGTACTGTCTCTTTAAGAGCTGTCTGCTTGCAGACATAATTAGTTTGTATGGGGCACTGTGTGCTTTCTGCTTGAGTACCACTCGAGCTGCTGCCAATTCACTCCATTTTGCAGTCACTAGGAGTGCAAAGGAACCTATCTGAAAGATGTAACTGTTTGCCAGAAACCATTTAGAGTAATAATGAAATTACAGTTTGTCTAACCTGCTTTCTTTGCAGTCAGAACTGTGTTTGCCTAGTTCCCCATTCTGGTTTTGAACTGCTGAACTGGACCAATCAGTGTGGGGTAAGCTAGCTCTAAAATGGTGCCTTGGACGAATCAGAACTTGGACTCATAATCTGAGCCAGCCACAAGAGGACTGTATGGGCAGTGACTCTGGGAGATGTAGTTTAGACTTCGGCGCCTTTTTGGACCAACAGGAGCAGTCTATTGTGAGTGACAGCCAATCCAGTCAAGAACTGGGAGGAACTCAAAGGAAGTGCCCGGTTTGTCTGTTGGAGTTTCAGTTGAGCTCTGGCAGTGAAGAAGGAAGGAGCCCTGTGCTTTTTCAGTGTGCAGTTTTAGTCGGAAACGTGTGTAAGGCCCGAGTTCGGTCTGCAGCTTGTGTAACTGCTTGTTAGGACTGAATCCGTCCTGTGAAGAGAATCAAAGGATATCTGAAGAGTAGAAACCAGGCTCACCCTGTAGAAGACTGGAGAAATTGCTGAATTGCACTCAGTCTGTCAGGAACTGAATCTGCTGTGTGTTCTCCCGGGTATTGTGCAGTAATTGCGATCAGGATAGAGAAGCAGCCTGCCTGGTATAGTACTTTCTGTTTTACCATATAAATGTGTGAAGAGGCTTGTGTACCTCAAGTGAATCCTGCTGCCATTAAAAGGACTTTTGCCTGTTACTGTTCACCATATAAATGTGTGAGGAGGCTTGGTTAGACAAGAGTTTCTTATGGAAGAGATACAGGTGGCCGAGGCCCTTAAAGAATTTTTTAAAAACAGACTGCGAGGCCAAGGACATGGGGGTCCTCTGCTAATATAAGAGCGTCGAGTCAGAGCACCAGTACAGCGACCCAGTGCTACGTTTGCTGATGTTTAAGGCGACACAGATGACAGGTGTACTTTCAGGGTTGATGGCCTCAGACCTAAAGACTGTAGGTGTACCAGGTAGTCCAGAACTGTGGGCAGCCCTGCCTTCATTGGGATTATCCTTTGGGGAGATACTGAGGCCCAGATATTCAAACTGCACCAGGCTGTGGTGCAAGCCTGGGCGCAGCGCAACTTGCCTGCGCAGGGCGTGGACTGGGCGAGAGTCAACGGAGCTGCGCCATGGCTCAGCAGCGTTGAAAATCGCACCCTGGCCACCTGCAGTGCGCATGGTGCAGTGGCACTGTGCCAGCGCCAGAGTGGAGCATGTTGATGCGCTACCGTAAGTTCGACTGCGCAAGGTGCAGCAACTGTGATATTCAAAAGTTGACATGCAAATGGGCCATAATGTATGCAAGGCGCACATGGGGCCATTTGCATGTCATTATAGCCCCATTTGCATGCAGGTGTGCTGATCCCCAATGACTTGTGCCTGGTGCCCTGCCAGGCAGCAGCCGTCTGGGACCGATGCCCCCTGCAGCGCGGCAACATGCCCCACAGACCGATCGTGGGCTGAATCCAAATAAAATAAACTGCTATCCCTGGTGGTCCAATAGACCTAACTGCCCGATCGCAGGCTGCAATAGAAATAAAGAAACCCATCATCCCTGGTGGTCCGGTGGACCGCTGCCCGCCCGATCACAGGCTGAAGTAGAAGAAGATTATTCCAATATTCCTGGTGGTTCGTGAATTGCTCCACCCGATCGCAGGGTTGGGGCAGACCAGAAACCCATCATCCCTGGTGGTCCAGTGACCCCCTCCCCACTGCCCCACTCCCCCCAGTCTGCGGCGGGCGGCAGCACCCCACCTACCCAACACCGTCGGTAGGGCTGTATGCCCATTGGTCCACAGCATGAGCCAATGGGCGTGCAGCCCATACCGTACTACACATTCCAGATATGCTCATGCTGCGGACCAATGGGCATAAAGCCTGTGTTAGTCGCCGGGGCGGCAGGTGGGTGGGGTGCATCAGTAGGTGGGTCAGTAGGAGGGGGGGTCCACTGGACCACCAGGGATGATGGGTTTCTACTAATTCTACTTCAGCCCGCGCTCGGGTGGGCAGCGGTCCACTGGACAACCAGGGATTTAGGTTTTATTTTTGTGTACTGATGCCCGCAATCGGGCATGTGGGCCCGCCACCCACAGGTGGCAGCTGCTGTGGCAGATCACCTGTGGGTGGCCATCCATTCCCTTTTTTTTTTTTGGCTCAACTTTGTGCTGGCGCAGGTAGGGGTTGCGCATGCATGGCTCCGCACATCCCGGGATGAATATCGGGCTGTGCAAAGTATGCATGGGCACACCCCGCCCACCTGCATACATTACTGATGTGCTCCAGCGCATCGGGATTTGTGCCGCGCACTTTCCCCTTTTGAATATCGCTCCGGGCGCATCAGTGGGTTGCGCATGGCGCAACGCACAACCCTTTTGAATATCTGGGCCAGAATCTCTTCCACACAGAAGAGTATGCTTTCCTTGTTGCTCGTTTTCTAGAAAACATTCAACACCCTCATCACCTCCTCTAACCAATACAAACTAGAAAATTCTAGGCCTTCAAACACTATCCCCTCAGTTGTAGTGTTCTGAGGTTTGGGAATGTTATTCTGCCCCGAGATATTAAACAGGTTGTATCTCAGTGACAGGATGATCAGAATCCTGCTAAAGAGTCAGAAGCACCGAGTACAAAACCTATCAGGCCCAGTCTAGGACAATCAGGATCATTGCTTGTGGCTCTCTCCCAAGTTTTATGAGCACTCCCTGTACGAGTAATGTGGAATGGTGGGAAAGCATAAAAGAACCCTCCTGTACAATCCAGAAGGGGGGGGGGGCCTCTGGGACTGTGCACCTCGCTGGTGGCCTGCAACAAAACTGGGAGCCGATTATTCTCCCAAGAGGCAAACAGATCTATTTTCAGAGTGCCCCACCTTCTGAAGACGGAGGCCAGCACTTGCTGGTTCAAAGTCCACTCATGGTTTCCCTAGCTGGTTCTGCTTTGGTAGTCTGCTAGCACACGGTCTTTGCCTGGAAAATGGAGTTGTATCCAGGGAATAAGCCAGATCTTCATAGCTTCTGTGCATAGTACAGGATCTTGTTTTTCCCTGCCCACAGTACATTGTTGTGGTATTCTCGGTTTGGCTTTAAACAGACATATCCTGTAGCCAGTAGGAAAAGGACTGCACTGCCAGGCATACTGCCCTGAGCTCTAGATTTATGTGCTAGAGTATGCGGTGGGTTCCAGATGCCACTTACTGCGAGATCATCCAGGTGGGCGCCACACCCAAGAAGTGAAGCATCTGTTAGGAGAACACTTGTTGGGGACTGAGAATACTTGTTGGACTGATGAAGGGAATGCCCTACCAGAGATTGCTTTTTTCCTTCCACTACTCTAGTGCTTGCACCAAGGGTTTTGTGACTGCTACTAGCTTGGAAAGTGAATCAGACTTTTGGCACCAGTGGCCCCTTGGGTGGTAGTGAAATGTCCCTCATCTGAAATGTGGCCCATGGCTGTGGATGAGACCATGTGGCCCAGTAACTACAGAAAATCCCTTGCTAGCCTTGGATGGCCTAGTATGAAGGATTCTGCAGTGGCCATCAGATTTGATGGCCATGCAGGGAATCCAGTTTTGCTCCTGTGAAGTCCAGCACTAGAACTCGTTGTCTGAAACTTCTGCAGATTTATTACGAATCCCCGTCTCTCTACCGTGTTCCTTACCCGTTATATGGAGCACCCTGCCTCTTGCTCAGTTTTCCTGGAGACCGGCAAGTCATCAAGATAGGGAAAGACCATCACTCCATGTCTACTCAGGTGCTCTGTAACCATGGCTTGGCACTTCTGAGAAAACCTAGTGCTGAGATGAGGCTGAAAGGAAGGGCTGCAAACTAATATTGGCTGTTCCCAAGGATGAACCAGAGATGATGCGTTTTCTGTGACTGGGCCAGACTGGAATGTAAAAGCAAGCCTTTTTCAGATCCACCGACCCCAATCTCATGACAGTAAGGATGGTATCACTGTGCTCAATGTGAACATCTTGAACCCCTCCCCCTCCAGCCAGGTGTTCTCAGATATCTTAAGTCTAAACCCCCATGATCAGCAAGTATCTTGAAAGCAGACCGTTTTCCCCACTGAGGGGTATGGACCTTTTCTACTGCCTTTGCCAGACGCATTCTAGTCCCAGCAGACTTTTTTCTGTTGGTGAATGAGCTGGAAAGTTTTTGGCCTCTGCAGTTTTGTGAACCTTTTGAATTGCAGGGATGATCCCCGAGCCACTACTGCCAGGATCCACTTGTCTCGTGTCAATTTTGCCCATTCCTGAAAGTAGTGGGCCCATGATGGTGGACTGGCAAGCTGGGCAAAAATCATCATTTTTGTTATGGCTGTGGCTTTGGGGCTGGTCTGGTAGCACCATCTGGAACCCCTCCTGCTTCCGTGGTTACCGGTTTGGGGTTGGTACTCCTAGCAGGTGTAGGGTCTTAGCAGTAGCCTCTGCCCCCCCTTCCGAAAGGCCTATAGGAAGGGGAGTTTTTTTTTTCCTCAGTATTGTTTTTGCAAGCGGACTTGTATTCGTCCACTTCCTTAATGTAAATCTCTGTTCCGTCACTAAATAAGGACTTTTTCCCCAAAAGAGAATATTAATGGCTTTAGCCAGAATGTCTTAAGGATGCTAGCCCTCAGCCATCCCCTTTAGTGTCACTAGATAATGCAAGACTTGTGACGCAGACTCACTGGAGTAGACAGCCATGTGGAACTGGTACTTAGTGGCGTCCAGGGCTGACTGTTGTGGCAACCAGGTCCTTTGCCCCTTTACCATCTACCCAGTCAGCATATCAGAACTGCATTCTACAATGTTTTCTGGTACTGGGCTGTGTAAACCAGATAAGCTGCCTGCCTTAGCAGCAGGGATGCTGTTGTATACACTTTTTTGGCCCTTCTGTCCATGTTACTGAAAATGCTTCTTAGAAGGCTGTGTAGCAAGAGGCATCTTTGCCTTCTCACAAGCAGCTGCCTGTACCACTTCTTCATGATCAGGGTAGGTGTACCTATTAGAGTGTGATTTGTGGATAGGGACTAGTAGTCTCCTTGCGGGGGTTACCGCATCATATCCATGAACTCCATTTCCTCCTCCTCGTCCTGTTTCACGAGAGGGGATGTCGAGGGTGTTCATCATGTGTTTGATAAACGTGGGGTAAAAGGCATAATCCTCTATGGCCTAGAAGGTGAACAACATTTGTGTGTCTGGTTCACCATCCTCATATTGCACACCCCTCCATTTCCATAGGCAAATGGCTGGGACCAGAGTTGGGGGGGGGGGGCAGGAATATTAAGAAGTTTCCCATAACCTGCAAGGCTTACAAAAAGCATCACACTGTAGCCATGTCCCACCACTGAGGGCATTTGTTTATGGTCCACTGCCTGCTCCTTTTCCTTTGCAGGAGGAGTGTCATGGACATGCCTTTCTTGGTGTTCTCTTAGCAGGCACTGGTTCAGGTACCCGCTAGGAGGCTCTTTATTTGATTTTTTGCCATCATTGGTATCAGGGGCTCCCCCCCCTCAAACATGCTGACATTGTTACCATTCTTGCAATAGCCGAGCAGCTTTTATCTTTTTTTTTTTTATTATTTTTATTTTTTTAATTATCTATCCATCTGTCCCCTCTGACTGGGACTGCTGCCTGCGAGGAGAAGAGTCCTCAGACGCGTGCTTTCCACTATCATTAGGAACTCCCTTAGACCATTACTGTACTTTGTTAACAAAGAGATGGAATGAGAAAGCCATAAATTATTTTTTAGAGCCCCTTTTTATGTTTGCTTGCACGCATGTGCAAGAAACATAGTGCCATTATCGGAGATTTCGGAGGTGTGTCACCTCCTCCTCCAATTCATTCAGTGTGCTGGCAGGCGCGGCCCCTGTAAGCCAATGCATTTTGGAGCTGTCTAAGATACGCTTCCAAAATGCAGTGGCACACAGTTGAAAGGGGAGCTACGCTTCAGTGAGCAGCAATCAGATGCTCGCCTGCTCATGCACAGCTCCCCCCCCACACTCTGCCAGCGACCCCACACACTGTATAGCCAGTAAATTTTAATCCCAGTCGGCTGTGCTGCGTTCCCACCACCCCCAAGGCTTGCAAAATGCCATGCTGGGTGCCCACCCCAGCGTGGCAAGTAATCATATAGCCGACGGGGTGCCTAATCCCGTCGGCTGCACTGTCTCTTCCCCAGTAGTGAGTGCCACGCTGGGGCCCACCCCAGCGTGGCAATGTATCTCATAAAGGCGACTGGGGTGCCCAATCCCCGTCAGCCGCGCTCCCCCCAGCGTCCAGCAGCCGCTGGGACCCACCCAGCGTGGCAAACGTCCGACGCCATCCGTTTTTTTTTTTTTTTTTTTTTACCTGTAAAGAGAAACCTCGTCCCACGGCCAGTCTCCCCGCCCCTTCCCACAACCCGCCCCACCCACTGCGCACCCTGCCTCCCCACACCCCCCTCACCCCATACTTACCTCCGGACCTTGGCGCGACGATCTTCGGTGGACCGGGAACACGTCTGCGCTCTTCAAAGGTGACCGCGAACTGAGGAAATGCCGGTAAGCTGTATAATGGGCTAGATGGGGGGTCAACTTTAGTTGCATATCTGAGGCATTTTTTTGAATTTTTGCACCAAATTTTCAACATGGGGTTTTTGGGACCCCTTCTCATGATTGATGTCACTGTCATGTGGCGTTAACCGGACCCGAGAAGGGTGATTTCGACGCAGTGATGGCGAAATCACCCCTTCGCCCAAATAATGCCATGACAGTGCCATCAATCATGAGAAGGGGTCCCAAAACCCCATGTTGAAAATTTGTTCCAAAATTCTCAAAATGACTGTTTTACGAGCGTGCGTTGCGCAGTTCCTACGCAGGCTCGTAAGTTCGCAAATTTTCAATATTTTCACTCCAGATTTTCAACATTGCCATTTTACCACACCTTCTTATGAGTAGTACAGCTGCCATTTTTCACATCTCACCCAAAACACGTTTCTGCCCATGTAGCGCACAATGGCGCAGTTGGTGTGCGAGATCAATGTACGGGACAAATTAAGAAAATCAGTGACACTGTTCACGAGCAGAGGTCTTAAAATGACTATGTTGAAAATGTGGTGACAAAAGTCCATAAAATGACTGTGTTACGAGTGAGCATTGTGCAGTTTCCACGCACCCTCGTTAGTTCATGACTTTGTAATATTTTCAGTCCAGATTTTCACCAGTGGCATTTTTCCACACTTCCTTATGAACAGTACTGCTGCCATTTTTCACAACACGGCCGAAGTGTGTTTTCACACTTTCAGTGCAGAGATGCGTGGTCGCTGTGGGAAATCACTGTTCGGCACGGATAAAGAAAATCACAGTGACACTGTTCATGATCAGAGGCACCAAAATGCCTGAGTTGACAATCTGCTGTAAGAAATCCCCAACCTAATTATATTACGGGCGTGCGTTGCAGTTTTTATGTACGCTAGTGACTTCATTTTTTTTTTTTTTTTTTTAATATTTTTACTACACATTTGCAACATAGCCATTTTTTTACACCGCCCCATGAAAGAGTACAGCTGTCATTTTTTACATCCTGTTCGGAATATTTACGCACCTGTGGTGCTAAATGCCGTAGTCACTGTGCATAAGCAGCTTTCGGCTAACAAACTGATATTCCCCCTGTTCATGAGGTGGGGTCACAAAACAAACATGTTGAAAATTTGGAGTGAAAATACCAACGAATGCCTGAGGTATTAGGCTTTTCAACTATAACGCCCAACCCTATAGAGAATGACAGGAATCAGGAGTGTGACTTAGGATTCTTGCCTGTGATGCTCATACCATTCCACACCCTGCAGTCACTGAGAGGCATCGAGGTATGCCTTGGACTCTTCGGCCCCAAAGTTCACCCCATTCTCCTATATCGCACCCATCTCACCATATTTCCTAATGAAATGGGGTGCGCATAAGGGCCAAAGACCACAAGGAACACTGTGGCACTTGTCAGTGTCTGCAGGGTGGGGTGTGGTGAAATGGCGTGACCATTATGCCCGACGACCCAAACTCACACCCCAATGCCTGTCACTCTCTGCAGGGTGGTGGTGGGGCTGGCTTCAGTTCAATACTTCACTGCCATTCCTATTACGCAGCTCTGTAACTTCTACACTACCGCTGCCAATGCCAGCAAGCAAACATTCGGCATTGACAAATGCTTGTTCTTTTGTGCTTTAGGGCAGAACGTTTTACAGAGCTCACAAATGATTAAACTGATCTGGCCCCAGTTACTTTAGACAATGCGTATGTGCCTTTGCCAGCAGCCGAGAACAACCTGCATAATTTTTAAGCCTATAGATCTATCTCCAACAGACTGTGAAAATCAATGACTGGTTCACAGTTCACAAACGCAGATTAATTCCTCTCTCAGGAAAGTGAAAAACTAAAACGTTAGTCAAAGTAAAGCGGTCCTAATTTTGTTATAAATCCTTCTAGTGGGAACCACATACGTAAAAATGAGAAACAGCCACATATTAAATGGTTTAAAGTCCCCCCCCCTTTTTTAAATAACTGCAATTAGTTCCCTTGGGGGGGGGGGCGTGGCTTCTGTTCCTGGAACCGATCAAGAACCAGAGATAACTGTAAAAAATAAGCTACAATAATTCCCTAATTAATGCAGAATATCACATCTAACTGAATAATACTGTACTACAGAATCAAGGAAAGTTCACTTTTTGTCTATGTCAACGCATTTGCATCCATTAATTTTAGTGCCCTGCTGAGCAGCTGTAATTGTACACAATTTTATTTCTCTGTCCTTTTAATTTAGCGCTTTCTGTAGATCAGCAAACACAGTGACACTTAAAGGACAGGGAACATTACCTGTAGTGCAGTAGAAATAAAGGAGTTGTTGAGCAGAAGGCTGGAGCCAGAGCCAACTTTGGGGCTACTGCTCTATGGGCAAAGAAATTTGCAAATGAATCAGCAGGATAAGTGTGACCGCTTATCCTACAGTCTACCATTAGCACAATATATACTCCAGTAGACATCTGTACATGGCAGCAGAAAACACCCCCCTTCACTCCGGTAAATGTCTGTAGTTGGCGGCAAATCCCTCTCTCCAGTTTGGATGCATACATTTAGCCAGCCAATCAACTTTGGGCTTATTTATTTAAGTATTTCTAGGGGTACTTCACTACCTGCTTATCATGTATGCATACATAATTTGATGACAAGGGCTTACAATGCCTTTTTTTTTTTTTTTTTTTTAATTAAAATGGGGGCGCTGCTCAGCTAGTACAAAAATGCTTAGAACTGATTGTATATCACTGTTGGAAAATAAATTTTGTGCCAACAATTTTATACTTGTACTTTGTGTGTAGGAGTTATGGTTATTCCATCTCAAAACCATTATCTTTTGAAAGTAATTTTGGAACCATTAGGCGCACACACACACACACACACACACACACACACACACACACACCACCTAAACTATTCTTTAAATGACAGCTTGGAGTTGGGGTGTTCTTATGAGTAAATATGAAAAAACATATGTATTTTAAACACACTTGACATTTTTTTAGTTTATCAGCATATTGATGGCTATCTGCAACAAATGTTCAGCACACAGCAGCGATACTATTTATTATGCCATTTTATATCAATGCATAAGACTGCATTAAAGTTTTTTCCCCCCCATATAGGTTTTTAGCCTCCACAGCGGACAGCTGCTTATATCCGCCAACCTTTGCTAGCTCTGGAGTACTTTGGGCACTTACTATGCTATGCTATGCGTGTCCCGGAGGATCCACAGAGCCAGCCCAGAGCCTTCATCCTGCAGTGACCCCTGTGATTTTCCTCTTTTCTCCCCATTACCCAAGGCCCTGGAATGAGGTAGCACATGGGCGTGGAGGAGCACATGCGCACCGCAGCTCCAGTGACTGCCACTTCCTCCCTCCCTCCCCAGTCTAGCACCAGGGCACCTCGACATGGTGCCACTGCCCAGCCTCCACCAGGAGGCAGCCAAGCATCGCGGAACCCTCCACAACCCACCAGAGGAGGACAGCTGCCAGCCAGCAGCTTGAATGGCTCTTCACCCCCCACTTGCTCCTGAACACAGGTCACTGGCGTGGTGTCCAGCGCCTCAACCCTCAGCACCACTGGGCCTGCTCAAGTTTTCTTTGGGTAATATACTCATTTAATGGGCCACTATGAACAGTTTCCATATAATTATTTTAGAAGCAACCCCATATTTTATGATTGCTTACCTTCCCTAAAAGTTTCTTATGTTGCTGGTTGATTTATCTACCTGCTTTCTTAGTAGGACTGAAATGCATACACAACCCTGTTTTGTTTCAAATCCTTGATTTACCCCTTCTGCATACTTCTGAACATAAGGAACATGCACAAGGAGTGCAGCCACTCATGATGCAATATTCCACTGCATCAGGAGTGGCTAGACTGTGCTATGGTCTCCCCCTCCCCCCAGTCCAGGAAAGAAGCAGTGGGAGTTACTCAATGTAAACAAACATGTTTTTGTGCGGTTACACTAGTATGGTGGGCAGCCTTGTTTTCACTTTAAGAAAAGGAACCAGAATCTAAGTGACTAGCTACATCGACAACAAAATGTAATAACATGCGTTTATATAAAAAAAAAAAAAGAAGAAAAACATTTTGAGGCCTTTGACTATGTCATTTTTAGGGCTGTGTGAATACCTTTTCCTGAATATTCGGTATACGGGTCCCAAGTATTCGGCCAGAAAAGGTGTTTAAGGAAACTTTGAAAAAGTACTCCAGCAACACCATTAATCACCCATTGAACCTGGTATACCATATACACCTCAAAGACACTTCAGCCACCAACACTGAGCTCTAATACAACACAAGCTTCATGTGGCACACTCGATCCACCACAACACACACATAGCACTCTGAAAACAATATCAAGCATTGCATTGGGTTAGCACTAGAGGGTGTCCATGGTTACAGACACAGGGTAGAAGGTGCTTTGGCCATGAGCACAGGAATAGTGGTAGATGTGGCTGCAGTAGTGAGGACAACTGAAAGGGTGGCTGCTGCAAGAATGGCACCAGTGGTCGTGGGATGCACACTGGCTGTGGATGTAGCAGCCATAGTGGTAGCAGTGGGAACACTAGTGGTGGTGTCTGCTTCTTCCTGCACAAAGCACGTATGCTCTAATGCCCCCCCCCACTACTGCACAACAGTTTGGGACAGTGAACGTAGAGATGGAACAGGTGGCGACACTTGTAATAGTACTGCTAATGGTATTAGTAGCAGCAGTACTATTACCAATGCTGCAAGAGCTAAAATGGTTGCTTGGGGAGAACAATATTCGAGTCCGCTGAATAAAGAGACACCTGTATGTCATTGTCTATGTAGTCTATCTCACCACCGTCTCTGGAATTGTATTATGTATCAATATATACAGTGGAACAAGACAAGATGCAATTCAGTACTTTGCAGTAAATGACATGCCACAAAATAGTGTACGACTTGAGGGGCTTAACTGCCATGAAATTACACTGCTCCTTGCAGCATACTGTAGCATTTTGCAGTAATTTTGCAAGATACTGCATTGCGTACTGTCTGGCACCACTGTATGAACTATGTTCTATAATCTTGATGCAGTGTTTCATCCTTGGGTATGTTAGTTGTGGATTGTTTTGTTACAAGGGAATCTCAGTCTCATTCATTTTAACTTCACTTATTTATAGTGCGTGTTTCTTTAAGGGTTGTATATTCACAGCGTGTTTGTACGTTCCCCCGGCATGCACCCTGACAAAGACCAGGTTCTGGTCAAAGCACCAGGGCTCTATTGGCATCCTCCAGCCCTAGCACAAACAAATGTATTGGCAACTTTATGCTGCACTGCTCTTAACTGTATTTTGTTACTGTAACCACCCCCTCCCCACTGAGTGCTTCCTTTGTTCTACATAGATTGTTTGGGGGTTTGGCAGCCCAGGGACAACACTAGCAATAACTGTGTGGATGTGCTGTATGTTTGTGGTCTATCATCCTGTCCCTCACCACTTGGGGCCAGCGGTGCAGATGCTTTGCTGGGGCTGGACCAAGCATGTTTGCAAGATTGCTAAAGACATGATGGATCAGGTCACTAGTGGTTACTGCGTAAAACACAAACTATTACTATGTAGTACGTGTGTGTGTGTGTGTGTGTGTGTGTGTGTGTGTGTGATGCTTTACTTACTGCTTGTGTAAATACAGTAAAACACCAACCTTTCCAGTTATACTGCACCACAAAAAAAAAGTAGCAGTAAAGGAAAACACTGCTACTTAGAAGGAAGCAGAAAAGGACAACCTATTTAGTCAAACATGGAACTAAGCAAGGGACAGATGACATACAGTCAACTCAGTGAAACAGGCCTGCCCACTAAGTGCAATGATTTAAAACAAAATATGCATGCAGCACAGCTGTTGCACACACACAAGGCAGCACAGACTCACGGGGGGATTTTCATGTGCACAGGTTAATTGTGTGCAGTGGGCTGTAGAAGTGTGGGGAGCCAGCCAACACACTCCTCATGTGTACAGGGATCTATCCCCAGAACCAGAGGACTAACAATAATAATTCAGTGAGTCAAGCTGGACTGGCTTAGAACTGAATATGTTTATTTCATAATTTGTGTGCACACGTGTGGCCCTGCCTCATGAAAAACATATATTAAGCATGCACTTGCAGGGTAAAGCCTCACAAAATCAAATATTATGCACATATACAGCAAATCATAAGCAGTGACCTGCAGGAGGGGGAGTTAGCAGACACCCTCATCAGTCATGCAGGGAACCAAGCCTGGAACTAGACAACAGCAGGAAAATAAAACATAAAAATAAAATGTGCTTCATTCAAAACAAATTGTCACAGCAGCAGAGAATGGGTGTTAGCAGACAGCCCTTCTAGTGCCTGTAACTGAATACAGCAGTAAGGACAAAATACCTGTCAGAAAGCCAAACATAGCTTTTCTGACACTGATAAAAAAAAAAAAAAAACTATACTGACCCAAAAAAGCTTGTGAAACAAAAATCAAAGTATTTTTTAGCTAGTTTTAAGGTCTCAAAAAGTACTGCAGAGCAGCTCTCAGAAACCACCGTCTCCTGTCCTCTACCAGCTCAGAGTGAGAAAGTCACATGGTGTGCTTGCCTTTGAGCTCAAGAAACAGTTTTGATTGGTCAACAAAGCTCTGCAAGACTTGGAAATCTCACCGAATAGTAGTTCCCAAAAACTGAACTATTCAGAAAATGCATCCAAATATTCGGGAATACTACTATTCGTTGTATTCGGAAAATACTATTCGGCCCATGCACAGCCCCAGTTCTTTAAATTAGAAACTGTGTAGTTTCATCTTATGTCCCCTACTGCACTGTGAACATTTCACTCACCCCTCTAGCAACCGCTACTCTATCTTGCTTCTGCAAAAGCATCAGAAGATGGCAGCAGCAAACACAAAATGGTGCTGGCCTTACCTGTTCCTTCAGTGTCGACCTGAATGCCCACCACTCTAATGTAGGAGCTGCGGATCCCGACACCAACACGGTCCCGCCCCTTTGTGCTGGTCTTGCCGGCCTTCTTGATGGAGTAGATTCCCATAATCGTGACCCTGTTCCCGGGTACCACCTTATCACACAGATACCTGGAAAATTCACAGAAGGGGAGCAGAAATTTAGCAGCACGATTTAACAGGGTACTATTTATTTAATATTTATGCTCCCACACTGGTGCGGCCCATAAACGCACAAGCTCAGGTCCAGCCCCATCCCTTCTTTAACCCCACAAGCTGATGTGTTATAGTGGGGTGGGGACAGGCCCTGTCAGATTCACAAATTCCATCCTTGGGGGAAGGGGTGCCTGGTTTGGGAGGATAGACTGTGGAGGAGGCAGGAACACAGTGCGCTCAAGGGTCACGCTGCTTGCTCCAGGACTTTCCGATGTTGGGTCCCAACTCACAGGACATAGCCAGGTTTAGAGCGCCTAGCTAAAGCATCCAAACAGGGCCATGTGGTGATCAGCCAATGCTCTCTACTGCTGAAGGGGTGTTGGAAACCCAACCTCATGGCCCGATCAATGGTGACAGGTACACCCACACAAAATAGGAGTTAGTGAGCACTCATGGGCGCCATCTTACCCATTTTGGGTGGATGTTAGCTTTCACCACTGATGTGGCCATGAGGTGGGTGGCTCAGACACCCCACCCCGAAATTTGGGTCAAGCTGGCTAAGAGGTTCCAGAGTTATGGGCCTACAGCCTCTACAAGGAGACAGACCACCACATTTTTTTTTATGTAATTGGGATGACATGTTATTTGACAATCATAAGAATACCTGTGTGTGTGTTTTTTTTTTTTTTTTTTTTTTTTTTTTTTATACACTTTTGTCACATCACTAGTACAGTCACAAAATCTTCTAATTGGCAAAAGAAAAAAGAAACAAGCATTTGTTTTGCCAAATTTCTACTCGTTTTATTTGGTGGGTAGAGACAGCAAAGAGACAAAAATTAACAAAAAACAAGAGTTATAATAGTGAAACTGTCTACATTACTAAGTTTTTTTTTTTTTGTGATCATGTAATTGTTATTCCCATTCGCACAGGTTCTTTTAGAAATGGAAGGGTTTTAAATAGCAGGTATAGCACAGCAAAATGCCAAGCAAAATATGGAGCAACGCTAACCATTTTTGAGTGAGTCCATGACACAGTACACAACATTAAACTACCTTTTTTGTTTTTAATTTTGCTAATCAATCTGCACCAAGTACTATGCATTTTCACAACTGATTTAGCACTTTTATACGTCAAACTGCTAATCGGTGTTTTAAGCTTATTTAAAACCCCAAAATGGAATAAAACACAACAGTGGAGATATGTCAAGCTCCATTTTTCATGCCAATTCACTTCTCCCGATGCAGTACATGGCCCCGTCAGGCCATGACACACACACGTCAACCCCTATATGAGGTAAGGCTCCCCAGTCTGTGACAACACTGTGCTGCATCCCAGGCTCAAAGTGTTGGTGTAAGATAGTGCTGCCCCCAATTCTCATGCTGCCCAGATGACTTCCCGAGCTCATTCTCGAACTCAAGTCACCAGCACAGGACGAAACCCACTGGGCCAACAGTCTGCCATACACATACTTCATGAACCTGGTAGATGAAAGTTTTGAAATCCTGAGTGAAAGGTGACTTTTGCTTTTGGGCCAGCTTTGAAAAATGTCACCCTTCTTGTTCATGAGGTGGGGTCGAAAAAAGGCCATGCTGAAAATACTGGTGAAAAAATGTTAAATGACAAAGCTACAAGTAAAAGTCTAAAACACATTTAAAATACACAGACATGTCTTTCTTACAGATTGGATTTTCGGGGCTTGGCTTATTTTAGGTGAGGAGCATGGAAAGAATGTGGGCAGGGGTTTGGGAAAGCAAAAAAGAGAGACCAAGGGTGACACTGGGAACCAAGCATCCCAGTGTCACAAGGGGAGGGTGCCACATCAGATATGGGGTCTCAGCGGAATGCACGGGGGGTCCTCAATAGGTCATGAATGAGAGAGAGGCACGTGGGAGGGATTAAGGTTTTCTTTGCATCATGCAGGATGAAAGGGCTAAGCCACACAGATATTAGCAGCCTGCAAATACACTTTCATAAAACAAGCATAGAACAGTGATCAGCGAGGCTGAACAGTGTTCAGCCTCGCTGATCACTGGGCTATCACTGTCAAATCCCCTGCAGCCTAAGCTGCACTGAAACAGTCAAGATGCACGCCTCCATAACCCCATTCTTGTAACAAGATGTTTGCTGCACATGGGCAAGCCAACAAGAGTACTTCATATGTAAAGCTGTTAAGTTTCAGTGGTATAGTAGAGCTGTAGAGCACCAGCAGCCCCCTTCTCCTGTTATCCTACAATCACTGTACAGCACCAGCAGTCCCTTCTCCCGTTATCCTACAATCACTGTACAGCACCAGCAGCCCCCTTCTCCCGTTATCCTACAATCACTGTACAGCACCAGCAGTCCCTTCTCCCGTTATCCTACAATCACTGTACAGCACCAGCAGCCCCTTCTCCCGTTATCCTACAATCACTATACAGCACCAGCAGCCCCCTTCTCCCGTTATCCTACAATCACTGTACAGCACCAGCAGCCTCTTCTCCCGTTATCCTACAATCACTGTACAGCACCAGCAGCCCCCTTCTCCCGTTATCCTACAATTACTGTAGAGCACAGTCTCATTACGAAAAAGTAAAATGCAAATTTGCGCTACTGCTCATTACCTCACAAATCTGTGGCAAACCCAATGGATTATGGAAGAGTTACAATCCCTGGAGGGGAACCGCCGTTTCCCCATTATTGTTTTAGTTTTCCTTCCTTTCAGCCTTGGCTACCACCCAAGTATGGTCACCTACCCCTAATCTCAGAGCCCCGCTTCCTGCCACACGAGGTAACCCTCCCACAGTAAGGCTGAAGGGGAAAGATGATCCCCAGAGCAAGGGGATTTGATATGTTGGGTGGGTGAGGAGGTGCCAGGGTGTGCCATTGTCATCCTTTCATGCTAGTAAAGTGTTTCTCCCTGGGGTATCAATCTCCAAAATGCTGGGCTGTTAACCCTCAGCCAAAAACGCAACGCATGCATGTCACAAGGCCCCTGCATCTCCTCTCCCACTGCTGTCCACACCAGACCTGCTTTATCTGGGCACTCCCAGCTGGCACTCAAGCAGCAAGGAACAGCCTGCCACCTAACAAATGTTCTCTAGGACACTTGACCCAGCAACACCCCCCAAACAATTCAGGCATATTTCTGAACACAGAAACTCTACTGCCGAGTCAAAAGAGCTGGCCCTTGGGGTGAAACTTTAACAAGTTATCCTGCTGGGGGCTGGCACAGAATATAAAGAGTGGAGAAAATGTGTTTTGTTTTGCATCCATGTTTGGGCATACCTTGATATTGGCTTATGGTACAACGAGAAAAAGATAATTTGTTAGCAGCAATGACTGCAGATCTCATTATGAATTCACAATAGAAACCTCACTCAATAACTCAACTGTTCATTTCTGCCATATGGAAAGAGACGATGACAACAGAAAACGATCAGAGGTCCGCCCACTCTGCCCAAGTTCCCTATAATCCCTGGAACCTCCCCGTCATTTCTCTATTCTTCTCCCTGGTCCTATCGCTCCCAGTAACCAATATTCCCTTCATGTTCCAGTCTTGCTTGAATCCCTAACAGTTTTTGCACCCACCACCTCAGCCGACACGATCTGTTCCAGGGTTCCACCATCCTTTCCGTGAAGTAGTACTTCCTCATATTCCCCATTAATTTCCATTTGTGTCCAAGTGACCGTGAATTGGCATTCAGGCTAAATAGCTCACAGCTAGGGTGTACAAAAAAAAAAAAAAAATTCGCCGGTGGAATTTCTGCAAAAGTTCAGAAATAATCTTCACAATTTTTATGAAATTATACTTAAAACAGCAGATTAAATATTACAGACTGCAGGTTAATTTATTAAACTGTGGGGGAGAAAAGAAAATATATGCAGAACTGATCACTATCAGTGGTCAGTTCTGAGGCTTTTTAACCACACACACACACACACACACACACACACACACACACACACACACACACAGTTTAATTCATTAATCCAACCCTGCTGATCGGGGATCCCAGTAAATAAATTAAAACATTCTGATCCCTCCATGGTGTCTAATGGCCCCCAACCCGCCGATCGTGGGTGCAAAGTAAAACAAAACCTGATCCTTGGTGTCTAGTTGGTTCCCATCCCCTTACGGATTTGGGGTCCTGGTAAACAAAATAAATACATACATAATGATCCCTCTCAGGCATCTAGCAGACCCCGCTCCCTATCCTGGATTCCCTTAATCAAAAAAAAAAAAAAAAATAAAGCCAATAGTCCACCGACTCGTCCACCTGGTGTCTAGTGGACCCCCCACACTAACAGTTCATACACTGCCACCCCGCCCGAATGGGCCACCAGCGCAACCCTCCTCTCTCCTCCATGGATGGTGGCCCACTGAACTGTCAGTGAATGAGCATGTGCTTGTACCCAGGCATGCGCTGACAGTTCAGTGGGCCGCAGCCATGGAGAAGGAAGGCTGTGCAGTGGCCAGCGAGGATTCACTAGACACCAGGAATCCTGGGAATAGAGGGGACGAGACAGTGGACTGACTGCTATTTTTTGGATTATGGGGATCCGGGATAAGGTGGGGGGTCTGCTAGACACCAGGGAAATAAAAATTTGGTTGGGGGCCACGATTGATAGGAGGATGAGTTTTTCTTTTTTACTGGGTCCCACAATCAGCACGCTGGGGAACCACTAAACACCAGGGAATCAGGGTGCTTTTTGGGGTTACTTGGGACCCTCAATCGGCAGGTGGGAGGGCCACTAGATAGGGTGGGGCTGTTATGAGTTACAATGTGAAATAATACAGTAAACTGTGGATAGAATAAATTCTACAGTTCATAAAGAAGTCTGCTGACCCAGGTGAAAATCCCAGTTTAGCTAATGGTGAAATTTCGGAAGTTCCCCCGAAAGTGGAACTCGCTCGCCCACCCCACGCCTCGCAGTTCACTTTGTTAATTCCTTTAAGGAACCTAAAGGTCTTTATCACATCTCCCTTCTGGTCTCTACCGAGTAGATATTTAGTGCCTTGAGACACTCCTCACAAGATCTACCCTGCTGGCCCTGAATCATTTTTGCTACTCTGCGCTGCACTGTCTCCAATCTATCTTTATCCTTTCTGAGATGAGAACTTTAGACATATTTATTTATTTATTGAATTTTGTTGACCAGGTAGGCCCACTGGGCCCCGGAGGTCCCTTTTTCAGGGGCGACCCGGGGGTAAAAAAAAACATCATACAGGTAAGCAGAAAGTACATACAGGTAAGCAGCGCAGTACAAAATTGGGTAAGTTCCATAACGTTTAACAGTGAAAGACTTCTTGGAGTTAATCTGATAGGTGGTGAGGGAGCATAAGGGAAGAGTTAAGACATATATAAGACGTTATACATATTCATGTCAAGTAAACTAGGGAGTGTACGAGATAACGACTAGAAATAACCAGAGAAACAGAATACCTTCTTTAAGGCTAAATGGGAGGGGGGAAAAGTTGTTCCAAGAATGTCCACCTTCCTGTGAGGGAGGGGCAGTAACGTAAGGTCAGGTCCTTAGGCATTGGCAAGTGCTCCTGTCGAACAGGTGTGCTTGAGCTTAGACCGGAAGCAGGGCCCGACCTCTCTCCTGCATTCTCCAGTGGGAGTTTGTTCCAGTTGGAAGGGGCTGTGAAAGCAAAGGACCTGGACCCAGCTTTAGTCTTTGTTTTGGGGACCACAAGGAGAGTTTGTCCTGAGGTACGGAGATTCCTCAGATTGGATTTAACCCTAACTAGCCCTTTGAGACCAGGGGGAGGTGAGGGCCCCAGAAGCTTAAATGTAAGGCAGAGTGTTGAGTAGATGAGGCGGGCTTCCAATGACGGCCAACTGAGCTTAGATTGGGCTTCGCAGTGGTGGGTCTTAGGGTGTGATAGTGTGGCAAATCGGACAATCTTGTTGTATATGGTCTGGAGCCTGCCAGGTTCCGTAGAAGCCATGCCTTGGAGAACAGGGGCGGCGTAAGTGAGCTTGGGGAGAAGGACGCTAGTTCCGATGGCAACTCTGGCTTCGGGGATAATCTGGTCCTTTATTCTGTAGAGGATACCGAGTTTCCCATGGATGGCTTTGGTGAGTTGGTCAACATGATTTTTAAGGGTGAAGCCTTGGTCCAGGGTTAGACCAAGGAATTTAGTGGAGGTAACCACCTCAAGTTTATCACCCCCTCTGGACTGCAGCTGAAGGAGCAGCGACTGCTCAGTTCCCAAGGATCTGGGCCCGAACAACATTGCCTTAGTTTTGCTGGTATTTAATACCATTTTGTTCCGAGTGAGCCAGTCCTCCATCTGAAGGATGTCCTCTTGAAAGGCATTCTCCAGTTCTCCTAGGTTGGGGGAGGCTCGGTAAATTACAGCATCGTCCGCGTATTGGATGATGCTGCTGCCCCCGCAGTGTAGGTGCAGATCGTTTATAAACAAGGTGAAGAGAAGGGGGCCAAGTACTGACCCTTGGGGTACCCCTTCTTTGAGCAGTGCAGACTGGGAGACATTGTCCTTCCACTTGACCCTCTGGGTACGGCCCGTGAGGTAACTCGCAAACCATCCTAGGGCATGTGTGTCCAGGCCAAGAGAGCACATTTTTTGTAAAAGGAGGTTGTGGTTCACCAGGTCAAATGCTTTGGAGAGGTCTATGAAGACCGCTCCTGTGCTGACCCCTGTCATTATTGCACAGGATTTCTGCGAGAATTTGGTTAGTGCAGTGTCCGTCCCATGCTTGGCTCTGAAGCCGTGCTGAAACGAAGAGATTACCTGGTGTGTTTCCAGGTATTCGCGCAGTTGGGAGTAGACTAGCTTCTCTTGTATTTTTCACTATAGCACACAACAAGGAGATAGGCCTGTAGTTCCCTATAGACTCGGTAGACCCTCCCTTGTGAATGGGAATCACTAGGGTCTGCTTCCAAGGCTCAGGGGCCGACCCCTCCATAATGGACCGGTTTATCAGCCAAGTTAGCGGCTTCGCTAATGCTGGGGCACCCTCCTTAAGGATTCTAGTCTGAATCCCATCGGGGCCCCCAGTGCCTCTCACCTGCAGGGATTTAAGGATGAGCAGAACCTCCTTTACCCTAACCAGCCGCAGATGAAACAAAGGGCGGTCTAGTTCTCGGGGCAGGTGCTCGTTAGGCTCGTTCCTGTTATCTATGGGTCCCACCTTGTATGCATCCAGGTTAGTGAAGTAACCATTTAGGGACGCTGCGATACATGGGCGCAGTACTCCAGGTGAGGCCTCACCAAGTATCTGTAAAGAAGTATTACCTACTCTTCTGCTATCAATACCCTTCCCAAGACATCCCAGCATCTTGTTAGCCTTGCTATAGGCCTTGTTGCACTGACTTGATTGCTTTAGTGAGTTGCTAATGACAACTCCCAGATCCTGTTCCTCATCTGTAGTGCTAAATCTCTCTCCTCCCATTCAGTACTCTGTCTTGAGGGTCTCTTTCCCTAGGTGCATTACCTTGCACTTTCTAGCATTGAATTTTAACTGCCAGACCTTTGATCGCCCCTCTAGCTTTTGTAGGTCTCTCTTCATTTCCCTTATTCCCTTGTCACTATCCACCCTCCCACACAGTTTTGTCTCATCTGCAAAGAGACACAACCTGCCCTGGATTCCTTTTCCAATGTCACAAACGAAAATGTTGACGAGGAGCGGACCGAACCCAGGACCGATCCCTGTGGAACCCCACTCATAATCTTCCTCTCTTCTGATCTAATCCCCACTGACCACCACCCTCTACTGCCTTCCCCTCTAGCCAGTTACCCGCCCAGTTCGCTATGGGTTTAGTTGCACCCAGGTCTTCCATCTTCTTGAGCAATCGTTTGAGAGTTACAGAGTCAAAAGCCTTGCTGAAGTCAAAATAGAGCAGATCCCCAGCATGGCCCTTGTCCAACTCCTCTGTCACCCAGTCAAAGAAAACTATCAGGTTACTCTGACAAGATCTTCCTGCCATGAAACCATGTTGTTTATTATCCGGGAGCCTGTTGCTCTCCAGATAGTCTATGAGGTCCTCTTTGATCAGTGAAGCCAGCTTCCCTACGGTAGAGGTTACGCTGACAGGCCTGTAGTTCTCTGGTTGCTCCTTATCCCCCCCCCCCAATGAAGCGGTACAATGTCTGCCACCTTCCAATTCCTTGGAACTTCCCCAGACCCAAGTGAGCTGTCGAACAGACATCCCAGTGGTTCAGCCAGCTCCATAGCTAATCCCTGCCCCCCATCCTCGGATGCAACCCATCTGGTCACGGGGCCTTATCTTTCTTAAGGGCAGGCAGCCCCTTCAGGACCCTTTCACTAGTGAAGAATGGCTGTCTCATTTCACAGATTCCTTTAGTAGCCACTTTAATGCCACTCTCTGACATAGGCCTGCTGTCCTCCTTAGTGAAAACTGAACAAAAGTAGTCACTGAGGATGGTGGTCTTTTGCCCATCCTCCTCCATCACCCTACCCCCTTCAATTAGCCTGACGATTCCCCCACTATATTTTTCCTTTTGTCATTAGTATCTGAAAAACTTTTTTCCATTCTTGCCCCCCCCCCCAAAAAAAAAAAAAAAAGCAGCTGTGTCTGCTTTGGCCTCCTAATAGCCCTTTCTGCCTCCCTATTTTCTGAAGATAATCCTCCCATTCTATCACCCCCTGTTTTTCCTTGTATTTATAGGCCTTTTTTTTGGCCCTTACAACTTCCCTGACCCTTGCCGAGAACCACAGTGGTCTCTTTAAACATGTTTTTCCTTACAGTTCTTATGCATACTTTAAACGCCTTGAGGATGGCCCCCTTAACCCCATCTCTCCACCCCACCCATATCCTGCACCCCTACTATCTTAATATATTTATACATGCACACGTTATTCCCTTCTCACACACAATGGGAAAAAAAAAAAAAGGACCACCCCCACCTAAAAGACATCACACTACAGATTACCTGTCACAGTACAGCTGCATATGCCTGGGCATCTCTCCGTGAGGAACGGCGTCGGGGGATTCCTGCAACTTTAGGATCTGGAAGTCCACACACTTGCACTTATCAGGAATAATGAAATAGGGATCCACAGGACACTTGGGACGACCAGCCTGCTCTCTGGAAAATACATACACAATTATAAAACCACACCATTTCTTTTCTAGACTTTTTTTTTCCCCCGTACCTCACCCTTTTGGGTTTATCAACTCCCCAGCTCTCTTCTGGCCACCATGCATATTCTCCAGGTATCACCACCTGCCTGAAAGTCCAGTCTATCCCTCGTTGAGAGGTCCCCGCTTGCTCAGGGAGCAGCAGTACGAGTAAACTGGGTGGTGGGCTGAGGAGCATTAGAGACCCCTCCCCCCGCGCCAAAAATCCTGTCCAACTTTGAACAGGCAGTGTCTAGCCTGTAGGTGGAGCCTGGTCAACAGCGTGTGGTCTCCCACACCACAAGGACGTGCTGCCAGCCACTGTAGGGTCCACTGTAGCAGCAGGTTGAACAGCAACCCACCCATGTATTCAGAACACCATCACACCACACCTTGGGCGCCACTGGTCTGGCTGCAGTCAGTCTCAAGCCATGAGCCAGGCTCTCTGGCATGGATCCCATGGCACTGTTCTTTTAATGCATTCAATCTCATATGCATAGTTCTTACGTGTTGCATTTCCTGGGAAGGGCATAGCCCTCCAGCCCTGGACGAACGGCAATATTGCCGATGGTATTGCGGCAGCTCCGGCACTGGATGGCAATCTTTGTGGCTTTGGCCCGGACAGCAGCAGCTGCGATGATAATGCCAGGTATCTTCACTAGTCGAGACATCTGATCAGACTGCAGACAACAAAAATAAATAAATAAAAGTAAAACAATTATATTGTCAAGTCTGTATCAAGCATCCGGGGAAGAGATACCACCACACACAAAAATAGGTTTCACATATGGTCAAATGACCACCATGGCAAATAACGTCTGGCCAGACCATACATAAGAATGGAGACACACATCTTTGGTCACTTAAACTATGTGGCAAGTAGGCTTTTAAGTGGTCACTGCCTTTGTACACTGTGATCATGCTAAATTATACACACGAGGGGGAGAGAGAGAGCGAGAGAGAGAGAATGAATGAGGAGTGTGCGTAGGTGTGTGTCACCCTGGCTGTACCGAGAGGGTCCTCCATGACTCAACTAGGACTGGTAAAAATGCTTACCCTTTATTCTTTATAAAATCAAAGACTACGTTATGGACAAAAACTGGATTCTAACTTCTGTTTCATGTTTTTCAGGAGCCCTTTATAATCTACATGCATCGCAGACAACTGTCAACTAAAACTAAAGTAGAGACTTTGTAAACAAAGAGAATGAAAAAATAATGCAATTGCTGACAATAAAGTGATGACTGCAGAGTAAGGACCAGTCTTCCAGCTAGGACAGACTGTAACAGTAGGAGTCTGGAAAGTGTGGGCATTCTAAGACTTCTCAGAGACTGTTACAAAACTGTCCCAGCTAGCAGGGGAGGACAGTCCATACCACCTGCCTGCTTATAGAAGCAGACACAAATCACAGGTGATTATGTTTAGAAAAGCACCGCTGGTCCCCAAATCCCTTGTTGAAAGCTTTTTTTCTTCTTCCTCCTCTTAAATTTCTGCAACCTTTCCCCCCCGTGCTAAAACAAGAGACCTACCTTGAGGCTTCGAATGTTGGAGGGGTTGGCGTCTGACCTCAGCATGACCTGAATGTCTTGAATGGTCTCCTCTCCAGCAGGGCGAGGACGAGTCACCTCATCCGCAACTTCCTGGGCCGCTTCCTCCAGCTATTTAACATATAAAACACACCACATGTCACCATAAAAAGTGTGATGACCTCTACGGAGCGTATTGACACATGCCAAGTAAGTTTTCAAAGTTCAAAATAAGACAAGATTTCAGCTATTGAAATATTAGAGGAACTGGACCAGGCGGAAAACTGCTTCTTCAGGGCAGTAAATCAGAGCGTGTGCGCTACGTTAAAGGAAGGGGAAGTTAGGATAATGCAAGGGAAGATTATGTCACCCAGCACGGAAAATATACAGAACAAGCTCCCAAAAGAAAGTAGTTTAAGTAAGAAGCGCCAAATCTTTTTAAAAGACACAAACGGGATCCGTTCTACATAAATGACACCAATGGGGAACAGCAGTCCTGCCTGGGAATACCAGGCAATACCAATACCACAGTAAGGAAGTGTGTCCAGAAGACATCTGATGCCAACTCAGCACGCAGCAGGGGCTTCAGGATAAACAAGGACTATAAGGGAGTGACACACTTTTTTTTTTAAACCAAGCACTGGGCCAGATTTTCAAAGCCCCCCGACTTACACAAGCCCCTGGTGCAAAACTGATCATCACGGCACACAGGGCTTGCAGCAGTCTCTGGCGGTGAGCAGGATTTTAGCCAAATGCATAAAGTTAGACCAGCTCCCCAATCTAACTTGCCATCCAGTAGATTTTTTTTTTTTTTTTTTTTTAAACGGGCTTGTGCCAAATATCTGGCGCCAGCTACTGCAAAGAGAGTAAAGTATTGCAACTGCGCCTGAGAATATAAAATCATGTGAAGTTGCAGCAAAGGTATTTGGCACAGCAGCCCCAAAAAATGGGTTTGACACATGATTTAAAAGACAAAGTACAAAAAAAAAAAAAAATTTATGCAATATTGTGTGAATTCTGTGTCAAGCTGAAACTTTAGCAGCCAAGTCTGCATTTGTGGAATTGCAAAATTCCAGGGGCCCTGCATAAAGGCTTAGACAAAAATAGAATTCCGCTGTTGGAGGTTATGAAAAGGTTCGCTTAGAATTGAAACAAACATGGACAGGATTACTACTGAAAGTTCTAGGAAACAAAAGTCCTGAAATGGGATCAGTATTTAAAACATTCAAAACAGAACCACACTGACATACCTATTTCCAGAAACCTGCTCTTTTTTCATGTAAATGCTACTTTCTTGCCACTGTAACAATAACCAACCCTTTTCATTATGGTAGTCTCACACATGGCATGCTCTGTATCAAAGGTGCGCCACCAGTGCCCATTACAGTATATATAGGAGGCAGTATAGCGCAGTGGTCTAAGGCTCTGAGCTGCAAATCTGGTGACATCCAGCAGATCAGACCTGGGTTTGAATCCCACAGCTTCCACTTGCATACTGTGTGATCCTAAGCAAGTCACTTAACTTCCTTGTGCTCCCAGGTCGCACCTGGAAACAAGCTCCGGCTTAGTTTGCTTTTCCTGGTTAAACAATTTCCCCCTACAGTCACCATGTCAATTAAAAAGGGAAGAGTCAGCACTAGGGCCTCACACCAAAGTGTGGGGCTGGTCCCACTTTGCACTTTGTGTGCAACCCACCCCCTTTACTGCAGTATAGTTAATGGTATTAATAGATTTTTCTGACTTCCAAACTGACATGGTCTGTAACTGCAAATCCCAGAATCCCCTGCAGCCGATGTCAGAGGAGAGTTGCAGCAGTGGGAGAGTCAATATGCAGTGCATGTTAAGAGATTTTGTAATTTCAGGTCAGATGTTTGCTGGTCCTGCTGCTCTTCAGGGGCTAAACACATTTCTCTGTGACTGCACTTAGCCCAGCGAGGACAGCAGGACCAGCAAACAAAATAACAGAGCTTACGTTTGCTGGTCCCGTTGTCCTCAGTGCAGTCACAGAGGAATGTATTTAGCCCCTGAAGAACAGCTGGACCGGCAAACATCTGACCTGAAATTACAGAATCTCTTAACATGCACTGCAGGCCACCAAATCTCCCGATGCTGCAAGCCCTCCTATGTTGTCAGCTGCTGAAGATTCTGGGATCTGTAGTTACAGAAAATGTAAGCTTGGAAGTCTGCAAAATCAATCTGATATATAATCTACTATACTGCAGTAAAAAGAAAACAATGTTTTTTCTACAAGAAGTGCAAAGTGGGACCAGCCCCACATTAGGGTATACAGCTTAGTGCTGTTCTCCTTTAACAAAACAGGAAAATAGTCTCTACCATTTCCTGACTGTATGAGATGTTCAGCCGATTCGCGCCACACAATGCCAAGACAACATGCTGTCTGCTAGGACTATATCAGTTGTCCAGACTGGTGTAAACTTTTAGCTTATAACTTGTTTAACATTTAGATTACTTGTTTAACACAAGTCTCCATTCAACTGCCTTATTCTTAAACACACTGTTTTATTTGCAGTTTAGTTATTTTATTTAGTTTTTGATGACCGGGTAACTGCATTAGGCAATAAACCTGCCCATTTTCAGACACGACCCGGGACAGCACAAGAAACAGTAATTACAAACAGAACTCAGGTACGTAGATACAGTCTAAAAAATTTACAGATAT